>CM070070.1:28546327-29746327 GCA_036320875.1 Cotoneaster glaucophyllus | reverse complement strand
TGTTGTAAAGATCACTCTGTAACTTGATTATACTACTTTTTGTACTTGGTAAGAAAAAGTGGTTTTGAAGACAAACCCACATCTCTTGAGAACTCTTGCTACCAATTACACAGGAAATAGCGGATGAAGAGAGAGTTGCAGTAAGTAGCAACATCAAAGCATAATCATGCGATTTCCATGCTTTAAACTCATCTGATTCAGGGCTAGTAGATGCCCCATTTGTGAGAACAGAATGTGCAGAGGTTGCTGCAGACTGAGGAGGACACAAATTTGATCCGTCAACGAACCCATAATGCCATGGCCCTCAAGCATCAACTGCAACAAAAATTGCCATTGAAGGTAGTTGGTCTCATCCAACTTGACAGAAACAGACGTATAGACCGAAGAAATCAAGCCAGTAATTGGTGATTGCAAGATTTGTAACTGATTTGCAGCGACCATGTTGAGAAATTGCAGAAAATTTAACTGAGGCAAAAGATCAAACACCTGGTGTGCCAAGCTTTGTTGACTGTAGAATGCAGAAATGGGAAATCGGAGATGCCCGGAAAAACAGAGAAGACACAACCAATACCTTCTGGTCAGTCAGAAACTGAAACAAGATCCCTAAAAAAAATTATGGGCGTCGAGAAGAAAGAGATTTGCCGGAGGAGGAGCGCGGGAACAGCAGCAACAACAATTGGAACTTGGACACAGGGAGGTACGGGAAGAAACTTACAGGCCTAAAATAAATGCCAATTTGAGGAAATCACAGAGGAAAGAGAGATCGTAGATAGCGGAAGCAAAAACAAAAGGATCGAAGAAATTTTGCGATTAAGCTTCTTTGGCTCTTGATACCATGTTAAGCACTATGCAGGAAGAAGAGAACATAGAGATTATAGAAGAAGAAGGAGGAAACAGAGGAAACTTAGAGAGAGAAAGAGAATGATTTTTCACTTGTATTTTCTTGATTGATTTTCTGGTTACAAACTGTTGCTATATAGATGGATATTCACCAAACTGACTTATCCGAATCTTATAATTCCAACAATCCTAATTGCCTTATCTATATACTCTACCAATCTTTACTAAACAAACCTGTTAATATTATACTTGCATCATATTAGGAAATGATGATTGTAATTATTAAAAAAATACTATTAAAATGACGAAAATGCCCCTGCATTATTTGATACAACATTTTGGGATGTATGAAGTTTTTTGTTTTGGGGGCATTTTTGTTGAAGCTAAACACTATTCACCTTTTCTTCTCTCTTTATATATAATAGATTATTGTAATTATGATAATATTTTCCTAAATTGTAGTTATTATAAAATTATTGTGATTATGATAATATTTTCCTAATGTAAAAATATTATCATAGTTATTATAATATTATAATTTACCTTTTCTAGCATAAGTCAAATGCCACAAATTGTGGATCACAGCTTGCATGCCGTAATAATAACTCTGCTTGATTGTAATATTTGTATATAATACCTTGTACATAAAGAATTATTCAATTGAAGAAATTCATTCCAAACAATTACACTCTATTTTCTTTACATGGTATCAGAGCACCAATCCTAGTTAGCCAAATTTTTTTCCAGCAAACATAACCAACATGACAGGAAAAGATCAAACACCAACAGAAAATTTTTCTTCAGCCTATAGAGTCGACAGACATGCTGTTGACCTCCATCATGGCAATCATATTCCTCATCATGCTGCCAATGCCAATGCTGACACACCAATAGCCCATGTTTCCCATTGGCCCCCATCCTTTTCTTCATCCAATCCATTGCATGGACTCTCAAGAGAACAACTACCGCAACTGGTTCATGTTCTGTCCGTGATAAATTCCAATTGTGCTTCCGGTAACAACAATATTTATGCAAATGCTGCAAGCCTGCCTTCTGTTTCTGCTCCTTTAGTAAATTCTGCATTCACCAAGTCTTGGATTTTGGATAGCGGAGCTAGACCACATCATTTCTAATTCTACATTTGACATTTCTTTGGATAATGTTTTATGTGTCCCATCTTTCCGTTTAAATCTCATGTCTACCAGAAAAATTACTGATTCTCTAAATTGTTGTGTCATACTGTTTCCCACTTTTTGTGTCTTGCAGGACTTGGCTACAGGGAAGTTGATTGGCTTGGGTAAACAACGTGGTGGTCTTTATTTATTACATGTCTCCAGTGCAGAAGACACCCGTTTATTGCCAAGTCTCTTATCCCTTTAACCTATGGCACATGCGTCTCAGACATCCTTCTCTTTTCGTCTTGAGTTAGTCTCTCCTTTATTATCTTCACATAACATTTCTTTTCATAATAATTGAGTTGTTTGACCCATAGCCAAGCAAACAAGATTTCCTTTTCCCTTAAGTTCCATTTCAACTCGTGCACCATTTGATTTGTTACATTGTGATATTTGGGGTCCACATAAAATTCCCACACATTCGGGGGCTAGATATTTTCTTACCATTGTTGATGATTTTACCTGATGCATATGGGTATTTCTTATGCAATTTAAATCTGAAACTCAACAACTTTTGCAAACCTTCATATCCCTTGTCCACACTCAATTTAATGTCAAAATTAAAGTAACCAGGGTTGATAATAGGTTAGAATTCTTATCCATGAAAACTTTTTTTCACACTAATGGCATTGAATATCAATGCACATGTATTTATACTCCACAAAAATAGGGGGTTGTCGAACGAAAACATCGACACATTCTCATTGTTGCCCGTGCCCTCCGCTTCCAGTCCCACTTACCTCTCTCCTTCTAGGGTGATTATGTTTTAACCGCTGTCTATCTCATAAACCGCCTACCATCACCATTACTATCTAACAAATCTCCTTTTGAACTTTTATACAATCGACCACCATCCCTTGATCACTTGAGAGTTTTCGGTTGTCTTTGTTATGCCACTGTTGTCCAGCCCACTCACAAATTTGATACCCGTGCAAAACATTGCATATTTGTTGGTTACCCTCTTGGTCAAAAAGGCTATGCGTTTTATGATTTGGACACTCACCAATTTTTTGTCATTCGTGATGTGAAATTTCACGAGCACATGTTCCCTTTCTCTTCAACTTCAACCCCATCTAATACCATCTACCCACACACCCATGACATCAGGCCTACCTTACCCTACACACCCCTTGGCACCCCAGCCGACCAACCTCAGCAACCCACCCATTTCGATGTTTCCCTTGCCCCTACGTCATCCTCTCTTCCGCCACTACCCTCCACGCAATCTCTTGCCTCCCAACCCCTATTCCGTATGCATGACACACGCCCATACATGCCACCACCCACTTCCACTAACCCACCAATTCCTGCCACATCCCCTTCCGCATCCCCACCCACATCACAGGTCATTGACACGCCCCAGCCCAACAATTATAACAGCCCAACCCTTGCTATCAGCCCTCACTCTCCAACGGTTCCTGCTAGCCCAACAATTCCTACCAGCCCAACACCTCCTGCCAGACCCCATGCTCACCCATACTTTGATACCACGAGCCCCACTTCTGTTGCTCGGTCCACCCCCAATTCTCCTAGTTCCACCCTCTCATCCTAGCCCACTTGACACCCATCAGCCTCCATTACCTCTCTCTTCTGACCCGCCAGCATCCTCTATTTTTCCACCTCCGCAAAAATCCACCCGTATTGTACGCCCTTTAGCATGGCATAAAGACTACCACATGTCCAACCAAGTCAATCCACCTACTCAGGCGCCTCGTTCCTCAGGTACTCGTTACCCTCTCTCTGATTTTATATCCTATTCTCATTTTCCTTCTACTCATTCTACTTTTCTAGTTAACAGGTCATACTGAGCCTATCTTTTATGCTCAAGCTATCCAAGATCCCAATTGGCAACAGGCCATGCATTCAGAATTAAAAGCTTTGCAGCACAATAACACCTGAAGTATATGGTTCCCTTGCCTCATGGTCATAAACCCATCAGCTGCAAGTGGGTCTACAAAATCAAATACAAATCTGACGGCACTATTGAGTGTTACAAAGCTAGTCTCATTGCCAAGGGGTACACTCAAATTGAGGGTGTTGACTATCAGGAGACTTTTTCTCCTATCGCCAAACTCATAACCCTTCGATGTCTCCTTACTGTTGCATCAGCTCGTCATTGGTATATTCACCAATTAGATGTCCAGAATGCCTTCCTCCATGGTGATTTACATGAAGTTGTTTACATGACGCCTCCTCCTGGTCTTCGCTGACAGAGGGAGAACACTGTATGTCGGCTCAACAAGTCTCTATATAGACTCAAACAAGCATCCAGAAACTGGTTTTCCACATTTTCGGCCACCATTCAGAAAGCAAGTTACCATCAGTCAAAGGCTGATTATTCCCTCTTCACCAAGACACAAGGTACTTCATTCACAACAGTGTTTATCTATGTTGATGACATACTTCTCACAGGTAATGATCTTCAAGAGATGGAACACTTCAAAACACAAGGTACTTCATTCACAGCAGTGCTTATCTATGTTGATGACATACTTCTCACAAGTAATGATCTTCAAGAGATGGAACACTTCAAAACCTTTCTCCTCAAGCGTTTTCGCATTAAAAACCTTGGAGATTTGAAGTATTTCTTTTGCATTGAATTTTCACGTTCTAAGAAAGGTATTTTCATGTCTTAAAGAAAATATGCATTAGACATTCTGCAAGACTCGGGACTTACAGGTGCACGGCCAGACAAGTTTCCAATGAAACAGAATCTCAAACTCACCCCCACAGATGGAGCACTTCTCAATAACCCAACTCAATATCGAAGATAAGTTGGGAGTTAATTTATCTCACTGTCACAAGGTCAGATATAGTCTACTTCGTTCGAACACTTAGTCAATTCATGCATCAGCCTCAAAAACCACTTTGGGATGTTGCTTTACAAATCCACAGATACATCAAAGGCACACCTGGTCAAGGCTTGCTCTTTCCTGCCTCCAACAATCTTTCCTTGAAAGCCTTATGTGATTCGGATTAGGGAGGTTGTCGTGCCACAAGGACATCAGTTACATGGTACTGCATTTTCCTTGGAAATTCTCTCGTCTCATGGAAGTTTAAGAAACAAACCAATGTTTCTAGATCATCAGCAGAAGCCGAATATCAAGCTATGGCCAATATGTGTTTGGAGCTAACTTGGTTACTTTATATACTACAAGATTTAAAGGTCCCGCCAGTAACTCCCACACCATTGTATTGCGATAATCAAGTTGCTTTGTACATTGTAGTGAATCCTGTTTTTCATGAACGTACAAAGCACATAGAAATCGATTGTCACATAGTTCGCAAAAAACTACAAGCTGGAATGATTAGCCTTCATGTTCCCACTCGTTTTCAGTTGGCAGATGCAGTTACAAAGGCCTTGGGAAATGACCAGTTTGTGACACTACGCGACAAGTTGGGAGTTCACGATCTTCACTCTCCAACTTGAGGGGGAGTACTAGGAAATAATGATTGTAGTTATTATAATATTATTGTAATTATGATAATATTATAATTTACTTTTTCTAGCATAAGTCAAATGCCACAAATTGTGGATCACGGCTTGCATGCCGTAATAGTGACTATGTGCTTGATTGTAATATTTGTATATAATACTTTGTACATAATGAATTATTCAATTGTAGAAATTCATTCCAAACAATTACACACTCTATTTTCTCTACACATCAATAATATTTGATTTGTAATAAACTCATGTTGTAAGCTAAGCTAGCTATTAGTTTGGATTCGATGATTGAAATTCAGTCATCTTATCTAACTATAACAACTGAGATGTGTGTCTTGATTATGTATTACTTTGATCTTTAAACTTGGAAATGTAAGAATGGATAATTTCCCTTTTTCGGCTAATGTTTGAAGTTAACTCCAATCTGGTCATATTAAAAACTGCAATATTCTTGTTTCTGGCGCACTGAAAAATCTATCATATAAGAATGATTCCATAATTCTAGTAACAATCGATATAATGGATAAAATCCATTGGTTAAACGTTTTTTTTTTTTTTTTTGTCGATCACTAGTTAATAATTGGATTTGTGGGTTTTGTGCCCTAAAAGAGTGATATTTTGGCGAGTAGGATCACATGACACTACTGTTTAACTCAAATTATAACATTTTTCTTTTCATCACTGGCTAGTTGAACTATAACCTCAGCAGTTAAGAATGAACTCCCAATTACCAATCAAAAATCGACATCCTAATTGATTATATTGAAAAAGTTAAATCCCAGGCAGTCAAAATTTCCCGATGTAATCCAAACCAAGTGAAATGAAATGAAATTTTTTGTTAGATATGTAATAGTAAAAATAAATAAATAAACTAAATTAAAGGCAATTCTGGAACTAAATTTAAATTAGGGAGCTTTGTATATAGAGACAAAAACTTTTATTATATTTCAAGTAACTCCACTAGTTTTTAAACATGTCAATAAGAGACAAAAACATAAAAACAACTAAAACCCAGCCCAAAAACATGAAAGCAATGTTTTAGAATACCAGTCATACCCCTAAGTCTTTAAGGTTGTTAATAGAACGTAACCCTCACAATTCTAACAAAATTAATATATGTCATAAGCTTAACTCATCATCGACTATTTCTAGAGAATCAGTTTTTGAAACAATATCCATAATCATTTACTATTTTGCAGAATCAGTTCAACCCATTCTCGATCATTTTTGCATAATCAGTTCAACCCGTTCTCAATTATTTTTTTTAATACAATTGGTTCTGATGGTTATTTAATTTTTTTTTAATACAACGATATTTTGTATTGTTGAAACACAGAAGACCAAACGAACGGACAAACGAAGCATGAAACTACAAATATTATTAACAAAAAAACAATTAAACAAGAATGCTGAAACGACTACAAACTAAGGAATACATTTTGACTAACTTACTTCTCAAATTAAATTACAAGCTATATTTATAGCGACATAAACCTAAGAAATCCTCATGCGTAAATATAAAAAAAATACTCTAGTTCAAAATCAAATCAAATCTCTAATTAATTTCCTAAATAAACTAATAATTCCAACAACTGAGGGGTGAAAGAAGTCACTAGAATGTTGCAAAACTTTTTTTTAATGTCGTATATCGAGTATATGTCTTTTGATCCATACAGGCAAAGTTGTGTAATATATATATATTATTTTATTTTATTTTATTTTATTTTTTTATAGTAACTAGTAGGAAAGGGAAGAGATCAACGAAAAAAAAATTAATAACTTCCTGTTAGTTATCATCACATGGTAACATATATAAATGGAGAAGCCTAAATAGGTGAAGCATTTCAAAATGCCAAAAATACCCCTTTATTTCTTTCACAATCAAAACCCAAAAAAATAAAAAAGTGAGGACAAACTGGTAAAAAACCATAACTTAAAAAGAGATGAGCATCACAATTGTGAGTTTTGCTGAATGAAGAATGAGAACTGGGACGTGGGATTTAACCACCCTTCACGTTCTGCAAGGTACCGTTTGGTACGTGGGACGGGACGAGACGGTTCACGGAAGTCGTTCCGTCCCACGTTTGGTACGCTTAAAAACTGTGGAACGGATTGTCCCATAAGACGAAATTTGGCTGATTTTTCATTCCACCTCTCCTCCTGGAACGACCAGTTCCACATACGGGACGGGACAGGACGGAACGGATGATGTAAATATTGAAAAAAATAAGGGAAAACTTTGTCTTAAAATGTTATAAATTTGTGTTCCACGGATGTGGAACAGGTCGTTCCAGGGGGAGAGGTGGAACGAAAAATCAGCCAAATTTCGTCCCATGGGACAATCCGTTCCACGGTTTTTTGGCGTACCAAACGCGGGACGGAACGCCTCGTCGTCCCGTCCCGTCCCGTCCGTCCCGTCCCACGTACCAAACGCACCCCGAAGTACCAACCAGATCAAAAGTGTCCACTCCCTCACCGCTCTCCCTCTCCTTCTCCTCCAACAAGCTTATTGGTCTCTATCTAATCACTTTCTCTCTTCACTCTCTCTCTGGCTCTCTCTCTCGCTCTCTCTGAAAGCCAAAATTGACAGAAACTGACGGCGTGTTCGTGAATGCAGGGAAGTGGAATTCTCGGAATTTAGTTTTGCACAGGCACAGTGTGGGTTTTGAGAGCATGTCGTACAGTTCTGGTTTCTAAAGGTTTAGGATATCACACAATCTATTGGGTGCAGTTTGGAAATCCCAATGGCCGTGTCTGGTGATTTCTTCGTTAGTCGATTCTTCCCTTGCTTTATGGTAAGATCGTACAAATCTTTCCTAGAAACTGTCCATATCTGAGACCTTGAAAAAAAGATTTGGGTTGCTTGACAATTATCACCCTGAACTTGATAATATCAACAGCATGGAAGCCTGATTATAGCATAAACAATACTTTCAACTTTGAAGATGCATTAACTCTTGGAATTCATTGGGCTACTCCCCCTCAGCAATTAAGAACAATTGGGAAGTTAGTTTTCTTTTTATTTTGAATTTCAATTTTGGTCAGAGTCGGGAATTGTATTGGGAAAGAAACAAGTCCAATAAAAAAATGAGTACAAAATTTTGGGGTGGTTTGTTGGTCGTACGGTAAGGCTAGGGATGGGATGATTGGGTTAGGGTTAGAAGAGGTTGATTTCTAAGAGAGGGGTGGAGGAGGAAGTCATAACAATAAGAAGTTAAAAAGGCTACCACATAATTCTCTAAGGTTTTTCTTCAACTGGGTTCTCTGCTTTTCTTTCTTTCATTTCAAAATTCGGTTGAAATGGAAAAAAAATCAATGCATGTATCAAGGTTTTGTTTGGTGTCTTTGTTGAGTTTCATAATTTTCCTCTCTGGTTTTCTGATTATGTTCTCAATTCGGATTATTTCTCACCAATTCCCTTTGAGATTTGTGCATGTGTTTGTTAATGCTCTGTTTGTTCATTTTAACAGGAGATGGAACTGCTATCTTCCTCTTCTTGGTACCCACGTATGCCCTCTTTCTCACATTCCTTCATTTGGGGTCCAAAGTTGATGCCTTTTTGTGTAAAATATCATTTTGTTAAGTGGCTTATCATATTTTGGTTCACTGCACATTCTGCGTAAAATCTCTAGCTCTCTCTCTTCATTTTTGTGGCTAAAGGTCATTTTTTTGTGTCATAAATTTGATTTTGTTAAATGGGTTATGTATATCTTCTGGACAATAAAAAAAACTTCAATTTCTAGTGGTTTTTTTTTTTAATTTCTGTGAATTCTACTAAGTATTCTTGGTTTAGAAATATGTAGAATTACATTTAAGAGACAATACAATTGAAGAGAAGCATAGATAAGTTCTTAGGCATTCCCTACGAGATGACTATGGTTAACTGCCTACTCTTCGCTTGGTATGCTGCTTTAAATCATTACTTTACGCAAAGTAAAAATGAAAAACATGATAACTTTTTAGGACTTGCATGATAAAAAAAAAATTTCCTCTTTGCACAATACATTTAAAGTATATCTTGACAATTACAATGGGATAAAATAACACAATACACTTTTAGGGATGCGTAGCGCCCGTGATGCAAAAATGTCTCTCGCACGCACTACCTGTGCATGCGGAGAGGCTAGTAATCTAGAATGCACCCATAAGCAATTATTATTATTTTATCAAAACCCATAAGCAATTTTGAATAATTAAATTGGTAGTGTAAATAAATAAAAAAAACAGTTGAGTCTTTATTAGTATTATTGCATCTCTTTTATTATAATGTCATTTATGTAGCAGGAGATGGACTTCAATCAAAAATCTAAAATGCATAAGGTTTGAGTCTATAATAGTTAGGGACCAAGGACCGCAACTACACTATCCCTAAAATTTAAGCCAAAAACAGAAGTTGTCAAAGAGCCCGTGGAGGGTCTGCTTAACATTTCTCTTCGGGAAATGCTAAGGACTCTCTGCCCTCTCATATTTTTGACACATTTTTTTATACCTGTAGTATAAAATAGGGTTTATATCACAAATGGTCCCTGAAATTGACCCCATCAATCATGATAGTCCCTGAAATTGACCCCATCAATCAATGTAGTCCCTGAATTTTACCTCGCGAATCAATGTGGTCCTTCTGTTAGTGTTCCGTCCAAATTAACTTTAAAAAAAGGTTAGAGAACCAATTTTTCATGGTAAAATTATCAAAAATAACCCTATTACTTATAATTTTACTTACTACCTCTCTTTTCTTTTTTCCATCTTCACTTTTCTCTCCATTTTTTCATGGATTTGGTGCTAAAACTAAAATGAAAACAAAAAAAAGTGGTTCTCTAACCTTTTTTTTGGTCATTTTACCATGAAAAATTGGTTCTCTAACCTTTTTTTAGTGTTAATTTGGACGGAACACTAACAGAAGGACCACATTGATTCGCGAGTTAAAATTCAAGGACTACATTGATCGATTTTCAATTTCAGGGACCATCATGATTGATAGGGTCAATTTCAGGGACCATTTGTGATATAAACCCTATAAACACTGTTCTAAAAATCCCCGCCTAGCACCGCCTAGGCGCTAGGCAGCTGGTCACCGCCCCGATTAATGCTTAGACCGCCTAGCCCACCCAGACCTGCTATGGCGCCCGCCTAGACCACCTAGGCACCCACCCAGCCCGCCTAGACTCGCCTAGACACCTGCCTAGGTTGCAACTCACTTAGATAAAAAATAGATAACTTTCCTTTTGCATTTTATTGTTTCCAATAAATTGTAAGAGACTTAATGAATACTTAAATAAACACACATTATATGTTTGCTCCCTAGGTTTTCATTATGTTCCAATACTTCATAATATAGATGTCATTCTATTTTCTAGTTTATGACGAAATTATGTATATTTTAAGTATAAACAGACACTTATTTACACGAAATAGAATAAATTTACTTAAATCCGCCTAGTCCGCCTAGTCGCCCGCCTAGGCTCCACCTAGCCGCCTAGGCGCTAGGCCCCATCCCGCCGCCCGACTAGCGCCTAGCGCCTTTTAGAACCTTGCCTATAAAATATTATGTCAAAAAATAATATGACGAAGAGTCCTTAAGAAATTCCACTGTGAAAGAGTTTACTTAATCTTTCTCTTTCTCTTTCTTTACTATTTTCTTCTTTGTTCATATTACTTTTGCCCAATTTGGTCGTTGGGGACAGGCAAGACTGGAAATTGATCATTGATCATTCTTGTCACAGGTTTAGAAATTTTGTAAAGGAACATATGTTTAATTTAAACAAGTTAGAAAAAAATGTAGGATAATCTAATTACATCTTAACATTTTTCCTTCGTATGACTCCATTGTTTAACACTTTAATTATTCTATTCTTCCATAAAGCTCGAATGTGAATTAGATCAACTTGCTAGAGGTGATTTAAATCCCCTCCTCCATCATTTTCATAAGAACGTCGGAATAAAATTGTATACTCGAACATAAGAGGATACTGCCTTGCTAAATAACGTAATCCACATCAATACAAGAATTATGTCAACAATTCCTTATAATTTGATGCTTGTGAATTATGCGGGCATTGAAACACGTGGTAGGTGGCTTGGCCTAGGTCACTTATGAGCCATGCCCATATGACTGATCAAACGACGTGTTGTTTCGTTATTTTACACATACTATATGCTTTTGGTTGTGAGAGTGACATGTATGCTTGTTTTGGGTTTGTGCAGGTACCACTTGAAAGATGCAGTTCTTGAAGGAGGAATCCCATTCAACAAGGCCTATGGAATGACGGCTTTTGAGTACCATGGCACTAATAAGGGTAGTATTGCAAAAGATAAAACTTAGCTAGAACTTTCTGTTATTCTAGTTAGTTGAGTAGTTCTTTCATAAATGTATATATAAGCATCAAGTGTAATCTTATTGATTAAGAAATACAATCACATTTATATTTTTACTTCTCTATCTACATTTCTTTCTTCCACATAATCTCTCTCTCTCTCTCTAGATTCTATCATGGTTTCATCGACATCTGTCTACCGACTCTCCCAATCCTAACCGCTTCTGCACCGCCGCTCCTCACAGCCTCTTCGCCCAAACCCTAACCGCCATTGTTTCTCCATGGTAAACTCTTCATCTCCTTCCCCTGACATTTTTTCTCGGGTCACTTCCTCCGTTGTTTCCACACCTTCCTCCATTACGATTCAGAACATTGGTTCTATGGTGCCAATCAAACTCACCACCACTAATTACCTCACATGGAGCGCTCTCTTTGCTCCGATCTTTCGGCAGTACAATCTCACCGCCATAATTGATGGATCTCAGGTGGCTCCGCCCAAATATCTGTGTGATTCTTCTGGAAATCGTACTTCAACTCTAAATCCGACGTTTATCGCTTGGTATGAAAATGATCAGAATATCCTTATTTGGATAAATTCAACTCTCTCCGATTCTCTGATTCCTTACACCGTTAGTGTGGCTTCGTCTCGTGAACTCTGGGCAAAACTCGAATCAAGACTCGGGACGGCATCACATTCGGACATCCATGAACTCCGATCTCGGCTTCATTCTATAACCAAAGGTGATGCCTATGCCGCTTCGTATCTTCAGCGAATCGAAGAAATTATTGATGCTTTAGCCAGCGCTGAAGCTCCAATTGATGATTCTGAGTTGATCTCTTTGATTCTTCACGGACTGCCTCCTAAGTTTGATTCCTTTGTTGATGCGATTTAGTTTCGCATTGGATCCACAACTATTGATAAGCTTCATGGACTTTTACTGAGCAAAGAAATCCAGATTGAAAATCGCAAGAAATCCACTTATGCACCAGTTCAGGCCTTCCACACTTCCACTGGAATTCTGCCTCTACCTTCTGAACCGCAAATGTCTCGGGCCTACGTTGCTTAACACTTCTCAAATTCCACCCATCATTCAGGTCGTGGTTCTGATCGCAGCTTCTCAAACCCTAGAAATTCTCATAATCGAGGCAATTTCAGAAACAACAATCAGCGAACCGATTTCAATCGCTCCAATAATCAAAAGTATAATCACAATCGTGGTTCTCGATTCAACAATTCAGGTCATGCTAATTCTGGGAGAAAAATTACTTGTCAAATCTGCAAGCAATTTGATCATGAAGTTATTGAATACCCTCAGCATCTGAATCCTACTTTTGGCGTCTTCTCTCCATCTGCATTCTGTGCTAATAGTTCTACCCCTCAGCACTTGTGGTTGCTTGATTCTGGTGCATCCTCACACATGACCAACTCTTATGTGAAGCTGCAAAATCCTGAATCCTACACTGGACCTGAGCAAGTATACATTGGAGATGACAAAGGTTTGCCTGTACTTCATCTTGGTTATTCTAGTGTCTCTACTTCTTCTCACTGTTTTAATCTCAAGAATGTTTTACATGTTCTTGACCTTAAGCAAGATTTGTTATCTGCAAACAAATTCATTCTTGATAACCAATGCTCAATACATCTATATCATTTTCACTTTACTGTGAAGGATCTTTCTACGGAGAAGGTGCTTTTTAAAGGACCTGTGCAAGAAGGCTTTTATCCATTTCAAACTTCCGTTGCTGCCAACCAACATGTGTTTGCAACTTCATCTAAAGCACATTAGGATATATGGCATCAAAGGCTTGGTCATCCATCTTCTAGAATACTAAATAAAGTTGCATCTCACTTTGGTATTTCTTTTTCTACTGGTATAAATAAATCTCTGTGTTCCAACTATGCAATGGGCAAATGTTCAAAATTGCCATTCAGTTCTGTTTCTTGTTCTACAAGTAGACCTCTAGAGCTTATACACACAGACATATGGGGACCATCACCAACTGTATATGTACAAGGTTTTCGATATTACATCATCTTTGTTGATGATTATACAAAGTATTGTTGGTTCTTTCCACTTACATATAAATCTGAAGCTTTCTTGGTCTTTACTCATTTCAAGTCTATGGTTGAGAATTTGTTGTGCACGAAAATTGTTACTCTGAGATCAGATTTTGGTGGAGAGTTTCTAAGTACTCAGTTTTCCAAGTTCTTAAGGGATAATGGCATTATTCACCAACTAAGTTGTCCCCATACTCTAGAACAAAACGGCTGTGCTGAAAGACAGCACCGCCATCTTGTTGAAACAGCAAGAACTCTTCTTGCAGCCTCTAAAGTTCCCTATGATTTTTGGGCTGATGCTTTTACCACAGCAATATATCTCATTAATAGACTTCCCACTACACAACATTGTTCTCCATGGGAATCTATTTTTCATAAACCACCAGAGTATACCTCTCTTAAGATCTTTGGTTGCAAATGTTTTCCTTGGCTCAAACCCTATGTCAGTTCCAAACTTGAACCCAAAAGTCAACCTTGTGTCTTCTTGGGATATAGTTTACAACACAAAGGGTATAAATGCATGGATCTTGTCACTTGAAAGGTCTACATTTCTAGGCATGTTCTTTTTTATGAAACTCAGTTCCCTTTTCATCATATCTCAAGTTCTTTAAATCTGCCATGTCTCAACCTTCTCATTTCAATCATATACCTACATCATTGACCTTCTCCACAACCCTTACAGTATTTACCATATCTCCTTCTTCATTCTCTCCAACCCATAATCCTCCTACTCCTCAACACTCTATCAGTCACACTTCATCCTCCCAATCCAACCAACCAACCAATATTCACCCTATACAAACCAGATCAAAATCTGAAATTGTAAAGTCTAAAGCTTATACTGCAACTAAACATCCACTTCCACCTCACCTATCCCAAGACTATCTTCCCTCTACCTATCTTCAAGCTTCTAAATATCCGCACTGGAGACAAGCCATGCAGGAAGAGTTCAATGCATTGTGTAGCACTGGTACTTAGTCTCTAGTACCACCACATCCTTCTCAAAATCTGGTAGGATGCAAATAGGTTTTCAGAATCAAGAGGAAACCAGATGGGACAATTGACAGGTACAAAGCCCGGTTAGTTGCAAAAGGGTTCCACCAGCAACAAGACCTCGACTACAATGAGACATTCAGTCCCGTGGCTAAACCTGTAACTATCAGATTGCTTCTTACACTGGTAGCTCAATTCAACTGGTTCCTCAATCAATTGGATGTAAGTAATGCCTTTCTGCATGGCAACTTATCAGAATCTGTATTCATGATTCAACCTCCGGGTTTTGAAGTCTCTACTCAACCTCACCATGTTTGTCAACTGCATAAGTCCTCGTATGGTCTTAAACAAGCCCCTCGGGCTTGGTATGAGAAGTTATACACTGCCATGCCTTATTTGGGATTCACTGGTTCCAAAAATGAGCATTCACTTTTTGTTAAAAATGGTCCAGCTTTAGTCTTCATTCTAGTATATGTTGATGATATACTAGTGACTGGTCCAAATCCTCAAGCCTGCAAGGATACTATCTCTCAACTCAGCAATCTATTTCCTATCAAAGATGTGGGACCTCTTTATTACTTTCTGGGCATTGAGGTCAAACGTTCATCATCGGGGATTTTTATTTCTCAGACAAAGTACATCATTGACTTACTTAAGAAGTCAAATATGATTTATGCTAAACCATGTGCAACTCCACTTAGCACTTCGTCTTTGGATCATGAATCCCCATTGTTGTCAGATCCTACTGAGTATAGATCATTGGTTGGTGGGTGTTACAATATCTTACTTGGTCTCCGTCAGATCTTTCTTTTGCAGTAAACTTAGTTTGTCAGTTTATGCA
The DNA here is from genome assembly GCA_036320875.1 of Cotoneaster glaucophyllus. Classification (NCBI taxonomy): domain Eukaryota; kingdom Viridiplantae; phylum Streptophyta; class Magnoliopsida; order Rosales; family Rosaceae; genus Cotoneaster; species Cotoneaster glaucophyllus. The sequence continues at coordinate 29,730,657 of CM070070.1, read as the reverse complement.
TCAACCTTGAGCATCTCATCTTCAAGCAATGAAACGAATTTTGAGATATCTCAAAGGCACTCTGGAGCTTGGTCTCTGGCTTCCCAAAGTCTCCACTTCTCTCAGTATCAATGCCTTCTCGATGCAGATTGGGCAGGCTGTCACATAGATAAGAGATCCACAGGTGATTTCTGTATATTTTTGGGCAGTTCACTCATCAGTTGGAGTGCCAAGAAACAGCCCACAATAGCATGATCTTCTACTGAAGCTCAATACCGGTCTTTGGCAAACACTGCAGCTGACATTACATGGATCTGCGAGCTCTTGGTTGATGTTGGTCTACAACTTCCATGTCCTCCCAAAATCTGGTGTGACAACATCTCAGCTATATCATTAGCCAAGAATCCTAGTTTTCATGCCTGGACAAAGCATGTGGAAATTAACTATCACTACATCCGTGAAAAAGTTCTTTCCAAAGCTGTTTCTGTACATTTTATTAGTACTCAAGCTCAGATTGCTAATATCTGCACTAAGTCTCTTTCAAAGACTTGATTCCATCCTCTTCGAGACAAACTTTCACTTCACACACCTCAGTTTAGTTTGAGGGGCGATAATAAGGGTAGTATTGCAAAAGATAAAACTTAGCTAGAACTTTCTGTTATTCTAGTTAGTTGAGTAGTTCTTTCATAAATGTATATATAAGCATCAAGTCTAATCTTATTGATTAAGAAATACAATCACATTTATATTTTTACTTCTCTCTCTACATTTCTTTCTTCCACATAATCTCTCTCTCTCTCTCTCTCTCTCTCTCTATATATATATATATATATATATATATATATATATTCTATCAGGCACTGACCCTAGATTCAACAAGGTCTTCAACAGGCGAATTGCTGACCACTCTACTATTACCATGAAAAAACTTCTAGAGACCTACAAGGGCTTTGAGGGCCTCACATCTGTCGTAGATGTTGGTGGTGGCACTGGCGTTATTGTTAATATGATCGTTTCTAAGTACCCCTCGATTAAGGGTATTAACTTTGACTTGCCTCATGTCATAGAAGATGCTTCCCAATTTCCTGGTATGTTCTTCATTTCTGATAATGCTTGTAGTTCAATTACTTAAAAGTATTCACCTTTACCTCAATCTTTTTCAAGTTCGATTTCTCCTCCTCTAATATTGCTTATGTTTGTACTAGTTATCATTTTACCTAATGAATATGAGATATATGGTTGTTGGATGTAGGTGTGAAGCATGTTGGAGGAGACATGTTTGCAAGTGTTCCAAAGGGAGATGCAATTTTCATGAAGGTTAGTTATTATTTATCAAAAAGAGAGTCGATGACTATTTGGTAGTGATAATATCAATTTCTTATAAGAGCTTAGTTGCATAATAATTTGGAACTACTCTCAAATCATGTATGCAATCTTACAGTGGATATGTCACGACTGGAGTGACGATCATTGCTTGAAATTTTTGAAGAACTGTTATACCGCACTCCCTGACAATGGGAGGGTGATTCTTGCTGAGTGCATTCTTCTAGTAGCTCCAGACAGCAGCCTTGCCACCAAGGGAGTTGTCCATATCAACGTGATCATGTTAGATCACAACCCCGGAGGAAAAGAGCGGACGAAGAAGGAGTTTGAGGCCTTGGCTAAGGGATCTGGATTCAAAGGCTTCCGCATCATCTGCTCCGCTTTCAACACCTATGTCATTGAGTTTCTTAAGAAGATTTTGAGTGTAACTTTGGCAGTGGTATGCTGCCGTCTGCATTCATATTGCTTTTATTTTGATATGGTGGTCACATATTTTTCACCATAACTAGGTTTTCATATGTTACCCAAAAAAAATGAAGTAATAAGAAAGTGATTTTATGTTCGTTGTATGTTATAAATTTGGATTCATACGCTTGCAATGGGGTGTAAAACATGAAAAAACCTGGTGTACGACGGACAGGGCATGTGTATGTGCTGCCATAAAGAAAAAAATAAAGACTTATCCTCTGTGAGAGTTTTTTGTGGGCGTATCAGAACATCGTCTTGTGGGCAGATGAATGAAGCTACTGTGAGCCTCGCTCTAACAGTATTGGTAACGGCTTGACGCTAAATTCCATTACTTAGAGCCTGCACCAACCAATAATTTTGATTTTACAATTACATGTACAAATTGACAATTTGAGATTCTCTCTATGCGCAATGTTTTTTCTTTGTGAAAAAAACTTGCATTTTGAGAAAATCTCATTCACAATCAATATTATTTAACTTTGATCTCATTTACGGGAATGGTTGATATTAGGGGTGGGTTGAAATAACCAAAAACCGAAAAAAAAAAGGGACCGAAAACCAAACCGAGGCAAAAAAAATCGAACCGAATATATTGAATCGAATCGAATCGAATCTGGTTGGTTCGGTTCGATTTCTGGGGTTCGAAAATCGAACCGAACCGAACCTCTTCAAAACAACGTCGTTTTGTAATTTTTTAATTAATTAATAAACTTATTCTAAACGGCACCGTTCTACACTTCTACTTCTACCGTGTAACCCTAAGTCCCAGCGTATTCCTCTCCTCTTTGCTCTCTCCCATTTTCCCACCCTCACTTCTCTGTGTTTATCTCTCTGTCTCTCAAATTCTATTTATCTGTTGAAATTGGTTCTGATTGGACAAATATACTATATGTGTAGTGTGGTCATGAGAATTTGAGATATTTCAATTTTCAATAGATTGTAATTTTAGATTTTTCTGGGAGGGTTTTGGTTTCTAGGAGTTATAGTTCGATTGCACATTCTTATTTTGCTTCTGATGATCTGCATCTGGAGAAAGAGTTTGTAAATCGTGACTGATAAGGTTATGTTTTCATTTATTGTTAAGCTATTTTTGCTGCCGTTTCTGCTTTGTGTTTGCAGTGAAAGATCCTTGAATATTGTTGCATAAGGAGGATATGAATGAACAAATTATTTTCTTACAAACACTAAAGTGATTATTCAGTTGACTAAACGTTTCTGATTTGGATTTTTAAGTTGGTATTAGACGAATTACTCCTTGAATAACCTCATAAAATTTGGATCATAACCTGGGCAGGAGATCTTTGTGTCTTTTTTTCTCTCTTTTTCTCCCTCTACTGATTCGGTCCTTCAAGCATCTCTATGAGAGAATTTATTTGTAAAATTGTGAATGTTGATAGATATTTTATATGTAACAATAAATTTGATTTCTTTTAAGATCATCTGTTTATCTACTATTCTTTAAAGACTACTGATGTTGTTTGCCATTTTTTGTTGCAATAATCTGTTTAATTCATATGATACAGCTATAAGCAAGGCAGAGTGACTATGTTTAATTCATTTGGAATGCTTATTTTATCGATTATGTTGAAATGGGATTTTGAATTTATTTATATTCCTTTGGAAGATGTATTACAAAATGGCTGCAAGCTGACGTCGACCTTGTTTTTGACACAGACAATGTGCCTGATTGGACTCCCGTCCTCGTCCCCCGCGGAAGAAGACGACGGAGCTTTCTGGGGAGTTTTCTCGGTTGTCACTCCCTTCTTCTCGCTCGACGGCGTCGTCGACGACAGATTAATCGCTTTGACATCGATTCCGATTTCGCTCATTTTCTCTCACCCAGGATTTTGAATATTTTTGAATCTCTTTTCGTATAGTGAGTCGGATAAACAGTCACGTTTAGGCTCTCGACACAATCACCACTTCCTTCAAAATGGAAGGAGGACCGGCATCTATCGAACAGTGGCAGTGTCGTACGAGATTTCAGACGACAACTTGGGCCGGCCCAAAATTGTGAATTATCAATGTCCAAACGTGGTCCAGACCAGAATTAAAAATTATTTGGGCCTGGCATTTGTGGTATGGACAATTCATACAATGGAATGACGTCATTTGCTTGCTATTAATTGGGCACGTACACATCTCCTTCCAGTATAAAACTCGATCATGATTACAAACTGTACGATTGATTGATTGAAAATCACTTGTTTAGCACATGTTTAAGTGTGTACAAGATAGGGGGTTGGTGAGTGGATTTGTTTGTTTATTTCATCATTACTTACGTATTCATAGTAAAAGTCGTGATTGAGAATCATATTTAATTGTCTAATTTTTTATGTGCGATATATTTTGTTTCAACATGAGATCTATTTGTTTTTTACTTTCTGTGCCTGTAAGTAAACACAGACACAGTACAATAAAACCTCTTTAAAGTTATACAGTTTAAATCAAATCAGTTTTATAATTTTAGGGAGGTTATTACTTCATAGAGGGTGTACTTAAAAAAAATTATTTGTTGAATCATTTATCCTTGATGAATGTTTATTTCCTAAATAGGATTCTTTGATCGGCAAGTATTTTATTTTTTGAATATTTTTGTAATTATTGACAGTTATAATTATGTGGATGTGTGCTTCCTCAAGATGAGACAAATAAAAATTATAACTTGTTACAATATGGAGTTTATTTCATTACATACCCGAAATATTATTTATTAACTTATTTATTCTCAATGAATGCCGATATTCGGAGGTTCGAACCTTTCAGTTCAAGAACATACCTGACCCACGATCCTTTTATTATGTATTTCCTAAATAAGATTTTTTTGGGCCACAATTATTTTATATTTTTGCATATTTTTGTATTCATTGACAATTATTTATAAATATGTGGAGACGTCTTTTCTTAAGATTGGACCAAGAAAGATTATAACTTATTACAATATAGAGAACTGGTTATACATGGGACATGAATTTTTTATGACTTTAAAGAGATTATTCAACATTATAGAGTTTTGCTTTCAAAAAAATTATTGTATATATCAAAAACGAGAACGATACTATAACCTTACATATCCGTTCCCCATAAACATGTTAAGGGTATGACATCTTTGTATTTTGTTTTGTTAGAAGCTTCGGCAACCAAATTACAAACGATAATGGTGGATGAAGGATTCCAGCACATAGTATTATTTGGGAGAATAAATGTTGCACGTTACTCAAATAGTTAAATTTAAAACCCTTTGATGCAATCTCCACCGTTCATGTCAAGAAAACAAATATATCTTATGGTAGTGATAATAATGTATTCAGTGGAAAACAAACATTCAACATCTATTTTATATATATATATATTATATATTTTATATATAATATATATAATAATATCTTTAGTGGAACATTCAACATATATTTTATATATATATATCTTCTATTATTTATTTATTATTTATTATTATCTATCTATATAATAGAAAGCCAGCGCCCCACGCATGCCGGCAAAAATTTGGGGTCACGCCATTCAACAAAAATCTTAGGATAAAATTGCCCCTTAACCCAAAAAATCCAAAAGCAGCCCAATAATATATCAAATAATGCAGAAGTAATTTGGTAATTTGATCATCATAAAATAAAATATAAATATAAGTGGGAAGAAAGAAAAGAATAAAAAAAAGTATTTCACACGCGGATAATAATGCGATTAAATAAGTTGTCAAAGATATTTTGCACGCGAATAATAATATGATTAAATTAATTGTCAAATGATTTTTTTTTTTAATAAACGATGTTATCTACACTAAAGGGGAAAGAAGTGGGCTTAGCCTTACAATAGGCTAGCAATAATATGATTCAATCAATTGTTTATTAGATATTATTTTCTTTATTCTTAATGTAAATTTTATAGAGACCGGTTTTATTATGTGAATTCAGCTGCTTTATTTGGTTTATGAGGGGTTTCTTCTAGCATAATCTAAAATTATTCATTTACTTCAAATATTTGACTTTCCTTTTGTCAATTGACGCATATAAATACATTTAAAACGTGTAAGTCGTGCGTACCACGCCGTGATTCAAAAAATGTCTTTTGCACGAGCGTGAGCGCGTGCATGAAGGCTAGTTTTATATAAAAAGAATGGAAAAGATGAATAGTGAAAATTTGGGGTCACGCATGAGACAAAAATTTTGGTGTCACCCCCTTCAACAAAAGTAATTGGACCAAATTGGCCCTCAGTAAAAAAAAATTCGAAACCTGCTTATCAAATCATACAAGGGTAAGTTGGTAATTTGGTCATCATAAAATATAATATAAATATAAATGGTGAGAGAGAAAAAAATAAAAAAAAATGAAAGGAAAGAGAGAAAAGAATAAACAAATGACAAAGGTGATGAGAAAGAAAAATATAATAAAAAATAAGAAAAATCATGAATGTTGTATTCAAAACATCTTAAGAGGCGCCTATTGCCGATGATAAAAAAAAAAGAAAATAACGAAATAAAAAATATTGAACCAATCAGGCATATAAATACATTTAAAATGTCTAAATCGAGCATAGCGTGCAGTGATTCAAAAAATACCTTTTGCATGCGGTTGTTTATTAAATATTATTTCTCAATTTTTAAACACTTAAGAGGTGCATAGTGCCAGTTATAAAAAAAATTCTCTCACACGCGCATAATAATGTGATTTAATTAGTGTCAAATGATCATTTTTTTTAACAAAAGATGTTATCTACACTAAAGGGAGGGAGTGGGCTTAGCCTCACAATGGGCTAACAATCAGTTGTTTATTAAATATTATTTTTTCTAATCTTAATGTAAATTCAATAAAATGTAGATGGAAATTGAAATACCGCTTTTATTATTATGGATTCAGTTGCTTTGATTAGTTAAAAGACCGATTTTATTAAATGTATTTATTATTCATTTCCATCTACATTAATAAATACATTTAAAACATGTAAATCAAGAGTAACATGTTGTGATCAAAAAATATTTTCTACAAGCGCGTGAGCGCGTGCATGGAGGCTAGTATATATAAAACGAATAGGGCAATGAATAGTGTTGATTTGGTGTCACGGCTTCGACAAAAATATTAGGACAAAATTGTCCCTCAACAAAAAAAAATCCAAAAGCAGCCCAATATAATATATCAAATAATGCATGGATAATTTGGTAATTTGGTCATTATAAAATATAATATAAATATAAGTGGGAAGAGAGAAAAGAATAAAAAAAAATAGAATGATGAGTGAAAGTTGATGGTGTCCACGTGAAGGGGAAAGAAAAATATAATTAAAAAAAAAATCAAGAATGTTGTGTTCCAAACATCTTAAAAGGCGCATAGCGCCTGTGATAACTTAGTATAGGTTTTTTTTTAATTAGTACATTGCAATAGGCTAGCAATAATGTGATTCAATCAGATATTCATGAAATATTATTTTCTCCATTTTTAAAAGGGAGTTTTAACGAAAAGTCCGCAATACTGTTCACTTTAACGAAAAACCACATTTTTACACTAAAAAGTCAAACCTGGTACTATTCACTTTACCCTTTATTTTGTCCTTATCGTTAAAACTCAAAGTTTTCAAGCCCTTTTCATTAGTTTTCCTTTTTTTAAAATGTTCAAAGCATCTTAAGAGGCGTGTAATGCCAGTAATAAAAAAATATTTTTCCCACGCGAATAATAATGTGATTCGCCGGTTATAAAAAAGTATTTCCCAGACAGATAATAATATGATTAAATTAGTTGTCAAATGATTTTTTTTAACAAACGATATTATCTATACTAAAGGGAGGGAAGTGGGCTTATCCTCACAATGAGCTAGGAATAGTGTGATTCAATTAGTTGTTTATTAACATTAAATTAGTTGTCAAATGATTATTTTTTTTTTAACAAATAATATTATCTATACTGAGGGGAAGGGGGTATGCTTAGCTTCACAATGGGCTAGCAATAGTGTGATTCAATCAGTTGTTTATTAAATATTATTTTCTCTATTCTTAATGTAAATTCTATATAGACTGATTTTATTATGTGATTCAGCTGCTTTAATTGGTTTATGAGGGGTTTCTTTTAGCGTGATGTAAGATTATTCATTTACTTCAAATATTTGACTTTTCTTTTGTCAATTTATGCATATAAATACATTTAAAACGTGTAAATCGTGCGTAGCACACCGTGATCCAAAAAATGTCTTCTACACTCACTCTACACTAAAGGGGAAGGGGGTGGGCTTAGCTTCACAATGGTCTAGCAATAATGTGATTCAATCAGTTGTTCATTCAATATTATTTTCTCTATTCTTAATGTAAATTCTATAAAGACTTATTTTATTATGTGAATTCAGATGCTTTAATTGGTTTATGAGGGGCTTCTTTTAGCATGATCTAAGATTATTCATTTACTTCAAATATTTGACTTTCCTTTTGTCAATTTATGCATATAAATACATTTAAAACGTGTAAGTCGTGCGTAGCACGCCGTGATTCAAAAAATATTTTCTGCACGCCCGTGAGCACTTGAATGAAAGCTAATCATATCTTAATACATCCTACTTTAGTCAATTGTACTGTGGAAAGCGCAAACTAATCAATGAAAATCCAAATTGGTGAACAATTTTTTTTTTTTTTTTAAGGCAGAAGCCGAAACACCCAGCAAAGGCAGGGTAGAGAACAACACAGGTGAGCCTACAAAGAGGCTAACACAAACAACCAGCACAAAGAAACGAAACAGAGGGGATACACAGAAGACACTAAAAACAAGAAGTAGCGTCACCCCAAGGACTAACCAACCGAACTAATGAGGACAGGGGAGCCCATCGTTGTTCAGGACAAAGATCAACGAAGATGGGGGTTGGACAACCCACACACAATCACACATCTCCGTAACACCATTCGACGCGAGCACATGCGCCGCCTCATTGGCTGATCTTGGAACCCAAGACCAGTGACAGTGCTGGAACGCCTCCCCAAGTAGCTTGACCCAAGATAGAGCAGGAAAGGCCTCCCAACTGCCATAAGAAAGGGAGCGAGCGAGAGAGGAAATCGTCTCCTTAGAATCCGTCTCCAATATGACGGAGCTAAAACCCAGAGAAGCTCCCAACTCACACCCATGAAGCATCGCCAGAGCTTCCGCCGCTGCCACTAAGGGAGCCCTGATAGCGTGGCGCGCAGCAGCCACAAACATACCCTCAGTAGACCTCGCAACCACCCCAGCAAAACCAGCTTTAGAAGCTTTGGACCAGCTAGCATCCACGTTAATCTTTATAAAAGGAGAGGGGAGACATTTGGACCTCTTTTGGTTCTGGAAAGATTACTTTTCTTAGGAAAGGGATAGGATCCCTTCCATCTAATCCATCAAGTCCTAAGATTCGGGCTATTGAAATTTGATCCAACAATTAAAGCTATTATAACGTTTAAAGTGGACCCCTATTTGTAGCCGTTGACCAAATTTTAATGGCCCGGTTCCCCAGACTTGGTGGATTAGGAGGAAGAGATCCCCGGACTTGCAATTTGTTTTCGTCACCAAGAGCTGCATCCGATTCGTCGTCAACATGTTCAAAATATTACGTGAGATGTGACGGTGATTCCTTATCGTTTGTCAAACCCCTAGCCAATTAAATAATACCATTTATCGACTTACCTAATAGAGTTTGCGAGTTTGGATCCTCGCCGGATCCTCGTTGTGAGGTTCCTGGAGATCTGTGAATTGTGTCCATTCATCGTACATCGTGCGGTTAGAACGGCAATAAGAGCAATTCCACTTTTCTCAATTGCTCAAGTAGTTGGGTTACTAAATCCCTCAAAACCCCCAAAATCCTTTGCACCCCCACCCTAGTGAGTTGAGCTACAGTGGAAGGAAGCAGAGCCCAACAACTCAATCAGGCAGGAATAGCCCAACTCAGCACCTAAGTGGAACTGCATTAGCCATATTTTATGTTTTTGTTTTTTTGTCAGGTGCATGTAGTATACGCGTGCATGAGGCGAGTCAACTGACCAAACCTGCAATGCTGGGGCCCGCACTGCTAGCACACTCAACCCTCAGTAGTTCATGGGTGTATTTGTTTTATGAAAACTTTGGGTTTCAAAGGAATTAAATTTGAAACTACAAGTTCAATTAGTTTATGAACTTCCGGTTCATAAAAGGATGTACATGTAAGAACACAGAATACAATATACAACTAAGTGTAATGGATTTGGGTTGCTTCAGGATCTCAAGTGTGAGTGCTTCAGGACTATGAAAGGGAGTCAACGGTTCAAAGAAAAGAAATAATTTATTGAATCGTTAATTGCCAAAAAGTGGACTCCAGGCCAATAATTTTGGATTAATTGTCAGATTAATGGACTGCTGGTTACTTTATTAATTCAATAGATTGTAACCATTCAGGTTTGATCGTAGAAGTAAAAATAATAATAACATTCAGGTTAATATTAACGGGATTGCCAAAGAATAGCATTGGGTTCGAAAAATTATAGCCCAATCTCGGTGGGCTAGGGGGTGCCGTGTATAGGGCAAGGCCCTAAAAAGGCTTAGTGGGCTGCAGATTAGTTGTTAGACATCCCAATCATGGCTGCAGGCCACGGGTCGTAGGTCTGGGATAGGCCCACCAGCTAGGCTGTTGGTTTTAGGCCACAAAGAGGCCCGAGGAGTACAGGCCTAGCACGGGGCTGGCCTGGGATAAGTGCGCGTGAAGCCCAGCCGTGGGTTGGCTTCAATTTGGGCTATGTGCAGTGCAAGCCCAACAGCTCTAAAGTTGCTGGCAGGTTTGGGTCGAGGGTTAGCGTAGCCTAGCAAGCAATACGGGCTTGCTGCAAATAGGCCTGGGGCACAGGTTGAACCTAACAAGCAATGGGCTTGCTGCAGGTTTGGGCCAGTGGCTCGGGACAAAGCCCAGCAACTCAAAAGTTGCAGGTTTGGGCGGGAGGGACTGCAAGCCCACGATAATCTTTATGAGGCGGAGGCCTAGTGTCCTTGTAGGCGTAGCAAAGTCCAAAAGGCTGTTGTATAGTCTAGACTTCGAAACGATGTCATTCCTGGTGGTGTGCTGGACACGGCTGGCTGTAAGCCAGCAACAGTGCTCTGGTAGCCCGGTGGCAAGCCACAGCCTATGCCGCAAAAATCCTAGAATTTATTTTAAATTTGTTTTTTCAAATTCTAACGTTAAAAACCCTGTTTGCTTATAAATTAATTTCGATGCTTTAACTCACAAATTTCACAAAGTATAATTGCGTATTGCATGAACAAATATATATATATATATATATTGACAAAATATATGAACACATATGTAAAGGAAAATATAAATATAGGGGGTTTATGCATGGGGGAATGTTTTCAAGCTTCACGGCCGTTTCAAATATCTTAATTTATTTTAAAGGAACCTAATTGGCAAAAAACAACTGAGCCTTTGAATTTGTAGAAGATCATTCTCTAAAAGCTGGAATTGCATCTCCAATGCGTTGTATCTCGTACAACAAAGAAAAATTAAATTGAATCAGTAGCATGTAGATCAATTCAATAAAATAATAAATTAATCATAAAAAGAATGATTAAAATGTAATACTCTCCTGATTGAAGAACAAACTCTTTGTAGCGTAACGTCAATATGATGCTGATAACGTGTTGTTGGCATAATTTATTGAAAAATTATGGAGGATAGAGAGAGAGAGAGTGTGTGCGGCATAGAGATAGAAGAGAAAAATGTGTAATTGTGAGGTGTGTTATATTCCATCCCCATTGTGCCTTTAGTTATAGTAGTAGAGAAAATAAATTCCTTAACCAATAGAATTATAACTCTAATAGGATAATATCTAACCTTGAGAATATTCCAAAATATTCCTAGATACGCTATGATTTATACAATCATATTACTAATCTAATAGGACTACAACAATTGTCACATTTTTTTTCTTTTTTGTTTCTTATTTGTAAATTGCCAAGAGAAACGATCCCTTTCATGGATTAGTCAGGATAACACAAACGATGGCAATGGCATCATCTCAGTTTAGTATATCTATCTTTTGAGCTTGACGAAAATATGATGCTTGATCAAGAATGTTGTAAGGATTTACATGGAACGTGTTTATAATCACGTGACGTTTCATTTCTATTATATAATATTAGTGTAAATTATTTTAGACATTTTATTACATTATTGAACTGAAGCAGCACAATAACGATAATTTCTTTCCATGCAAATTGCTCTTTTATAGTTTGTCCAATGCCATTCCAGCTTCTTTGTTTAATTTCACAATTGCTTAGATTAAGTAACTTGTTTTGCCAGATCAACTAGGGAGAAAAACTTTGGACTTAAAAACTTTTCAAAAACCATAACATATAATAAATAAATAACAACGACCTTATTGTAAACTATACTCTATCACCAGCTACAAGTACTTCAAAAAGGAGCAATTCACTATTTTTTTTCCTGTTCTCCCAACTCCAACTCCAAGAGAACAATATATCAGTAGACGTACTGGTGTGAAATGCGTTCGCGTTAATTTAAATCATCGAGTATAACATTGTATTGAAGAAAACTACACTTTTTGATAGGAAAATTTTGGATTTGTAAGGGGCCTGCAAGCCAACAAGACTTTCCGTTTTGCGGTGATAAACATTTATCGTACACACTATTATTCTTACTTTGTAAAAATGTTGTTTTCACGATTTGAACCCATGACTTTCCGGTTACAAAGGACCAACATTTCTATTGCGCCCTGACTCGCCCTCAAAGTTTGGATATGTAAATTATCATTAAGTTTGTTCATATATTTTTCAAAAACAAAACTAAGAGGGAAAAATATTAAACACAATATCGTAAGGAAATTTTCATTAGCACTCCAAAAATTTCATTCTACACTCCTCTTAAGTGTATTTTTCTTTTTAATTATAGAAAATTTAAAGTGCCAAATGAGATTATTGGAATTGGAGTGCTAATATTAATTTTTTACCTTAAATATAAGTATAAATACTCTTAAGGATGCCTAAAAGGAAATAAAACAAAACAAAACCAGATAAAAGAGTACAGTATAAAGCTAGACTTAAAAGGTAAGACATGTGGGAGGCATGTGGGGTCCTGCATGGTGGTCGACAGCTGGTACCACATCAAGGGCATGTTTACCAAAGGGGAATGGGATGGTGGGAACCCGAATTGCACATATCCCCAACCATTCCAGCGTTTATCAAACCATCAGGAATTAAAATAATTGTGGAAACTGCAAAAAATCAGGAATCAACTCCCGAAATGGCAGGAGTCCAATTCTCGAGTAGGAGGAGGTATTTGAATTCCTGGAAATGGTGTCCATATGGAATCCAAATTTTATACCAGTAATACCCTCAAACTCCAAAGATGAGAACAGTGTCAGTGTTTGTAGCCCTTGTGATCGTGATAGCTGGCCATAGGTGCTGCCTTCAAGCCCTTGCTTGACAAGGCTCGTGTTCCCGACGAAGACCAAAGAAAAGGGAAGATGGTGGTCTCGCGATCAGGGGTAGGTCGGCAGTAGATAAAGATGGGGACGAGAGAGAGATGCCTGGGGAATTTTAGAAAGGTGTGGGTCAGCAGAGAAAGATGGCGAAGATAGGGGAGGAGAGAGAGAGATGTGCCTGGGAAATTTAGAAATGGATGGGTTGGCAAGACAGCAGAGATATAGGGGAGAGAGGACAGGAAGTGATATTTTTTTTTCTTGGAGTTTATTTTATGTTGGTAACTGGTAAGAACCAATGAAAGAATAAAAGTTACTAGAAAATAAAAAAATAGTTACTCTCTATTAATTTTTATACTAAAAATAGTTTTACTAAAAATAATTAGATATAAAATAAATTAATTACAATAGGGGTATTTAGTAATCATATTAATTTTTATACTGATTCATGTGAATTAGTAAACAGTTTATATATATCAATATCATTCATACTCCGATTCCAGCCAATTTTAATAAACGTTTTTAACATGAATTTGATTCTGATTTCACATCATTCCTCCTCAATTCAGTTCCTCTCAATCTGATTACGGATTAGTAAATGAGGCAAGGTGGTGGGTGAGTAAACAAATCCCTATATATTGCCAGTTAGCACACTCATCTCTTCTACCCTCACTCCTCCTCCTCCTGCCCATCCCTCTCCCTCTCTCTCTCTCTACCAACACCAAATCCAAAAAATGGGTTCGACCGCAGAGACTCAGATGACTCCAACCCAAGTCTCCGAAGAAGAAACAAACCTCTTCGTCATGCAGCTAGCCAGCGCCTCCATTCTCCCCATGGTGCTCAAGGCAGCCCTCGAGCTCGACCTCCTCGAGATCATGGCGTAAGCCGGGCCTGGCGCTTTCGTTTCTCCGGCGGACTTAGCTTCGCAGCTGCCGACCAAGAACCCTGACGCCCCCGTCATGCTGGACCGCATGCTGCGCCTCCTGGTCAGCTACTCCATCCTCACTTACTCCCTCCGCACGCTTCGCGACGGCAATGTCGAGCGGCTGTACGGCCTCGGCCCCGTCTGCAAGTTCTTGACAAAGAACGAGGATGGTGTTTCCATTGCTCCTCTCTGCCTCATGAGTCAGGACAAGATCTTTATGGAGACCTGGTAATTACCATTCTTCTTAATTTATCATCCTAATTTGATCGTAAACAAACATTAATAATGGGTTTTAAATAGGTTCATCAGAATAAAATCATAAAAACGTTATTACATCAGAATAAAATCATAAAAATGTTATTAACAGTGAGTTGGGCCTTGAGTATGTGATTGTTATCTATATTTTAAGGGGTTATTAAGTAGATTAATTTGTTAAACTAAATTTGCAAATTAAATTATGTGTTATCAATAACAAATAACGTTAATTAACATTTAAGTAATAATCCAATCATCACAACTATATCATTTAATTTACAACATTTAGTTTAAAAATTTAGTCTCCCTAGCATTACTCTTATTAGTAGAGTAGAGTAATGTTATGGAGACTATCTAATTAATACATATTTTATAAGAGAAATGCTAAGAAGACTCTCTCAAAGTAACACCTTTTTATGGACTCTCTGTCACTTTACAGTTTATCGTTAATTTTCTTGTCAGCATTATAAAACATTTTGCCAAAAACATGAGGTGACAGAGAGTCCATTGAGAGTCGTCTTAACATTTCTCATTTTATAAACTATATAATGTGATTATTGATATTTTGATTAACATGTTTATTTTTATTGGTGACACATTAAATCAGTTACATATTGTCTAAAAAGTTAATCTACCCAACATGATCCTTTGTACTAAGAGATATTATATGAAGATTCTATTAAAGTGAGACTTTCTATAAACTCTATATCACCTCAATTTCCATTCATTTTTCGTACCAATATTATAAAATTTATGAGAAATTAGGTTTCCATCCTTATTTTTTCTACTCTATTGATTAAAACTTTATTTCTTTTTAAATTTTGATCAAGGTCCTTTGGTTTTAATAAAAGCCATTAATTATTCAAAAACAAAATATTTACATGTCAACATAATTAAGTTTCATTTTTAAATAGGGAAGTGTTATTATCATTCCAAAAATCTTATTATACGCTCCTTACAAGTGTATTTTTCTTTCTAATTATAGAAAACTTGGATTGCAAAATGAGATTTTTGGAGTACGAATAATAATTCCCTATAAATATATTCATTTAGTGTTAGAAACGTTATATTTGATATATTATATTTATGGCTAAACTTTTTATCATATGTTTCTACTTCTAGTTTGTACCCTTTTTTTTTTTGCAACAATTTTTTAAATTGTACCAATTTTCTTTTAAATTTTAATTTGTTCCCATATATTAATTACTTTTTTGTTCCTTATTTTTCAAACTTTTATTTGTACTCATAATTTTTTTAACCTTTTATTTGTACCCATAATTTATTTATAATTTACCCATTTTTAAAAAAATTTACAACGTTGTTATATGTAAAATGTATCTCTATTTTTTTTGTAAGTACCATTTTTAATGTAAAATCTATTTATTTTTTAATCTAAAATGTACCATTATTTTTTTAATGTAAAATGTACCCATTGTTTTCTATATAAAATGTACCCACGTTTTTATGTAAGTGTACCAATATTTTATATATAAAATGTAGCCAAATTTTATTATATAAATGTACTCATTTTATAAAAATAAAGAATAAAAAAAATTCCATTTTTTATAATCTAGAATGCACCCATAAGCAATTATTTTTTTTTTTTTTATCAAAACCCATAAGCAATTTTGAATAGTTAAATTGGTAATGTAGATGAAAGCAAAAAAAAACAGTTGAGTCTTTAGAGCAAGTCCAGCATTGCTGGTTGCTCGGGGGACAGGCGAGGAGAAAGAGCCCGACGGCCGGGGGATGGGGCTCCAGCATTTACGGCCGGGGGACAGGCCAGGCTCGAGCGACAGGCCCGGCAGGGATTGCTAGCCCGAGAGCCTGAGGGCTGTGTGACGTATGGCTGATGTGTGGCATCGGTGCATGCGCCGAGCTTGACATCGCCAGATGCACCGCCACTTCCTCCGCCGTATGGTCGACAGGTCAGCGGTGTACATCGCCAGATGCACCGCCACTTCTTCCGCCGTCTGAAACTTCTCCACCTTCTTCTGACACTGACCAATCTCTGCTACCGTCGATGATGCGAAAATTGGGTTCTTGAAATTCGAGCGAATGGGTTTAACCGAGAGGGATAGAGATCTTGGCACCGATTAGAGCGAGATTATTGTTGGTGCGCTAGAGACGGAAAGACAGGTGAGGGAGCATGGGGATTGAAAGGCTGGCTGGCGGTGAGGGTAGATTGCAGGATGGAGCGAATGGCTTTCATGGCTGCTGCTGTTCGAGAGAGAGAGGGAGAGGGACCAGTCAAATTAAGGAAAAATATTAATATTTTATGGATTGGGTGAGAAAAAAAACATTAATATTTTATTACCAATTGCCAGGGGGAGGGCTCCAAGGATGGAGATGCAAATGTCAATTACTGTTTATTAAGGGCAGTTACTGTTCACTAGGTGGATTGAATAGTGGATTGCCAGGGGAGGGCTCCAAGGATGGAGTTGCTCTTATTGGTATTATTGCATCTCTTTTATTATTATGTCATTTATGTAGCAGGAGATAGACTTCAATCAAAAATCTAAAATGCATAAGGTTTAAGTCTATAACAGATAGGGATCAAGCACCGCAACTAAACTATCCCTAAAATTTATGCCAAAAACATAAGTTGTCAGAGAGCCCGTGAAAAGTCTGCTTAACATCTCTCTTTGGGAAATGCTAAGGAGACTCTCCGCCCTCTCATATTGTTGGCACATTTTTTATTGCAATATTATAAAATATTGTGTCAAAAAATAATATGACGAAGAGTTCGTAAGAAATTCTACTGTGAAAGAGTCTACTTAACTTTTCTCTTTCTCTTTCTCTACTATTTTCTTCTTTGTTCATATTACTTTTGCCCGATTTGGTCGTTGGGGACAGACAAGACTGGAAATTGATCATTCTTGTCACAGGTTTAGAAATTTTGTAAAGGAACATATGTTTAAGGCTTTTTTAGCCCAAATGGTCCATGAGATTTGCATAACACATCACTTTGGTCCCTAAGATTGAAAATCAATAGAAATGGTCCCTGAGATTGTCCACCATCCATTATTTTGGTCATTCCGTTAAAAACTCCGTTAAGTGTCCAGGAGCTCTTGGTCGGAAGTTTGGGCAATTTTCAAAGTTTCGTAACTCAATCGTTTCGTAACCAAATTCGACCCATAATATATCAAAATGAAGATAGGAAAGTGTAAAACAAGATTATACTTATTTTGAAGCCAAATAGTTTTCGGAGATGGCCGGAAAATAGCCTGAAAGGTGATGGTCCGCAGAAAAACTGGAAAACTCGCCGGGAACTGGGTAAACTTTAAACGTTCATAACTTCTTCAATACTCAACGAAATCGAGTGATTCAAAAACGAAAATCCTACTTCTCGATGAGACGAAAAGAATGGTATCTTTCTAGACAGCTAATTAACCGTGCTTTAGACAGAAAATGGCTCGAAAGTGGCTGTCTTGAGACCAAACCAATACAAGAATTATGTCAACATTCCTTATTATTTGATGCACATCAATAATAAGGACGTAATCCACATCAATACAAGAATTATGTCAACAATTCCTTATTATTTGATGCTTGTGAGTTATGCGGGCATTGAAACACGTGGTAGGTGGCTTGGCCTAGGTCGCGTATGAGCCATGCCCATATGACTGATCAAACCACGTGTTGTTTCGTTATTTTACACATACTATATGCTTTTGGTTGTGAGAGTGACATGTATGCTTGTTTTGGGTTTGTGCAGGTACCACTTGAAAGATGCAGTTCTTGAAGGAGGAATTCCATTCAACAAGGCCTATGGAATGACTGCTTTTGAGTACCATGGCACCGACCCTAGATTCAACAAGGTCTTCAACAGGGGAATGGCTGAGCAGTCTACCATTACCATGAAAAAACTTCTAGAGACCTACAAGGGCTTTGAGGGCCTCACATCCGTCGTAGATGTTGGCGGTGGCACTGGCGTTGTTGTTAACATGATCGTTTCTAAGTACCCCTCAATTAAGGGTATTAACTTCGACTTGCCTCATTTCATAGAAGATGCTCCCCAATTTCCTGGTATGTTCTTCATTTCTGATAGTGCTTGTAGTTCAATTACTTAAAAGCATTCACCTTTACCTCAATCTTTCTCAAGTTCGATTTCTCCTCCTCTAATATTGCTTATGTTTGTACTAGTTATCATTTTTCCTAATGAATATGAGATCCATGGATGTTGGATGTAGGTGTGGAGCATGTTGGAGGAGACATGTTTGCAAGTGTTCCAAAGGGAGATGCAATTTTCATGAAGGTTAGTTATAATTTATCAAAAAGAGAGTCGATGACTATTTTGTAGTGCTAATATCAATTTCTTATAAGAGCTTAGTTGCATAATAACTTGGAACTACTCTCAAATCATGTATGCAATCTTACAGTGGATATGTCACGACTGGAGTGACGATCATTGCTTGAAACTTTTGAAGAACTGTTATACAGCGCTCCCTGACAATGGGAAGGTGATTCTTGCTGAGTGCATTCTTCCAGTAGCTCCAGACAGCAGCCTTGCCACCAAGGGAGTTGTCCATATCGACGTGGTCATGTTAGCTCACAACCCCGGAGGAAAAGAGCGGACGGAGAAGGAGTTTGAGGCCTTGGCTAAGGGATCTGGATTCAAAGGCTTCCGCGTCATCTGCTCTGTTTTCAACACCTATGTCATTGAGTTTCTTAAGAAGAATTGAATATAACTTTGGCAGTGGTATATATGCTGCCGTATGCATCATATTGCTTTTATTTTGATATGGTGGTCGCATATTTTTCACCATAACTAGGTTTATATGTTACCAAAAAAAAAATGTAATAGGAAAGTGATTTTATGTTCGTTGTATGTTATAAATTTGGATTCATACGCTTGCAATGGGGTGTAAAACATGAAAAAACCTGGTGTACGACGGACAGAGCATGTGTCTGTGCTGCCATAAAGAAAAAATAAAGACCTATCCTTTGTTAGAGTTTTTTGTAGGCGTATCAGAGCATCGTCTTGTGAGCAGATGAATCATGAATGACGCTACCGTGGCCCTCGCTCTAACAATATTGGTAACGGCTCGACGCTAAATCCCATTACTTAGAGCATGCACCAACCAATAATTTTGATTTTACAATTACATGTACAAATTGACAATTTGAGATTCTCCCTATGCACAGTGTTTTTTCTTTGTGAAAAAACTTGCGTTTTGAGAAAATCTCAGTCACAATCAATATTATTTAACTTTGACCTCATTTATGGAAATGGTTGATATTCATGTAAACAATCATTTTTTTTTTACGGTTCCAATTTTAAGGAAGAATATGAACATTATTATGTGGATTTGCCTGAAGAATCGACTCGATGACAAAATCTCATTTCTTCAATTTGAATTACCTTTGGTTGAACTTATCACTGTGGTTGATTGTTTTAGGGTGTCTTTCAACCATTGGATAGAATTCGAGTTTGTATACACAATTTGATATTTATAACTAAAAATCAACCCTCTAGCGCAATTTTTTAACCAAGTAATCAACTCTCTCAAGTCTCAACAGATAGAATTAAAGTTAATTAATAGAATTGATCGCGAGTGAGATTTCTTCACAACAATCAGATTCAATTCAATTCGAATTGAACTAATCAAATTTGATTCCATTTCTACCAACAACGTAAGTTCATTAGTAACTACACTTCTTCGAGTTTCAAGTACCCTCCCTATAATCAAATTTGACCGCCTACCAGTAAAACAACAGTTCACTTTTCTGGTATTTCTCATACACTGTTATCTGCAATACGGCTAAATAACGGGAACTTTGTTCATTTCTTCACCGTTCCTTCCTGCTTCATCAACATCCTTTTGCAGTTCCAGTCACCAATGTGCGCAGCGGCATGGCAATGTGATAGTTTCCACAACCCGCATGGAGCGGCAGAATCACATGTTGGAATTATTCCTAAAACTAACTAGTAAACTCTAGAACACAACGCAGCAAGATTAGTGAAACCTTACCTGCATAACACAATAGATCACCAATTCGTTCCTGCAGAGGCCATGAACACGATGCAAAAGGCTCTTCTACTCACTTGGAGACCTGTATGTCCTTATGGTGATAGCCCCAAAAACGAAGAACCTTTTCTCTGTGAGCAGGGAACCCTTTTAAATAAAGCAAGGTTACCCAACTTCCATCTATCGTGGAGGTTGGTTATAGAGCCATTGCTTTCAGTTCCAGTAGTGGAGGAAGTGGTTATAGTATGTGCTTCAAAATGCAAAGCATGATGGATGTACCTCCTCAATTATAGGACATGGTTTTACACGTATACAAAACCCTAACTGATTTATAATTTCAAACATGTTGACACACCTTTATCACTACTAGTTGAGTTCAATTAGGATTCTTACATTCTCCCACTGGGACGTTAACTAGTTGTGGTTTGAAACAACATGTTCATTATAAATCATTCCTTAGTGATCACCGTGAGTTTCACGCAATCCATATCCTATACACATCTACCAGTAACCATTTGAAAATCGAACTCCAGAAAACAATGCATGTATCTGTTAGAGTATAATCAAGGGTAGATATAATGCCACTTATCAGTTTAATATAGGTGTAGTTAGTTGAGATTGTTAGAGAGGCGGTTATGATGTATGGCCTCCTATAAATACCAATTGGATGTAATATCTTAGATAAGAAGAATATAGAAAGTCAGTTTATAGAAAAATATCTCTCTCCTCTAAGCTCTCTCTCTTTCTCTCTCTAAGTTCTTACATTTCTGAATCAATAGCTGATGCTTAACATGGTATCAATCGCCGGTGTTGCTTGCGCATCTTCGATCCTATAATTGCTTCCGCTACTTGTCCCTTGTTGCTAATCAGAGTTCTTCGTCTTCTCGTCACAACGATTTCTGCAATTGGTGTTGTGGTTCTTCACAGCTTGGTATTCTCTACTTCGATTTCTAGGGTTTCTGGTACTCTCTCAATTATCTTTTAAGATTACAAATTGCTTCTGCCCGCCAAGTGTTTGTGATATTGCCTCTGTTAAAATTTTTCTCAATTGATATACGAAATTATGGTGACTGCTTCCCAACTTCAGATTCTTCAATCTCCCATTACAGCTCTTGTTTCTATTGTGTCTGCATCTATTTATGTGAAATTGGATGATTCCAACTATCTCAATTGGCAATTTCAAATGCAATTGTTGTTGGAAGGACATGGGATTATGGGTTTTGTTGACGGGTCTACTCCTTGTCTTGCTCGTTTTGTTGATAATACTGATGAGGCTTGTTCTTCTACTGTTGAAAATGAGGATTACATTGTATGGAAAATGCATGATCGAGCTTTAATGCAATTGATTACTGCCACTTTATCTCCAGTTGCTATCTCCTGTGCTATTGGCAGTGTTAGTTCTCAAGATTTATGGACTAGATTAAAGGACCAATTTTCTACTGTTTCTCGAACTAGTATCTTTCAAATGAAGTCCAATCTTCAAACAATCAAGAAAGGATCTGATAATGTGTCTCAATATTTGCAAAAGATCAAAGAAGCTCGCGATTACCTTTCTGCTGCTGTGGTATACTTTGCAGATGAGGATATTGTGATTCTTGCCCTTAACAGATTACCTCCTGAATATAATACTTTTCGATGTGTGATTCGGGGTCGTGAGAATGTTATCTCTCTGAAGGAGTTCAGATCTCAACTTCTTGCTGAGGAACTTATTGTTGAAAGTCATGTTCCTAGTCAATTTCTGTCTGCCATGGTTGCCGATCATTCTTCTGCTCCAAAAGGGTCTACATCTCAGTTTCATAATAATTATGGTCAATCTAGTTTTATCCCATGAGGGAACCGTCAATTTACTCATACCAAACAAAAGGGCAGGGGCAAGTTTAATCAGGGAGCAAAATTTCACAGACAGTCTTATAATGTGTATCCTAATTCCAATTCAGGAGTTCTTGGTTCTTCTCCAAACTCTTATAATGGTGGCTCTCTTCAAGTCATCTGTCATCTGTGCAACACATATGGCCACTCTGCATCTGTTTGTGGATCGAGATCTCCTTCAAAACAAGGTTGTCATATCTGTGGCAAGACAAACCACTTTACTTGGTTTTGTTTTTATAATGATAAAGGGCCAAATTACATTGGTCATTCTCAGTCTCATCAATTCAGTCCGTCTTATGCACATTATGGTTATCCTTCCCAAGTACCACTGTCTGCTTCTCAATCTTCAAATCCACCTCACATACATGCTATGAATACTGTGGTTTCTCATCCACCACAAAGTTCTTCTACTCAGAACTCTTCTCAGTTTTGGCTTGCGGATTCAGAAGCTTCAAACCATATGACTGCTGATCTTACAAATCTGTCTCTGGCTTCTCCGTATCCAACTAATGAGCTTGTGCAAACTGCTAATGGTGAAGGTTTGACTGTGTCTCATATTGGTAGCAGTGTTATAAAGCCTTCAACTTATCCTATTAAGTTGAATTCTGTTTTATATGTACCACAGTTAACACACAATCTGCTATCAGTTCATAAACTATGTCTTGATAATAATTGTTGGCTCATCATTGATGCCTATTGTTTTTGGATCCAGGACAAAACCACAGGGAGGATCTTACACAAAGGCTTGTGCAGTAATGGACTCTATCCCATACCAGCTCTTTCTCAGTCTCGATCTTCTCTTCCTCAGGCTATTGCATGTCTTGGACAGCTTGTCAATTCCAGTGTTTGGCACAAACGCTTAGGTCACCCTTCTAATACCACTACCTCATTGATGTTGAAAAATGCCAATATTATCTGTGATAAAAATGTTGTTTCCACTATATGTCAAAGCTGTTTAGAGGGTAAATTCACTAGGCTACCTTTTTCACCTAGAACTCATTCATCTTCCATTCCCTTTGACATTGTACACAGTGACCTTTGGGGTCCTGCTCCTTGTACTTCCATAGATGGTTTCAAATATTATGTCACCCTAATTGATGAGTGTACTCGTTTTTGTTGGATATTCCCTCTTATAAATAAATTAGACTTCTTTGATACCTTTGTGAGTTTCTGTTCTTATGTACATACTCAATTTTCTGCTACTGTCAAAACATTACAAACTGATGGTGGTGGTGAATATCTGAATCACAAGTTGCATTCTTTTTTAAAACATCAAGGCATTTTACATCACAAATCATGTCCCTATACACCTTAACAAAACGGTTTGGCGGAGAGAAAACACAGGCATGTTATTGAAACTACAATTACATTACTTCAACATGCTTCTTTACCTTCCAAGTTTTGGTCTTTTGGTTGTCAAACAGCTGTTTACCTTATAAACAGAATGCCTACCCCTATTCTCCAACATAAATCTCCTTTTGAGGCTTTGTATGGCAAACTCCCTGTTATTTCCCATCTTAAGATTTTTGGCTGCTCCTGTTTTCCATTTCTCCGACCATATAATGCCACTAAACTACAACCAAAGACTACTAAATGTATTTTCCTTGGTTATGCTTCTCAGTACAAGGGCTACATTTGCTTTGATGTTACTCGACATAAATATTACATATCTAGGCATGTAATCTTCAATGAGTTAGAATTTCCATATCCAGACCTTATTTCTTATAATCATAAGTCCTTTATATCGGAGTCTTCGAGCACTGTTATTCCCACACTGGATAACATCTTGGTTCCTTCCCTCTCTGGAAGTTCTATCCCAAACCATACACACACCAACTCTGCCTCTCATGAGTCAATGTCACATGAGTTTCATGTTCCCTAAAGTCCTCATGTCTCTCAGTCGCCATTACACTCACAGTCCATTACTGCTGGTCCTAGTACCTCTTTAACACTCCCTGTGGCATCTACACATAGTCCTGAGAATTCTATACCTGTTGATTCTGTAAGCTCAACATTTTGTCCTGAGAATCTGCAAGTGGTTCTTCCTGTTGCTCCTATTAATTTGCATCCTATGCAAACTCGGAGCAAAAGTGGTATCATCAAAAGAAAGGCATTACTTGCTGCCTTGGAGGATTCTAATGCAGTAGATCTATCAGTTATTGAACCTACATCTTATAAGAATGCTCTTAAGGTTCCAGTTTGATACACGGCTATGCAGGAGGAAATAAATGCTCTTCATTCCCAAGGAACTTGGTCCTTGGTCTCCTTACCATCTCAGAAGAATCTTGTAGGCTGTAAGTGGGTATTCAAACTAAAAAGGGCTGCTGATGGTTCCATTGCACGACATAAGGCTCGGTTGGTCACCAAAGGTTTTAGCCAAGAACCTGGTTTAGATTTTGGTGAGACTTTTAGTCCTGTGGTCAAACCAACCACAGTGAGGTTAGTTTTATCCCTTGCTGCTCATTTTGGCTGGCATCTTCGACAATTAGATGTGAAGAATGCGTTTTTGCATGATTTTTTGCAAGAAGAAGTGTATATGTCTCAGCCTCCGGGGTTTGAAGATCCTACTAATCCACATCTTGTTTGTAAGCTTCACAAGTCTCTTTATGGCTTGAAACAAGCCCCTCCTGCATGGAATGAACGCTTCACTGCATTTCTTCCAAACATTGGCTTTAAATCCACATACTCAGATTCTTCTCTATTCATCAATATCATTGACAGTGCAGTTGTGATTTTATTATTATATGTTGATGATATTATAATTACTGGAAGTTCAATGGCTGCTATACAACATGTTATTTGTTCGCTTACCTCTGAGTTTGATCTTAAAGATCTTGGGGAATTGCATTATTTCCTTGGCATACAAATCACTCGAACAGATTATGGCTTGTTTCTCTCACAGTCTTAAGTATATTCACGACCTGTTGCAGAAGACAGAAATGCTCGACTCCAAGCCTTGTGAGACTCCCTGCTTACCTTACAATAGACTTTTGAAGGATGATGGCGTTCCATATAACAATCCTACTGCCTATAGAAGCATTGTAGGTGCGTTACAATACCTTACACTCACTCGTCCTGATATCTCCTTCTATGTGCACCAAGTATGTTAGTTTATGCAAAACCCTATCGTGTCTCACTTCACTGCCGTAAAGAGAATCCTGAGATATTTGAAAGGCACCGTGCACCTTGGTCTTACATATTCCAAGAGCGATTTGACAATCCGAGCCTTCAGTGATGCTGATTGGGCGGGGGATCCGAATGATCGAAGGTCAACCACTGGATTGGTGGTGTTTCTTGGTGCAAATCCCATCTCCTGGTCTTCCAAGAAACAGCAAACCGTTTCTCGCTCTTCCACAGAAGCTGAGTACCG
This sequence comes from Cotoneaster glaucophyllus, assembly GCA_036320875.1. Taxonomy (NCBI): domain Eukaryota; kingdom Viridiplantae; phylum Streptophyta; class Magnoliopsida; order Rosales; family Rosaceae; genus Cotoneaster; species Cotoneaster glaucophyllus. The sequence continues at coordinate 29,705,076 of CM070070.1, read as the reverse complement.
CGCAATGTCTACTACATCTGCTGAAATTGATTGGCTTTTACAAATCCTTTCGTTCCTGCAGGTTCAAATACCTTCTCCACCTGTTCTTTTCTGTGACAACTTATCTGCTATCGCCCTATCATTTAATCTTGTCCAGCATCAAAAGACAAAACATATCGAGGTGGATGTTCATTTTGTTAGGGAGAGGATTGCCAAGAAGCAGCTTGGAGTACAGTTTGTGTCTTCACGAGAACAGTTTGCAGACATCTTCACTAAGGGACTTAGTGCACCCTTGTTTCGAACTCATTGTAACAATCTTATGCTTGGCTTATCCAAACATGAGATTGCAGGGGGATGTTAGAGTATAATCAAGGGTAGATATAATGCCACTTATCAGTTTAATATAGGTGTAGTTAGTTGAGATTGTTAGATAGGCGGTTATGATGTATGGCCTCCTATAAATACCAATTGGATGTAATATCTCAGTTACGAAGAATATAGAAAGTCAGTTTATAGAAAAATATATCTCTCTCCTCTAAGCTCTCTCTCTTTCTCTCTCTAAGTTCTTACATTTCTGAATCAATAGCTGATGCTTAACAGTATCAATAAAAATGAGCATTTTCTCTCCTTCTGTGAGAGCATCTCTCTCCTCCAGTGAGAGTTTTCTTTCTCTCCCGTGTTGGTGAGGGTTTCATTGTACCCATCTTCTCCGGCGCTGACTCTGGCTTCGGTTAGAGTCGGTCGTCCTCTTCCCCTTCCTCCTTCTGTTTTTCTCTTGCTTTTCCCTTCTTTCTTTTTTGCTTTCGCCGGTGCGTTTCCGATCACCTCTATTTCCCTTCCCGCTCTGGCCGTGACCTCCTTCCCCTAACGACGATCATCCTCCTTCATCTCTGATCCGGCATGCAGCTGCTTCCAAACCGCGTTCTGCTGCGGTATTTCGAGAGGGTGCGTCGAGATCTGGTTCTCTCACCGGCTCGGGTGCTTCGCACCACCACCCTTTCACTGTCTCTGTCGTCTGTGGCAGCGTTGTTCGCGGGTCGCCGCGAACTTCCTCCTCTTCTTCAGCTGGGTGCGGATCATTCTTCAAGTTGAGATGCTGCACATCTTCTGGCGCTGCTTGGCCATGGACGGGGTTTGGTCGGACCGCGTGCGGAGGCGGCGGGTGTTCCCGTTTCTGGCGTTTGGCCGTGTCTGTGTTTTGGGCTTCACCTTTTGGTTGGCACGATGTACTGTGTTGTTTGGGCCTGTGTTTGGTTGTTTGTTGTGCTGTTTTTTGTGTTTTGTTTGGGCCTTAAGAGTGCCTATGTGTATGTTTCCTTTGTGCTAATGCAGTAGCCTTTGACCAAAAAAAAAAAACAGTATCAATACTGCATGCACCCTGAAATCACGATATTCAAAATCGTACTGTATGATGTCAATGACATATGCATATATGTACAATCCATACTTCATTAATCACTACAATTCTCACACCTTTTCCTTCCACACTCTTCTGTCCGGTGCACTTTAATCAGACTTATCTTTAGAGCTTTTCATCCTTAAACACTGGACTTCGAGTTGATTTCTAGCTTCCTGCACAAAACAAACTTATCCAATATGTTCTTTGGAACAATCATTGGCCACATTAAGCGCTTTAAATAAGTCTGAATCAATAACCATAGTGTCAATTGAATATAAGCTTGAATGAAACAACAAAACACAAACTCGCAGCAACACTAATAAATAGTTATAATTCATGCAGTAGCATGTTTTACTCCCACATTCCTACAGAATCAAAACTATCATGCACACCCATGTTTGGTACATGTTCCTTGAACACTCCCACTAATCTCGCATATCGAAACTAATAATAAAGCTTCACGATAGTGGTACGTTTCTAGAAAACTGTATGCAACAAATCTTTTCAGAGACATATCAACTATTCCTTATGTGAATATGCAATAGCTGTATAGATCCTTATTTGAATAGTCATAATCTCCATACTTATATTCACAAGTTGATCTCCTGTATCACCGTATAACAGTCTTCCTTATTACTTGAAGTCACAAGTCCAAAACACTTTCACAAAGTAGTACAATTAGCCATTATTCTAACTAGTTGGCCACCAAGTTTATTTATGCACATATTCTTTTAATCAAACCAGAAAGAACCCTTGCGGCGAAAGAGTACAATACATAATAATTTGCAAGATGTAAGGCAAAACAAATATAAAGTTATCACTCCCACTAATTTAATTAATCATAACTTAATTACAGAACAACACTTTTGATAAGTTCTGAAATATGCATGCTTCAGGAGCAACCTTACTAAGACAATTAGTTAAAACAAAAGCATCTTACCACATAATTTAATTTTATTTAATTTTATGTTTCTTTAACATGCAAGAAATCACATTATCAATGAAAAGTCACAAAAGTATCACAATCTTTCATGCACAAGATATTCCAATCTTTCCTTGATATTCATTTAAGCATGTATGATGGACACACAAAACCATACCACAAACAATCAAACGGTCTGAAACAACTGGACCACAATTGTATCGATATCAAACATTAGTTCGTATTAGCTTCACACTCCTTATAAAGACCAACATGTAACCATCCAATGCAACCATATGCAATAGACAAAGACGATAGACAATGCACATAAACATCATATATACATTATATATAGTCACACAATTTTTAACCATGTGACATCTTTAAGATTATAATTCAATTTGACTCATGCTAGCTTGAATCAGGGTGAGGTTCCTTACACTACATTTTAGCAAATTCTGGTGCAAAATTATGAAACCCTTGCTCTACAGCATGAAACTGATGAAACTTGCTTTACAGCCTGAAACTGATTGCGTTGGAAATAATGACTTTCCATTTGATTCATGTCATGGTGGTATATGCCATATGCCATATGCATGCGTACATTAGTTATTGTTCCAAAACTTGGATGGTAGAGCATGCTAATAGTACGGTTGGCATTACTGATATGTTCTCTCACATATGGATGTTGAATATTAAACATGTATTCATCATAGAAGGAAACTTAATAGATATGTTTTCAAAACTTTTAGTTTACTTTCAATTTGATTTGGACAACACAAAGAACAACTCTCATAATCTTTTAGAACTCAATAACTTTAGAATAAGTTAATGAGTGTGAAGCTCAAGATTTCGTCACTTATTCTCCCGCTTGGGCAAAACACTCATTAATTTATTGCTTCACCAAAATTCGACATACTAGTTGCTTAAAATTTTAAACACAATAGAATAGAAATCCAAAACAAGATTCCACGAGTAAGTTCCAATTACTCTAGGATTTACTATAATTAATTTATATATATATATATATATATATATATAATGACTAATCCTCAAGTTATGTAAAATAAACCAGAGACACTTATTATTCATATAACAAGTTAAGAGGTCATGTTTGTCCTATTAATAACCACGAGACAAGCAAAGTGGACTAACCAGAAATTGCCAGCATAGATTACTTATAAATTTATTAACAAATAAAATACATAACCAATGACCACGAAAATGCGAATTGTAGGAGAAGACACATATACGTACAACATATCAAAATGTCAAGCATTTTCATGGTCCATATATGTGCCGTTGATTAAGCTTTATTCAAGACATAATTTGCCAAGCAATTTCTGTGCATCGACATCTCTCATGAAGAGAAATATATATATAACAACATTTTCTATCTCATGCTTTCATTAAAATTGGTCCCTTTACATACCTATAATGAGGCTCATAGCAGAAGCATTTGTAAATAAAACATAAAGAACTTTATATCTTGATCACGCATTACATGGGTTACCTCATGAAAACTTTCAACACCTTTGGGCAAGGCTTTCACAAACTTTTATGAAATAAATTCATACTATGCCATCCTAATTGAACCAAAAATAATGATCTACACCTTTGGGCAAGAAGATCATCGATCCCTTTGTTATAATTAAGATGCAAGTTTGATCAAAGAACCTTAAAATCATTGGTCCTAATGTCAACTAAGCCGTTGCGTTTTGCTTAGTTGATGCAAGTATGTGATAACTTTGTCGTTGTTATATATAGTTGATATGTTTCATTACTTTGCTTTCTAAGTTCATCAATAATTGTTCAAGCAAAAACTATTATTAATTGGAACCCGACTCAAAGCAAAAAGAGTGTTACAATTAAACAAATGGGAAATCAAAGACCCACTTTGAAATTGATAGAATAAAATATCATGTGGGCAACGATTCAATTATTAAGCTATAATTGCATTACACCAATGTCTATGTGCCAATATATATATTTATATATCAACATGTATTATAGTGTGATCAAGAAGACATTAGCTATATGCAAAAGGTGCAGCAGCGAACAATATATTGGAAGTGTAAAGAGATGAATGATTACCTACCTGAAGAAGTCATGGATGAAACCAAAGAATAGCTTCTACTCTGCAACCTTGGATGAGAAACAACTTAAATATTAAACACAGATTTATGTTACACCTTTGGGCAAGAAACATAAACTGCCAAATATGCATTACGCATCCTTATTTGTATAGCTATTTCACAAAATTCACATTCCAACTTGAATCACATCTTTGGACAAGAGACTAAAGTTGCCTTACGGAATCATGAAATACCATACACTGAGTCACAGTTTGAACCAATCATTATTTCTTTCTTTGGAAAGATTAGTATCATGTTATAAACTGTTAGTCACAATTTCATGTAAAAATTACCTTGAACAGAACTTCCTAATAATTCTCACTTTGGTGAAAAATTATATAAATATTTGTTCAAGAATACTTTATCATGGTTGTTGCTCCTGCAAAAGTCGTTAGTCTCAATAACCTTTGAGATGAGTTATCTTTATCATCATGCCTTCCAACATGTGTCTGAAAAACTTTATACACATGAACTATTAATAATGACAACCATAAACCACAATTAAGTTTTTGTCAAATAAAATTCCTGATAATCCCACTTTTTCGTGAAGATTATTTTAATTGGAGTCTTTAACAAGATGAATCATTAGATGCCCAAAAACTGTTAGCGACATAACACTATATACATAGCTCTGCAATTGTCTAAATCATTAGCAAGCCATTAATTACCGATATATATACATATATGTCGTTCTGGAGTGAGACTTTAATAACAAGATTACTTGTATATGAAACCTGTCAGCAACATTACAAGATAAAGTATGAAAATACTACCTGTAGAAGCTAAGGATGACTGCACAAGAGAGAACTTCTACTCCCACTAATTAACCCAGTTTACCTTTATTGATCAAGATTGAATGATCTACTTTCAATCACTGGACTCCAATAACCAATATATTCTTGTAAGACAAGAATTAGCCATTTAAATCAATCAAACGCATATAACAAGTCTAAAGGCAAGAAACGCAGGCTTGAAATTGCAAGAAACGCAGGCTTGAAATTGCAAGAAACGCGGGCTTGAAATTGCAACTTCAAATGGCAAGAAACGCAGGCTTGAAATTGCATACATATATATATATATCAATATACACCTGTTTCGTTAAGTTTGGAAAAATAAGGAAATATATATTTCAGGTTTTCCCAGCAAATATGAATCTAATCATATTCCAAGTGATTGGAAATAATGCATTGGATCTAGGGCCTGTTAGATGGCTCTGATACCAAATGTTGGAATTATTCCTAAAACTAACAGTAAACTCTAGAACACAACGCAGCAAGATTAGTGAAACCTTACCTGCATAACACAATAGATCACCAATTCGTTCCTGCAGAGGCCATGAACACGATGCAAAAGGCTCTTCTACTCACTTGGAGACCTGTATGTCCTTGTGGTGATAGCCCCAAAAACGAAGAACCTTTTCTCTGTGAGCAGGGAACCCTTTTAAATAAAGCAAGGTTACCCAACTTCCATCTATCGTGGAGGTTGGTTATAGAGCCATTGCTTTCAGTTCCAGTAGTGGAGGAAGTGGTTATAGTACGTGCTTCAGAATGCAAAGCATGATGGATGTAACTCCTCAATTATAGGACATGGTTTTACACGTATACAAAACCCTAACTGATTTATAATTTCAAACATGTTGACACACCTTTATCACTACTAGTTGAGTTCAATTAGGATTCTTACATCACAAACATAGCAGTAGCACTACATACAATCAGTGAATTCACTTTTGAGATGCCAAGTTAAACAATATAGATAGGGAATCGGGGATACATTCACAAGATGCAAATATTTGAAGTTGTAAAACTCTGTTACCAGCTCACAGTAGCTCTCATGGGGTGTCGTCTCGAAAGGAAATTTCAGGCAGAGGTGTCTTGAATGTGGATAGTCTCTACAGGCAACCTACACAGCACCAATTCAAATCCACACGAGGCATCAGACATTCACCAAATTAGCTCACAAATTTACAAAAATTGGAATATGAACAGATAAGCAGAAAAGTTGGAAACTTTCTTATAAATTTTAAATCTTTTGAGGTCAGACACCTGAAGGTTTATAGGCAAAATGTCACAATGGGGTTACAATTTCTAATTCATTTGTTCACCTGCATTTTCCCAGCAACCAAACACAACAAAAAAAGAAAATTGATTAAAAATTTCCTTTCTTTCGCAAAACCCTAGAAGGGGGTCATATGTAACATGGGGTTATGATTTCAAATTCAATTATTCACCTGCATTTTCCCAGCAACCAAACAGAAGAAAGAATATTAACACAAAAAATCAAAAGCGTCAATGTTAAAAATCAAAACCTGTCCTTTCTCAGCAACAACAGCGATATCGGGAGAACCACCACCACCATTATCCGACACGGACAACTTGGAAAACTGCACCGGCTCAAAGGGGTCGAAATCCAAGATGAAGCAGTCCTCGACGTCCTCAAAGTGTTTGACATCGACCTTGTTTTTGACACAGACAATGTCCCTGATTGGACTCCTGTCCTCGTCCCCCGCGGAAGAAGACGACGGAGCTTTCTGGGGAGTTTTCTCGGTTGTCACTCCCTTCTTCTCGCGCGACGGCGCCGTCGACGACAGATTAATCGCTTTGACATCGATTCCGATTTCATTCATTTTCTCTCACCCAGGATTTTGAATTTTTTTAATCTCTTTTCGTATAGTGATTCGGATAAACGGCCACGTTTAGGCTCCCGACAAAATCACCACTTCCTTTAAAATGGAAAGGAGGACCGGCATCTATTGAACAGTGGCAGTATCAAACGAGATTTCATACGACAACTTGGGCCGGCTCAAAATTGTGAATTATCAATGTCCAAACGTGGTCCAGACCAGAATTAAAAATTATTTGGGCCAGGCATTTGTGGTATGGACAATCCATACAATGGAATGACGTCATTTGCTTGCTATTAATTGGGCACGTACACATCTCCTTGGAAGGGAAAAGAAAACTAAATATGATTTTACAAATTGATTAATTGATTGAAAATCACTTGTTACACGTTTAAGTGTGTACAAAATAGGGATTAGTGAGTGGATTTGTTTGTTTGTTTATTTCATCATTACTTACGTACTCGGAGTAGTAGAAGTCGTGATTGAGAATCATATCTAATTGTTCTGATATGAAATTTTATTCTTGATTCTTTATATGCGACATACCTCTTTAAAGTTATACAATTTGAACCAAACCAGTTTTATAATTTTAGGGTGGTTATTACTTAATAGAGGGTGTACTTTAAAAAATTATTTATTGAATTATTTATCCTTGATGAATGTTTATTTTCTAAATAGGATTCTTTGAACGGCAAGTATTTTATTTTTTGAATATTTTTGTAATCATTGACAATTATAAGTTATAATTATGTGGATGCGTTGTCACATCCCAGACTCAGCTTCGCCGTAGCACGATATTGTCTGCTATGGCTTATCATTCCCTCACGGTTTTGATTTTGGGAACTCACGAGCAACTTTCCACTGGGTCACCCATCTTGAGATTGTTCTCGCCCGAGCTCGCTTAACTTCAGAGTTCCATGAAATCCGAAGCCAGTGAGTTCCCAAAAGGCCTCGTGCTATAGGGAGGGGAGCATGTACATATAAGGCACATCACCCTCACTTCGTTGGTCGATGTGGGATATCACAAGCCACCTCATTTAAGGGGAACCCGAAATCCTTGCCAGCACATCCGTTCTGAACGACAAAGTGGCTCTGATACCAAATGTTGGTATCAGAGCATAAGTTAGGTAGTATTGCGTTCATCACACGCGTGATGTAAGCATTCTTGGTCTTTGAGCCTAATTTACGAATCTTGCTACCTCGTCAAATACGAAAAATGTGTTAGCTTTCCTAAGTTTTGCATGACTTAGATGACTAATCGACATTCTAGAACATCGTTTTGGTGACCGCTTCCAGACTTTAAACGAAGAACCTTCCTGCCAAGGAAAATCTCTTTTAGGAGACGAGTTTGTGGCCTTGAGGTAGGGCTAAGGTATCAGTAGTGGTGTATCTCCAAAGTTTTGTCAATCAATCACATCATTATACCCCCACCATCATTTTCAAACCTTCCTAGGTAGGAAACCAAAAGTAGCTTTGATTCCGTGGCAGTACCCATTGTATACCATTTATCGAAATTTCTACGAATCTTTACTTTTGTCGAAATCTCTGGAAAATTCTCTAACAACAGTGTGGTGCTAGAATGGTAGCACTCGACTGAAGAACATATGGGGGATAGTCACTTTTGGTCCCCGATAGCACTAATCTTCTCAAGCACACTAGTTATAACTCCGGATCTTCAAGAGGAAGATCGACTTACGTTTAAGTCCTTTCTAAAATAGGCTATTGGTAAGTTCTTTTCTAATCTTAGAACTTTCAACCAACATTAGTTTCCAGGTTTGCTTTCGATGTTGTACTCATCCATCCGATGGGTATAGGCACGAGAGTATGAATTATTATACCTTCGGGTAGTAGGAATCCTAGAAGCAATAAGTAGTTTCCCTTTGAACCATCGAAACCATCCACTCGAGTGGCTCTCATCTGTGATCAGCTTATGGTGGCGCTACCAATTGACGATACTGTCCGATATCCTGGAACTGTCAACCAGTATTTAGATGGTATGATTTCTGATACCAGACACATGCCAGTATCTGGGAGTGATACCTTTATGCCAGAATGCCGGTTCACATTTTCAGGATAACGAACAATATCAAAACATATTAAATGTGTTAATTAGCGGCAAGACCTATAGATTGATTAACATTGACTATCTGAGCCGAAAAAATTAAAATCGTGGAAACTCAGGAACAAGCTTATAGGAGGATAACAGACCCACCTGTTGTGTTAACCATACCACCCTTCTAAGTAACCAAAACCTTTTGGACCAATCCCTTTTCTAGTCACCTCCACCGACAAACATCAGAATGGTAGCACTAGTCAATTTCCCATTGTTAGAGCAAAACAAGTATTGGGAAAAGTACAGAAACATAGTAGCACGTATCGTAGAGAAGGAAGTAGTAGGGTACGTGTCGAGGACGCATAACTCTGGCGTCACTTCTCAAATTTTTGCCTGGGATGCCACTGATGCGAAAAGTAAATTACACCATCCATCCACTTTCTCGTACTACACCAGTTTTCTTGCATCATTTGAACGAATCCTTCAACTTTGAGGAAACTTAGTTGCAAGAGTTTACCGACTAGAAATCTACCCAACTAGGGACCAAATACTTTATCTTGGGAACCTTAAACCTGTCTACGAAGGCGAATGACGGAGTCAGAGGCTCGTACCTAGACTTTAGCAACTCAGTCGGGTGACGATTAAAACCGTTAACTCGTACTTCGAATTGATGGTCTATCCGACCAACTTCTAGATTCCGAGTTTTATTTCATAGCCTAACTATCTTCTTACTATTTCGACATCGAGATCAAATTATCTAAGCACCGGTAATCAACTTTATACCAAAGTCCCCAACAGTTAACTTTGACTAATTAGTACTTTTCTTAGGAGACGTGATCTCAGTAAAGGAAATTCTTTTCTTTTTCCAAAAGGTTATGGCGGAAGAAAGTTGACATTCTCACAAAGTATTGTGAGATTCGAGATATACTTAGTCTTATCGAGTCTATCGACAATTGGTTAGCGATTTTTTGGCTATAGAGTCTCTCCTCACCTACGAACGAGGAAAGTTAGTTTAGTTTAGGATGTTGAATATGAGTAAAGTTTCTGACAACTGAAGTGTTGTATCACCTTACCTCTATTTTACACCTTTCAATAACATTGATCACTTAGAAATCCATGATGACGTGTTCTTTGGATGTTTTGATTGTGCAGAGGCATTATGACGATGTTCACTTATATTTTTCCACATGTAGAACCATTCGAAATGAACCATCTTATGCATGACTTAGAGTCAACAGTTACCATCTTTACTTAAAACCCGGATGACACTTTTCTATAGAGAAACGTGTCCAAAATCTCTATCAATCTTAGACCTCTCAAGTAAATATCCATTTGAAAAGAATTAGATTTTTTTGTCAATGGCGATAGAGGAACCAAATAAACATCTACGATTACACAATCGTGTATCATCCCCATTGGATAAACGTAATTATTGTTTACCGCAGCAAAAGACATTATCTACCCTTGAATTACTTTCGGCCTGTCCTATTCCATTTTTGTAGGAATCCACCAGCACTGGTTTGACGTTACTTACAAATCATCAAGAATCGTTCGAGTGGCTATGACCACTTCCTATATCCATATGGAGATGGGGAATATCACCATAAGCTTGTGGCATGAGGCATCTCGTACATGTAGAGATTATGATGATGTTTCAGTGATTATAGATCGACTTAACAAGTCAGCTAACTTTCCACTAGTCCAGAAGGACTACATTTCTGACCACTTTGTAAAATTTCTCATTCTTAAATTTACCAGATTTTGTAGCATTACAACCAGTGTCTATTTAGACTATGACTCCATATTCACCCCTTGTGCTGGAAGACATTCCAATCAACCTTGGGTATGTGTTTACCTTAATGCACTTTGTATCATTTCTGAGGCAAATATACTGTTCAGAAAAATCATTCGGACATTGAAATCTAGTAGTGATCATTAATTCTTTTATCACCCAACAAATACTCTGCCGAATGACTTTTACGATTGAATCTTCTAGAAGCTACCGAGGTAGCAAGATGTTATGCATTAATCCTAGATATCTTGAACTTTGGATGTGATGGACTTGTTTGACCCTCAAATTCTTAAGTGTTCTTTTAACCTTCTCGACTTAACTTTTCGCTAAAATCGAGAAAAACTCATTATGAATTTGTTCGCTAAGGTGTTGTGGATCACATGGTTCGATTACATGGCATGTATGTCACTATTGTGTCTCATCATGATGCACGTTTTACTTTCAAGTTTTGGGAAGTCTTCTTGAAGGCTATGAGTACAAGTTGTTGTCCAATGCTACACTTCATCCTCAGACTAACAACCAGTACGAACCAATTATCCTGACCTTCATGGCATATTATGTTTATCCGTTTTATAGTTTTGGTATGATAGTAGTATACCCTTATCTTTGTTAGAATTGAGTGTAACTACAGTTACACTTTTGGTTTTTGGCTATGGTACTGTTTGAGCCATGGTATAGAGATTTTGTGCACGGTACATGATTGATAGGTAAGTTTTACGAACATGTATTCAAATGATCGAGATTGTGATATAGTTAATTGTATAACACTGATGATGTTGCCCGAGAGGGTAGTACGTGAGCACGATCGAGGCTTTGATCAGACGATGTATTTGTATTTCTCAATGAGGGGCAAAATGGTAACATTGCACCCTTGGGAATTATTTGCTTGCTTATCATGACAACAGTGAGTTGTTGGTATTGCGGGTTGCAGACCGTAATATCAATAACTTATTTGTTGGATTCGTTAAGCAAGTGGATAGGTAGATTCGTTCATGTTAGTATACTCATTTATTTATTTATATATATTTACCTATTTATTGTTTGGGCTCGATCCAAAGATACTACATACATACATTCGGAGTACGTGACGCAACGAGTGCGTAGGTGAGAAATATTCTATGTTCAGTTTAAAACTTTAGTACGCTTATTTTAATTTTACGTTATTATATATATGTATTTTGACGGGATGTTATTATACATATATAAATATTTTCGACTTTATGTTTTCACAAAAAGTAGTATGCTATAGTATTGTACTGAAGGAGAAGGAAAGTATGTGTTTGGAGGCATGAAAGAGGAATCACTACACTCCGATCATAACGGAATGACATTCTCTTTTATGCAACCGCTCTAACTTGATATCTTCTTTACATATTTATTTTTCGGTTGTTTTTCACTATTTTTATGTATAGCAAATGATATCAAATTTCTGGGACGAAATTTTTTTAAGGTAGATAGATTGTGACAACCCGTCCCTAAATTTACGTTTTTATTTATTTTAATCGAGGGAATTGACGAAAATGCCCTAGAGGCAAGGACTTTGACTTCCGTTGACCATCGTCTAGAAAAAATGTATGGCTTATTCTTTTAGCGTATTTTTTTAGTACTCATTGGTACGAACACATAGGCGAAAGCTGTTTGCAAGTCCGGATTATAACGGTATAGTTATGGACGTTCAAAGTTGTTTTTCCTTTTTTTTTAACCTTAATTCTTTAATTAAATGAATTCGCACCAGGTGGGAATTCGGCCCAATCACAAAGGAAAGGTAAGGGAACCAATTAGAAGGTGAGTTAGTGACCAATCAAATTAAAAGGTTAAGGGACCAATTAGAAGAAGAGAGAGAAATGGTTATCTCACTTTCAACCCGTGCATACCATGAACCCAGTTTCGATCCGGCCAAAATTCCGGTCAATCTCCACCATTTTTCAGTTGAAATTCATTCACACATCCATCACCTGCAACCTACTCCACCACCTCCCCTCTACCATCTCCTCCCAATTTGAGGGTTTTTAGGTCAAAAACCGTGAGGAACTCCACCGGAGGTGCTCGACGGCGATTCCACCGCTTTGACGAGTTTCACCACCCATTGTCATCCTTAAACAACTCCATTTGGACCCAGGAACAACACCCAACCAGTTATAGGGTCATTGGAACACCGAGGAAGGAGAATCGAAGATCACTCATTCTAGGGTTTCCGACGGATCGAGGGTAATTTGAGGTGTTTCCCGGCCGAATTGGCCTTGGCCACGGGTATGAAAGTTGTTCCTTTCTTTGATTTCTTCATTCTTGTAAAATTTGAGAATTTTTAGAAATAGTTGAATTTTCCGGCGAGTCAGGGTGGCTGGCCACATTGTGCGGCGGCGCGTGGGCCGAGACCCCACCTGACCATCCTAGGCTAAATTTGATACTCCAATTCCACATGTGAAGTTCGATTGATGAAATCTCATCGTTTGAACATAATTTTGATAGAGACCGCCACTTGATCCTTATATGAATCGACGATCTGACCGTTGGATCGTCACCAAATCTAAATACATTATAGTGTGTAATATTTAAAGATATTAGGAATTGATGGATCGGGAATCTGACTCACGGATCTTCCCGAATTGGATTTGTAAGTTTGTAAAATAAAACGTCAGCCGCCACTTAATTTTAGCAATTGGCGGAGATCAGACCGTTGGATCGTTCCGAAAGTTTAGGATGTTGTTCTAGAAGCATAATTTGGATCTCTGGAAGTTACAGATTAGAAATCTGAGGAGCGGATCTTCTGAATCGAGTTACGTAGGATTGTGGGTCCTACAGTCGACCTTTGACCGACGGTTGACTTTTGGTCAATAGGTTACCAATCATTCTAGCACGTCGTTGAGGATGTGTTTTATGTAAATTACGTGTTCTATTGATAAGAACTTTGAGCGTTGATTTGATAATTGGTCTAGGCGATGATAGTTCGTGACGTCTTGATATTCGTGCTAGGGAGTTGTAGCACGGACTCTAGGTGAGTGGGTCTTTTTCCTTTTTATAGTATATATATACATACACATACACTTTACGGTTTCCAGAAATGTTTTAAATTGAATATTGCATTTCATGCCATGTCTAAAATGTGTTATATTTTAAATGTTGCATTGTTATAATTTGTGTAAATGCTAAATGATCCTACGGGGGCGCAGGTAAGTTCAGGTGAGTTAATATGTGATTAAAATGGTTGTATCGTATGAGCATGCATATATTAATTTAGAGCTCATCGTTGCTGCACCCCGGTGTTAGTGCTCCCGCCCCGAGTCAGGCACGATCCTTCACGTGATATTCACCTCCTACACCGCACGCTCACCTTGGATCCAAGTTTGGTGTCAGCCCTATCGTACAGACTGTATTAGGCAGTTCCAACTAGTAGATGACCCGCGATTTATCGCTAGCCATCACGTGATCGTAGCACTAAAGCGTACATATTTACACTCAACCCTGTCGTACATGTCACATTAGGTGACTCCGACTCGTGTGCTAGCATAGACTGATGAGCAATAGGTCCAGTCGTACAGGTCACATTAGGTGACTACTGTGGAGCCAAAAATAATCACAAGGCGACACGTGGACTTTCGGATTAAGGAGACAAAAATGCCCTTGAGGTGCATCAGAATTCCTACGCGCGAGCAGCCGGTAATTATCGTCAGTCAAGTCAAAAGCGCCCATAAAAGGTAAACAAATCCGAATTATTTCATTCATCCTCATTTAAGGCAATTATCTCATAAATCTACCAATTATCCCACATAAATGAAGATAATTGGCAAATTAATGGGATTATTCTTCCTCGATTTGTCAATTAAATGAGCCTTGAAGACCAAGAAAATACCTCAAAGGGCCGGCCCTCTCTCTCCAAAGAGAGGCCGGCCACTCCCCTTTTATTTCCCCTATTTTTCTTCCCTTTTCCTCCTTTTTAAGCCAATTATTCAATTACTCCTTATTACCCCTTTTCATAAATACAAATACATACCCCTTTTGGTTTAATTAGCCAATAAATAGGCTAATTAAACCTAGATCTCCCACAAAAACCCTAGATAGGCCGGCCACCCCTCCTCTCCTATAAATACTACCCCATTTTCTCACAAAACCTAATTCCAATCCTTTGGCAAAAACACTCTAAACACTTTTTCTCTCTAATTCTAACTTTGGCATCGGAGGTTCTTCGGCCAAAGCCCCCCCCCCCCCCATTCATCGTGGGCGCGTGAGGCTTTTGGCCTTAACCTAAGGTGTTGATTGTTTTGTAGGTGCAAAATTGTCCAAGACCGAAGAGGAGAAAATTTGCATCCACAACTACGACTGGCACGCTATTTGATTATTCACACCTGACTTACATTTATTTTTGCTAAGATATTGTGACATGGCATGCTTTTGTCGTCACTGCTTTTATGCATTGGTTTTTCATACTTACGTAGTATGATTTTCTAGAAACTATACAGGTTTTACGGCGAGGGGTTATAACGTTTTCAAAGGTTTTTATTAAAACTTTATTTTCAGACCCACTCACTCTTATTTTTCACCCCTCTAGGTTCTTGTAGCAGAGTTTTCGTACCGACAAGGATTATTGGCAAATCTTGGTGTAGACGATTACCATTGATGGAATAATTCTCACCCTACTTTACTGTACTGTACTTATACTCTGTCATCACATGTGAAATTGGTTCATTCCCGCTTACCGCGCACTCTTGTATTTAGGCACTTTTAGGTTTAAATTTATTCACATTTTCCACATCACTACACTTTATGGTTTCGTCACCTTCCTGGTGTCAGCCAGCACAGCTCGATTCGGAGTCCTAGTGGACATCCCGGATCGGGGTGTGTCATGCGTGCTTCCTTAAGATGAGACAAATAAAAATTATAACTTGTTACAATATGGAGTTTATTCCATTACATACCTGAAATATTATTTATTAACTTATTTATCCTCAATGAATGCCACTATTCGGAGGTTCGAACCTTTCAGTTCAAGAACATACCTCACCCACAATCCTTCTATTAGTATTTCATAAATAGGATTTTTTGGGCCCCAATTATTTTATATGTTTGCATATTTTTGTATTCATTGACAATTATTTATAACCATGTGGAGACGTCTTTCCTTAAGATGAGACCAAGAAAAATTATAACTTATTACAATATAAAGAACTAGCTATACATGGGACATGAATTTTTTATGACTTTAAAGAGATTATTCACCATTATAGAGTATTGCTTTCAAAAAAATTATTGTATATATCACGAAAGATAACGATACTATAACCTGACATATCCATTCCCCATAAACATGTTAAGGGTATGGACATCTTTGTATTTTGTTTTGCTAGAAGCTTCGGCCCCCAAATTACAAACGATAATTAGGGCTGGGTTCGGTTGGCAAACCGTGACAAATTCCTTGTGCCACTTGCTAGCCACATATACATAATTACAGAAAATCAATTACCGCTAGCCAATTGCCAAAAATCAGTTCAGCTAAAATTATTAGCTGGTTCGGTTGGTAAATGGCACAACCGGAGGTTTGCAAATAAGCTACAAAAACAACACCCACACACCAGTAGTAACCTTCTTCCTATCAGGCACCTTGAAACGAGGTTGAAGCTCAAAGGTATACTTCAAAAACCTTTCCCCCTCAACTGCCCTGAATGGCATCTCATCTCTGATCACAAATTCAATGAAAACAACTTCACACCTTTTCTAGCAGAGATATCAGTTGGTCGGATGACAGGGAGGTGTGCATTGAAAAGAAGAAGAAAATTGAGAGAAGACTGCTAGAAGTCGTGCATATTTTTTAAACCCTAAAACTAATGAGTAATTTATTTTCTAAACCCTAAAACTGAGGAGTCAAACATGTAAAAAATACCTAAAATATCTAAATAATATATATATATATATATTGGCAGGTATGGCATACCATCGGCATACAAAATCAATTACCAAAGTCATGCCATTAATTGTCGGTTCGGTAAAATGTCAACCGATTATGAAAAAATGTCAAAACTATATCATACCATTATGAGCCGACCGGTATGATTCGGTCGGTAAATCGTTTTATGGCAAAATTTCCCACCCCTAACGATAATGGTGGATGAAGGATTTCAGCACATAGTATTATCTGGGAGAATAAATGTTGCACGTTACTCAAATAGTTAAATTTAAAATCCTTTGATGCAATCTCCACTGTTCATGTCAAAGAGAACAAATATATTTTATAGTAGTGATAATAATGTATTTAGTGGGACATTCAACATCGTATCTTAATACATCCTACTTTAGTCAATTGCAATGTGGAAAGCGCAAACTAATCAATGAAAATCGTATTTAGTGGAACATTCAACATCGTATCTTAGTACATCCTACTTTAGTCAATTGCAATGTGGAAAGCGCAAACTAATCAATGAAAATCGTATTTAGTGGAACATTCAACATCGTATCTTAGTACATCCTACTTTAGTCAACTGTAGTGTGGAAAGCGCAAACTAATCAATGAAAATCTAAATTGGTGAACTAATATTTTAATTAAACACGTTGCATAAACTAATCTCTCTTAAATTTTTTATACTTTTGCATGGTTGGTGAAGAAGTTTTGTTAATGGTTGGTGAAGAATTTTTGTTGAAGAGGGGAGACCTTTGGACCTCTTTTGGTTCTGGAGAGATTACTTTTTTTTCGGAAATGAATCCTCTTCGGATCTCTTTTATCTAATTCATCAAATTCAGAAATTTGGACCACTGAAATTTGATCCAACGGTTAAAGTTATTATAATTTTTAAAATGGATCACTGTTTGTAACTGTTAGATCAAATTTTAATAGTCCAAAACTCCGAACTTGATGAACTATGAGGAAAGATTCGGAGAGAATCCCTTTCCCTTTTCTTCCAGACAAAAAGAGATCATCCAAGAGGTGGAATTGCAATTTGTTTTCGTCACCAAGAGCTGCATCCAATCCGTCGTCAACATGTTCAAAATATTACGTGAGATGTGACGGTGATCCCCTGTCATTTGTCAAATCCTAGCCAATTAAATAATACCATTTATCGACTTACCTAATGGAGTTTGCGAGTTCGAATCCTCGCCTCTTTTTGAGGATCTGAAGATTCGTGAATTGTGTTCATTCATTGTACATCGTGCGGATATAAATCATTTTAAATATTTTTATTTAAAAATAAACGTAAACAGTACTTGATAAAAATTGACCGTACGATGTATGATAAACGAACACGATTCACGGATCTCCAGAATCCTCACCAAAAGATTCGAAGATAGTGATTAGTTTGAGCAAATATTGACATTAATATAGTAATATTCGATGTCCAGAAATTATTAACCTTTTCTGTTTGGATCATTAAAATGTGATCAGTTTCCATAGGATTATTTAGATCAATTTTGAAACTGATTCTAATCGTTTGTGTGTGTGAGACTCACAAAAAAAGAATGGCAATATGAGCAAGTCCACCTTTCTCAATTGCACAAACATTTGGGTGACTAAATCCCTCAAAACCCCCAAAATCCTTTCCACCCCACCCCAATGAGTCGAGCTACAATGGAAGGAAGCAGAGCCTGACTGCTCAATCGGGCAGGAATAGCCCAACTCAGCGCCTAAATGGAACTGGCGTTAGCCTTTTTTTTTTTTTTTTTTATGTGTGTGTGTCAGGCGCATGTAGTTTACGCACGTGTAAGGCGAGTCAACCGACCAAACCTGCAATGCTGGGGATTGCACTGCAAGCACACTCAACCCTTAGTAGTTCATGAGTGTATTTGTTTTATGAAAACATCAGGTTTCAAAAGCACTAAATTTAGTTTATGAACTTCCGGTTCATAAAATAAGGTACTTGTAAGGACACAAAATACAATATACAACTAAGTGTAGTGGATTTGGGTTGCTTCAAGAACTTAAGTGTGAGTGCTTCGGGACTACGAAAGGGAGTCAACGGTTCAAAGAAAAGAAATAATTTATTGAATCGTTAATTGCCAAAAAGTGGACTTCAGTACAATAATTTTGGATTAATTGTCAGATTAATAGACTGATGGTCACTTTAATTAATTCAATAGATCGTAACCATTCAGGTTTAATCGTACAAGCAAAAATAATAATAACATTCAGGTTAATATTAGTGGGAATGTCAAAGAATAGCATTGGGTTCAAACAATTATAGGCCAATCTCAGTGGGGTAGGATGTTGTGTACATGGCAAGGTCCTAAAAAGGCTTAGTGGGCCACAGGTTGGCTGTAAGACAGCCCAATCATGGCTGTAGGCCACGGGCCGTAGGACTGGGATAGGCCCAACAGCTAGGCTGCTGGTTCTAAGCCACAAAGAAGCGCTGGGAGTACAGGCCTAGCACAGGGCTAGCTTGGGATAGGTATGCGTGAAGCTCAGCCGCGAGCTGGCTTCAATTTAGGTCGTATGCAGTGCAAGCCCAGCAGCTCTAAGGCTGCTGGCAGGTTTAGGCCGAGGGTTGTCGTAGCCAGCAAGCAATACAGGCTTGCTGCAAGCAGGCCTGGGGCACGAGTTTGACCCATCAAGCAACGGGCTTGCTATAGGTTTGGGCCAAGGACTCGGGACAAAGCCCAGCAACTCACAAGTTGTTGGTTTGGGCGGGAGGGGCAACATGCCCACGGTAACCCTTACCAGGCTGAGGCCTGGTGTCCATGTAAGCGCTGGAAAGCCCAAAAGGCTGATGCATAGTCCAGACGTCACTTCTGGTGGCGTGCTCGACAGGTTGGTTGCAAGCCAGCAACGATGCTCTGGCTGCATGGCGGCGAGCCGCGACCTATGCTACAAAAATCCCAGAATTTTTTTTAAATTTGTTTTTTCGAATTCTAGTGTTAAAAACCCTAATTGCTTCTAAATTAATTTCGATGCTTTGACTCACAAATTCCACATAGCATAATTGCGTATTGCATGAACAAATATATATATATATATATATATATATATATATATATATATATATATTGACAAAATATATGAACACATATGCAATATATATAATTGAAAGGAAAATATAAATATAGGGATTCATGCATCATGAGGAATGTTTTCATGCTTCACAATCGTTTCAAAGTTCTTAATTTATTTGAAAGGAACTTGATTGGCAAAAAACAACCGAGCCTTTGAATTTGTAGAAGATCCTTCTCTAAAAGTCAGAATTGCATCTCCAATGCGTTGTATCACGTACAACAAAGAAAAATTAAATTGAACCAATAGCATGTAGATTAATTCAATAAAATAATAAATTAATCATAAAAAATGATTAAGATGTAATAGTCCATTGATTGAAGAACAAACTATCCATAGCGCAGCGTCAAGAACGTGCTGATAACGTGTTGTAGGCGTAATTTACTGAAAACTTATAAAGGCCAGAAAGAGAGAAAGAGTGCGGCATAGAGAGAGAAGAGAGAGATGTGTAATTGTGAGTTGTGTTATATTCCATTCCATTGTGCCTTTATTTATAGTAGTAGGGAAGATAAACTCTTTATCCCAATAGGATTACAACTCGAATATGATAATATCTAACCCTAGAGAATATTCCAAGATATCCCTAGATACACTAGGATTTACACAATCACATTCCTAATCTAATAGAACTACAACAATTGTCACATTTTTTTTCATTTTTTTTCATTTTTGTTTCTTATTTGTAGATTTCCAAGAGAACCAATCCCTTTCATGGATTAGTCAAGATAACACAAACGTTGGCAATGACATCATCTCAATTCAGTATATCTATCTTTTGAGCTTGACGAAAATATGATGCTTGATCAAGAATGCTGTAAGGATTCATATAGAACGTGTTTATCATTACGTGACGTTTCATTTCTATTATATAATGTTAGTGTAAATTATTTTAAACATTTTATTACATTATTGAACTGAAGCAGCACAATAACGATAAATTCGTTTCATGCAAATTGCTCTTTTATAGTTTGTCCAATGCCGTGTTCCAGCCTCTTTGTTTCATTTCACAATTGCTTGGATTAAGTAACTTGTTTTGCGGGATCAACTAGGGAGAAAACCTTTAGACTTAAAAACTTTTCAAACACCATAACATATAATAAATAAGTAACAACGACCTTATTGTAAACTCTGCTCTATCAACAGCTACAAGGACTTCAAAATGGAGCAATTCACTATTTTTTTTTTCCAGTTCTCCCATCTCCAACTCCAAGAGACCAATATATCAGTAGACATATTGGTGTGAAATGCGTTCGCGTTAATTTAAACCATCGAGTATAACATTGTATTGAAGAAAACTACACTTTTTAATGAGAAAGTTTTGGATTTGTAAGGAGCTTGCAAGCCAACAAAACTTTCCGCTTTGTAGTGATAAACGTTTATCGTACGCACTATTATTTTTGCTTTGTAAAGAAGTTTTTTCACGACTCGAACCTATGACTTTCCGGTTATAAAGGACCAACATTTCTATTGCGCCCTTACTCGCCTCAAAGTTTGGATACGTAAATTATCATTAAGTTTGTTTATATATTTTTCAAAAACAAAACTAAAAGGGAAAAATATTAAACACAATATCTTAAGGAAATTTTTATTAGCACTCCAAAAATTTCATTCTACATTCCTCTTAAGTGTATTTTTCTTTTTGAAATGCCAAATAAGATTTTTGGAATGCTAATAATAATTTGTTACCTTAAATATAAGTATAATACTCTTAAGGATCCCTAAAAGGAAATAAAACAAAACAAAACAAAACCAGATAAAGAATACAGTATAAAGCTAGACTTAAAAGGTAAGACCTGTGGAAGGCTTGTGGGGTCCTGCATCGTGATCGACACCTTGGTACCACATCAAGGAGATATTTTTTAGTGAGACGAGATGGTATACCACATGTTATTCTATAAATTGTGGGATATATGTGTTAAAAATTTAATGACTTAAAAAATAAAATTTCTCACCATTTACATAAAAACACGTGATATACAATTCGTGTTCCTATCACAATTAAAAATTTCTCCACATCAAGGGCATGTTTACTAAAAGGAAATGGGATGGTGGGAACCGGAATTGCACATATCCCCAACCATTCCAACATTTACCAAACCATCAGGAATTAAAATAATTGTGGGACCCGCATAAAATCAAGAATTCAACTCCTTAAATGGCTGGAGTCCAATTCTTGAGTGGGAAGGATGAGGTATTTGAATTCCTGGAAATAGTGTCCATCAGGAATCCAAATTTTATCCCGGTAATACCCTCAAACTCCAAAGATGAGAATAGTGTCAGTGGTTGCAACCTTTGCATCGTGATAGCTGGCCATAGGTGCTGCCTTCAAGCCCTTGCTTGACAAGGCTCGCGTTCCCGACGAAGACAAAAAAAATGAAAGATGGTGGTCTCATGATCAGGGGTTGGTCGGCAACCGATAAAGATGGCGACGAGAGAGAGATACCTGGCGAATTTTAGAAAGGGGTGAATCAGCAGAGAAAGATGGGGAAGAGAGAGAGATGCTTAGGAAATTTAGAAATGGATAGGTTGGCACGACAACAGAGAGATGGGGGGAAGAGAGGACATGAAGTGATTTTGTTTTTCTTGGAGTTTATTTTATGTTGGTAACTGGTAAGCACCAATGAAAGAATAAAAGTTACTAGAAAATTAAAAAAAATAGTTATTCTCTCTACTGGAAAATGAAAGAATATTAGTTTTACTAAAAATAATTAGATATAAAATAAATTAATTACAATAGGGGTATTTTAGTAATCACATTAATTTTTATTCCGATTCATGTGAATTAGTAAACAGTTTATATATATCAATATCATTCATACTCCAATTCCAGCTAATTTTAGTAAATGTCCTTAACAGGAATATGATTCTGATTTCACCTCATTTTAATGCCTCATGAATTCAGTTCATTCTCAATTCAGTTCCTTTCAATCTGATTACGAATTAGTAAATGAGGCAAGGCGATTGGTGATTCCAGCTAATTTTAGTAAACGTTTTTAATAGGAATTTGATTCTAATTTTACCTTATTTCAATTCTTCCTTAATTCAATTTTTCATAATGTGAATACGAATTAGCAAACGAGTTAAGGTGAAGGTGAGTAAACAAATCCCTATATATTGCCAGTTAGCACACCCATCTCTTCTACCCTCATTCCTCCTCTCCTCCTCCTCCTCCTCCTCCTCTCTCTCTCTCTCTCTCCACCAACACCAAATCCAAAATATGGGTTCGACCGCAGAGACTCAGATGACTCCAACCCAAGTCTCCGACGAAGAAGCAAACCTCTTCGCCATGCAGCTAGCCAGCGCCTCCGTTCTCCCGATGGTGCTCAAGGCAGCCCTCGAGCTCGACCTCCTCGAGATCATGGCGAGAGCAGGGCCTGGCACTTTCGTTTCTCCAGCAGACTTAGCTTCGCAGCTGCCGACCAAGAACCCTGACGCTCCCGTCATGCTGGACCGCATGCTGCTCCTCCTGGCCAGCTACTCCATCCTCACTTACTCCCTCCGCACGCTTCGCGACGGCAATGTCGAGCGGCTGTACGGCCTCGGCCCCGTCTGCAAGTTCTTGACAAAGAACGAGGATGGTGTTTCCCTTGCTCCTCTCTGCCGCATGAGTCAGGACAAGGTCTTTATGGGGAGCTGGTAATTACCATTCTTCTTAATTTATCATCCTAATTTGATCGTAAACAAACATTAATAATGGGTTTTAAATAAGGTTCAACAGAATAAAATCATAAAAATGTTACTAAATGTGAGTCGGGCCTTGAATATGTGATTGTTATCTATATTTTTAGGGGGTTATTAAGGTCATCTCCAACCGAAGACTGACCCTTTAGTCCTCCAAGAAATTAATGTTTTAATGAACAGTGCAGGATCATATTTCATACCATCTCCAACAGAAAGCCAAAGGGCCATAGGACTCGTTTTAGCTTTGTCACAAAAAACCTTCTCCAACCGAGGGTCAAAGGGTTATAGTATGAAATGTGAAGAATTGAAATAAAATGAGATAAGATAATATGAAATGATAAAAAAATATGTGTAAAATGGTGTAGAAAAAAATTAGAAATTAAAAAAAAAAGTGGGCTAGGACAAAAAAAAATCCTAAATCCTAAACCCTAAAGTGGGCTGGGCAAATGGAAAAGAATAAAAAAGAAAAGAAAAGGTGGGCTAAGAAATGGAAACGAACCAAAAAAAAAAAAAAAGACAAAATGGGCTAGTCAGTTGGCTGGCTGAAGATGGTCAGCCAGTTGGCCCTTTGGCCTCTTTTTTGTCCAATGGAGCTCACGAGCCATTTGGCCTGGCCCTCAGTTGAAAACGGTTTTTGGGCTATTTTCGGCCCTCTGACACTCTAGACCCTTCGGTTGGAGATGGTAGACTAATTTGTTAAACTAAATTTGTAAATTAAATTATGTGTTATCAATAACAAATAACGTTAATCAACATTTAAGTAATAATCCAATCTTCACAATTATATCATTTAATTTACAACATTTAGTTTAAAAATTTAGTCTCCCTAGCATTACTCTTATTAGTAGAGTAAAGTAATGTTATGGAAACTATCTATTTAATACATATTTTATAAGAGAAATGTTAAGAGGACTTTCTTAAAGTGCCACTTTTTATGAACTCTGTCACTTTACAGTTTAACGTTAAATTTTCTTATCAGCATTATAAAACATTTTGCCAAAAATATGCGGTGACAGAGAGTCCATTGAGAGTCGCCTTAACATTTCTCATTTTATAAACTATATAATGTGTTTATTGATATTTTGATTAACATGTTTATTTTTATTGGTGGCACATCAAATCAGTTACAAATTTTGTCTAAAAAGTTAATCTACCCAACATTATCCTTTGTACTAAGAGATATGATATGGAAATTCTATCAAAGTGAGACTCTTTATAAGCTCTATACCACCTCAATTTCCATTCATTTTTTGTACCAATATTATAAAATTTAGGAGAAATTAGGTTTCCATCCAGATTTTATTCCTTTTCAAATTTTGATCACGGTCCTACGGTTTCCATCCAGATTTTAATCCTTTTCAAATTTTGACCAATATTATAAAATTTAGGAGAAATTAGGTTTCCATCCATTGATTAAAATCTTATTCCTTTACATGTCAAGATAATTAAGTTTCATTTTTAAATAAGTGAGTGTTATTAGCACTCCTAAAATCTCATTATACACTCCTCACAAGTGTATTTTTCTTTCTAATTATAGAAAATTTGGAGTGCAAAATGAGATTTTTTTGGTGCCAATAATAATTCCCTTTAAATATATTCATTTAGTGTTAGAAACGTTACATTTGATATATTATATTTATGGCTAAACTTTTTATCATATATTTCTATTTCAAGTTTGTACCCATTTTTAATTTGCAACCATTTTTTAAATTGTACCAATTTTCTTTTGAATTTTAATTTGCACCCATATATTAATTTCTTTTTGGCACTTATGTTTTAAACTTTTATTTGTACTCATAATTTTTTTAACCTTTTATTTGTACCCATAATTTATTTATAATGTGCCCATTTTTTTTTTACAAATGTACCATTTTGTTATATGTAAAATGTATCTATATTTTTTTCTTGTACGTACCATTTTTTATGTAAAATGTACCCATTTTTTAATGTAAAATCTATTTATTTTTTAATATAAAATGTACCATTATTTTTTTAATATAAAATGTACCCATTGTTTTCTATATAAAATGTACCCACGTTTTCAGGTAAGTGTACCAATATTTTATATATAAAATGCAGCCAAATTTTATTATATAAATGTACTCATTTTATAAAAATAAAATAAAATAAAATCCCTTTTTTTATAATCTAGAATGCACCCATAAGCAATTATTATTATTTTATTTTATTTTATCAAAACCCATAAGCAATTTTGAATAATTAAATTGGTAGTGTAAATAAAAAAAAATTAAAAAAAAACAGTTGAGTCTTTATTTATTAGTATTATTGCATCTTTTTATTATAATGTCATTTATGTAGCAGGAGATGGACTTCAATCAAAAATCTAAAATGCATAAGGTTTGAGTCTATAACAGTTAGGGACCAAGGACCGCAACTAAACTATCCTTAAAATTTATGCCAAAAACATAAGTTGTCAAAGAGCCCGTGGAGAGTCTGCTTAACATTTCTCTTTGAGAAATGCTAAGGACTCTCTGCCCTCTCATATTTTTGACACATTTTTTATACCTGTAGTATAAAATATTATGTCAAAAAATAATATGACGAAGAGTCCGTAAGAAATTCCACTGTAAAAGAGTCTACTTAACCTTTCTCTTTCTCTTTCTCTTTCTCTACTATTTTCTTCTTTGTTCATATTACTTTTGCCTGATTTGGTCATTGGGGACAGACAAGACTGGAAATTGATCATTCTTGTCACAAGTTTAGGAATTTTGTAAAGGAACATATGTTTAATTTAAACACGTTAGAAAAAAAATGTAGGATAATCTAATTACATCTTAACATTTTTCCTTTGTATGACTCCATTGTTTAACACTTTAATTATTCTATTCTTCCATAAAGCTCGAATGTGAATTAGGTCAACTTGCTAGAGGTGATTTAAATCCCCTCCTCCATCAGTTTTATAAGAACGTCGGAATAAAACTGTATACTCGAACATAAGAGTATACTGCCTTGCTAAATAACGTAATCCACATCAATACAAAAATTATGTCAACAATTCCTTATAATTTGATGCTTGTGAGTTATGCGGGCATTGAAACACGTGGTAGGTGGCTTGGCCTAGGTCACTTATGAGTCATGCCCATATGACTGATCAAACGACGTGTTGTTTCGTTATTTTACACATACTATATGCTTTTGGTTGTGAGAGTGACATGTATACTTGTTTTGGGTTTGTGCAGGTACCACTTGAAAGATGCAGTTCTTGAAGGAGGAATCCCATTCAACAAGGCCTATGGAATGACGGCTTTTGAGTACCAAGGCACTGACCCTAGATTCAACAAGGTCTTCAACAGGGGAATGGCTGACCACTCTACCATTACCATGAAAAAACTTCTAGAGACCTACAAGGGCTTTGAGGGCCTCACATCTGTCATAGATGTTGGCGGTGGCACTGGCGCTATTGTTAATATGATCGTTTCTAAGTACCCCTCGATTAAGGGTATTAACTTCGACTTGCCTCATGTCATAGAAGATGCTCCCCAATTTCCTGGTATGTTCTTCATTTCTGATAATGCTTGTAGTTCAATTACTTAAAAGCATTCACCTTTACCTCAATCTTTCTCAAATTCGATTTCTCCTCCTCTAATATTGCTTATGTTTGTACTGGTTATCATTTTTCCTAATGAATATGAGATCTATGGATGTTGGATGTAGGTGTGGAGCATGTTGGAGGAGACATGTTTGCAAGTGTTCCAAAGGGAGATGCAATTTTCATGAAGGTTAGTTATTATTTATCAAAAAGAAAGTCGATGACTATTTTGTAGTCCTAATATCAATTTCTTATAAGAGCTTAGTTGCATAATAATTTGGAACTACTCTCAAATCATGTATGCAATCTTACAGTGGATATGTCACGACTGGAGTGACGATCATTGCTTGAAAATTTTGAAGAACTGTTATACCGCGCTCCCTGACAATGGGAAGGTGATTCTTGCTGAGTGCATTCTTCCAGTAGCTCCAGACAGCAGCCTTGCCACCAAGGGAGTTGTCCATATCGACGTGATCATGTTAGCTCACAACCCCGGAGGAAAAGAGCGGACTGAGGAGGAGTTTGAGGCCTTGGCTAAGGGATCTGGATTCAAAGGCTTCCGCGTCATCTGCTCCGCTTTCAACACCTATGTTATCGAGTTGCTTAAGAATATTTGAGTATAACTTTGGCAGTGGTATGCTGCCGTCTGCATTCATATTGCTTTTATTTTGATATGGTGGTCGCATATTTTTCACCATAACTAGGTTTATATGTTACCAAAAAAAAAATGTAATAGGAAAGTGATTTTATGTTCGTTGTATGTTATAAATTTGGATTCATACGGTTGTAATGGGGTGTAAAACATGAAAAAACCTAGTGTACGATGGACAGAGCATGTCTGTGCTGCCATAAAGAAAAAATAAAGACCTATCCTCTGTTAGAGTTTTTTGTGGGCGTATCAGAGCATCGTCTTGTGGGCAGATGAATGAGGCTACTGTGAGCCTCGCTCAAACAATATTGGTAACGGGTCGACGCTAAATCCCATTACTTAGAGCATGCACCAACCAATAATTTTGATTTTACAAGTACATGTACAAATTGACAATTTGAGATTCTCCCTATGCAGAGTGTTTTTTCTTTGTGAAAAAACTTGCGTTTTGAGAAAATCTCAGTCACAATCAATATTATTTAACTTTGATCTCATTTATGGGAATGGTTGATATTCGTAAAGAATCACTTTCTTTTTACAGTTCCAATTTTAAGGTATAATATGAACATTATTATGTGGATTTGCCTGAAGAATCGACTCGATGACAAAATCTCATTTCTTCAATTTTAATTACCTTTGATTGAACATATCACTATGGTTGATTGTTTTAGGGCGTCTTTCAACCATTGGATAAATTTGATTCCAATTCTACCAACATCGTAAGTTCATTAGTAACTACATATCTTCGAGTCAGAACAAAAGCCATTTCAAGTACCCTCCCTATGAACAAAATTACATGAACTTGACCGCCTACCAGTAAAACAACAGTTCACTTTTCTAGTATTTCTCATACACCGTTATCTGCAATACGGCTAACTAACGGGAGCTTTGTTCATTTCTTCACCGCGGCTTCCTGCTTCATCAACATCCTTTTGCAGTTCCAGTCACCAATGTGCGCAGCGGCATGGCAATGTGATAGTTTCCACAACCCGCATGGAGCGGCAGAATCACAAACATAGCAGTAGCACTACATACAATCAGTGAATTCACTTTTGAGATGCCAAGTTAAACAATATAGATAGGGAATCGGGGATACATTCAAAAGATGCAAATACTTGAAGTTGTAAAACTCTGTTACCAGCTCACAGTAGCTCTCATGGGGTGTCGTCTCGAAAGGAAATTTCAGGCAGAGGTGTCTTGAATGTGGATAGTCTCTACAGGCAACCTACACAGCACCAATTCAAATCCACACGAGGCATCAGATATTTACCAAATTAGCTCACAAATTTACAAAAATTGGAATATGAACAGATAAGCAGAAAAGTTGGAAACTTTCTTATAAATTTTAAATCTTTTGAGGTCAGACACCTGAAAGTTCATAGGCAAAATGTCACAATGGGGTTACAATTTCTAATTCATTTGTTCAACTGCATTTTCCAAGCAACCAAACACAACAACAAAGAAAGAAAGTTGATTAAAAATTTCCTTTCTTTTGCATGGGCTTATGATTTCAAATTCAATTCTTCACCTGCATTTTCCCAGCAACCAAACAGAAGAAAGAAAATTAACACAAAAACTCAAAAGGGTCAATGGTAAAAATCAAAACCTGCCCTTTCTCAGCAACAACAGCGATATCGGGAGAACCGCCACCACCACCATTATCCGACACGGACAACTTGGAAAACTGCACCGGCTCAAAGGGGTCGAATTCCAAGATGAAGCAGTCCTCGACGTCGACCTTGTTTTTGACACAGACAATGTGCCTGATTGGACTCCCATCCTTGTCCCCCGCGGAAGAAGACGACGGAGCTTTCTGGGGAGTTTTCTCGGTTGTCACTCCCTTCTTCTCGCGCGACGGCGTCGTCGACGACAGATTAATCGCTTTGACCTCGATTCCGATTTCACTCATTTTCTCTCACCCAGGATTTTGAATATTTTTTAATCTCTTTTCGTATAGTGATCCGGATAAATAGTCACGTTTAGGCTCTCGACACAATCACCACTTCCTTCAAAATGGAAAGAAGGACAGGCATCTATCGAACAATGGCAGTGTCGTACGAGATTTCAGACGACAACTTAGGCTGGCCCAAAATTGTGAATTATCAATGTCCAAACGTGGTCCAGCCCAAAATTAAAAATTATTTGGGCCTGAAATTTGTGGTATGGATAATCCATACAATGGAGTGACGTCATTTGCTTGCTATTAATTGGGCATTCACACATCTCCTTGGAAAGGAAAAGAAAACTAGATCATGATTACAAATTGTATGATTGATTGATTGATTGAAAATCACTGGTTTAACACATGTTTAAGTGTTTACAAGATAGGGAATAGTGAGGGGATTTGTTTGTTTATTTCATCGTTACTTACGTATTCGGAGTAATAGAAGTCGTTATTGAGTATCATACCTGATTGTTCCGTTATGAAGTTTTATTTTTGATTCTTTATGTGCGGCATACCTTTTTTCAACATGAGACCTACTTGTTTTCTCTATTCTTTGCATGTAAGTAAACACAATACAATAAAACCTCTTTAAAGTTATACAGTTTGAACCAAACTTGTTTTATAATTTTAGAGTGGTTATTACTAAATAGAGGGTGTACTTAAAAAAATTATTTATCCTTGATGAATGTTTATTTCCTAAATAGGATTCTTTGAACGACAAGTATTTTATTTTTTGTATATTTTTGTAATCATTGGCAGTTATAATTATGTGGATGTGTGCTCCCTCAAGATAAGACAAACAAATATTATAACTTGTTACAATATGAAGTTTATTCCATTACATACCTAAAATATTATTTATTAACTTATTTATCCTTAATGAATGCCGCTATTCGGAGGTTCAAATCTTTAATTTCAAGAACATACTTGACCCACGATCCTTTTATTATGTATTTCCTAAATAGGATTTTTTCGGGCCCCAATTATTTTATATTTTTGCATATTTTTGTATTCATTGACAATTATTTATAACTATGTGGTGACGTCTTTCCTCAAGATGGGACCAAGAAAGATTATAATTTATTACAATATAGAGAGCTGGTTATACATGGGACATGATTTTTTTATGACTTTAAAGAGATTATTCACCATGATAGAGTATTGCTTTCAAAAAAATTATTGTATATATTACGAAAGAAAACGATACTATAACCTTACATATCCATTCCCCATAAACTTGCTAAGGGTATGTCCATCTTTGTATTTTGTTTTGTTAGAAGCTTTGGCTACCAAATTGCAAATGATAATGGTGGATGAAGGATTCCAGCACATAGTAATGTCTGAGAGAATAAATGTTGCAGGTTACTCAAATAGTTAAATTTAAAACCCTTTGATGTAATCTCCACTGTTCACATCAAGAGAACAAATATATCTTATAGTAGTGATAATGTATTTAGTGGAACAGTCAACATCATATCTTAATACATCCTACTTTGGTCAATTGGACAGTGGAAAGCAAACTAATCAATGAAATTCTAAATTGGTGAACAAATATTTAATTAAACACGTTGAACAATTAATCTCTCTTAAATTTGTATTCCTTTTGCATGGTTGGTGAAGAAGTTTCGTTAAAGAGGGGAGACCTTTAGACCTCTTTTGGTTCTCAATTCTCTGGAACTTTGTTTTTAATCTCTGGAAATATTACTTTTCTTCCAGACAAAAAGAGAGGGGTCCAACTAAGAGGTGGAATTGCAATTTGTTTTGGTCACCAAGAGCTGCATCGGATCCGTCGTCAACATGGTAAAAATATTAGGTGAGATGTGACGGTGATTCCCTGCGTTTGTTAAACCCTAGCCAATTAAATAATACTATTTATCGACTTACCTAATGGAGTTTGTATCAGTAATTAGTTTGAGCAGATATTGATATTGACATTAATATAGTAGTATCGATGTCCATAAATTATTAATCTTTTTCATTTGGATTATTGAAATGTGATCAATTTCCATAGGATTATTTAGATTAATTTTGAAACTGATTCGAATTTCTTGTGTGTGTGTGAGAGAGACTCACAAAACAAGAATGGCAATAAGGGCAAGTCCACTCTTCTCAATTGCTCAAGCAGTTGGGTGACTAAATCCCTCAAAACCCTCAAAATCCTTTGCACCCCAACCCAATGAGTCGAGCTACAGTGGTAGGAAGCAGAGCCCGACTGCTCAATCGAGCAGGAATAACCCAACTCAGCATCTAAGTGGAACTGGCGTTAGCCATGTTTTATTTTTATTTATTTATTTTTGTTTTTTGTATCAGTAGTTTAGGTGCCCATGAGGCGAGTCAACTGACCAAACCTGCAGCGCTGGGGCCTGCACTGCAAGCACACTCAACCCTCAGCAGTTCAATTTGCACAAAGTTTCTATTCTACGGTCCAGTTTTTCAAAAAATAAAAAAATTAAAAACAAAATCTAAAAAAATCACTTATTAATTTTGGGCCCACACGGCATAATATGGGTTGTTGCAATCCAATGGTTTATATTATTAGGCAACAAATAATTATTAAAAATTATAAAAAGAAAATTAGAAATTACAGGATCATGACACGTGACGCTATGAGATTCGTTAAAATCTAATTGAAAATGTTTCTACAAAAATTGTAATTTTGAATAATCACACATGGTGTAGCATAATTGGTTAAAAATCTTATTCGCAACTAAATAAATTTATCTTTTTAATAATTTTTTTAAACTAATTTTTTTAATGTCAATTGCATGGGCAATTTATTTTACGAAATAAAAAAACACTCGGGTAATTACTAATCACTTAGACAAAAATTGCCTTTGCCAAATTACCTAAACAATTATTGTATTCGTGGAGTGAAAATTGCTCTAATCAACTCACCCACACAATTTATGTGTGCAAATGATGGTACAGGTAGACCTGGCATTTTGGACCCGACCCGTTAATCCGACTCGACCCTTTAATATTAGTATTTGGATGGATGCTTAACGGATCGGGTCACTAACGGGTGAACCTGTTAACAACCGTTAAATAATGGGTCACTTTGGGTCAACTCGCTAGACCCGTTAGCACCCGTTAGTTGAAGATGTTTGAGTAATTTCTGTAAAGCCTTAACATCAAAAAATAAACTCTTAGCTGTTTGTTGCACGATGGTCACCAAACTTGTTGAGCAAACACCTCTATATGCATTATACTGTGCTCATCTGGCTAAGTTGGTAACCTCAGTCATTCTCTGCGTTTGTTCATGTTTATTGCCAATGTGGCTTGCCATTGTTGACTCTCTTTTGTAAATTCTTATGAAGGCTGGTGTTCCTGACGGAGTGTTCGATATCATAACCGGATTTGGAAAGACTGCTGGTGTTGCCATCTGCCATCATATGGACATTGACAAAGTAAATTCTCTTTCTTTCGTTCAAATTTGAATCCTTTATGTGAAAAATTGTTACAAAATTCAATGACAATACTTGAACGCTATGTTGTGATTTGTAATGTTGACGCTTGTTCTTGAAATAATGCAGGCTGCAGCAAAGAGCAATTTGAACAAGTTTTACTTGAACTAGGAGGCAAATCACGCCTTGTGATTTTTGATGATGCTGATATAAATATGGCTGCTGATCTTGCTCTCTTGGGAGTCCTTTTCAACCAGGTGATGTTCATAATTTCCGTAGTTAATATGTATAAGTGTATTGGAATGTCCCAAAAAAAAAAAATGTTAACGGATGACCTATTAGATTAACGAGTTGAATTCGGATGATCTATTAGCTTAATAGGTTTGGTTCAGATGACCCGTTAGCTTAATAGGTTGGATTGAACTCGATCCAAACTCAATAAACTCGACAGATCTAAATACATGCACTCTTCTAGAATATTGTCCCAATGAAGCAAGAGAACCAAACCATTTCAGGTTAAGTGGAGTTGAAGAAATCGATACTTGAATTATTATGGAGAAGGCACAATTGTTGTCTAAGTGCATTTAAGAAGGAAATGTCAAAATATCCAAATCAGTAATAACAGTAAAAAAAAAACAGCTACAATATTTTTCAACCGGGAAGCTAAATCTGATATGACATGACATGGAATAGCAGCTATACCCCTTGCTCAAATTTGACAGCAGCGTCAAATAATTTTTTATTAATTTTTTGAAAGCAGCGCCGCTCGTCCTTCTTCCGTTTTCTCAGAACCAAAACCCAGAAACTAACCTCACGATCTCAACCTAAAACCCAATCGATAATCGAAGGCGACCGGATATGCGGGTGGAAGGACGAAGGCGACTTAAGAATTCAGACAAGGATGTAAAAGGTGAAAGGGGAGGCTCTTATTTACAGAACAACGAAATCGAGAGGCTCAGATGTGGCGTCATCCAATTGCGGACGGTGTGGACGATCTTGGGAGTTGGGCGGACGCCTTTCTTGGTGAGGTTGCGTTTGATTTTATCAGCGTCGGGTTCGAATTGGGTGTGAGGGACTTGCGGGAGGGAAGCTTGCAGAGCTTCCATGGCTGAAGGTGTGAAGTGAAGAAATCTGGGAGCTTCCATGGCATAAAATAATAGTTTAATAAAATAAAAAGAAAGAAAATAATGTAATAAAATAGTATTTAATTTGAAAGTAAAATTCTGAAAAATGTGAAAATACCATATACTGTTAAATTCAAATTTATATTTAAAATTTGAGATCTCGTTTAAAGATGCTCTAAGCTAAGTAACTTCAGCATCCTTCTATAAATTAGGTCAATATTTGGATACGGTAGGTTCCACTCACCAACCGAGTTGATCGTTCTGCGAATCCCAAGATTTATAAAAAAGCATGCTGTATATACCTGCTCCTTAATAAATTGTCACTTTTTTTTTTCTTTTTTGTTTCTTATTTGTAAATTTCCAAGAGGACCGATCCCTTACATGGATTAGTCAGGATAACACAAACTGGCAATATCAATTCATACTCTGATTCCAGCTAATAAACGAGCTAAGGTGACGGTGAGTAAACAATTCTCTATATATTGCCGGTTAGCACACCCATCTCTTCTACCCTCATTCCTCCTCTCCTCCCCTCCTCTCTCTCTCTCTCTCTCTCTCTCTCTCTCTCTCTCTCCACCAACACCAAATCCAAAATATGGGTTCGACCGCAGAGACTCAGATGACTCCAACCCAAGTCTCCGACGAAGAAGCAAACCTCTTCGCCATGCAGCTAGCCAGCGCCTCCGTTCTCCCCATGGTGCTCAAGGCAGCCCTCGAGCTCGACCTCCTTGAGATCATGGCGAGAGCAGGGCCTGGCACTTTCGTTTCTCCGGCGGACTTAGCTTCGCAGCTGCCGACCAAGAACCCTGACGCCCCCGTCATGCTGGACCGCATGCTGCGCCTCCTGGCCAGCTACTCCATCCTCACTTACTCCCTCCGCACGCTTCGCGACGGCAATGTCGAGCGGCTGTACGGCCTCGGCCCCGTCTGCAAGTTCTTGACAAAGAACGAGGATGGTGTTTCCATTGCTCCTCTCTGCCTCATGAGTCAGGACAAGGTCCTTATGGAGAGCTGGTAATTTCCATTTGATCGTAAACAAACATTAATAATGGGTTTTAAATAGGTTGATCAGAATAAAATCATAAAAATGTTACTAACTGTGAGTTGGGCCTTGAGTATGTGATTGTTATCTATATTTTTAGGGGGTTATTAAGGAGACTAATTTGTTAAACTAAATTTGCAAATTAAATTATGTGTTATCAATAACAAATAACGTTAATCAATAATTAAGTAATAATTCAATCATTATAACTATATCATTTAATTTACAATATTTAGTTTAAAAATTTAGTCTCCCTAACATTACATTTATTAGTATAGTAGAGTAATGTTATGGAGGCTATCTATTTAATACATATTTTATAAGAGAAATGCTAAGAGGACTCTCTCAAGATGACACTTTTTATGGACTCTCTACCACTTTACAGTTTAATGTTAATTTTCTTGTCAGCATTATAAAACTTTTTGCCAAAAACATGAGGTGGCAGAGAGTCCATTGAGAATCGCCTTAACATTTCTCATTTTATAAACTATATAATGTGTTTATTGATATTTTGATTAATATGTTTATTTTTATTGTTGACACATCAAATCAGATACAAATTTTGTCTAAAAAGTTTATCTATCCAGCATTACCCTTTGTACTAAGAGATATGACACGAAGATTATATTAAAGTGGTTTCACGGTTTAGGCTGCTCACATTTTGTTCGCCGTTACTACATGAATACTTTCTATAAACTCTCTACCATCTCAATTTCCATTCATTTTTCGTAACAATCTTATAAAATTTATGTCAAAACCATAAATTATCAAATAGTCCGTGGAGAGTTTGTTTAACATTTTTTTTTTTGGGAAATGATAAGGAGACTTTTCATAAACTCTCGGCCCTCTCATATTTTTTATACTAATATTATAAAATATTATGTCAAAAATTAATATGACGAAGAGTCCGTACGAAATTCCATTGTGAAAGAATCTACTTAACCTTTCTCTTTCTCTACTATTTTCTTCTTTGTTCATATTACTTCTGCCCCGATTCGGTGAAGCCGTTTAATTTGACTTACTGTATTTCTCCTCATTATTTTATTATTAATTTAAGTTTTAAAAATTTTATTTATTTTTTAAACAAGAATTAAAATTTAAATTCATCTAATAAAATGATGAGTATCATTATCATATAAAGGTGCTATACACCTTAACATTTTAGAATACTAATTGGACCAATCTTAATGAAAGGCAGAAGACTCGAGTGGACGATGCCAAACTTGTTGACTTGTTTAGAGTGATAGAGAAATAAAACAGACGACATATTTTTCTTTGTTTTTTTCTTTGATCTTCAGGTAAGATTAATAAATGGACGACATATGCGTCGTACTCGAACAAGATACGAACAAAGGTTTGATGATGACTGGTCACCTGTTTTTGGATTGCCACTTACCAAATTAGGAATGGAGACAATCACTTAACCAACCATACCATAGTGTTTCAATGTCAAAAGTTTCTTTATTATTAAAATTTTACGGTATATTTAGATTTTTGGTACATTTTGTTCTTTAGTATTTTTAGAATCTAAACATCAAAACTCGATATGTTTATCCGCATAACTCACAAGCATCAAATAATAAGGAATTGTTGACATAATTCTTGTATTGATGTGGATTACGTTATTTAGCAAAGCAGTATCCTCTTATATTCAAGTATACAGTTTTATTCCGACGCACTTATTAAAATGATGGAGGAGGGGATTTAAATCACCTCTAGCAAATTGACCTAACTCACATTCAAGCTTTATGGAAGAATAGAATAATTAAAGTGTTAAACAATGGAGTCATACAAAGGAAAAATGATAAGATGTAATTAGAATATCCAGCCTTTTTTTCTAACTTGTTTAAATTAAACATATGTTCCTTTACAAAATTCAATCAAGATGTTTTGATCAATTGCTAACTAAGCATTTTTTAATATATATCTACTTAAAATAGCTAACAACTATTTCCTACAATCTAAGAATTTTAAATTCATGGCTTTATTAGAATTATTAATTTTACTAATTTCTCAATGTCACTAAAAAAAAGAGTAACCTTGTATTTTTGTTATTATATTTAATTAGCCTTTTCTTCTATTTAAAAAAGTCATTAATAATTTTAGAAAAAAAAAAACTTAATTAATTTGTTAAAATTTTAGTAAGTTATAAAATAATATATTTAAAACGTATAGTGCATTTGAAACACGTGGTAGGTGGCTTGGCCTAGGTCACATATGAGCCATGCCCATATGACTGATCAAACGACGTGTTGTTTCGTTATTTTACACATACTATATGCTTTTGGTTGTGAGAGTGACATGTATGCTTGTTTTGGGCTTGTGCAGGTACCACTTGAAAGATGCAGTTCTTGAAGGAGGAATTCCATTCAACAAGGCCTATGGAATGACTGCTTTTGAGTACCATGGCACCGACCCTAGATTCAACAAGGTCTTCAACAGGGGAATGGCCGACCAGTCTACCATTACCATGAAAAAACTTCTAGAGACCTACAAGGGCTTTGAGGGCCTCACATCAGTCGTAGATGTTGGCGGTGGCATTGGCGCTGTTGTTAACA
This sequence comes from Cotoneaster glaucophyllus, assembly GCA_036320875.1. Taxonomy (NCBI): domain Eukaryota; kingdom Viridiplantae; phylum Streptophyta; class Magnoliopsida; order Rosales; family Rosaceae; genus Cotoneaster; species Cotoneaster glaucophyllus. Next base: position 29,667,252 of record CM070070.1, on the reverse strand, counting down.
TGATCGTTTCTAAGTACCCCTCAATTAAGGGTATTAACTTCGACTTGCCTCATGTCATAGAAGATGCTCCCCAATTTCATGGTATGTTCTTCATTTCTGATAGTGCTTGTAGTTCAATTACTTAAAAGCATTCACCTTTACCTCAAACTTTCTCAAGTTCGATTTCTCCTCCTCTAATATTGCTTATGTTTGTACTAGTTATCATTTTTCCTAATGAATATGAGATCCATGGATGTTGGATGTAGGTGTGGAGCATGTTGGAGGAGACATGTTTGCAAGTGTTCCAAAGGGAGATGCAATTTTCATGAAGGTTAGTTATTATTTATCAAAAAGAGAGTCGATGACTATTTTGTAGTGCTAATATCAATTTCTTATAAGAGCTTAGTTGCATAATAATTTGGAACTACTCTCAAATCATGTATGCAATCTTACAGTGGATATGTCACGACTGGAGTGACGATCATTGCTTGAAACTTCTAAAGAACTGTTATACAGCGCTCCCTAACAATGGGAAGGTGATTCTTGCCGAGTGCATTCTTCCAGTAGCTCCAGACAGCAGCCTTGCCACCAAGGGAGTTGTCCATATCGACGTGGTCATGTTAGCTCACAACCCCGGAGGAAAAGAGCGGACGGAGAAGGAGTTTGAGGCCTTGGCTAAGGGATCTGGATTCAAAGGCTTCCGCGTCATCTGCTCCGCTTTCAACACCTATGTCATTGAGTTTCTTAAGAAGATTTGAGTATAACTTTGGCAGTGGTATGCTGCCGTCTGCATTCATTTGCTTTTATTTTGATATGGTGGTCGCATATTTTTCACCATAACTAGGTTTTCATTTGTTACCAAAAAAAAAAAAAAGTAATAAGAAAGTGATTTTATGTTCGTTGTATGTTATAAATTTGGATTCATAAGCCTACAATGGGGTGTAAAACATGAAAAAACCTGTTGTACAATCGACTGAGCATGCGTCTGTGCTGCCCATAAAGAAAGAATAAAGACCTATCCTCTGTGAAAGTTTTTTGTGGGCGTATCAGAGCATCGTCTCGTGGGCAGATGAATGAGGCTATTGTGAGCCTCGCTCAAACAGTATTGGTGACGGGTCGACGCTAAATCCCATTGCTTAGAGCTTGCACAAACCAATAATTTTGATTTTACAATTACATGTACAAATTGACAATTTGAGATTCTCTCTATGCACAATGTTTTTTTCTAGACCCGGCAGTTTCTTACACGACACGAAAACGACATGAAAATAACGGGTTCCGGTCAACACGATAACTAATCAGGGTCATTATCGAGTGACCCGTTAAGAACCCGTTATAACGGGTTCTTAACAGGTATACACGCCATGTGAGTAACCCGTCTCGACCCGTTAAGAAAAATATATTATAATTTTAAAGTTTAATTACTAAAAAATTTATTAGGGTTTTTATTATAAATAGTCCTTGAAATTGACCTCACTCCTCACTTTAGTCTCTGAAATTGAAAATCAATTAATGTTGTCCCTGAAATTTGGTACCACAAATCAATGTCGTCCTTACTGTCCTATTCCGTTTATTTTTCTGTTACTTTGATGACGTGTCAAACATAAGGACCCATACAATCACTGGTGTGTTGTCACGTGGATTAAACTAAAAAAAAAAGATTTAAAATCATGAACACAACTCGGAAAATGGAACACGACCAACCCAACTACTGCAAAACACCGACAGAAAAGAAAGCTTCCTCAAATCAAGAAGAGACTTTCATTTTCTGGTTTTAAAAAAAATAGATGAAAAAACAAAGGAAAAATAAACTAACCCAGCTACCTCCTCAGCCACCTCCCTCATCTCCAATTACTATCGACATACCCTCTTCAAATTTAACTTCATGTTCTTCTCCAAAGCACCAGAGTCAAGGGGATGGGGTGAGGAGCGACCAGCAGCGAGGTTACTGTAGAGGTTCGGTTGGGCTTGAGGTGAGGGAGATGGCTCACAAACTCTCCCTCTCTTTCCTATGAATCCCTAATACGTGTTTTGATTTCATTTTTCGCAAATCGATTTTGATTTTAATTTTTGGCAATCTGATTTGAGTTGGAGGTGTTGGGTTAATTTTTATCTTTGTTTATTTAATCCACGTGGCACCACACCATTGCTTGCATGGGTCCCCATGTGTGACATTATTAAAGTAACTGAAAATTAACGGAATGGAACGGCAGGGATGACAATGATCTATGGTACCAAATTTCAGGGACAACATTGATTGATTTTCAATTTCAGAGACCAAAGTGATGAGTGAGGTCAATTTCAGGGACCATTTGTGATAAAAACCCAATTTATTATAAAATACAATAGTCATATTGTATATATTGGTATATTCTATATTAAATATATATTTTTGTATTATTATTCTATATAAGTTTAAAAAATTAAGTTTTATTCATTTATTTATTTTTATTACGAGAGTTTCTTATTATCATTAATAGGATAATTTTACTTAACATGTTGTTGTCCAAAATTAAAATCAACTAGTATAGTATTAGTATAGGCAATAAGACATCCCTACAAGTATGAAAAATGTGAAAGAATATATAAACACTCGTGATTCATCATTCCTCCACGAGTAGACAATGATTACACTTACATTATCGTTTAGATTTTTAAAACCCTCAAACCGTCATGCATAGTATTTTTTATTTGAGTGTAAAAGTAATAAAATTAATAATAATTATTGTAGAAGTGTAAGAAATGTAAAAAAAAAATAAAAATAAAAAAAATAAATAAATATATATATATATATATATATACAATCACTCGTAGTGACAAGCTTTACAACTTTCGTGTAGGGGTCAACTTCGAAATCCGACACTATAATCCATAAACCTTAAATTTGTATTTAACCGTTGACTGTAGTTTAGGCTTTATTCTTTATATTGAATTTCATTTTTAAAATTTTCTTTTTTGAAAACTTGATCTTCTGGGGGATGTAGGAAGATGAACGGTTCGGATCTTTGATATCACATCCCGATATTTACGATTAATTGAAATATGAGTCAATGCTATATAGTTTGTAGAGACTTTATAAACACCAAGCAATATTTTCACTAACGGTAAAACTCTGAACATAATATCAATGATCCGAACCGTTCATCTTCCTATATCCTCTAATAGATCGTGTTTTAAAAAAAAAAATCTAAAAGAACAAAATTTGGTGAGAAAAATGAAGGATAAATGTAAACAATAATCGACGGTTGAATTTTGATATATGATTTATATATGATTATAGTGTCACATTTCAAAGTTAAGCACATTTCAAAGTTAAGCCCTTCACGAAAGTTATAAAGTTTATCATTACGAGCATTTATATATATATTTTTTCTATATTTTTCACACTTCTTCATTAATTAAAAAACTATTAATGACTTTACTTAAACAATTGCCATAGGATAAATGAGAAAAGAATGCTAATGTAGAAAGCCTCACTGAAAATATCATCAATATAACTCTTGAAGACAATATATCAAGCCAAAGTTCCAATATTATTTCCCATGGTGATTGATGAAAATTGAAGAGTTTGATTGTAAGAAAATGTGCAAGGTTTCAAACCTTGAAACATAACTCCCTTAATTTTGCAAATCTTTTGAACATTTGATATTTTGTAATGTTCTAATGTTTTTTTTAATTTTTTATTATGCTCTTATTTTGGGTATGTAAATATGTAATAATTAAAAAAAAATGCGTTTTTATGTTTTGAATGTGATAATATGGTATGTATATACTTATTTAGTATTATATTTTTCATTTGATTATTTATTGGTTTAAAATATATTTTCCTTAACGGGTAACGGGTCGGGTCATATTACCTGTTAATATTATTGGGTCGATTTCGGGTCGGGTCATTTTACCCGTTTATTTTAACGGGTGTTACACGACACGACCCGTTAAGATATTGGGTATGACACGAAAACGACACGAATGCCAAGTCTAGTTTTTTCTTTGTGAAAAAACTTGCTTTTTGAGAAAATCTTAGTCATAATCAATATTATTTAACTTTGATCTCATTTATGGGAATGGTTGATATTCATGTAAAAAATCACTTTTTTTTTACTGTTTCAATTTTAAGGTATAATATGATCATTATTATGTGGATTTGCTTAAAGAATCGACTCGATGACAAAATCTCATTTCTTCAATTTTCTTTACCTTTGATTGAACTTATCACTATAGTTGATTGTTTTAGGGTGTCTTTTAACCATTGGATAGAATTCAAGTTTGTATACACAATTTGATACTTAAAACCTAAAATCAACGCTCTAGCGCAATTTTTTACCTATGTAATCAACTCTCTCAACATATAGAATTAAAGTTAATTAATAGAATTGATCGCGAGTGAGATTCTTCAAAACATTCCACCTTTAAAAAAGAATAGATACCGTACATAGAATTTTTTTACCTTATGTTTTAACGTTAATTTTTGTGCCAACATTATAAAATATTGTGTAAAAAAACAGAGAGTCCGTAGAGAGTCCCGCTTTTGAGAGAATCTCCTTAGCATTTCTCTTACAATAATTAAGGGGAGAGGGGGGTTTCAAACCTGACATGCATATAGATAAAAATTTAATACTCTATCCACTAAGATATTAGACAACATACTTGTGCACGTTTGTATTTCAATTTTCAACAAACTGGTTGTTTCATACTGTTTTGGGTAATTAATTTGAGCAAACATTAATATATAGTAATATTCGATGTCTAGTAATGCTCAACATTTTTGTTTGGATCATTGAAATGTGAGTTTTCATAGAATTACTTAATTTGGTTGGCTAGGATCAATTTTTAAACTGATTCTAATTGTTCATGCGTATGAGACTCACAAAATAAAAAAGGCAAGAGAAATGCTATAGGGACTATCTTAAAAGTGAAATTCTTCATGGAATCTCTGTCACCTCATGTTTTTTGCATAACATTTTATAATATTTACATAAAAATTGACGTTAAACTGTAAGTTAACAGAAAATATCACTTTTAAGAGAGTATACTTAGCATTTCTCAAACGGTAATAATCAACTCACCTACACAACTTGTGTGTGAGAATGATGGTCCAATTAAGCATGAGAACCAAACTTGTTCAGTTTAAGTGGAATCGAAGAAATCAATACAATACCTGAATTATTATCGAGAAAGTCTTGTCTAAGGTCTAAGTTACTCCACCATATTTATATAAAAGGAAAACTAATGAAAAGTCCAAAAAAACTTCACTTTTAACGAAAAGTCTTTTTTAAAGGTATAGTGAATAGTGTCAGGTAAAGGTAAAAATGTGATTTTTCGTTAAAAGTGAACAGTACCAGAAGTGTTTCGTTAAAACTTCCTTATATAAATTAGGTTAACATTCGGATATGGACAGATTCCACTCACCAATTGATTTGATCTTTCAGGGTATCTTAGGTAAAAAAAATGCATACCTGCTCCTTATTAAAGTCACATCTTTTTTTTTTAGATGAGAAATTTATAACTTTTTTCGGCACGGAACATACTCTTTAGATGTGTATTATTTTTAATTAAATTATTAATATCTTTTTAAATTGTAATTTATTATCTAAATTATCCTTACAAACTCAGTTCAACATGCAAGTTTATCTCTACCACCATTGTTTTTCACATTAAAAGATACCCAGATCAGTTTGGTGAAGATCCATGTTAATTAAATCCATTAATCTAATTAAACATAGCTGCCATGAGACTACGAGAGTCAAACCAAATTAACCAAACCCTAGCTAGTTTTATAAATGCATGCGTATTTTGTAGGTCGACTTGTAGTACTGGGAATAACAGCTAGCAAGTCATGCACAAAAGTTAGAAATTAAGAAATGTAATCTCTTTCAGAATATATAAATAAATTAATAATAAGATTGCATCATTAATTATCGAACACTCAACAGTACGCAAACAAAATGGAACGAAGTGCAAATAATTATTATGCTTTCACATGTTTACAGCTACACAACAAGACTGGCTACTAATTAGGTATGAGTAACATCAGAACAAGTTAATTAAAGAAAAAAACTTTAATTACTTAATTAAAAGGGATAACTAAAAGTGAAATAGCTGGTAGCCAAAAATTTAGAAAAAGCTATGTACGTGTGGATTTGCTAGATTGATGTAGCAAATAGTTGGACCGATACGCTTGATCCCCCTTGAGCCAAAGAGTTGGATAACCCTTTTTGTCCGAGAAACACTACTCATACAATAAGTAGGGTTTTGATATCATATATAAGAGGTAGCAGTACAAGTGAAAACCTGTGCCATCTCTCTCCCCTCCTCATCTTCTTCTTTCTTGCCGTTGGTCTTGATCAGCCGCTGTTTGTTGTTTTGGCAGCAGTAGCAGCAGAAGTAAAAGTAGGTTGATCCCTAGGATCCCCATGGAAGGGATCTGGCGAGGATCCAAATCCGTGGTAGTATGTGATAAGAGAGGACACATGGCAAGTTTTAAAGATGTATCTGCCATGTTAGCAAAGGCAGTTGGGGTTTGTTAAAGAATGGTTATTTTAGATAAGACTAGCAATAATGCCCGAGCGATGCTGCGGATTTTAAAACTGTATAAAACATGCAAAAAATTCTAAACACACACGGTCTGCAATACTATTTACATACGTATAGAAATCTATTTACAACAATATGGATTGGCAGTTCTATTGCCATTGTTCTAATATTCACATCTTTTACAAATTGAACTCCTAACTGTCCTTAATCGGAGGAAATTTTTTGTATATAGTATTATTTACATACAAAAGATAATATTTGATGTGTATTTACATACTATTTACACACAAAAGATTGGGTAGATAGTCCCTATTGATATCCTCATGAAATATGCAGATAATCAGCTTATTTTACCCAATCATAACCAAACTCTCTGGTTGCAGCTGACTTTAAGTTGTTAATGGAACAAAGTACCTGAAGTCGAAGATAAACCTGGTGAATGTAGAAATCTTCAAGCCCTAAACAAATTGGCCAAGCTTTTTGCGACAAAACAATCCTTTTATTACAGAAAATTACAGGAAAAACTTTTAAAAGTGGAAACAAAATTAAGTCAAATGATTAGGGAACCATAAGTTCACTGGACCATACACAAAAATAAAATTTAAAATAAAATAAAAACAATCTCAAATACACAGAGCATGACAATTTTAAACGTACAAAAGCGAAACAAAATCATCAGAGCAAATAATAACATGAAATTGAAAACTCATTAACAATTTATTAAGCATATATAGGTACACCCAACATATAATATTATTTAATCACACCATTTTAATTTATCAAACTGATTATTAATACTGTCATGCAAGACTATATTTTACCATAATGAACTCTGATAATACCCTTTCATCCCAATCGCATTTTTTGTTAAAATTATGTTTGCTTTACTTCCATCCATAAGTTTAATATTTTTTTCACTGTTTTTCAAATCTTGACGAAACTATGAAAACATAAACAACAGCACTCAACTCCTTTTTCAACCCTGTAACCAGTTACACAAATAAGAATGCAGCATTTTTATTAAAGCATGTAATTCTCCTCTTCCTATATTCTTCCCCTTTCTCTAACCAAATAAAAATTTCCAAAACTATATACGATTTTTTTTTTATAAAAAACGATACATAATTAAAGCAAACAAAGAAAAAAAACGAAAACTCTTTTGTGAGATTGTATTACTTTGTTAGCAACCAGCAGCAAAAGAACGTTTCATCTTCTCACCAATCAATAAGTCAGTAAACAAATAACTAAACTTTCTTAATCACAAAAGGCGAAAAAGCAAAAAACAAAAATCACTCACCTTAATGATAAAGCACTTTGAATAGTCGCATCATCTCATTGTTTAGAAACTGAAAATCTGTAAAGTGTTAACATTTAAACATATATCAAAAATGGCATCATCACTTGGATTAATTCTTTTAAGAAAATCGATGACAACTGTAACATAAACATCCAAACACCAAATTAAATGCAGAAACATGACAACCCATAACATAAACTGAATTCCAGATGAATTGAAAACAATATTACAGCAAAAGAACTCCAAACATAAAAAAATCCCAAACCAATTGAAAAAAAAATAACCAAAACCAAAACAGACCAACTCAGGGTCATTGACATCGTTATTTCAAGAAAGCTTCCCAATACTGATGAAGTGACACTTCTCCCTTGCCTTGGAGCAGTCTTTTACTTTCAGGCTTCACCCAATGAGTATATTCAACCAATAACTGAGCTTGGAAATATACAACATAGATAATAATTTTCCTGAATTAAACTCAAATCATATATATATGATTTTTTTTAAAATCATGTATAATCGAAATTCCAGTCCCAAAAACAAACCATAATTTTAAAAACTACAACCGTGCAAAACCCAAATCAAATCTTCAAGTCATTTCAAATTTTATCAATAACTCATCAAGCCAATACACACAAAATTGTAAAATTACCTGAGATCGCGGTTGCTCAAGTAGTTTCTAACGACATGCAGATTGTGCGACAGTGTAAATGCATACGGAGACAGAGAGGGAGAGAGAAGTAGGTTCGACTGTTTGAGGATTAATGACGAACATGTGGTGAGCGCTCTAACGTCGGCAGATTGGGAGGCGTGGAGGTGCCTTATGCCTTTAAGTTTCAAGGTTTTTACTATGGAATCGAAACAAAACCCAGATCAGATTCTAAGTGGGCTTATCAAAAATAATAATTTATTCAGGAATTAATACTAAAAAAAATCAGAAATTAACACTAAAAATAAATTAAGAATCCAAAAAAATTGAAATTTTCATACCTCTAAGTTTATGGCTTTTACTGTGGAATCCAATTGAGAACCACCTAAAAAACAAAATCAGGTAAGCTGAACCCCGAACATGTTAGACTACGCAAGCAAAAAACGGATTTCAATGGAATTGAAAAAGGCAGAAATCTGTAGCCCCTCCACCGTTCACGAATCGAGCAATTTTTCAGAAGAAAAACAAAGGTGAATAATCGGACGGAGAAAGTTGCAAAGGGTGGACACCAAGAACAACACCGGCGTGGAAGAGTCTAACACCGAAGAAGACCGGAAACCAAACACCCAATAAAATTAAAGTCCGGATCTCTTTTGAGACTATTTTGCGAAGAAAGAACAAAGATTTGGTAGCAAAAGAGGGAGCGATGAAGAAGGAGAAAATCGCAGAGCAACAAAGATGAAAAAACAAAGGGAAAAGGTAAAGTGAAAACGATGCGGTCAAAGCAGAGTAAGAAATGATGAAAGACGTGTGGTCGAGAAGGAAAAAACAGCCATTTCTCTGTACCAAGGACGCGAGAGAACGGGGAACAGAGATGAAACGGAGGGCATTTCCGTCATTTCACTGTTCATTAACAGTGCAAAACAGTAACAGAAAACTGGGTTTTAGTATATAGATAATTTGGAAAAGCCTCATTTCTTCAATTTTCTTTAGCTTTGTTTGAATTTCTCACTATAGATGATTGTTTTAGAGTGTAAATTAACAATTGGATGGTATTCGAGTTTGAATTCACAATCTGATACTTATAACCTAAAGTCAAAGACTCAAAATGCTATTTTTTTCGCTTAAGTAATCAACTCTCAACGAATAAGATTGAAGTTAACAAAATTGATGGTGAGTGTATGGTTTTTCAAAACATTCCACTTAAAAAAACAATAGGAATTTTAACGAAAAGTTTCTGGTACTATTTATTTTAATGAAAAACCATATTTTTACACTAAAAGATTAATTCTGGTACTATTTACTTTACCCTTTATTTTATCATTTTCGTTAAAACTAAAAAATTTTAAAACTTTTTCATTATTTTTCCTTAAGAAGTAAAAGTCATTTTTACTAATATTTTTGTATTATATGCTGTGTCCGTAAAAGATGGATTTGGATCCTCGCCGGATCCCCTTCATGGGGATCTTAGAGATCAATACATCTGGACCGTTGATCAAAAATCATGTGGTCCCAATTAAATACTTTTTATATATTTAGAAGTAAAGTAACCTTGTTTTGCGGGAAAAATATAAAATAAAAAAAAATTGTGGCCACACGATTTTTTATCAACGGTCTATATGCGTTGATCTCTATGATAGGGGATCCGGCGAGGATCCAAATCCTTAAAAGATAACTTTCTTCTAAAAAAAACAGACTAGGGTCCAATAGCTGCATCTGATCGCTCGTCTGCATGCTCAAAATATTCAATGCGATGTGATCCGTGACGTGATTCCCTCCGATTTCTCAAACCCCAGCCAATATATAATACCACTTGTGCACCTGCCTAATACTTAATGGAGTTTGCATTTCAATTTTCAACGTTTGTAGGTGCGTTCTGTTTTGAGTAATTCACTGGAGCAACTATTACTATTAGGGGGCGTTTGTTTGCCCTCACTAACTCTCATTGGTTAGTCCAGTCTCATTGGTTAGTCCAGTCCCTTATTTGTTACCCACTGGGACTAACATTAATGACACTAACCGTCACTCGCCTCGACTACCCATGGGATTAGCCGGTCTTGGCGAACCCCCTCAAAAACCATGGGATTGCTAGTCCCGTTTCCAGAACTGCATACGATGTCTGCATTGCAAGTCTGCAAGCATGATTCTGGGCAACTCTATTTGCCCACCCATGCCCGAATCTAAAACCCAATTCCACCCACAACCTAAATCTCAAAATTCAGTCACCAAAATTCGAAAGAAAAAAGCAAGACAATAACAATAACAATCTCAATAGAATAATTCTTCCTTATTCCCGAAACTTCCCATAAATTTCCCAGATAATTTTTCTTTTTCCCAGAAAATTTCAAAGAAAAATGGATAGAGAAGAGGAGAGAGTAACTTTGGGGATAAAAAGAGATGGAGAGACGGAGAGGGAGGAGAGAGTAGCCTTGCGACGATTTTGCAGGAAAAATGGTTTTGAAGTTTTTTGCAGAAAAAATGGATTTGAACTTTGAAGCATTTTGAAGGAAAAAAGATGGGAGGAAATGAAATAATGGGCGATGAAACCAGAGAGGAAGAAAGTACTCTCTAGAGAGAGGTGGAACCGTAGAAGAGTGTAGAATTTTTAGAAGGAAAAGGTTGAATTCATAATAAAATATTATTAGATATATATTATTGTAGACATCGAAATTTCGGTAAAATAAATGTTAACCGATAAATTAAAATTTCAACGCCCACGTATCACATGAATTTTACATGTAGTGCGTGACTCAAAGAAAAATCGAAAGAAATAAGAAAAGTCACCGAATAAGACACGTGTTAACAACTGGCAGAAATGATTTATTTCATCTGAATATTATATTCAAAGTTAGGCCTTGAAAAATTCTATAAATACAAGGCCATTTCATCCATTTCAAAGGACCAATTCACATACACATTTTCTCTACTCCCAAATTGGAAGAGAAGTCCCCCAAATCCTTGAAAGCTTTGAAACACTAAAAGCTTTCAAGCACCAACCTCCCAAATTCTCAAGAATTCCGAAGGATCAAGAAAACTCTCTTCGTTCTTCGTCAAATCCACCTTCAAGATCAAGCCCCAACGGCCCTTGAAGAACTTCCACCAATTCAAGATCAAGCCCCGACGGCCCTTGAAGAAAGTGTTCATCGTTCATCACTCGTTCATCCTAAGATCAAGCCCCGACGGCCCTTTGGATCAACAACATAAACAAATCCACATCCACGTTCATCCTAAGCTCAAGGCCCGACGGCCCCTTTGGATCAACAACATAAACAAATCCACATCCTCGTTCATCCTAAGCTCAAGGCCCAGCGGCCCTTTGGATCAACAACCCATCCACAAATCTATACCTTACGAAGATAGAATCAGAGGATTAAATTGTAAAAGAGATTGTAACCCCAAAATTAATACAAAATATTATTTTGTACACGTTGTTCTTGTCTCGTTCGTTTCAGGAATTTTCCGTATTTACAAATTTGGCACGCCCAGTGGGACATCTCTACCTCTCATCTCTTTCTTCGTTCAAGAAATCCAAAGCACACTTCAAAATCAATGGCATCAAAGGAAGGCCAAGCCGTTCTTACAACCATCGGCGCTACCTCCATTGAACAACAGCTGGCTCGGATGAGTGAAGCAATTGCAAGGCTCACAAAGACCGCAGAGGGGCAAAACTTGCAAGTCGACGCACTCATCAACCGCCAAAAAACACAAGTGGCATCAAGTAAAGGACAACCCGTTCTCGCAACCACCAAGGGAAGGAGCCTAAGCACTTCCGCCGCGAACGGAGCAACCATTGGCACCACAACCACTCCTCAACGTGCCGCTACAAAGTTTGTGCCGTCAAGGGAGCAAGGTGAACATCACAAACGCGAGCCTGTCATCAACCTGACCTCGCTAGGGGCACCTAAGCATGCTGCTGAAGGAAAGCCACGTACGTTGGTTGCACAAGTCATGACCATCGGCGTGATTTCAGTCGAAGAGCAGCTGGCCCAGATGAAGGAAACGATCGCAAGGCTCACAAAAACCGCAGAGGAGAAGGACTTGCAGATCACCACACTCACCAACAAATTGGGAACACAACACGAAGAAGGAGACGGCTCTGGCATAAAGAAAGAGGCCTACGAAGAAGAGGAGCCTCCGGTAGAAAAGCCTGAAGAGAAGCAGGAGCCAGACCAACCGGCGGCACTTTTGGGATCTCTTTCTATCCAGCAACTGCAAGAGATGATCGCCAACACCATCAAGGCGCAGTACGAAGGGAGCTCCTATACCTCCATGTTGTACTCAAAGCCTTACTCCAAGACGATCGATACCTTGAGGATGCCAAGGGGCTACCAACCGCCGAAGTTCATGCAGTTCGATGACAAAGGCAACCCGAAGCAACACGTCGCCCATTTCGTGGAAACTTGCAACAACGCAGGGACGGAAGGTGACTATCTTGCCAAGCAGTTTGTGCGCTCACTGAAAGGGAATGCATTTGAGTGGTACACAGACCTGGAGCCTGAGTCCATCAACAGCTGGGAGCAATTGGAGAAGGAATTCCTCAACCGCTTCTACAGCACCCGCCGCACCGTGAGCATGCTGGAGCTGACGAGCGCAAAGCAGTGGAGGGACGAGCCGGTGATGGACTACATCAACCGATGGCGCAACCTTAGCCTCGACTGCAAAGACAGGCTCTCGGAGATTTCGGCAATCGAGATGTGCGTCCAGGGCATGCATTGGAGTTTGCACTACATCCTCCAAGGCATCAAACCACGTTCCTTCGAAGAGCTGGCCACCCGTGCCCACGACATGGAGCTAAGCATCGACCACCATGAAAAGAAGATGCCGATCTCCGACTACAAGAAGGACAAGGCGTTTGTTTCGAAGGTGGACAATCACGGGAAAGAGCATGTCAAGGAAGCCTTCATTGTCAACACTTCCCCTATAAGAGCATCCACTGCACCCGTCAAGATCTCCTCCAAAATCAAAGCAAATGAGGTAAAGAAATATGAGCCTTTCCGCACCCAAGACAGGTACAAAAACACCTTGAGGGAGCTGGAGCAAAAGACGTACCCTTTTCCTGACTCGGATATGGCAACAATGCTAGACGACCTATTGGAAAAGAAGGTGATCAAGTTACCGGAATGCAAGCGCCCCGAGGAGATGAACCGCGTCAACGATCCTAAGTACTGCAAGTACCATCGTATCGTAGGTCATCCCGTAGGCAAATGCTTCATCCTCAAAGAGCTCATCATGAAGTTGGCGCAACAAGGGCGGATTGAACTCGATCTGGAGGACACAGCCGCAACGCACACCGCTACAATCGCGTTTGGATCCTTCGATCCTGTTCCCCTCCAAAGGATTCATGATCGTTCCCGCCAAAACTCAAGTCACAAGGCACCTTCTGCGCAACCACCGCTGGGGGCAAGCGACCAAAATACGCCTACCAACGATGAAGAAGAATGGACATTGGTGACCTACAGAAAAATGAGGAAACCAAGACTGCAAGCCGCAAGACACACCACTACGATCATGTTTGGATCCTTCGATCCTGTTTCCCTCCAAAGGACTCATGATCGTTCCTGCCAAAGCTCAAGTCACAAGGCGTCTTCTGCACAACCACCGCTGGGGGCAAGCGACCAAGACGCACCTACCAACGAGGAAGAAGGGTGGACATCGGTGACCTGCAAAAGGATAAGGAAGCCAAGACCACAAGCCGTAAAATCAAAGGCGGAGCAAGGGAGAAAACACCACCTCCGCAACAAAAGAAAGCCCAAAGGAAGCTCAAAAGCTGCTAAGCCAATATACGGCGGGGAACTCATGGAGCAAGAGCCGCGCATTCCCGTCTCCTTGCACGAGTACTTCCCGAATGACTTCTTCTGATAGTGCACTACCGCCTCATGTCATATGGTCAAAGTAGAGATAGAAGGGCCCTCAAAAGGCAAAACTATCGCCACTAAGGAAGGAGAAACCCTCATGCCCGAAGAAGGTCTGCCAACACACTATAGCATCAAACAAAATCGAGAGGAGCCTAAACCCGTCCCTCGAAGGTCAGTCTTCAAATGGATGAATCGTTCAAGGCCCAGAAATTTGACACTTGATCGCATTGGTAGTCAAGACCGAACTTCCGTCTTCAAGCGGCTTAGCACGCCAACACCTCAAAGCTCTGTCTTCGAAAGGTTATCAAAACCTAAGAAACAAAGCGGCACAGCTAGCCCTCCTCCGCGACGGTCGACTTTGGACAGACTTGAAGAAACCAAGAAACCTTCTAGGAAGAGGAAGACAACGCCAGAGGAAGAAAAGTTCGACGGACTAGCAGAAAGATGCGACGTTCGGAGCTTGATTTCTTCAAAGACGAAGCACCAATTAGAAAGGGGGCAAAGCAGCTCTGGTCAACCTCCAGAGCAAAGTGAGAGTGTTGGAGATAAAGAAACTTCGACACAAAGATGGTTTATCCCCGTCACAATGGGCGACCTCTTCCCAGAAGACTTCTTCGATTACTCAGCAAAGGCGCCTTGCTATGAAGATTGCGAAGATCGCCTTTCCTATACCGCTTGACAAAATCCACACACCAATGCTCCTTGCTTGCATGAGCCTAAACTGCACACAGCGCCAACGCTCCTTGCTTGCACGAGCTGAAACTGCAAACGGCACTAACACTCCTTGCCCGCACGAGCATAAACTGCGTACGACACAAAAAAAAAATATGTATTTGAACTACGTTATGACTTGATCTCTTCTTTGGAGGGGTACGTAGACAGCTCGAATATTCAATTTCGAGTTCAGTCACGTCAAAATAAAAAATAGGGGTTTTCCTAATGAAAGTCAATTTTATTACAAATGCAACAATATTCTTTAAATACATAAAAAAAAAACAAAACAAAAAAAAACAAAACAAAACAAAACAAAATATATATATATATAGACCCCAAAGCAACACCAGGCCCAATCTGTGACAAGCCCATCAAAAGAAGCCGTCCTGGTCCAAAAAATACCGAAGGCAGCCCACTCAGCATTGTTGTCGATACCAACATCGTCAAAGACAACAATTGGGTCTTCTCCTTCCAAATCCGGGCCCAAGCTCCAGCTTGTCTTCTTCTCCCAGCCATTCTCGGCCCAGGCCTCACAATCCTCGACCAATCTACCCTTTCTCTGCTTAGCCCTCGATGCTAGGATCCACCTCCAACCTCATCCCTAACCAAACGCAACACCCTCTTCAGAGATGCAATGGAGAAGAAGAGCCCAACGCCCAAGAAATTCGGCGCCTCACCAACCTCGCGCGCGCCGACGGCAACTTCGACTGCTTCTTCTCCCTTCAGACGCTGCCATCGGTCATTTCCCTCTAGACACTATCAACCACGTCCTCTACTCCAATCGATCCGGCACCGTCTAAAAGCCACAAGTGGACGAGGAAAGTCGCGGCATCTTCCCATGTGCCTTCAACACCGGCAGTGACGATCTCCACATGACGTCGGAGCCCCGCAAATCGTTCAGCTTCCTCACGAACCAAGCCACTGCGAGTTCAGCAGCCTCAACTCGTCGTTCGATTTGCTGAGCCGACCCGCATGGAAAGAAGCACTCCGGTGAGGAAGCCCCACACATCCACCGCCGATCTGCTCACCTGGTCTGAGACTCCACTCGTCTTCATCTCTAGTCAGTGCTTCAGACCCTCTCTTCCTTTGCTCCCAGCGAATCCGACCTTGCCCGAAGGTCGACTCCCTCATCACCAAGTTCAACCACCAGCCCGTCAGGCTCCTCCCCTCGACTCGTCCTCATCACCAACGATTCGAGCGCGCCGTCACGCACAACATCACTCGATCACTTTCTGTGCACGTACGAAGACCCTGTGGACATAGGCGACAAAAGGTTCGAGTGGGTCCTGCCGTTGAACAAGTGGGAGCCAATGATGTTGAATTATACGTCGGGGAACCACATATGTCAGTCTCGAAGCCTTTGGCAAGGGATGCATAAATTTGAAGCAGATTCTGGAGCTCAAGAGCTCTCTGTAAAGCCCCCTCATTCCTTCTCCTTCAACATATCCCGACTCCTTCTCCGGTCTATCTGTTGAAGTTTTGGTGCCACGATCAAAGAGGCTTACTCCACGACGTTACCAAAGTGCTATGTGAGCTTGAAGTTGTGATTCAGATGCCGACTCCGAATGGCAGAGTTTTAGACCTCTTCTTCATCGCAAATTGCCTGGGTTTGTTACAACAGATGTCACGCATCCTGAAGAGGCTCTTACTTAAGGTCTAGAGCAGCTTCATCAGTCTCTGGTCGACACCATTGATGTTGGGCCAGTCATCGACGGTAGGCAGTGCAACAGGTGTGCAGTGGCTGTGCAATGCTTGTGCAGTTTCTGTACTTCGAAAGTCGAGGGCCTCGTAGAGCTTGTTAATGTTAGACTTTGAAGGCTGTGACTTTGGGTTGGTGCTGCAGGATTCATGTTTTCCATCTTCAAGCTCGGTTACTGGACTTGAAGGTTGTGACTCAGGTTGGTGTCGCTTCGCCGCGTCTTGGATGACTGGGGACTGTCTTCCACTGCTTTTGGCTGAGACGAGGGAATAGGCTGCGGTCATTGGACTCACGGGCGTTGCTCTCGGCTCTTTGGCCTCCCGTTGCTCCAGCTTCTGTGCATCCTCCCTCCAGCTTCTGTGCATCTTGCTATCTTTGGGGGTAAGAAGAACTTCACAGTGACCGATGTCAAACAACTAGCCGGTCGTGAAGCTCGACGCTTTGCACCACCTCAAGCTTGTCACTCTGGCTATCATGATCAAAGTCGAAGAAGAACTTCACAGTGACCGCTGTCAAACGACTAGCCGGTCACGAAGCTCGACACCTTACACTCTGCCTCAAGCTCTTCTGCTCCACCATTGCAGACATCTCCTCCGCTTCGGCAGGCAGTGCAGTGGCTGTCCAATGGCTGTTCAGTCACGATATATAGAAGAACCCAGAGAAGGATGCAGTGCGGTGACTGTGCTAATAGTGGTCCACATGTAGAGAAGAATGCAGTGCGCAGACTGTGCTAACAGCGATCCGCATGCAGAGAGGAAAGCTGTGCAGTGAACTGTGCAAGTAAAAAAATAAAATAACAGTGAATGCAGTGCGGTGACTGTGCTAATAGTGGTCCGCGTGCAGAAGGGAAGGTTGTGCAATGAACTGTGCAAGTGCAAGTAAAAAATAAAGTAACAGTGGTCCGCGTGCAGAGAGGAAGACTGTGTAAAAAAAATAAATAAATAAATAAATTATAAAAAAAAAAAACCATATGAATGAAATAAGATTTCATTTATTGATATCTTTAAGAAGTTACAAGTACGTACAAAAATAAAAAAAATAAATAAAATAAAGTAAAAAAAAAATAAAAATGGAGCCTTCACAAATGTCACTTGTGTGAAGCCTCAATACTTGAAGCCTCAGTACTCGGCGGGACACTAGCCGAGGGAGGCACGGAAGGCACTGAAGATGGATTATTCGGGGCCTCAATACTTGGTCGAACCCCAGATGATGAAGGCAAAAAGTGCCTCCAGAATACATCCGCAAACTTCTGACGGTCGCTTTGAATTCGACCTTCGGAGTCCAGCAGCTGGTCAAGCTTCCTCTTCATGCCCGCCGAATAATTATTTGCAAGCACATGCAACTCTCTATTCTCACGCTTGAGCTGCCTAATCTCGTGACTAAGGGTTGCCACCTCGGCCATCAATGATTCAACTTGGCGAGATCGAGCGAGTAAGCGTTGGCCCATGTTGGACATAGAGCTCGCACACTGAATGCTGAGAGCCAAGGAGTCTTGGACAACCAACTCATCGGATCGTCCTGAAAGCAGTCTATTATCTTTAGGGGTAAGGAGGTTCCTAGCTACTACCGTAGCTATTGTCGCATCCATCATCACGGAGTCTTCAACCGTAAGAGGGCCATTAGAGGATAAGAAGGATGGGCGCCATATATCACCCTGACGCGGCGCGCCTGTATCATTCCCAAGACTCAAATCTAAGCGAATGTCAGACGGGTAAGCCATTTTCAGAAATGATGAAGGAGAAGGGTGGATAGAGTAAAATTTCGGAAATGCAGCAGAGATAATTTTCACAGGCGGGAAATCTTCGAAGTATGCATTTTGGAATGCAATCAATACCTCTATAAAAGGAGAAGCAACATGGCCACCTGTTCAGGGGTCAAAGAGACACCACTCCCCAAATTTCAAAAGCCGGGTTTTCCTGCGTAAAATTCGTTAACTCATTTCAGACGCAATCTCAGCTTTTCAGATATCACGTGCAACTTTGTCAAAAGTATCTGACGAAGTTAAAAAGGTGTGAATCTTACTATTCCCACTACAGCACTATCGCCGACAAGCGTGGGTGACAAGGTCACGTCCACACCACTACTTGTAAGTGGGAAATCCCTATATATGATAACCTTCATCCTCGAAGACAAAGTACACACCCAAAACGCCTGATTCTTCTTCCTTGCCAAGAATGCGTCTGCAGCCAAACCCCTCAACATACTCAGTTCTCTTCTTCCTGGAAAACACCTCTTCAACCAGGTCGCACCAGAGCAAAAGTATTTCATATCATCAGGGATGAGAGCAAGAGTATCTCATAGCACACTTTTTCCCCATCCTTTTCTTTGTCCTCCCTCTTCACCGCAAGACAATGAGAAAGAGAGCAATCAGCCGGCACTTGGAATCGACCTTCCGGGTTGGAACCGATTGCCTAGAAACTCCTTCCCTGATTGCTTGCCTAGCCTCGCTCTCGAGTACTCATCTTCAGCTGCTGATGTGCTTCCAGAGAAGATACCACACCTGCCTGAAGAACAGCTGAAGCAGATGAAGATGATACATCAAAGCATGTGGACACAGGCACAACGTGCTGGTTCATCCGCTACTTCCGCCAAAGCAAACGTATCTCATATCATCGGGGTCGAAAGCAAAGGTATCTCATATCATGCTTTTCCCCTGTCCTTTCCTTTGCCCTTGCTCTTACCTCCAGGACAAGGGGAAAGAAAGCAATCAGTCCGAACCTGAAATTAAACGTCCGATCTAGGACTGATTGCTCGGAACCTTTGCCTTGCATTGCTCTCGAGTGGTCATCTTCAACTGTTGGTGGAGCTGGGTCTCAAGTCACCACCATCGCAGAATATTTGGCATTCTGTTGGCTCTTTGCATTGAAGCTGCCAAGCATGGACGAGTCGCTGAGAAGTGATGCCCTGATGGACCATTCAAATGCAAGGTTTGCGTTCAACTCCTGCATTGGAGGGCAAATACTGCAGGAGCAGATGTCAAACCTGTATGAAAAAAACTAGGGAGAATACCACTTCTGCAAGGAAAACAGATGAAGCAGGTGAAATCGGTACACCAAAGCATGTGGAGACAAGCACAACCAATATATGTGTTGGTTCATCCGCTACTTCTCCAAAAGCGAACGTATCTCATATCATCAGGGACGAAAGCCAGCCACACTCATATCATGCAATCTCCCTGTCCTTTCCTTTGTCCTCACTCTTACCCGCAAGACAAGGATAAAGAAAAGCAATATGTCGGAACCTCCACTCAAACTTCCGGGAAGATACCACACCTGGCTGAAGAACAGCTGAGGCAGATGAAATTGATACATCGAAGCATGTGGAGACAAACGCAACCAATATATGTGCTGATTCATCCGCTACTTCTTCAAAAGCAAACGTATCTCATATCATCAGGGTCGAAAGCAAAGGTATCTCATATCATGCTTTTCCCTTTTCTTTCCTTTACCCTGGCTCTTACCTGCAAGACAGGGAGGAAGAGAGCGATCAGTCAGAACCGGAAATCAAACGTCCAATCAGGGACTGATTGCTCAGAACCGTTTGCCTGATTGCTTACCTTGCATTGCTCTCGAGTGGTCATCTTCAACTGTTGTTGGAGCTGGGTCTCAAGTCACCGCCATCGCAGAATATTTGGCATTCTGTCGACTCTTTGCACTGAAGCTGCCAAGCGTGGATGAGTCGCTGAGAAGTGATGCTCTGAAGGACCAGTCAAACGCAAAAGGTTGCGCACCACTTCTGCTATGCAGAAGAAACAAGCAGAGAAGAATGCAGCGTGACAAGTTGTAACAAGTCACTATAGCATGATGCCCTTCCCTGAAGAACTGCAAAAGTTGGACGGAGGAATCTAAGTCAAAACCAAGCTCGGAGTCGTTGCTCTAATTGAAGAGCTCGAGAAGCCTCGACGGCCTATCGTTAGCACCATCGCCGAAGAGCAAAGCCTCGCCGTGCAACGCCATCAAATCACCAAAAGCAAAAGCAAAAGCATCTCATATCATCAGGGTCTAAAGCGAAAATACCTCATATCATGCTTTTTCCCTGTCTTTTCTTTGTCCTTGTTCTTACCTGCAGGATAATGAGAAGAAGAGCAATCGGGCGGCACTTAGAACCAAGCTTCCAGTCAGGAACCAACTGCCTGGAACCCCTTCCCTAATTGCCTACCTAGCATTGCTCTCGGGTACTCATCCACGCCTGCCTGGAGAACAGACAAGACGAGAGACAATGAAGCATCAATCTTGAAGATTCATCTTCTGACCCTCTTCAATATGAATTGGAAAGATTGAACAAGGAAATAGACCATCACCTTCATCTCGTGTCTGCTTGCCGGATGTTCAAATCCTGAAGCCGCTCGTGGTCCCGTTTCCATTCATCAAGATCAAGCCCCCGTCGGCCCTTGAAGAAATCACAAATCCAATTAAAGATTAAGCGTCAGCCATCCTTGAAACAAATTCAGCTCCAGATGAAATGAGTAAGTTCAGACCTTTGGAGGAAACCAGAAAACCCTCCAACCCAGTTCAAGATTAAGCCTGTGGAAAATCAACAATCGGAGGAAACCAGAAAATCTTCCAGCCGAATTCAAGAACAAGCCTCAAACGATACTTGAAGGAATTTGCAGCACAAAATTCAAGATTCAAGCCTCTACGGCCCTTGAGGAAGTTTCCAGTCCAATTCAAGATCAAGCCTCAACGGCCCTTGGATCGACATCTGCATTAAGGTACTTCAAAACGCATCTTCTACACGTGACAAGCATATGTATACGACGCGCCTTGAAGTGGGGGCATTTGTAGACATCGAAATTTCGGTAAAATAAATGTTAACCGATAAATTAAAATTTCAACGCCCACGTATCACATGAATTTTACATGTAGTGCGTGACTCAAAGAAAAATCGAAAGAAATAAGAAAAGTCACCGAATAAGACACGTGTCAACAACTGGCAGAAATGATTTATTTCATCTGAATATTATATTCAAAGTTAGGCCTTGAAAAATTCTATAAATACAAGGCCATTTCATCCATTTCAAAGGACCAATTCACATACACATTTTCTCTACTCCCAAATTGGAAGAGAAGTCCCCCAAATCCTTGAAAGCTTTGAAACACTAAAAGCTTTCAAGCACCAACCTCCCAAATTCTCAAGAATTCCGAAGGATCAAGAAAACTCTCTTCGTTCTTCGTCAAATCCACCTTCAAGATCAAGCCCCAACGGCCCTTGAAGAACTTCCACCAATACAAGATCAAGCCCCGACGGCCCTTGAAGAAAGTGTTCATCGTTCATCACTCGTTCATCCTAAGATCAAGCCCCGACGGCCCTTTGGATCAACAACATAAACAAATCCACATCCTCGTTCATCCTAAGCTCAAGGCCCGACGGCCCCTTTGGATCAACAACATAAACAAATCCACATCCTCGTTCATCCTAAGCTCAAGGCCCAGCGGCCCTTTAGATCAACAACCCATCCACAAGTCTATACCTTACGAAGATAGAATCAGAGGATTAAATTGTAAAAGAGATTGTAACCCCAAAATTAATACAAAATATTATTTTGTACACGTTGTTCTTGTCTCGTTCGTTTCAGGAATTTTCCGTGTTTACAATTATATATTAAATGTTATAATTTATTAATTATTCTGTTTTTTAGTCCGACACTGCACCAAACGCTTTACTAACTTAGTCTGGTTTAGTCTAATCTAAGCCAGTCCAACTTAGTCCCCGAAGCTAGTCCAGTCCGAGATAGTCCGGTACAACAAACGCACCCTTAGAGAATATTTTTTGTTTACCACCACCCTGAAGTAATAATTATATTTTATATCTTATTTATTATCGTTAGATGAATTTAAATTTTAAAATTTGTATGGTGAATAGACACAAATATCAAAAATTAGACTCATCCGATACTAATAAATAAGATGATGAGTATTACCACCATTTAAGAGTGATGAACAAAAATGCATCCATTGACATTATATAGTAATATTTGATGTCAAGAAATGTTCAACCTTTTCTCTGGATCATTGAAATGTGAATTTTCATAGAACTATTTAATTTGGTGTGACACGGATTATGGAAAAAAAAGCACATACTAATGTCAACTCACGGCTCCTTGCCTTTGTTTATCCAAATATCTTACATAGGAAAATGCTAAGATAATTCCAATCAATTATTAGTAGATAATTATCACGATAAAAAATGATAATATTATCTGTCAACAATAATTTGAAGTTATCTTAACAGCTTCTTCATCCAACAACTTAGAATGCATAAGTCAATGGTGTTTACGTACGAGTAATGTTATACTTACCATTTATTTGTATCATCTTTCTAATAAAGATAGAACACGTCAACACATGTGAATCTCATCTCTATGTACAACTAGATGATAAGAGTATCATTTTTTATTACATAATTTAACTTGTTTTGCCGGATCAACTAAGAGAAATCTTTTCAAACACCATCTAAATAATGAATAAATAAACAAATAACAAGGACTCCATCACCTGCTACAAGGGGTCCATTACATAACTTCTTGTCATGTTGTATTAGGCAGGTAGACTTTTCTTAGTTCGTTCGCCATTGGTTTGAAGGGTTTACATATTGTGGTATTCCTTCTTACTTTAATAGGTAATGCAAGTGGTGACGTGCACAGAGAACAATATATCAGTCGAACAATGTGAAATGCGTTTGTGTTAATTTAAACCATCGAGTATAACCTTGTATTGAAGAAAAACTGCACTTTTTTGATAAGAAAGTTTGGATTTGTAAATTATCATTAAATTTGTTTATTAAAAATGATATTACAAGAGACAAAATTACACATTTCTTGCACACATGAATGCTAAAGGGACTCTGAACAATGGGACTCTTATGAACTCCCGACAATTTAAAATCAATTTTCGTAACAGCATTACAAAACATTGATACCACCACAATGGCGGTGGGTGCAAACACATCCCTATATATTGCCAGTTAGTACACCCATTAGTACACCCATCTCTTCCACTCTGAGTCCTCCTCCTCTCCTCTCCTCTCCTCTCCCTCTCTCTCTCTCCCCCACCAACACCAAATCCAACAAATGGGTTCGACCGGAGAGACTCAGATGACTCCAACCCAAGTCTCCGACGAAGAAACCGACCTCTTCGCCATGCAGCTAGCCAGCGCCTCCGTTCCCCCCATGGTGCTCAAGGCAGCCCTCGAGCTCGACCTCCTCGAGATCATGGCGAAAGCCGGGCCTGGCGCTTTCGTTTCTCCGGCGGACTTAGCTTCGCAGCTGCCGACCAAGAACCCTGACGCCCCCGTCATCCTGGACCGCATGCTGCGCCTCCTGGCCAGCTACTCCATCCTCACTTACTCCCTCCGCACCCTTCCCGATGGCAAAGTAGAGCGGCTGTACGGCCTCGGCCCCGTCTGCAAGTTATTGACAAAGAACGAGGATGGTGTGTCCATTGCTCCTCACTTACTCCTGACTCAGGACAAGGTCCTTGTTGAGAGCTGGTAATTACCATTATTCTTCTTAGTTTATCATCTTAATTTGATCGTTAACAAACATTAATTAATGGGTTTTAAATAGGTTGATTATAATAAAATCATAAAAATGTTACTAACTGTGAGTTGTGGCTTGAATATGTGATTGTTTTCTATTTTTCCTATTGTGTTCTTTGTTCATATTACTTTTGGCCGATTTAGTGGTTGGGGACGGACATGATTGGAAATTTATCACACCTTTCTTTCTTATTAATCTTTTTCCTTTGTATTACTCTATGTTTTAATTATTTTATTTTTCCATAAACGGCAGATGTGAGTTAGTTCAATTAGCTTAAATTCCTTTCTCTCTCGTTTTCATAAAAAAGCCAAAAATAAAAATTTATTCTCGAATTTAGAAAGGTACTACTTTGCGCATACTATATGCTTTTTGTTGTGCAAAGTTGCTCTCCTATGGTTCTCATAATCTGATGGCTCATAAAAAAAAGAAAAAAGAAAAAAAGGGGACCTCATAAGTCATCAAAATTGAGAACCATAGGTACGGTAGATAAAGTTAAATAATTCCTGTTACACACGGAAACAAAATACTAATTGATAAAAAAAAAAAAAAAAAATTGACGTAATGTTGAATCCCCTCCATCTGCAAAACCTAGTCTCTAAACAAAGCAAATCCAATTACATAAAACATAATAACTTTCACATCCAATTTCCTCTAATCTTTTATCAATAATACTCAAATTGAGATTGGGTGGTTTTGAAAATTGGGATCCTCTTCTTATTGAACGTATAAACCACTTTTTATATGAAATTTTTCGACGATAGTGAAAATTTTGAAACAGCTCCATCTCCCTTTTTTATACGTTAAAGAAAAAAACAAAAAACTCAGGAGGAGAGAAGGAAGTGAACGATCAACAAAGAGTGATGGAGAGAAGAAGGCGATGTGGAGGAGAGAAAGGGTATGGGAAGAAGATGAAAGGTTTAACACAATTTTTTTTTTAATTTAATCACTTTGCAGAATTATTGTGTTTCAATACAGAGATTATTTAAGTTGATAGTTTAATCTATTATAAAATTAATATGAGAGCTCATATATAAAAAGACCTCATAGATCCTCAAAATGAAGACCTTAGGAAAGCAGCTATGTAACTCACAGCCACACAAAACTGCTCTGCTAAGGTCCTCATTTTGAGGACATGTGAGGTTCTTTTTAATATGAGCCATCAAATTAATTTAACAGTACATTAAGCTATCAACTTAAATAATCTCTGTCACGTTTCCAAAAAAAAAAAAAAAAAAGAGGATAGAAGAAGGTTTCACGTCATGTCGACTCTCTTCCATCTAGAAAATCTAATCTCCTCATCAAGTATCTAAAAGTCAATCCAATTGTATAAAACCCTAATGACTGTACACATCAATTCAATTCCATCTTTTATCAATAATATCCAAATTCAATTAGTTACAAAACCTCAAAATTGGGTTCCCCTTCTTGAACGTGTGAACCCTTTTTTTACATGAAATTTTCCGACGGTGGTGAAAATTTTGAAACAGGTCCTTCTCCCTTTTTCATATGTGAAAAGAAAAAAAAAATAAAAAACTCATGAGGAGAGAAGGGAAGTGAACGATCGAGAGAGAGATGGAGAAATGAAGGGAATGTGGGGGAGACGGACAGCTTGAGAAGAAGACGGAAGGTTTCACGCGAGAATTTTTTTTAATTTAATCAGTTTGCAGAATTATTTTGTTTCGGTGTAATAGGAATTATTTAAGTTGATAGCTTAACCTACCCATAAGATTAATCTGAAAGTTTATATGAAAACAAAACAGCACAGGTCCTCAAAATAAGTACCTTAAGAAAGCAGTATTCGTGACATATATGCTTGTTTTGGGCTTGTGCAGGTACCACTTGAAAGATGCTGTTCTTGAAGGAGGAATTGCATTCAACAAGGCCCATGGAATGACTACTTTTGAGTACCATGGTACTGACCCTAGATTCAACAAGGTTTTTAACAGGGCAATGGCTGACCACTCTAGCATTGCCATGAAGAAACTTCTTAAGACCTACAAGGGCTTTGAGGGCCTCACATCTGTCGTTGATGTTGGTGGAGGCATCGGCAGTGTTATTCACATGATTGTCTCTAAGTACCCCTCAATTAAGGGCATTAACTTCGACTTGCCTCATGTCATCAAAGATGCTCCCCAATATCCTGGTATGTTCTTCGTTTCTGATAATGTTTGTTGTTAGTTACTATTTGGGCCTAAATAACAACTTGAGCTGAGATGAGTTGACCCAAGAATCATGGTTCTTAGCCTAGTAAAATCTTTCAAGTTAGTGGGATTTTAGGCCACGAATAGGATCAGTTCGACCGAATCCTCATGGAGGTAGGACTATGAAAAGGTAAAGTATAGGGGTGACTTGGTTGAGTCCTGCACAAACGGAAATTGCAAAGATCAATATAAACTATGGACAAATATGAAATATTCCAAGGATCCGAATGCCTACGCGACTAGATAAAGATGAATGAATCTCACCATGGGACTAGGTTTAGAGTTCTGATGAGAGTCAAAGAGGCCGAGAATAAATAGAGATGAACTTTTGGCTAAGAAGGCATAAAGGGAACATTCAAGCATATATCAAGCAAACACAATCCCATTAGGACTCTGCCTCAACATACTTGTTTATCATGAAAGCTTCGTGTATAAATAAAAGAGGCTCTTCAACATTGAAAGCCCCTTCAACTCAACAAACAACTCAAACACTCTACACAAAAACCCTCGCACTACGCAAAACCCTTCTCACACCCCTGAGAAGAACACTAACTGTCCTAACCCTCCATTCAATACATCTTTAGTTAGTAGAACTGAACAACACTATTGACAACTGGCGACATCTTCAGATGAATTAACAGCAGTGGAGCAGTAGAACTAGACAATTTAGGAGCACCTTCAGTTCGGATAAGTGAACAGCATTGTTGTTCGTTGGTAGTTAAATAGGTCATCTCATTAGCTCCTCAACAAAATGAGGTGTTACCTAATTACCATTTGTTCGGCACAGTGAAACGAACCAGTTTTTGAACCTTGCAGTGATCTAGTAAACTTGTCTTCAAGTTCTAGAACCTAAGGCCGAGACGTGTTCCTTCCTCTGCTCAAATCGTTCAGGTGTAGAAGTCAGGAGTGCATTCCCCACTACCACCACATCGATTATACTTCCATGACCAAGTTAGGTTGTGAATTGGCACACGCCCACATTCGTTATTCTTAAGTTAGCTCATAATCACTTAGCATGCGCACCAAGTAAACATTGTAATTTCTAGTGTCAATGGGTACTTAAAAGCATTCACCTTTACACTCGATCTACGATTTCTCTTCCTCTAATATTTGCTTATATAAAAACAAATCATGGTTGTACTATTTATCATTTTTCCTAATGAATATGAGGTCTATGAATGTTGGATATAGGTGTGGAGCATGTTGGAGGAGACATGTTTGTAAGTGTTCCAAAGGGAGATGCAATTGTCATGAAGGTGAGTTATTATTTATCCAAAAGAGAGTCAATTACTATTTTGTAGTGCTAATGTCAAATTTTTAAGCTTAGTTGCTTAATATATTTGGAACTAATATCATATCGTGTATGCAATCTTATAGCATATATGTCACGATTGGAGTGACAAGCATTGCTTGAAACTTTTGAAGAACTGCTACGCTGCGCTCCCCGACAATGGGAAGGTGATTCTTGTTGAGATCATTATTCCGGTGTCTCCAAACAGCAGTCTTGCCACCAAGTTAGCTAACCATGTCGACATGATCATGTTAGCTAACAACCCTGGCGGAAAAGAGAGGACGGAGGAGGAGTTTGAGGCCTTGGCTAAGGGATCTGGATTCCAAGGCTTCCGTGTCATGTGCTCCGCTTTCCACAGCAATGTCATTGAATTTCTTAAGAAATTGATATAACTTTGGCTATGGTATGCTGCCATATGCATCCATATTGCTTTGGTTTTTGATATAGTGATCGCATGCGGATTTTTCACCATAAGTAGACTTTCATGTATTCCACAAAAAGCAGTAAGAAGGGATTTTATGTGCTTATATGTTATAAATTTGGATTCATACTATGCAATGAGGTCTAACACAACAAAAATCTGGTGTACAACGGGCAGATCAAGCGTTTGTGCTGCCGCAAGCACAAAATCAGGACCTCATGTATTTTCTCGACACTCAAACTTGTAAACAGAATTCAACACACAACCGCTCATACACAAGAACACTTCTAAAACAGAGAAAATTGGCAAGAAAGGAATTACAAAATGACATTTATATTATTTTTTATGACATACCTGTAAAATTATTATTCGAAATGTTCATTCAAACTAGTATTATGATCAAGAAAGTAAATCAACCAAATTACAGAAGCATTCATACCGGCCATGAGGAGCCATAATCAGATAGGCAATAATAAATAAGGTAAATAGTTATACGCACAGAATTGATCCTATTGTTATAGATTCTCTAACACAGGCATGTTCCACCTACAATTATAGAGTCCACTCCTATTTTAAGGTGCATCAACACTCAACATTGTGATTAGTTTTGTGCGTATAAATAACGTTATTGAATAAAAAAACGCACATATATATAGATATATATACATGAGGCTAGGGCGGCTGCTGGATCTTGAAAAGGTCCAAACAATGGTCTTTCTCCAAGTCCCGAGTCCAAAACTTTTTATAATACTCAGTATAAGTGTAGCCCCTATATATGGCTGCAGATCCATCCTCTGTGAGAGCTTTTGCTGGGCTTATTAGAGCATCGTCTTGTGGGCAGAGGAATGAAGCTACTGAGAGCCTTGCTCTCTCAGTATTGGTAACGGCTCGATGCCACACACTCTTGTAAATACCATTACTTAGGGCCTGCACCAACCAATAATTTTTCATTTCATAATTACATGCACAAATTGACAATTTGAGGTTCTGTCCATACACAACTTTCGATTTCACAATGATTGCATAGAATTCGAGTTTGAATACACAATCTAATACTTATAACCTAAAATCAAAGATCTAGCGCGCAATTTTTTACCTAAGTAATCAACTCTCTCAACAGATGGGATTAAAGTTAATAAAATTGATGGTCGGTGAGGTTTCTTCAAAACATTCTACCTTATAAAAAAAAAAAGAACTTTAACGAAAAGTTTCCGGTACTGTTCACTTTAACGAAAAACCACATTTTTACACTAAAATGTCAATCATGATACTATTCACTTTACCTTTTATTTTATCCTTATCGTTAAAACTTAAAGTTTTCAAACTATTTTCATTAGTTTTCCTAAAAAAAAAAACATACGGCATACATAGAATTCTTTTGTGTTATATGTTACCTGTAATTGGTCACCAATGTTAATGACAAAGGCATTAGGGTGGGGATTGACAGCAACCCATTTGCCATCTTTGAGAACTTGAAGGCCAGCAACTCCAAGGTCTTGGAGCAAAATTGTTAGGGCATTTGGGTCGGTGTGGCCCGGCAGTCCATAAGTCAGCTCGGGCTGGGGACACGGCGGGTAAAAGTTCACCGCCATGTGCTGTCCTTGCACGCCCAGTGCGCTCTTTATGTAATCTTTCTCCAGCCCTAAACTCTCTGATATTAATTCCTGTAACCTGTATCCAAGTTCTCGAACCTCTGTGGAGTAACTACTCACGGTGTCCCTGCAGCTCAAAAGGATTAATGTAAGAGATTGAAAGAGCAAATCAAAGCCCAATTTCGGCCCGAACAGGCCAAAATTTAAGTTTGGTTTTCGGAATCATACAAACATTTTTTTTTTTTTTTGGTGAAAGTGTTTTTATAAAGGAAATTATATTTTCTAACACGTGGTCCATGCCCTTGAATTTTAATAGCGTTTAGCTCACAAGAAAACACAATAATAAATGGGGAATATTTTAGATCATCACCTTAAAGTGATGTTTATCATTCTATTTATAACCGTTAGATAAGTTTAAATTTGGATCAATAACGTCTCACACCCTGGACACGACAAAGTTTAATAGCAACTCAGACTCAACTTAGAGAAAGAGTATTGATGGCAAAATGAGGATGTCTTAAACTGCATAGTGGTAAGGATTTGAATCTTCTCCGGATCCATATATCCTAATCCTTAGGATCTACCAATTCGGGCTATTAAAATTTGATTTAACGGCTAAAATTATTATAACTTTCAAAGTGGATTCCTGTTTGTAGTTGTTTGATAAAATTTCAATAACCCAGATTGGTGAATCTCTAGGATTAGGATGCATGAATCAAGAGAAGATCAATGTCCAAGTGGTAGGATCAAAAGAGACAACTATTTTTGGAAAGTTCAATACTGCCACGGCATCACTCTATAAAATTGAATCATATTAGATTATTTTTGGACACATCATATCTCTACTAATTAATAAAACATTTATTGTCAACCAAAATTCTATGAAATTACCATTTTAACCTTCTAATCAAAACAAAAAATGAATAAGAAATATAGGGCATAAATGTAATTTTACACAATCAAAATTTTTTTTTTTTAAGTCTCACCTACATGTGATCTTAACATATATCTAATTATTAAAAAAATAAAATAAAAAAAAAAAAAACTTCACTCCCACATCCTCTATCACTCCCTTCCTCTCTCCTTCTATTTCAAAAACAAAAATAAAAAAATTTCTTACGCACTTTGTGTATACCTATATGCTAGTTATCTTATTAAGAAAATTAAATCAAAGTGAATGGGAACTATATTTACACGTAGCCAATCATTCACCAACCACCTCACCCTTGCCCACGTCAACACGGACTAACCCTAATACGTCACCACTCCAGTAAACAATATACCTAACCAAAATGCATCGACGGCTGGGATCGCACCGTCAATCGGCCACGATTCCCTTACGCAAAGATTTTTAAATCCGTAACATGTAGGCCCGGCTATCTCAATTTTTTATTTTTGTTAAAAAAAAAAAAAACAATAACAACTTGTAGCAAGTTACAATTATCCATTTTTTTTCAGATTCGAAGATGCTATATGGAATTTCATTCTACCCGTTAGCACAGTTAAGTAGACTTACCGGCTAAGAACATTGAACCCAAAACCTCTCACATTTTCTAGTTCAACTTAGAAAGTTCAATTTTGCTAGTTCAAAGATACAAGTGATGTTTACCTTCTTATTTATCGAGATTATATTAATTTGATTTAACTGATATAAGATATAAACTTTGAAATTAAAAATAATTTAGCCGCAATCAATTATGTGAGCATCACTCTCAACTTCAGGAAAGTGAGCAAAAATTCATCCCAAAGTGAGAATATCATCCGACAATAAGTGACCGCCGTTGATCGAGCCCGACTAGTAACAATGAACTTAAAAACTTTGGACAAGATTTTGTTCAAAAATAAAACTTTAGACAAGATAATGCCTACTCTGTCATAGATTCGGACAAAGTTAACGCGCATCCATTCTCCTCCTACAATAATCAGAAATGGCTGCAAGTGCTGCCGACTAAAGTATAATTTTTTCTTTCTTTTTTCTTAATAAACTACTGAGAAGATGTGACCGATGTTAAGAAACTACTAATTAGTAATTAGTACAATGTTTAACTTTCTTTTTTATATTTAATTATATTAAATAATAATTTAGCTATGTCAAACAAAATTAAATCATGGACATATGTCGGCATATGTTAACTAGAAACTACTAATTACCAAAGCTGCATAAAAATATTTGTGTGTTTTAGCTGTTTTATGAAGTTTCTGGAGAATCTATGCGCCAGTTTCTTCATGAAGGATCGATCTTCTACAGTTTAGATGAACATCGTACTTCTAAGAACGCCATGTGGGCACACGCCAAGTCAATGCAGAGTCATAGCATTTTAAAGGGGAAAAAAATATGAGAACTTTAACGAAGAACTTTC
This sequence comes from Cotoneaster glaucophyllus, assembly GCA_036320875.1. NCBI lineage: Eukaryota > Viridiplantae > Streptophyta > Magnoliopsida > Rosales > Rosaceae > Cotoneaster > Cotoneaster glaucophyllus. Next base: position 29,635,126 of record CM070070.1, on the reverse strand, counting down.
GATACTGTTCATTTTAACAAAAAAACTACATTTTAACCATAAAAAGTCAATCCTACATCTATTCACTTTACCCTTTATTTTGTCTTTATCGTTAATTAAAACTCAAAATTTTCAAATTTTTTTCCATTAGTTTTCTAAAAATCAAAGATAAAAGATTTAGAGGTGATTGTCATTAAGATTATTAGATCCAATCAAGGCCAATTAGTTGTCTCAGTTGTTTTATGGTATATTTATGTGTTTTAGAAAAACGACCCTAGAAACCATGTACCCAACTAGTTAAACCCTACAAACTAAAAGCTATACAACTTACAACAGCCAGAATCTATCTGGCTCCCTTAATAAATATTTCACCTTTCAATGTACACAAAGAGATCTTAAGATTTAAGAATGTCCCCTGTATATATTAGAATATGGAAAGAAAAGGTATAAACTTTTATGATTATAAAATTTCTTGTGTCAGACGTAACCAATAACATCACCTTATTAGGAATTAGAATATTAGATAAACACGTCATGTGTAACGAAAAAATGACGTGAATTCTCCGCAGATTAATTAGTTATTTTCTAATGCCAAACTCATTTTATTAAAGACCTATATGATATATAGCATACTATGAAATACATGTGATAGAAAACGTGGCAGACAGCATAGCTTTATCCCACAGAATAGTACACCAATGGTGTCTGATGCATATCTGAGAAAGAAAGAGACAAATAGTTGCGAGAGAGATCTAGAGAGAGAGAAGCCTACTTGAAGGAAGAAGGATTGGAGGGCCACTCAGGAACGTACTTGTCCAAAGGATAGCAATGGAGTCGAAGATAATCTCTCCAGTTATGAACCTTCTCCTTGTTCACATTAAAACTTGTTGAAAGTCTCATGGTTTTTGAGGGGTCATCTGAGTACAACTTCAACTTTTCCTCCACAGGAAGGCTAAAAAACTCATTGGCCACCCCTAACATTTTTTCCACTCCTTCCGTTGACACCCCATGACTAATAACCTAGCACCAAATTCACCCAAATATGAACACTCACACGTATACACACACACACAAATATTTCAGTTTGTGCAAAATGCGATTGTTGAGTTTTCGCAATATCATAAATAAAGTGAGATAGGGATCCATATATAAGATGTTAATGATGAAGGGAGGAGGTTACCTGAAAAAAGCCATAATTTTTGCAAGCATCGCCAATTTGCTGCACAGTTTGGGCTCTGTTGGGAGAAGCCAGGTCAATGACTGGAATGTTTTCGCATTCAGACACTTCGGACAAGCCAGGCCGGTCGGATTCTGGTCTGACATAGCTTTCCGGCACGTTAGAGTATCTGACTCCGGAGGAGAGGAGTTTTGCATCCATGTTTCTATATAAGTTTGAAGGGGTAGACAAAGGCGGCAACAAAAATGCAGTCTCTCTCTCAGCTGCTAAGCTTAATTTAGAGCTAGTGAAGTTCTAGGAAGTTGCACAGCTAGTGATATTGCCCATTGTATTTATAGGAAAAGTTCCTCGCCGGATCTTTTTCCTAGGATTCAAGGGAATCTTGTAATCTTGTTCGTTCATCGTAAATCGTGTGGTCAGAAATTATTTGAAATGTAAAATTTAAAATTTAAATATAAATAGTACCTAACGAAAACTAACCGTACGATGTACGATAAACGGACACGATCACGGAATCCCTCGGATCGCTAGGAAAAGGATCGGGAGGATCCTCAGGAAAAAGGATGGATCCTTTTCCGTATTTATATATGAGAAAAAGGGCATTGATGCCCTTAAAGTCAAAGATTCAGAGTTCACTTGTGCGGGAAGATTAAATTAAATTTAAAATTTATAAATTAAATGATGTATCATTAATAATAAATAAGAACGTTTATTACTATTTAAATAATAATACAATCGTCAACTTCTATATTATTTAGTTTCCTCGCGATCTTGCATACCAATATTTATGCGACACATGTGGAAGAATTGGACAGCAAAGTTGCTTACGTAAAAACTACAGTCAATTAAATTATTAATTATGTCTTACTCTGTTTTTTTTTTTTTTTTTTGAAACAACAATTATGTCTTACTTTGTATCTTTTATTTGGTGAGCAAACGATCAAATTCTTACAAAATACAAATGAAATATAACGAGGCAAACCAAAGACGTGGTTCTCTCTCTCTCTATGTGAACTCCTCAACCACCGCCCCTTGCTTTGCTCGGGGTAGGCAGCAGCCCCCTATTCCTTCTCTTCCCCCTCATTTCCTCCTCACTTTTTTACCCTTTTCTTCTTTTACTCCTCTCTCATCTCCTCTTCACTTTCCCCCTCCCTACATCCATTTCTTCTTCCTTTCCCTTTTCTAGTCTCCTTCATTTGTTTTCATTCTCAATTATCCCTTGAGTTTTATCTCAATTTTTTTTGAGCCGGGTCTCGACATCTCTTGAGCTTGTCTCGTATTTGGGCTTCATGCCTCTTATCTGTCGTATTTCGCCTGCTTTTATTACTTTTGGTCTTTAAATTTTCGTTTCTCCCCTTTCCTTACTGTGATACTTCATCTCCATCTCATCATGTGCTCGAATTGGAGGCTCCTATTAGAAATTGGATATCATACCTACTGCCCCCCCCTCACTTCCCTTCCTCAAACCGGCATGTCGGATCCCCATAAAGGCCAAATGTTGTGTATTTTACATACCCCTTCCCTTAGCCTCACTCTCTACCCATATGTTTCCTTGTTTGTATATATTTGAAGGGGTTCGTGAAGAGACTTGGATCTGATGTCTATTTTCTCAGTTCGGATTTTGGCTTCGTCCGAAGATGTGTCGATGGAGGTAGTGTGGTTTTTTCTGCTAGAGATTAGGTTTTTTTTTTTTTTTTTTTTGCAACCTTCGGGCCTAAGCTTGTGTAGACCTCCCGTTGTATCTTTGATTACCGCTCTCATTTTGCTTGGTCCTGTTACTTTATCTGTTTGTTTATCCAATTCTTATTGAGACTAGTTTTGAATGTAATGAACATATCTTACTTGATTAATAAATAAATAAATAAAACAAATGGAAGGTGGGGCCTTAGTTCGTTTATAAGGAATATTAAAGGGAACGTACTGGAATTGCAAATGAAAAAGCCTTTTTTTTTTTTTTTTTTTTGGAAACTTCTTTGATCAGATTCTTAGACATGCATAAAAAACCCTACCTGAAGAAATTAAAAAGATTCACCAACTTTTTTTTTTTTTTTTTGGGAAACTTCCTTGATCAGATTTTATGCGTGGATTGCTGCGTTGGTTGTATTCTAGAATAGAACCTTTGTCCGAAGAAATTAAAAAGATTCACCATATCTTTTGGAGAGCATTTTTGCTCATCAGTCTGGGAGCATTACCAACACATTAATTATTATTAATATTTGGATTTTAAATATAAACTTTGTGTAACACATTGTTTATCTCTAATTCAGACTCAAACAACACACATAGATTAAATCACACTCATTCAACTACAGTGTAATGCTCATAACCACTTAATCTCTAAAGCAAAAACGCGCTCTATCTTTTAAGTTCAGTAAAATAAGAAAAGAAAAGAAAAAGTGCACTATTTTCCACGCCACCTAAATAGTAATTACATCTTTTTGTTTTTTGTACTAATAAAATATCCGTGACATAAAAAAAAAAAAAAGAAGTTTAAAATAAAAAGATAAGTTAAAACATTGCTAGCTCGAATAAACTCGGTAATTGCTTTGCTTCCAAATTTAATTTACTTTTTGTTCACATTGTGCATTGATAGATCCCATGGGGAGGGGAGACATAATTGGTGGATTCTACTATCTTTCACAGAACCCTCAAACATATGTTGCATAACTTACACATGGCCTGCCATCTAGATTCCCAAAAATCTTAACCTGTACCATTGCCAATTAGCCATTGGTCGACAGCCACAAAAGTTACCACTGCCCTCTGCGCTATCAACGTCTAGCAATTGCAAGTGCATGCAGTTGCATCAGCCATGGCGTGTGGAAAACGCGGATTTTGTGTGGATTGGAAATGACCAATATGCATCAAAGCTAAAAGCCCTAAAAGATGACAATCTATGGCATCGTCTTGTGTATCATTCAATCCATGAGATTATGACATTGCTGCGTGTGTTTTGGGCTGCTAATACTATTGGATTATGCTCATGATTAATGAGTGCAATATTTTTGACGTATAGATAACTTCAACCATGTCATAGCACTAGTTGTACCTTTGGGTATTAATCATCAGCAGAGGGTTAGCTTATCTCTCATATGTGGTGTTACAAACGTTCTAATCTTATCTTTCCGAACAAAACAATTCATTGATCAATTACGTACCATTCATATTTGCAGAGGTGAGAGTAAAATACAATCCAGTCTCTAAGGAATCAATGGTGTGGAAATAGGATGATAGTTATATGGACAAGATCTCCTTCCCCACTTCATGACTGCATGCTGGCCCTAAAAATCAAACAGGTCGGTTTGACTGTCAGTTAGTATTGTTGTTGAACAATAGTTGGCTACTCAAGAATGTGTAGAAACTCCTACTTAAAGTTTTTTGTGTTTGAATCATAGAGTCTTGTGCTTATGATGAGAACCTAACATATTATGAATCATTCTGTCAAAGATTGTCTCTGCAAAAAAAAAAAAAGAAAAAAATTGAATTAAAACTAACGTTGTTTAGTCAGTCTATTGTAGCAAATATGTAAAGAATTTGTAATGCTTTTACCAATTTTATTTAACTGTTTATATATTGTTTGATAACTAAATGACCAGAGTAATAATTTTAATTTCTTTCTTTGAGCAGTTAAGTATAATGTTTGTTGTTTCTTTGATGCTACAAGACTCGGGAAGTTTCGAAACGTGCAGGGCAGGGATGCCAGAGGTAGATATATACACACACACACACACATACAAACATATATATATATGTAGGCATGTGACTGACCAAACACCAATGGTCCCTATTAATGGCGGTAGGAAAACTAGTGCGAATTAACTTGATCAGGTTAGGTGCCATCCCACCCCCATCCTATGTGCCCTAATTTATGCGGTGGGTCCCGTAGGTATACGACCAATCAGTACAGGATTAACATGCCCTAGCTAGAAATTATCACAATTCGGTTTGAGAACAAAAATATCGTATCAATCTCTGTCACCATGAAGGTTAACCACACTCAAAACGGCAAATTAACAGTTGGAGATTGTCTGAAACCATATCTACTGGGTAACAAATTTTTCATCGACTAATAGTTATATTCATCTCGTCCATGCAAAAAAAAAAAAAAAAAAAAAAAAAATTTGTTTAACTAACGCATTATAATTTAATAGATGCTAATTTCGTAATTAAATATCCACATCCAACTCATCAAAAGCATAACATATTTTGGAGGTGTTCATGTTAAACCAAATATGATAGCAAGTTAAGCAAATTGGTACGAAAAAAAGGGCAGGGATAACAAAAGCAAACGACCGGTATAAAGACAAAACAAATTATCAAGTAATTATATATTAGATTATATTATTCTGGATGGATTCGGAATCAGATACGAATTAGGGATCTATATAATTATAACCATATTCAAAAGATATAACCATATCCAAAACCATAACCAGATAATATTCACTGTTTTTATTCATATCTGAATATTCATCTCCAAACTCGCCCCTATTCAAGCGGTTTTCCACAGTTATTGAATTTAAAGGGTTGAATTGCTATCTTTAATCCTAGCCTTTGGCGTTCCCATCATAATCATTAAGACATGCTAACCCTAAAATTCTATAAGATTGGCTTTTCTCCTTAGTCCACCGTTGTTAGTGACTGTATTTTTTTCGGCTATCTTTATGATCATTTCATCCCCAATAGGTTTGTTTAGTGGGTTATTCCACATAAACAGCAATGATAATTAGGGTTTCTTATTAAAAAAAGATAATTAGGGTTGGTCGACATACAATAGCCAACAATATGTGGTATTTTTAAAAATTTGTTCACACTTCAATTTCAAACTTGAAATTAATCAGTTCAAAACTTAAGTTATCTACAGTACATATGGCACGTCGGTAATTGATTCATGGAACCGCAATAGATGCGATGCTCCTGTGTTACATACACTCATCAGTACTCAGAAGTTCTGCATGTTTTGTCCAAATCCCTTGTACTTTTTATTCAGTTAACTACTGAAATCGCGACAGATACGTATGTGTCGTACTCTTATATTATCAAAGATTACATCAATCATATTCGTCGTTATCTGTATCTTGTCCATATTCGTTTGTACCTTAAACTTTGAGAAAATAACTTTTAAAATAGAAAATTCTCGTATTTCCTGATCATGTGTAACCGGAGATATAAACCTGAGATACTCATAATTCTATGAATTCTTGCGAATTTGAATGTTGTTAGGATAAGTCAGCTTTACTGATACAAAGTCCGCATCCTACTGAACTTTGGCTAGTGAAGTTTGGCTTCCCAAGAGAGCAATCGCTCCATCTCCATCCATGGAGGGAGCACCACAAGCAGCATCTAAACCCTTTTTTAAGACCCAATTGCATTATAATATTTGTAGTTTCCGTCCATTTTGGAGATTTTGAGACCGTTAATGAGATATATTATGGTAATTAGCAGTTGTTAATTAGACATAGCACGATCAATTAAGTCCCCCCATCCCCTCGAAAAACCGGAAATAATGGCTAATCTATGGAACCCAATGCTACTGTTTTGATGCAAGGTTTTGACGTCATATTTGCAGCCGCGTTGTGCGTCATACCTTGACGAGGTGATGACATTACGCGAGGACAAAAGCTAGGCCACCACCGGCAAGTCTCTCGGTGCCATCAACATAAACTGACAAGCATGGTGACTTGGTCTACTGATCTAGTCAATGACTCCCGTGTCCTATCGACCTCCCAAGTTGCACCGAATTGGCATGCATTATTGGGATGAGCATCCTTTTTCTGAATTTTCTTTTGTGGAAATTCTAGAAATCTTCACATGTTAACCGTTTATCATACATAATGTAGCAATTTTTTATTAGTTACTATTTCTGTTTAATTTTAAATAATAAAATTCAAATAATTTCTGACCGCACAATGTATGATAAATGATTAAGATGTAAGAATTCCTAAAATTCCTACAATTTGGATCCGGATTAGATCCAAATCCGTATCATTGGCCATAGATGGTGACAGGTTCTTGGCTAGAGTGTCACGTGTTCGAGACATGTAAGTCAAGTTATTAAAATGTTGTCATGTTAATAAAAAAGAATTTACAATAGAACTAATTTACTTTCATGGTGGCATCCCGTTTGAATTAGATAATGATATGTGCAAGTTTCAACACATAAAATTATATTACTGAATGGGATATCACGTGACGGTCAAACGGTCATTACGTTTTATATAAATTTCTCTATACATTGACACAAGTTGAACCACAAATTAACTCGAAAAATAAAATAAAATTCTAGTGCGTTTGTGGGATCAAAGAATGGGGAAGAAACTCACTGCCGCCCCGCTAAGTCTGTCATCTTCAAATTGGAGCCACATTTCTTGTACAACCTAATAATTTTTGCTTGCAAATTGGTGAAGATATTGGTGGTTCTACTTCTATGATTTCAGCTCTCCTTCAAAGTATCCGGTCCATAACTATAGTCGCAATTTAATAATCGTTATTACCGCCAACAATTGCGTTGAGTGCACTTTGTAATCACTACCATAACATGTGCTAGACATTTGTAACACGTTCATAAGCAAATAAATAAAAATAAAAAGAGCCACTCTAACAAGCTATTGGCCCAAGTATTTATTTACACAACCCATGAATGATGGAGCACCTTCAAATTTATAATTGTTTTATATTTATAGTTTTCTTTCTTTCTTTAAATTAAGGTATCAATTTGCTACTGATGCTAGAAATGATGTGTTGTCGCATGAAACATGTGTATGAGGTAATACTTAAGCATCACATGTCATTTTTGTGGAATGAGGATCCTCTTCGAATTCTTTTTGTGAGGATTTCGGAGATCCTCTAATCACGTTCGTTCATCGTACATCATGCGATCATAAATCATTGTAAAATTTTTTTATGTAAAATTAGATATAAATAGTACCTAACGAAAACTGACCACACAATGTATGATGAACGGACGTGAGGATCTCTGAGATCCTCACCAAGAGAATCCAAAGAACATCCTCATTCATTTTTGTTATTATTGTAAGAGGCGAAATGTCCATTCAGCAGGTATGTTGAATTTTTCTGTATTAGAGCATCTTCAATAGGAATTTTAAACTGAGTCTGTACAATATAATTCATAAATATAGGAACAAAAGGTTTTCAAATGGATCAGAATAAAAGTCCTCAAGATATCTTAATATGTAGGACTCGCTAGCTACTTTAAGAAATCTTTAAATATGAAAACTGTATATAAGACTCAAAGAGGGGCCCACTGTTTATTTTGAGTGGAAATGCTGCACATCAGCTTCTCTTATTTATTTATTTATTTTTTAACCTATGCACGTGTGAATGCTGCAGAACAGCTTCATTTTTTCTTCAATCGTTGGGAAACCAACGGTAGAGATAGCTTTTTTGCTTTTATTAACAACCACAATACTCCAACGAAGTGAACAATGCTTTTTTAATATTTTAGTCCCTACATTAAAAAATTATACTACAAGGACATTCCATTTCAGACAATATTCCTTTAGGGACCCAAATATTTCCTTAAAGTCCTTAAATTAGTCCTCAAAGTTGGTGTGGTGATGTGAGTGCCTATTTTTTTATATACAATACTTTTAGGGTAGTGCTATTCACATATATTTTTTTTCCTCTTTCACACCCTTATTAACTTTTGTCCATCGATATTCTTGAATTCATTCGATCTGACTACTGTAAATCGAGAGGGTTATGTAAGAGGTAAAAATGGGTATGTGGATAGCACCACCTTACTTTTAATTGCTAAACTAAAGATATTGTTCATAGAAAAAATTTCAAGATATAACATTTAACGACTTCATACATTACTTTGAATGAATTGATAATACTGTGACAACTCTGGAAACCATTGTCCCATAATGATTTCCTACCATTGTCCTATAATGATTTCCTCGCCCTCATTTTTTGAGGGGCCTCTCACCATATCTTTTACTCTAGTCACTTTACTCTCTCAACGAAAAGTACACCAACGTGAACGTAGCCTTGTATCTTAAACCTTAGTTACTACTTTACTCTCAATCGAAACTACACCAACATTAATGTAGCTCAACTTCTGTGAACCGCGATACATCTCATTTTCTAGTACGTTTGTGTGATTTTACGATCGAGTCTAAGTTAATGTAGCTTTATGCATCAAGATCCATGATTTGTCCTTCACACATAATAATGAATTGTAGTGCTGTGCACAAAGTATATGTACAATAAGTGATGCCTGATGTACCACTATAAGCTTAAAATCAATCCGCTTCCAAACACTACCAAGTGTTCTTAGCCATGACTAACAATTTCAGGCCCAAACATGTGACTGGACTTCTCTATACTGGATCACAGGTACATGTGGGCCTAAATATAATCAAGGCCCAAACTATTTCATATACTGGATCACATGTACATGTAGGCCTAAATATATTCAAAGCCCATGGAGAAGTCCAGTCAAAATACGTGTGCGAGCACACACTAGCTACTTTGACAGTTTGACTTTGGGGACCAACTAACTTTGCAGTTCCGAGCGCGCAAACTACACGTCGTTTCTGGAGTTAGCATCGCCTGCTTCCCAATTCTCTTCCGAAACCCGACCCGAAACCTTCCCCAGACTACCTCTTCTCCCTCTCGACAACTTTTCCGTCACTTTCCCGAGAAAATTTGAGGGAGAAGAAAATGGACAACTCTACGCAAGAATCGCATCTCCGACAGGAGAACTCGGTGACGTACGAGTCGCCGTACCCGCTGTACGCCATGGCCTTCGCCTCGCCCCAAACCCGAACCCGCCACCAGCACCACCGTATCGCCGTCGGCAGCTTTATCGAGGAGTACTCGAACCGGGTCGATATCCTCTCCTTCAACCCGGATACCCTTTCAATAAAACTGAACCCGACCCTCTCCTTCGACCACCCTTATCCGCCCACCAAGCTCATGTTCCACCCGAACCCCAACGCCCTCCATAAAACCAATGACGTCTTAGCTTCCTCCGGCGACTACCTCCGCCTCTGGGAGGTCGGCGACTCCTCCGTCGAGCCCATCCAGGTGTTAAACAACAGCAAGACCAGCGAGTTCTGCGCCCCACTGACGTCGTTCGATTGGAACGACATCGAGCCCCGGCGAATTGGGACTTCCAGCATCGACACCACCTGCACAATTTGGGACATTGAAAAGGGGGTTTTCGGCTGATGGGTCGGTGAGAATTTTCGATTTGCGGGACAAGGAGCACTCCACGATCATCTACGCCCTCAGCCGGATACCCCTTTGCTCCGATTGGCTTGGGACAAGCAGGATTTGAGGTACATGGCTACAATGCGAGGGATGGGGTATTTATCTTTGGTGGTTATAGAGTGCAACTCCCTGTAATCCATACAAAGTCTCCACGAGCCCTCTTCTTTACCAAAAGCACAGGACAAGAAAATGGACCATGACTAGGTCTGATGAACCTAAATCCAACAATTCTTGCACAGATTTTTCGATTTCAGTCTTTTGGAGGGGTCCATAATGGGAGGGCCTAATGTTGACAGGCTTGGAACCTGGTATGAAGGGTATTTGATGGTTATGAGATCTTGAGGGTGGTAACTTGGTAGGTAAGGCAAAGATCTGTCCAAATTGCCCCAACAATTCTTGTAGCTCAGCAAGCTGTTCAGAGGTCAAATCACTAGCTTCTAATTTGGAGTTCTCCATGGAATAGAGAAATAAGCCCAAGTGGGAACTCAGAATATCCCTATCAAGTTGTTGAAGGGAGATTTCTTGTATCAGAGGTTGCACTTCCTGATTATGGATGAGTTTGTATTGTGAGTTGCCTTTGGAGAATTCTAATGTCATGAGTTGGAAATCCCAGAGCACGGGGCTTATGGAAGAGAGCCATTGGACCCCTAGAACTACATCACAACCCCCCAATGGTAAGGACAAAAGGTCAATCCTACACTCATAACCACCAATGTGCAACTGAGCATCCTTATTACAACCATAGCTGCTCACTCTACCCCTATCAGCAATCATTACCTCAAATTGCTTGGTGGGGTGTGACTGCCAACCAAATTTCTTGAACAATCTAGAATCGACAAAGTTGTGTGTGCTCCAGAGTCAGAATGGTGACAAATTGACCATTAACTAGGTCATTCACCTTCATAGTTTGCACATTGTGCTTAGCAAGGGTGCCATGGAATGCACATTCAGCAAGGGACAATTGTTGTAATTCGAGCTGGCATTCATCAGAAGGTGCTAAAGCAATTTCTTCCTCAGGGTAAAAAGATCAAGCATAAGAAGCTGTCTCCTAGTGCATTTATGTCCCTTATTCCACTTTTCCTCACAGAACCAGCACTCTCCTCTCTCACGTTTTTGTTGGATCTCATCTGGGCTTAATTTCTTGACTGGCAAGGAATGGGATCTAGCAAGTGGCGGAGAAGGAAGAGCATGAGGGGTGAATGGAGGTTTTGGGGAAATGGGAGGCTTACTGTATACCCATTTCATCTCACAAAATTTAGCATCTAATTGCAGTGCAACAGCCATAGATTCATGGACGTTGATGTGGGTAATTTTTTGGACTTCATTATATTTGAAATGATGCTGCCATTTCTATAGGTACTTGCAAAGAAACAAGGTTCATGGCGTGATCGTATACGTGACAAAAGGAATTGACATGAATGATCTGGGATAGGTCTTCTCAAATTTGGTTCATATACCAGATGCACATGTCATGTTCACATAATCTGAGGACCGAAGGGGCAGACATGGATATCGGCATGGACCATTCTAATTTGGGTTTTGATTTGAAGTTACATGATGGAGTTGACAAGGAAGATCCATTGAATTTAGTGGTAAGAAACTTCTACTCCAATGAAGCAACTTCTGCATTGAAGTTAGAGGCCGAAGAACTTCCATTGTCGGATCATTTATTCCAAGTCATCCCTCTGTACAAAAGCAGTATTTCTGCAGAGCGTCTCCGAGTCCATGCTCCTTGATAGGAAGAGCTCCCTCAAACCAGAACATGAACATGAAAAGCTCTTTACTAATGTGCGTGTGATACTTAAGAATCTGACAACAAAATGAAGCATTCCAGAATTCATCAGCAAACCACTAGCAGATCAAAAGCATCACTGCCATATTGACCAGTTATCATCCAGTTTCACATTGGATTACAAAAAGTTATTTCATGCCAATGGAAATACAGTATCAACAGAATGTTGCGAGTTATATATTAGTTAAAATGTAAATAGTAGTCTGTTGTCCTACATTGATGAAGTGCATAAGTAATACTAATTGTAACTCTTATATATACTCAACTTTGGAGATTAATGAATATATAAGAAATTTCCAAATATTCTCATATATATTTTTGGTACTTACCATGTTTAGTTTAATATGGCATCAGAGCAGTTCGCTTTTGGTGACCTATTTGCTTTAATTTTGTGCCCACCTTTGTCGTGATTTCCTTAGTTGAAAAACAAAAGGAAAAAAAGGGTGAATAGTGATGCGCTATAGTACAGTGCCTTGCTGCATTGCGTGAATATTGTCTGCTATAATGTTTGTGAACAGTGATATGCTACAGTGTCGTGAACAGTGATCTGCTACAATACCGTAAACAGTGATCTGTTACAGTATTCTGGTAAATTATTTTCATTCTGTTGCGTATCTTTTGTGCCTTTATTGTTCATGATTTAGTTCAACGGCTCAATATAATCATAGTGTTGTTATGCATCTTGGTGGAACAAATAAATGGATAATTGATATTGGGGCTACTGATAATGGGACTAGTGACCCTAGAGTGTTTGATGAGTTATGTGACAATGTTCATGATCTGTATATTACTAGTGCAAATGGAGCACATTCCCCTGTGAAGGCTGAAAGCATTATCTTTCTTACTCTGACTTTATCACTGGTCTGTGCTTTTACTTGTTCCTGATGTTAAGTGCAATCTTTTGTCGGTAGGAAAACTTCTTAATACCTTATATTGTTCTGCTTACTTCTACCCTACGTATTGTTATTTTCAAGACATTCAAACTCAGAAAATAATTGGTCATGGTAAAAGAATAGGGGTTTGTACATCTTGACTGTGAAGGATACTGTTGTTGCCGGTTCAAATAATCATCAAGTTTTAAGTGCTAAAGTGGATGACATACATCAAATTTGGTTGTGGCATCGACAATTGAGACATCCATCATTCAATTATATGAAGCATCTATTTCCTTCTTTGTTTCGCACTTGTAGTGATTCAGAGTTCAAGTGTGAAACATGTGTCATGGCTAAGACTCATCGTGCTTGCTTTCCCATAAGTGATTCTAAAGCTATTTTACCATTTGATTTAATACATTCTGATGTGTGGGTCCGGCGAAAGTTACTTCTAATGGATCTCGTTGGTTTGTTACTTTTATTGATGATTGTACTCAATTAACTTGGGTGTTCTTGATAAAGAATAAGAGTGATGTTCCTTTGCTTTTTCAAGAATTTTGTGTAATGGTGTCTACTCAGTTTCAGACCAATGTTAAGGTTTTCAGGTCTGATAACGGAGGAGAATATGTGAATCACACTTTGACATGTTTTTTTCATGATCAGGGTATTATTCACCAGACGACTACTCTGTTTACACCTCAACAAAATGGTGTGTCCGAACGGAAGAATCGTCAATAATGAAGGTTGCTCGCTCCTTGATGTTGGATAAATGTGTTCCTAATCATTTGTGGGGTCATGCTGTTTTGGCTGCTGTGTATTTGATAAATCGAGTTCCAAGTAGGGTTCTTGATTTTCAGACATCGCTTGATGTGCTACAAAAACATGTTTATCTTGTTTCTGTATCAAAACTTCCTCCGAAGGTGTTTGGCTGTATTACGTATATGCATGTCTACTCTCATCAGCGGAATAAACTTGATGCATGTGCTCTTCGATGTGTATTAATTGGGTATGCTAACAATCAGAAATGCTATAAGTGTTATCATCCTCTGACTCATAAAACTTATATTACCATGGATGTCACCTTCCACGAGGAAGTTGAGTATTTTGTGAAGCCCTATTTTGACTCTCCACTTCAAGGAGAGATGGGGAGTGAAGTGCAGATTCGAAGAGATGATATGGATGATGTGTTACAGGCAGAGTTGGGGACAGAACCTATTATGTTGCGTGATACTGGTCAGTCGGCTATAGATAGTGATTAGTCACCTGTCATTCCAGAAGCTATTTCTACTGACGACATATCAGATGTGCCCAACGAGTTGCATGTTAGTATGTCTGATGAATTACCTTCTGAAGACCGGTTGCCTGCTGCTGGTATGTTTAATGAGTTGCATGATGATGGTTCGTCCAGTGATGATTCTTCTAACAGTTTGGTACAAGATGGTGGCATACATAAGGTAAATTCTGACGATTCTTCTACTTATCAGTTGCTTCCACGAGTTAATTGTGGAAAACCTAAAGTACAATATGAGCCTGACATGCATGCCAAAGCCAAATATCCTATCAACAATTATGTGTCTACTCGTCATTTGTCCAAACCATATGCATCTTACATATGTTAGCTATCTAGTGTATCAATTCCAACAAAATTGCACGATGTTTTGTCTGACCCTAAGTGGGTTAATGCCATGAGAGTTGAGATGGAAGCTTTGGAAAAGAATTCTACTTGGGATTTGGTTCCTTTACCAAATGGGAAGAAAACTGTTGGATGTAGATGGGTGTTCACTATTAAGCACAAAGCATATGGTTCTATTGACCGGTATAAAGCTAGATTAGTTGTTAAGGGTTATACTCAAACCTATGGGGTGGATTATCAGGAGACTTTTGCCACTGTTGCCAAACTTAATATTGTGCGTGTTCTTCGTCCTTATCAACAAACCAGGATTGGCCTCTGTTGCAGTTTAATGTTAAGAATGTTTTCCTTCATGGTGATCTTAAGGAGGAACTTTATATGGATCTCTCACCTGGTATCAGAACTTCTCCTAGAAAAGGTGTTGTATGCAGGTTACGAAAGGCTTTGTATGGTTTGAAACAATCTCCTAGAGCATGGTTTAAAGGTTTAAAAATTCAATGAAGAAGTTTGGGTATGTCCAGAGTCATTCAAATCATACTTTGTTTCTAAAGCGACAAAATGGTAAGCTAAATGCATTGATTATTTATGTTGATGACATGATAATGACCAGTGATAATTAGAAGGAGATACAACGCCTTCAAAATTACCTAGCTACTGAATTTGAGATGAAAGAATTGGGTGAATTGAAGTATTTTCTTGGAATCGAGGTTTCATGATCCAAGCATGGTATTTTTCTGTCTAAATGGAAGTATGTCCTTGATTTGTTAGCTAAAATAGGTATGTTAGATTGCAAACCTGTTGATACTCCGATTGAGAAGAATCATCGTATGGGCTTATTTCCGGATCAAGTTCATACTCATAAGGAACGGTATCAGAGGCTTGTGGGGAGATTAATTTATTTGTCTCACACTCTCCCTGACATTGCATGTGCAGTTAGTGTGATAAGTCAGTTTATGCACTCACCTAGTGAAGCTCATATGGATGCAGTAAGTCGTATTTTGAAGTACTTGAAGATGGCTCATGGCAAAGGCTTGGTTTTCTCCAAGAATGATCATTTGAATGTCGAAGGGTATACAAATGTAGATTGGACAGGTTTTATCACTGATCGGCGATCTACATCTAGATACTTTACGTTTGTGGGTGGTAATCTAATTACTTGGAAAAGCAAGAAACAAAAAGTGGTGGCTAGGTCAAGTGCTGAAGCTGTGTTTCGTGGTATGTCTCATGGTGTATGTGAGTTATTGTGGTTCGAAAAATTGTTGAGAGATCTTGGATTTAAACTCAAGGGTGCTATGAAACTCCATTGTGATAACAAGACTGCTATTGAGATTGCTCATAATCCAGTGCAACATGATCGAACAAAACATGTGGAGATTGATCAACATTTCATCAAGAAAAAATTGGATGTTGGAATTATTATGTTTCCGTTTGTGGGATTAGAAGATCAACTCGCTGATGTACTTAGTAAAGTTGTGTCTAATAGTGTGTTTTCCAACTCGTTTGACAAGTTGGGCATGCGTGACATCTTTGTACCAACTTGAGGGGGAGTGCTGCGAGTTATATATTAGTTAGAGTGTAAATAGTAGTCTGTTGTCCTACATTGATGAAGTGCATATGTAATACCAATTGTAACTCCTATATATACTCCACTTTGGAGATTAATGAATATATAAGAAATTCCCAAATATTGTCGTATATATTTTTTGTACTTAAGTTTAATACATATCATAAACACATGACAAATCGAAAAAACCGCTAATCACCAAACATTCTCAATCCACCCTAGCACCAAGACTGCGAAATCAACCTTAGTCTTCATGGCCAGGAGCTTGGGGAGCAAGAACTCTTTGGCGACAGAAACTTGAGGCCAAATCACTGCTAAGTGATCCCACGATTCCGCGAAAGAGATCATCCAACTCAAGAATACTGATACCTGGGCCAAGAATCTTGTCAAGGGTCTTATCCATACTCTTAACTGGGCCAAGAATCTTGTCAAGGATCTTATCCATACTCTTAACTGGGCCCAGATTCTTGACCAGTTATATGCCAATCCTTGGGTACCCGAGGTTTCAATGGAAGCTTCGTCAGCGGGCTCAGCCGTCGCGGCCTCAGGAGAGTGTTGGTTGTCACTCTGCGGATTATGGCTGTTGACCAAACAGTGGGCTGCAGATCCATCCTCTATGAGAGTTTTTGCTGGGCTTATGAGAGCATCGTCTTGTGGGCAGAGAAATGAATTTACAGAGACTCTTGCTCTTTCAGTGGCCTGCACCAACCAATAATTTTCATTTCACAAATGCATGCACAAATCGACAATTTGAGGTTCTGTCTCTATACACAACTAGGGATGGGCAAATACCCATTGGTTATGGGTAACCGCGGTTACCCGTCCGTTTAAATTAAACGGTTACGGTTATGGGTAACCGTTTAGATAAATAAACGGTTATGGGTATAACCGTTTACCCGCGAAATTTAAATGGGCGGTTATGGGTATTAACCGCGGTTATAAACGGGTAACCGTTTACCCATTTATTTTATATATGTAAAATTAACCCAAACTATATTCCTTATCGGACAAAACTTAGATCAATGCTATTGACTATAGTGCATGATTTCATGGTCCATTATATATATATATATATATATATATATATATATATATATATATTATGTTAATACTTTACATTCCGAGTTAAATAACCAAAGAATACTGTCTTTTAATAATTTTCGTAGCCCAAAAATACTTAGCTAATTTTATATTACCTTCATTGTTAACAGTTAAAAATATCGTCCATAAACTATTATTTCAATTATTGGAATGATACAAGGACTTAAAAAATTAAAATGCGAAAATGTATGATGAATGTACCTATAACGGTGTTTAATTGTTAGAAAAAGAAAATTATAACAAATTTTTCTTTTTTAATTTTCAAGTTGTTAAAAAAACACTTAGACGGGTGAAAAATGAGTAAATGGTAAAAAAAGAAAGAATAAACGGGTTAAAAAAGGATAAATGGGTAAACGGGTATTAAACGGTTACGGTTAAATGGGTACGCGGTTATGAGTATGGTTAACCGTTTATAAACGGTTATGGGTATGGGTATAACCGTTTAGGCAATTACCCAACGGGTAAACGGTTATGCGGGTATGAGAATAAACGGTTATGGATAAATAACCGCGGTTATCCGCCCGGCATAACCATTGCCCATCCCTATACACAACTTTTGATTTCACAATGATTGCATAGAATTTGAGTTTGAATACACAATCTAATACTTATAACCTAAAATCATTTTTTACCTAAGTAATCAACTCTCTCAACATGTAGGATTAAAATTGATGGCCAATGAGATTTCTTCAGAAATTCCACTTTATAAAAGAAAAAACTGACGGCATACATAGAATTCTTTTGTATTATATGTTACCTGTAATTTGTCACCAATGATAATGACAAAGGCATTAGGGTTGGGATTGACAGCAACCCATTTGCCATCTTTGAGAACTTGGGCAACTCCAGGGTCTTGGAGCAAAATTGTTAGCGCAAATGGGTCGGGCACCGCCATGTGCTGTCCTTGCTCGCCCAGTGTGCTCTTTATGTAATCCTTCTCCAGCCCTAAACTCTTTGATATTAATTCCTGTAATCTGTATCCAAGATTTCCAACCTCTGTGTCCCTGCAGCTCAAAAAGATTAATGTAAGAAATTAAAAGAGCAAATCAAAGCTCAATTTCGGCCTGAACCAGCCCAAATTTAAGTTTGATTTCGGAATCATGCAAACAAAATATATTCATAATTATTATTTTTTGGGTTAAAGTATTTTATAATGGAAATTAATTTGTTTAACACGTGGACCATACCCTTGAATTTTAATAGCATTTAGCTCACAAGAAGAACACAATAATAAATAACGAATATTTTATGTCACTATCATCCTAAAATGATGGCATGCATACTACTATATTTAGAACTGTTAAATAAGTTTATATTCGATCAATAAAGTTCCATGCAACTCAAAAGCATCTTGAAAAGACGCTATTGATGACAAGACGAAGATGTCTTAAACTATAAAGTGATAGGATCAAAACAGACAACTATTTTTAGAAAGTTCAATACTGCCACAGTATCACTCTATAAAATCGAATCATATTTAGATTATTTCTGGAAACATCATATTATCTTATTAGGAATTAAATCAAAATGAATGGGTGACTATATTTACACGTAGCCAATCATTCATCAACCACCTCATACGTACCTACGTAGACTAACCCTAATACGTCATCACTCCATTATACAATAAACCGAACCAAAATTCATCGACGGCTGGGATCTCCCCTTTCTTGACCTAAAACATCGTCACACCGTCAATCAGCCACGACCACGGTTCGCAAAGATTTCTAAATCCGTAACATGTAGGCCTGGCTGTCTCAATTTTTTTAATTTTTTTTTTTTTTAAGAAAGATAACTTGTGGCAAGTTACTGTTGTTCACATCTTTTGGATTCGAAGAGGTTATTAGGAATTTTACCTTACCCGTGAGCACAGTTAAAAAGACTCACCAACTCGGAGCATCGAACTCAAAACCTCTCATATTTTCTAGTTCAAATTAGAAAGTTCCATTTTGCTGTTTCAAAGTTACAGGTGATGTTTACCTCCTTATTTATCGAAGTTAGATTAGTTTGATTGAACTGATATAGATATAAACTTTGAAATTAAATATAATTTGGCCACAATCAATTATGTGAGCATCACTCTCAACTTCAGGAAAGTGTAAAAAATTCACCCCAAGTGAGAATATCATCCGACAATAAGCCACCGCCGTTGATCGAGCCCGATTAGTAACAATGAACTTAAAAACTTTGGACAAGATTTTGTTGAAAAATAAAACTTAAGACAAGATAATGCCTACTCTGTCATAGATTCGGACAAAGTTAACGTGCATTCATTTTCCTCCTCCAATAATCAGAAAGGGCTGCAAGTGCTGCCGACTAAACTATATTTTTTTCTTTCTTTTTTCATAATAAACTTCTGAGAAGATGTGGCCGATATGTTAAGAAGCGACTAATTAGTAATTAGTACAATGTTTAATTAGTACAATGTTTAACTTTCTTTTTTATATTTAATTATATTAAATAATAATTTAGCTATGTCAAACAAAATTAAATCATTAACATATGGCGGCATATGTTAACTAGAAACTACTAATTAGCAAAGCTGCATAAAAATATTTGTGTGTTTTAGCTGTTTTATAAAGTTTCTGGAGAATCTATGTGCCAGTTTCTTCATGAAGGATCGATTTTCTACAGTTTAGATGAACATCATACTTTCAAGAACGCCATGTGGGCACATGCCAAGTAAATGCAAAGTCATAGCATTTTTCGAGTACATCAATATTTTTACACTAGAAAATAAAGAATTCGGCTAAGTCATATAAATATGGTATATTTATGTGTAAAAAAACCGAAATTGGATAAACATGTCATGTCAGACGTAACCAATGACATCACATATTAGATAAACACGTGTGTAACGAAAAAATGACGTGAATTCTGTGCAGATTAGTTATTTTCTAATGCCAAACTCATTTTATTAAAGACCTATATGATATATAGCACACTATGAAATACATGTGATAAAAAACAACGTCGCAGACAGCATAGCTTTTTCCCACAGAATAGTACACCAATGGTATCTGATGCATATCTGAGAAAGAAAGAGACAAATAGTTACGAGAGAGAGGCGTACTTGAAGGAAGAAGAATTGGAGGGCCACTCAGGAACGTACTTGTCCAAAGGATAGCAATGGAATCGAAGATAATCTCTCCAGTTATGAACCTTCTCCTTGTTCACATTAAAACTTGTTGAGGCCACCCCTACCATTTTTTCCACTCCTTCCGCTGACACCCCATGATTAATAACCTATAACCAAATTCACCCAAATAACAACACTCACAAGGATACACACACACAAACATTTCAGTTTGTGCAAAACGCGATTGTTGAGTTTTCGCAATATCATAAATAAAGTGAGATAGGGATCCATTTATAAGATGCTAATGATGAAGGGAGGAGGTTACCTGAAAAAAGCCATAATTTTTGCAAGCATCGCCAATTTGCTGCACAGTTTGGGCTCTGTTGGGAGAAGCCAGGTCAATGACTGGAATGTTTTCGCATTCAGACACTTCGGACAAGCCAGGCCGGTCGGATTCTGGTCTGACATAGCTTTCCGGCACGTTAGAGTATCTGACTCCGGAGGAGAGGAGTTTTGCATCCATGTTTCTATATAAGTTTGAAGGGGTAGACAAAGGCGGCAACAAAAATGCAGTCTCTCTCTCAGCTGCTAAGCTTAATTTAGAGCTAGTGAAGTTCTAGGAAGTTGCACAGCTAGTGATATTGCCCATTGTATTTATAGGAAAAGTTCCTCGCCGGATCTTTTTCCTAGGATTCAAGGGAATCTTGTAATCTTGTTCGTTCATCGTAAATCGTGTGGTCATAAATTATTTGAAATGTAAATTTTAAAATTAAATATAAATAGTACGATAAACGAACACGATCACAGAATCTTTCGGATCGCTAGGAAAAGGATCCGGGAGGATCCTCAGGAAAAAGGATGGATCCTTTTCCGTATTTATATATGAGAAAAAGGGCATTGATGCCCTTAAAGTCAAAGATTCAGAGTTTACTTGTGCGGGAAGATTAAATTAAATTTAAAATTTATAAATTAAATGATGTGTCATCAATAATAAATAAAAATGTATCAATGTTTAAGTAATAATACAATCGTCAACTTCTATATTATTTAGTTTCATCGCGATCTTGCATACCAATATTTATGCGACACCTGATGTGGGAGAATTGGACAACAAAGTTGCTTACGTAAAAACTACAGGCAATTAAATTATTAATTATGTCTTACTTTGCCTTTTTTTTTTTTTTTTTTTTTTTTTGAAACAACAATTATGTCTTACTTTGTATCTTTTATTTGGTGAGCAAACGACCAAATTCTTACAAAATACAAATGAAAGATAACGAGGCAAGCCAAAGGCGTGGTCTCTCTCTCTATGTGAACTCCTCAGCCACCGCCCCTTGCTTTGCTCGGGGTAGGCAGCAGCCCCCTATTCCCTCCTCACTTTTTTACCCTTTTCTTCTTTTACTCCTCTCTCATCTCCTTTTCACTTTCTCCCTCCCTGCATCCATTTCTTCTTCCTTTCCCTTTTCTAGTCTCCTTCATTTGTTTTCATTCTCGGTTATCCTTTGAGTTTTATCTCAATTTTTTTGAGTCGGGTCTCAACATCTCTTGAGCTTATTGTCTCATATTTGGGCTTCATGCCTCTTATCTGTCGTATTTTGCCTGCTTTTATTACTTTTGATCTTTAAATTTTTGTTTCTCCCCCTTCCTAGCTGTGATACTTCATCTCAATCCCATCATGTGCTCGAATCGGCAGGCTCATATTAGAAATTGGATATCATACCTACTGCCCTCCCTCACTTCCCTTCCTCAAAATGGCATGTCGGATCCCCATAAAGGCCAAGTGTTGTGTATTTTACATACCTCTTCCCTTAGCCTCACTCTCTACCCATATGTTTCCTTGTTTGTATGTATTTGAAGGGGTTCGTGAAGAGACTTGGATATGGTGTCTACTTTCTCAGTTCGGATTTTGGCTTCGTCCGAAGATGTGTCGGCGGCGGTAGTGTGGTTTTTTTCTGCTAGAGATTAGGTTTTTTTTTTTTTTTGCAACCTTTGGACCTAAGCTTGTGTGGGCCTCCCGTTGTATCTTTGATTACCGCTCTCATTTTGCTTGGTCCTGTTACTTTATCTGTAGTTGTTTATCAAATTCTTATTGAGACTAGTTTTTAATGTAATGAACCTATCTTACTTGATTAAAAAATAAATAAATAAAACAAATGGAAGGTGGGGCCTTAGTTCGTTTATAAGGAATATTAAAGGGGACGTACTGGAATTGCAAATGAAAAAGCTACAGGGCTGCTGTCTACCTTAATCAGATTTATTTATTTATTTATTTTTTATTTTTAAACTTCCTTGATCAGATTTTATGCATGGATTGCTAAGCGTTGGTTGTATTCTAGAATAGAACCTTTGTCCGAAGAAATTAAAAAGATTCACCATATCTTTTGGAGAGCATTTTTGCTCATCAGTCTGGGTGAGCATTATCAACACATTAATTATTATTAATATTTGAATTTTAAATATAAACTTTGTGTTACACATTGTTTATCTTTAATTCAAATTGAAACAACACACGTAGATTAAATCACACTCATTCAACTACAGTGTAATGCTCACAACTACTTAATCTCTAAAAAAAATTGCGCTCTATATTTTAAGTTCAGTAAAATAAGAAAAGAAAAGAAAAAGTGCACCATTTTCCACGCCACCTAAAAAGTAATTACATTTTTTGTTTTTTGTAATAATAAAATATCCATGACAAAAATAAAAATAAGAAGATTAAACTAAAAAGATAAGTAGAAAATGTTGCTAACTCCAACAAAACTCGGTAATTGCTTTGCTTCCAAATTTAATTTACTTTTTGTTCACGTTGTGCATTGATGAGAGATTTTTCAGTGATCGTCACACGATGTGGTACATCACGTGTCTTTATATAAATGGTGGGATGTGTGTGTTAAAAGGTTAATAACTTAAAAATTAAAAAAATTTACCATTTACATAAAAACACATGGTGTACCATCCGTGTTCCCGTCATAACTAAAAATTTCTCGTGCATTGATAGATCTCAAGGGGAGGGGAGACATATAATTGGTGGATTCTATGGAGGCAAATTGTCTGCCCTCATGTCTGGGTGCCCTTTCCATGCCCTCCTATTTTGTGCGGTTACGGTTAAGTCACGTCAACATTTTATATTGATTTTTTTATAGAGATAATAAGACAAAATGCCATAGGAATATAAATTGTTGACGTGGCTTAACCGTGACTGCACAAATAAGAGAGCATGTAGAGGGCACCCAAACAAGAGAGCAGAAAATCTGCCTCCGGATTCTATTATCTTTGACAGAACCCTCAAATATATGTTGCTTAACTTACACATGGCCTGTTATCTAGATTCCCAAAAATCTAAACATGTGCCATTGCCAATTAGCCATTGGTCGACAGCCACAAAAGTTCCACTGCCCTCTGCGCTATCAACGTCTAGCAATTGCATCAGCCATGGCGTGTGCAAAACGTGGTTTTTGTGTGGATTGGAAATGACCAATATGCATCGAAGCTAAAAGCCCTAAAAGATGACAATCTATGGCATCGTCTTGTATATCATTCAATCCATGAGATTATGACATTGCAGCCTGTGTTTTGGGCTAATAGTACTAATGGATTATACTCATGATTAATGAGTGCAATATTTTTTACGTATAGAAAACTTCAACCATGTCATAGCACTAGTTGTACCTTTTGGTAGTAATCGTCGACAGAGGTGGTGTTACAAACGTTCTAATCTTATCTTTCCGAACAAAACAATCTATCGATCAATTACGTACCATTCATATTTGCAGAGGTGAGAGTAAAATACAATCCAATCTCTAAGGCTAAGCTGTGGGAAATGAATCAATGGTGTGGAAATAGGATGATAGCTATATGGACAAGATCTCCTTCCCCACTTCATGACTGCATGCTGGCCCTAAAAATAAAACAGGTCGGTTTGATTTTGTGCATCAACATTGTTGAACAATAGTTTGCTACTTAAGAATGGGTAGAAACTCCTACTTAAAATTTTTTGTGTTTCAATCATAGAGTTTTGTGCTTATGATGAGAACCTAGCATATTGTGAATCATTCTGTCAAAAATTGTCTCTGCAAAAAAAAAAAGAATTAAAACTAACGTTGTTTAGTCAATTTATTGTATCAAATATATAAAAAGTTTGTAATGCTTTTACGTTTAACTGTTTATATACTGTTTGATAACTAAATGACCAGAGTAGTAATTTTAATTTCTTTCTTTGAGTAGTTAAGTATAATGTTTGTTGTTTCTTTGATGCTACAAGACTGGGGAAGTTTCGAAACGTGCAGGGCAGAGCAGGCGGGCAGGGATGCCAGAGGTAGATATATATATATATATATATATATATATATATATAGAGGCCTCTTACCAAGATGGATCTCATTTTTCTAAAAAAATAGAAACATCCTCTTGACCGTTAGATTGGCTTTAATGAAATTGTGTGGTTGAGATTAAAACACAGACCACACAATCTCAACCATACAATTTCATTAAAATCAAATCCAACGGTCAAGAGGGTGTCTCAATTTTTTTTAGAAAAATAGGAATCCCTCTTGTGAAAGAATTACTATATATATATATTTTTTTCTTTTTTTCTTTTTCCTACCGCCATTAATAGGGACCATTGGTGTTTGGTCAGTCACATGCCTGCATATATATATATATATATATATATATATATATATATATATATATATATATATATCAGGCCCCTTACCAAGAGGGATCCTTATTTTTCTAAAAAAATTGGGACACACTCTTGACCGTTGGATTGACTTTAATGAAATTGTGTGGTTGAGATTAAAACACAGGTCACATAATCTCAACCACACAATTTCATTAAAGTCAAATTCAACGGTCAAGAGGGTGTCCCCAATTTTTTAGAAAAATGGGAATCCCTCTTGTGAAAGGATTCATATATATATATATATATATATATATATATATATATATATATATATGGCGGTAGGAAAACTGGTGCGAATTAACTTGCTCAGGTTAGGTGCCATCCCACCCCCATCCCATGTGCCCTAATTTACGCGGTGGGTCCCGTAGGTATACGACCTAATTTATGCGTTGGGTCCCGTAGGTATACGACCAATCAGTACAGAATTAACATGCCCTAGCTAGAGATTATAACGATTCGGTTTGAGAACGAAAATATCGTATCAATCTCTACAACCATGAAGGTTACTCACACTCAAAACGGTAAATTAATAGTTGGAGATTATTCGAAACCATATCTACTAGGTAACAAATTTTTCATCGACTAATAGTTATATTCATCTCATCAATGCAAAAAAAAAATAAAAAATTTATTTGTTTAATTAACATATTATAATTTAATAGATGCTAATTTCGTAATTAAATATCCACATCCAACTCATCAAAAGCATAACATATTTTGGAGGTGTTTATGATAAACCAAATATGATAGCAAGTTAAGCAAATTGGTACGGAAAAAAAGGGAAGGGATAACAAAAGCAAACAACCGGTATAAAGACAAAACAAATTATCAAGTAATTCCAATACTTGTGAATATATATATTAGATTATATTATTTTGGATGGATTCGGAAAAAGATACGAATCAGGGACCTATATAATCATATCCAAAATCATAACCAGATAATATTTACTGTTTTTATCTATATTTGGATATTCATCTCCAAACTCTCCCCATTCAAGCGGTTTTCCACGGTTATTGAATTTAAAAGGTTGAATTGCTATATTTAATCCAAGCATTTGGCGTTCCCATCATAATCATTAAGATATGCTAACCCTAAAATTCTATAAGATTGGTTTTTCTCCTTAGTCCACCTTTGTTAGTGACTGTATTTTTTTCGGCTACCTTTATGATCATTTCATCCCCAATAGGTTTGTTTAGTGGGTTATTCCATTAAATACCTACTTTGTATTACGATCGATGACCACATAGCGACAAGATAATTAAGGTTTCTTATTAAAAAAAAAAAAAGATAATTAGGCTTGGTCGACATACAATAGCCAACAATATGTAGTATTTTTTAAATTTGTTCACACTTCAATTTCAAACTTGAAATTAATCAGTTCAAAACTTAAGTTATCTACAGTACATATGGCACGTCGGTAATTGATTCTTGGAACCGCAATAGATGCGATGCTCCTGTGTTACATACACTCATCACTACTCAAAAGTTCTGCATGTTTTTGTCCAAATCCTTTTTCTTTTTATATAAATATTTTAATATTTTTATGACACGTGGCGCCCATTTATTGTCCACATGGGCGCCACGTCATCACTTAACGGCAGACTTAACAGTTTGACTAACGAATGTATGAGACTGTCCCAAAATTAACACTTTAGGTATGATTCTGGGACGAAAAAAACTTCATGTACTAAATGTTGAAAACCACGAAACTTAAGGGTAGTAAACAGAGTTTGATCCTAGATATATTATAGTAATTAGCAATTGTTAATTAGACATAGCACGATCAATTAAGTCCCCCCGTGCCCTCGAAAAACTGGAAATAACGGTTAATCTATGGAACTCAATGCTACTGTTATGATGCAAGGTTTTGACATCATATTTGCAGCCGCGTTGTGCGTCATACCATGACGAGGTGATGACATTACGGAGGACAAAAGCTAGGCCACGAAGTCATACCATGACGAGGTGATGACATTACGGAGGACAAAAGCTAGGCCACTGGCTAGTCTCTCGGTGCCATGAACATAAACTGACAAGCATGGTGACTTGGTCTTCTGATCTAGTCAATGACTCCCGTGTCCTATCGACCTCCCAAGTTGCACCGAATTGGCATGCATTATTGGAATGAGCATCATTTTCGGATTTTTCATAGACATCTTTACATTTTAACTGTTCAGTTAATTTGTATTAGTTATTACCTATGTTTAATTTTAAATAATAAAATTCAAATAATTTGTTACCGCATAAGGTATGATAAATAATTAAGATGTGAGAATCTTTAAAATCCTTACAATTTGGATCCATATTAGATCCAAATCCACATTATTGGCCATAGATGATGACAGATTCTTGGCTAGGATGTCACGTGATCGAGACATGTAAGTCAAGTTATTAAAATGTTGTCACGTTAATAAAAAAGAATTTATAATATAACTAATTTAGGGAGGTGTAGTCAATTTGGATTTCAAAGGATTTTAATGGATTTTTTTAAGTGATAGATTTCAAAGGATTTTAATAGATTCTACAATTTCATATGGATTTTGACAAATTATTATGGATTTGTATGGATTTCTTGGGATTTCTTTTTTGACTCCTATGACATAAATTATTTTCGGGTTTATATCACAAATGGTCCCTGAAATTGACCCCATCAATCATGATGGTCCCTGAAATTGAAAATCGATCAATGTAGTCCCTGAATTTTAACCTCGCGAATCAATGTCGTCCTTCTGTTAGTATTCCGTCCAAATTAACTTTAAAAAATGTTAGAGAACCAATTTTTCATTGTAAAATGACAAAAAATAACCATGTTACTTATAATTTTACTTACTACCTCTCTTTTCCTTTTTCCATCTTCACTTTTCTCTCCATTTTTTCATGGATTTGGTGCTAAAACTAAAATAAAAACAAAAAAAGTGGCAAATTTCAATTTTTTTTAATATCAAGTAAAAAGGAATTCTAATTAGGTTAGCTCCAATTGGGTACCACCTTTTTTTTTCAAGTAAAATTATAAGTAACAAGGTTATTTTTAGTCATTTTACCATGAAAAATTGGTTCTCTAACATTTTTTAAAGTTAATTTAGACGGAACACTAACAGAAGGACTACATTGATTCGCAGGGTTAAAATTCAGGGACTACATTGATCGATTTTCAATTTCAGGGATCATTATGATTGATGGGGTCAATTTCAGGGACCATTTGTGATATAAACCCATTATTTTCTTAGTGCACAATCTGAAAAAGACATAAGCATATGTATATTGATTCATGTTATCAAGTATTGATTCATGGAACCGCATCTGTTATATACGGACAGATATGTAACCATTGAAAAGTTCTGCATGTTTTGTACTTGATAATTGATATACAATCATCAATACCCAAAAGGTTCTGCATGTTTTGTCCAAATCCCTTGTACTTAATATACAATGTTCCATCACGTGTCAGGCTCCTAATGTTACACCAATCACACTCGTCGTCATCTGTGTCTTGTCCATGTTTCTATGAATTCTTCGGAATTTGAAAGTAGTTAGGAAAAGTCAGCTTTACTGACACAGTGCGCATCCAATTTTAGTATGACAGGTAAATAAGGTCATACACCACGTATTATTATGCAAATAATATGATATATGTGTTAAAAAATTAATAATTTAAAAAATAATTTTTTTCACTATTTTTATAAAAAAGACATAATATATCATCTGTATTCTCGTCACAATGAAAAATTTCTCGTACAATTACTCAATCTTCATCCATGGATGGAGCACCACGAGCAGCAACTAAACCTTCTGTTAAGACCCAATTGCATTATAATATTTGTAGTTTCCGTCCATTCTGGAGATTTTACTTTTTTTGGTAAAACCATTCTGGAGATTTTGAGACCGTTAATTAGATATATCATAGTAATTAGCAATTGTTAATTAGACATAGCATCATGGACGGAGTCGGAAATTTCTTCTAGTGGGGGCAACCGAAAACAACTAAGAAAACCTTATTATAGTATGATTATACGCAATATGATATTAAGGATGGTTTCAAATGATGACGTATTACAATTTCAATGTTACGAAAATTTCAATATATTAGTGGAAAATGGCAAAGTGATGAGAAAAATATAAGTACATGATAGGCATGAGAGAGTTTTTTCGGTTTGAATGACAGAACAAGAACACTATTGCTCATATAATATTTGATATGAAATATAAGTAGAATGAATATATGTTGAATATTAGATACATATATTTTCTTAAAAAATAACCCCCATATATTATATAATTGTAGTCTGCAACTAAACAAACGAATTACCTGAATAGAAGCATCTGCCCCCAACGAACCTTCATTGGCTCCGTCCATGCATAGCACGATCAATTAAGTCCCCGATGCCCTCGAAAAGCTGGAAATAATGGTTAATCTATGGTTAATAAAAAAGAATTTACAATAGAACTAATTTACTTTGATGGTGGCATCCCGTTTGAATTACATAATGATATGTGCAATTTTCAACACATAAAATTATATTACTGAATCGAGATATCCCGTGATGATCAAACGATCATTACGTTTTATATAAATTTCTCCATACATTGACACAAGTTGAACCACAAATTAACTCGAACAAAAAAAATAAATAAACAAAAGAATTCTAGTGCGTTTGTGGGATCAAAGAATGAGGAAGAAACTCACTGCTGCCCCGCTAAGTGTATCATCTTCAAATTGGAGCCACATTTCTTGTACAGCCTAATAATTTTTGCTTGCTAATTGGTGAAGATATGGGTTGTTCTATGATTTCAGCTCTCCTTCAAAATATCCGGTCCATAACTATAGTCGCAATTTAATAATCGTTATTACCGCCAACAATTGCGTTGAGTGCACTTTGTAATCACTACCATAACATATGCTAGACATTTGTAACATGTTCATAAGCAAATAAATAAAAATAAAAAGAGCCACTCTAACAAGCTATTGAACCAAGTATTTATTTACACAACCCATGATGGAGCACCTTCAAATTTATAATTGTTTTATATTTATAGTTTTCTTTCTTTCTTTAAATTAAGGTATCAATTTGCTACTGATGCTAGAAATGATGTGTTGTTGCATGAAACATGTGTACGAGGTAATACTTAAGCATCACATGTCATTTTTGTGGAATGAGGATCCTCTTCGGATTCTTTTTGTGAGGATCCCACATCTGTTCATCGTACATCGTGCGGTCAGAAATCATTGTAAATTTTTTATTATTTAAAATTGAATATAAATATTACTTGACGAAAACTGACCACACGATGTACAATGAACGGACGTGATTGGAGGATCCCGGAATCCTCACAAAGAGAATCCGAAGAGGATCCTCATTCATTTTTGTGTATTATTGTAAGAGAGAAATGTCCATTTGGCATGTATGTCGAATTTTTGTGTATTATCGTAAAACATTAAGTGTGTGATGTAACTTTACATAGAGCATATTCAATAGGAATTTTAAATTGAGTCTCTACAATCGTATAATTCATAAATATATGAACTAAAAGTTTTCAAATGGATTAGAATAGAGGGGCTACTATGTAATTTACCTTTTTTTTTATTTAAAATTGAATATAAATAGTACCTGACGAAAACTGGTCACACGATGTATGATGAACGGATGTGATTGGAGGATTCCCGGAATTCTCACAAAGAGAATCCGGATAGGATCCTTATTCATTTTTGTGTATTATTGCAAGAGACGAAATGTCCATTCGGCATGTATGTTGAATTTTTGTGTATTATTGTAAAGCATCAAGTGTGTGATGTAACTTTATATAGAGCATCTTCAATAGGAATTTTAAATTGAGTCTCTACAACCGTATAGTTCATAAATATAGGAACAAAAAGTTTTCAAATGGATCAGAATAGAGGTCCTCAAAGTATCTTAATATATAGGACTCGCTAGCTACTTTAAGAAATCTTTAAATGTGAAAAAATGTATATAGGACTCAAACCGCCCACTGTTTATTTTGAGTGGAAATGTTGCACATCAGCTTATCTTTTTTGTTTTTGTTTTTGTTTTGTTTTGTTTTTTAAACCCATGCACATGCGAATGCTGCACAACAACTTCATTTTTTGTTCAATCGTTAGGAAACCAACGATAGAGATAGGTTTTTTGCTTTTATTAACAGCCACAATACTCCAACGAAGTGAACAATGCTTTTTTAATATTTTAGGACATTTCATTGCAGACAATATTCTTTTAGAGCAATTCCACCCCTAACGACTTTGTGCCAATACCCAGCCCATTTATCCACTCAAGTGAACAATAATATACTCCAATGAACAGTAATAGGCCAAAGCATCTTCACCCCTAAAAAAAATGTGCCGGCACAAACGATCTCCACCCCTACAAAATGCGCTGGCACCCAGCCCATTTTAAATGTTATTAATTATTTTTATAAAATAATAAATAAAAAAATAGTTTTAATTTCGGATAGGATTTTTAACCAATCTCGTCACGCCATGTGTCATTATCCGAACGTACTATTTTGTGAATAGATTTCACCGAAGTCATTTTTTTCTCTCAAAGTGTACACGATATTGAAATGTAGAAAGTGTAGAAAATATTGAAATGTTGTGTAAGGTGGAAGATGAGGGTTAGGTATTTAAAAAAAAAAAGTTTAATTAATTTTTTATAAATTTTAATGTTATTAATTAATCTGGACCGTTGGATTTGAAAAATATTCAAATCCAACAGCCAAGGAGATGCCACGTGGCCAACGGTCATAATTCTGATCGTTTGGTCTTTTTTTTTGGAGGGGGGAAAATGTGCACCGTTGATCTGTGATCGGACGGTCCAGTTTAAAAGTGAAATTCAAATTTTTTTTACCGTTGGAAATCCAACGGCAAAAAGAGGGCCATGTCGCCATGATTCGGGTGATGGGTGAGTGCGCTGACAGCGGGCCCCGCCGCCTGCATTCCTGTCTCTTACTCGCGCCCACTTGCAAGTGAAAGCCACGCGGCAGCCAAATAGGCCGGTCCCTGGGTCAGTCAAAAATGGGTTGGTCTGTTGCCTGGCTTAGGCTGGGTGCCAGGCTAGTTTGTGGGCTGGAGTGGATGCACTGACCCCCAGCCTGGTTTTTTGACTGGTTGCTGGCACATTTCACCTCCGGTGGAAGTGCTCTTAGGGACCAAAATATTTCCTTTAAGTTCTTAAATGAGTCCTCAAAGTTGGTGATGGTGATGTGAGTACCTAAATAGGGACCCTTATCAGAAATGCTCTTATATACAATAGGGTAGTGCTATTCACAAATTTTTTTACCTCCCCCAACACCCTTGTTAACTTTTGTACATTGATCTTGACTATTGTAAATCGAGAGGGTTATGTAAGAGGTAAAAATGGGTATGTGGATAGCACCACTTTACTTTTAATTGCTAAACTAAAGATATTGTTCATAGAAAAAATTTCAAGATATAACATTTAACGACTTCACACATTACTTTGAATGAATTGATACTACTGTGACAACTCTGGAAACCATTGTCCAATAATGATTTCCTACCATTGTCCTATAATGATCTCCTCACCCTCATTTTTGGTGGGGGCCCTCACAATATCTTTTACTCTAGTTACTTTACTCTCTCAATGAAAAGTACACCAACTTGAACGTAGCCTTGTATCTTAAACCTTAGTTACTACTTTACCCTCAATCGAAACTACACCAACATTAATGTAGCTCAACTTCTGTGAACCGCGATACATCTCGTGTTCTAATACGTTTGTGTGATTTTACGATCGAGTCTAAGTTAATCTAGCTTTATGCATCAAGATCCATGATTTGTCCTTCACACACAATAATGAATTGTTGTGTTGTGCACAAAGTATATGTACAATAAGTGATGCCTGATGTACCACTATAAGCTTAAAATCACTCCCCTTCCAAACACTACCAAGTGTTCTTAGCCATGACCACCACTTTCAGGCCCAAACATGTGACTGGACTTCTCTATACTGGATCACAGGTACATGTGGGCCTAAATATAATCGAGGCCCAAACCATTTCATATACTGGATCACATGTACATGTAGGCCTAAATATATTCAAAGCCCATGGAGAAGTCCAGTCAAAATACGTGTGAGAGCACACACAAGCTACTTTGACAGTTTGACTTTGGGGACCAACTAACTTTTCAGTTAATAGCGCGCAAACTACACGTCGTTTCTGGAGTTAGCATCGCCTGCTTCCCAATTCTCTTCCGAAACCCCACCCGAAACCTTCCCCAGACTACCTCTTCTCCCTCTCGACAACTTTTCCGTCACTTTCCCGAGAAAATTTGAGGAAGAAGAAAATGGACAATTCTACGCAAGAATCGTATCTCCGACAGGAGAACTCGGTGACGTACGAGTCGCCGTACCCGCTGTACGCCATGGCCTTCGCCTCGCCCCAAACCCGAACCCGCCACCAGCACCACCGTATCGCCGTCGGCAGCTTTATCGAGGAGTACTCGAACCGGGTCGATATCCTCTCCTTCGACCCGGATACCCTTTCAATAAAACTGAACCCGACCCTGTCCTTCGACCACCCTTATCCGCCCACCAAGCTCATGTTCCACCCGAACCCCAACGCCCTCCATAAAACCAATGACGTCTTAGCTTCCTCCGGCGACTACCTCCGCCTCTGGGAGGTCGGCGACTCCTCCGTCGAGCCCATCCAGGTGTTAAACAACAGCAAGACCAGCGAGTTTTGCGCCCCACTGACGTCGTTCGATTGGAACGACATCGAGCCCCGGCGAATTGGGACTTCCAGCATCGACACCACCTGCACAATTTGGGACATTGAAAAGGGGGTCGTTGAAACCCAGCTGATTGCGCACGATAAAGAGGTATACGATATCGCGTGGGGGGAAGCTAGGGTTTTTGCTTCGGTTTCTGCTGATGGGTCGGTGAGAATTTTCGATTTGAGGGACAAGGAGCACTCCACGATCATCTACGAGAGCCCTCAGCCGGATACCCCTTTGCTCCGATTGGCTTGGAACAAGCAGGATTTGAGGTACATGGCTACAATTCTGATGGACAGCAATAAAGTTGTGATCTTGGATATCCGATCGCCGACCATGCCAGTGGCGGAGCTGGAGAGGCACAGAGGTAGTGTAAATGCTATTGCTTGGGCCCCCCAGAGTTGTAGGCACATTTGCTCTGCTGGGGATGACGCTCAGGCGCTTATTTGGGACCTGCCCACGGTTGCTGGGCCGAATGGAATCGACCCCATGTCCATGTACTCCGCAGGTGCGGAGATTAATCAGCTGCAGTGGTCTGCTGCACAGCCTGATTGGATTTCCATTGCATTTTCTAACAAGATGCAGCTTTTGAAGGTGTGAGGGCGGGAAGCCGGGAGGCTTGTTTTCTCATATGGATTGTAAGTGTTCAGTCAAGTGTTTTCTGCTTTGCTTGCTTTGATTGATTTTATGACTGCTCTACTGATGTAATTTAGGCTAAATTGATTAGTTTGTTTAAAACTATTGAGTTCACCACATTGCTTTTGAATTTGCTTTTGTCGAGAATTAAATATAAGACTATAGGACTAGACTGTAGTACAAATGAAGAGAAATATCATTAGACTGTAGTACTAATTAGCAAGAAGTCAAAATTACAAGTCCAGAAAGCAAATGCTGGTACTAAAATAAAACAAAAATATGAAGCCTTTCGGCCCTTGTCATCACAAATCCGTCTTTCTCCCTGGTCTTAGCACGGTGTTCCCATCTGATATGTGTGCGAGAAAGATACTTACATTAGGACTTTCTCCAATCATTTTTGCTCATAAGTGCTTTTATTAAAAGTAAAGCAACAAGTTGAAGTTTATTCAAAGTTCAAGTGTTTATTGAAAAACACTTTGAAGTGCTTCATGAAGAAGCACATGTTTCTCTAGAAAGCACTTAAAAATTCACTTAAACACTTTTAAGCTAATCTGTCAAACGCTCCTTTAAATTCACATAAGCACATGTTTCTCTAGAAAGCACTTTTAGTTTGTTTAAAACTATTGAATTCATCACATTGCTTGCTTTAAGTTAGTTTGAGACTGATCTGTTTTCGTGAGTTTGTAAGTTTTGCATGTCTGAATTGCTAGTAAATGTCGCAGATTTTGAATCTGGGATAGATGTTCGTGTGCATCTGTTGCAGAGTTATTGAAAAACATTTACATTTGTGGGAAAAATCCAGTCCTGCCAATTTTTTCAGGGTTTTCTTCTATATCTATATGATGATTTGGTCTCATTGTTAACCTTCTGGCCTTTTTGCGAATGGTTCCTTTGAAATTTCAACCTTACCAATCTGTTTATGAGCTTCTTCTCTGTATACATTTATGGCACACTGATGTACAATTGAAACATAGACAGTGATGTCTTCATCCGCATGGTAGCTGTCCGTGTGTATTAGTAGTTGGGTGGTGTTATCCACACACCGTTTTTACCTCCCACACACCCCCTGTTAATTTTTTGTCCTTTTATTAAGAATTGATGAGCTAGTCATTATTGTTAACTGCTATAATCATATGTCATACTCTGATTTCATTCCGATCACAATAGATTGTTTATTATTATTTTTTCATTCTTTTCAGTTCAGTCATTTTGTCCTTATTGACGGGAGAAGTTGCATGTTTAACTTCTTTTGATACAGGCATCCTGTGATGATCACTGGGGGGAGTTAGCTGGAAGTAGTTCTTCAATTACCTATGAGGCTTGTTTATAAAGGAATATGGTTAGCTTTGCACTCATAAGAGATCTATTTATCGTTGATTATCAACTAGTCTTGGTCTAGACCCACAATGTGAGTAGTGTATCTTCCCCTCGCACACTTCGCCCCTTTTTAGATCCAATGTTAATTGTACCTGTTAGTGTTGGCCTCTCCTGTATCGCATATGTTATTCCCTCATGTTTGACAGTACTCTACTTGAAAAAGAAGAAAAAAGGAAGTTGTCGGACAGTTTTGGTTGGTGCTACATATAAAATGTGTGGTGACAAGGTTTGCTAGATTGTTTTGATATCGATTCCCAGATCAAACGTGATTGCGTTGTATTTCTGTTGTGTTTTGCAATGTGTGAGATTGGGGAAACCATAAACGAGGTGCTGCGGAGCTGGTTTTTCCT
Organism: Cotoneaster glaucophyllus; assembly: GCA_036320875.1. NCBI lineage: Eukaryota > Viridiplantae > Streptophyta > Magnoliopsida > Rosales > Rosaceae > Cotoneaster > Cotoneaster glaucophyllus. Next base: position 29,598,896 of record CM070070.1, on the reverse strand, counting down.
TTGGCTTTACTGGCTGCATATGGTTTCTTCTCTCATTCATCACACAGAAGAAGTGAAAATTGTTTTTCCAATAGATTTTGATAGTATCCAAGCTAAAGGGTGAGGGTGTGGACTATACCTTACCATGGGCTAGTTATAATATTTGGTTTGAATTCGTCTTTGTCGAGAATTTAACATAAGACTGTAGGACTAGACTATAGTACAAATGAATCGAAATATCTTTAAACTGTAGTACTAAGTGGCAAAGTCAAAGTTACAAGTCCAGAAAGCAATGCAGGTTCTAAAATAAAACAAAAACATGAAACCTTTCGCCCCTTGTCATCACAAATCCGCCTTTCTCCCTAGTCTTAGCGTTGTGTTCCCATCTGATATGTGTGCGAGAAAGATACTTAAATTAGGACTTTTTCGAATCATTTTTGCTCATAAGTGATTTTATTAAAAGTGGAGCAACAAGAAGTTTATTATAAGTTCATGTGTCCATTGAAAAAACACTTGGAAGTGCTTCAAGAAGAAGCACATGTTTCTCTAGAAAGAACTTCTAAAATTCAAATAAACACTTTTAAACTAATCTGTCAAACACTCATGGAAATTTTTTTGTTATTTGAAAGCGCTTTTAGTTATTTCAGAAGAAGTCCCAAACAAACCCTAAACACCAACCAAATGGCCAATGACTAATTAGCAATAAGAGTTAGTTTGGTATGCTGCAACAACAAACAAACTAAAACGTTACTTTTATTTCATTAGTTTTGGTTGAAATAACAAATAGATAAACATAGAGGAATCCACAACACAATCGTATAGGTGCATCACTAACTTTCTGATATTATAAACAATAACAAGTGCCCAGTGGTAAGGGCGTGGATTTTGGCTTCCAAAAGGAAAAAAAAAAGGGAAGGTCCTGTGTTCGAGGCTCCAAGCTGGTGACTCTATTTGACTGTGGCCAGGGAGAGAGGTTGAAATGTCTCCGTGAGTCTTTCCGGTCCCCGAAAAGGAATGGATAACCGCGGCTTGCCACCAGTTATTTCCTTTTATTAAAAAAAATATTCTGATATCATACATTGGTTTGGTTAAGCCAAGTTGACTAGGATACGTGGTGTGCTTGTTTAATTATACTTAGGTCGAATTCGCCTTTTTTGTATATTCATTCTCGTAACGAAAAATCCATAAAAAGTTATGTGGTAAATGACGTTTGTTTAGTTTTGACCTTTGTTTATTTCGTGGACGAGTTCATTTGAAGTGGATAGTATCATAGTGGCCGAGTAGTTGGGATGTTTTCACGAGGAAGAAAATTTTGTAATTGTAATAAGCATGTAACAACTACTGAAAAGTTGATTAGAGAGAGCTGGTAAAGTTTGGATTAGGTTTAATTAATTAAGTCATGTATGATATATATTCCAAAAGACTTGAAATGATCAACGTTGACTTTAAGGTTCGTATGATTGTGTTTGTGTATATATACGCGGCCTAGGGGGGACGTTGACTCTCGATAGATACCGATCGGCCAACGTACGTCGGAACTTAGACTTTTCTGCATCCTTTCTTTCAGAATGTAAATTACAAACTAATCATTGACATATATGCATATATGCATACATCCATGCATCTCGATCGATACAAAAGAAAAAAAGAAAATTGTTGCAATGGTCCCTCAACTTTAATCAAATTGGAGCAATGGTCCCTCAACTAAAAATCCATTACCATTGGTCCCTCAACTTATCAAAATGTGTAGCTATAGTCATTTTCATCAATTTAGTCAAAATAAGTTATGTTGGAATAACCATTTATATAATTAAGGTCCCCCAACTCATCAAAGTGTGTAATTATGATCATTTTCGTCAATTACGTCAATTTTTTTTGTCAAAATGAGTTATTTTGGAAGGACCATTGCTAGAATTGAGTTAAAGTTAGGAGACAATTTCTCCAGTTGAATTAAAGTTGAGGGACCAATGGTAATGAATTTTTAGTTGAGGGACCATAGTTGCATGTTTTGATAAGTTGAGGGACCAATGATAATGAATTTTTAATTGAGGGACCATTGCTCCAATTGAGTTAAAGTTCAGGGACCATAACTACAATTTACTAAGGTTTGCATTTTACATTTTAGGGCATTAAAAGTGGACGGTTTCGGAAATTGAAGAGTCATGGATGGAAGAAAGTTAATACAAATATGTTCTTACCGCCAATGCATTCAAAAAGTCTATGATCACATCATATACGTATACATATAAATATAAGAACTTTAACGAAAAGCTTCCGGTACTGTTTAATTTAACGAAAAATCACATTTTTACATTAAAAAATCAATCATGATACTATTCACTTTACCCTTTATTTTATCCTTATTGTAAAAACTTAAAGCTTTCAAACCATTTTCATTAGTTTTCTTTATAAAGATTACATATTTCATATATGAATTGTGACATATACCTGCCGTGCGTTGTCATTCTTATATATATTTAATTTGACTAAAATGAACATATAAGATTAGATTTCAGTCCGTACAGGCTACCGCACGTAATAATAATATCTCAGTGCCTTAGGGTTTCTTTTTCTTGAGTCAGCAAACTGATCTAGTCTGAGCCTTAAGCTGGACTGGACTTCATCTTAATTTATACGATATTCAGTCCCAATTAATTATCCGTACCAATCCTTATTATACTGTGGTGTGTCTATTATTATAAAGATTTTGAATGGAATGCATCATGCATGGCCTCATTCGTCGTTAAATAATATGCATATGAACTGAGTAAATGTTTTATTATCCAACTGTCTAGCTAGTGTGTGAATTTGTAAAAATATATATGTATGTATAAATTGAATAAGGATAAGACTGTGTATGATAAATGTTCTTCTCCGACTCTCGTAAAGTGGGGAGCTGTCACCCTTTTTTAGTACATGGTAGTATTGTTGAGATCAAGGTATAAAATATCGATGATATCGGAAATATCGGTAGTCCAAAAACACGGAAATTTTGATGGAAATATCGGGATATTATCGATATCTATAAAAATTGAATAAAAACCACTGAAATTGTAAGAAAAACTTGGAAATTTTTATTGAAACTTTGCAGGATGTTTATTTAGTCAATTATCTATTAGTTTATCACAAAAAATTGGAAGGAAATGCATTGCATGATGGATTTAACTGATTTAAGTTGATTATATAGCGAGCTGGCAAACATTGTGAGTGTAGAAAATATGTAGTAATTAATGAAAGAAGTTTAAACACACCATAATCATTTATATATAATGAATTAGTACAATATTTTACACTTTATACATTGCATGGTAAGATACATGAGTGACTTAGTACCACATAGAGTTCCTATGAGGTTCAAAATTTTCACTATCTTCATCATCTCTATGTGTAGAGTAAGTGTATTGTGAAGAGTAGTCATCAAATGATAAATCCCCAAAATAGTTTTGCATGTAACTGTTAACATGCCACCCATATGGATCCGAGATTGGTTGACGTTGTCCATAAGCAAAATCATTTGAAGATTGAGCCTCGGATTCTTTCCATGAGTCACTCGATTCCATCCCGACATGAATGGGATATGAAGGGTAGGGAAATGGTTGGTTATGAGTATAACCATAGTTACTACTTCCCACTCCAACAGAGTCCGAAGTTATAGATAACGAGTCATCTTCTTGACTTGACAAAGTCCCCTTGCCTCTTTCTCTACGAGTATAGTCCTTCCCTATGACACCAATTCCTGGTCCTGCCCGCCTACTGCCATGGTCCTCATCTTGTGTTGCATGTGTGACGTTTGCCTCACCAGTGAAAGGGGCTCATAAATCCGGGAGGTGGTCCAACATAGTTTCCATATCCATCACTACCTCCAGCTCCACTATATCCTTCATCATTCCCACCTCCGGTGGTAGGTGAGTCTCCTGATCTTGTACTAGAGCTATCATTAGTATCAACAGGATCTTGTGGTTGTGTAGGATTGGAAGAAGGTGGAATTCCAGTGTTTCTTGGTCTTGGGCGCAAAAGTTCTTCCAAAGAGTCAGCGCTGCTAGATCCCACCTCCTCCTCTAATACTCTTTCTACATTTATCCCTTCATTACGTGCTTCTTCAGCAACTCTTAGAGCTGGGTTGCCTTCATCATCATCTAAATGAAGAGGTCTAATCCATTGATAAAGTTGGTTACCTTTTGTATCATCATCTTCAGCAACAATATCAAACACATCTAGTGGGTCACCACGGTCGACATGGTCTATTTCTGCTTCCTTATCTCGAATTTGAAGCTTCATGTTGTAGTAGTAGTAACAATAAACTAATTTTTCCAACCTACTACGAGTCAACCTATTTCTTTGCTTTGTGTGTATGAGTGCAAATGTACTCCAATTTCTTTCACAAGCAGATGAGGAAGCTGTTTGTGATAATACTTTGATTGCTAACTTTCTCACAGTTGGTGCATCAGTTCCATACATGATCCACCATTCAGCTATAATGAAAAACAATGTTGATAAGCCTAATAACTCCAACAAATTCTATTATAAACTGATAGTGAAATATGTTTACACTCACTAGGAGACATTTTTGTTCGAGCAGCAACTGATGTTGGTTCTCCAAAAGTTCTTCTTGCATCTTTAAACCATGTTAGCTGAATTCAATAAATCGTGTTAGTTTAATCCAACAATGTAATTATTATAATTTAAGTAATTGTGTACCTCATTTCCAAATTGGCCAACTGCTGGTGATGCAGGGTCTAATTTAGAGTATACTTTATGTACAGCACGTATAAGGGTACCATCATCTCCAACACCGGGTCTGTATTGGTATTGAGTTCAAATAATATGCTATTCAAAGAAACACATACTCTAATAAGAGAAATAATACTTATGCAACTAAAGAAATGAATTGCAAATTATGACATAATTTATACCTGCTGCATGCAAATCGTGGTATAATGTTTTATACCATCGGTCATCAATTATCTTTATGACCCACCTTGCACCATGTTTTCTTTCCAAGTCCTCATTCACTACACGCATCAACTCATATATTGCCCCCATAGTAGGATACACTTCTGTGTCAACGATCCGTAAAACTTTGTAAAGAGGTTCAAACACTTGGCACACATGTTCTGATTGAGTCCAAAAAGCATGATCAAGCACTATACTTTCCACCACACGACCTGCATTTGAGCGGCTGAAATTGTGGTTGGCCCAATCGTCACTAGTGAATAGTTGCTTCAACCCTGCTTTCTTCTTAAGTAGGCTGTCTAATGCAATATAGTTGGTGGCGAATCGAGTGGTAGCTGGACGAATAATTTCTCCTTTGCAAAATTCACGCATCTTTGCCAACAACCAACCGTGATTGTAAATATAATTTTCGTTCAAGCTCTTTTTACGACATTAGCAATATTCTCTCTCTTCCCCATTGCCTCAAACATGAGATCAATACAATGTGCTACTTATGATGTCCAAAACACATTATGATGCTTCATTAACTTTTTTCCAGCTTTGACAAATGCAGAACTGTTGTCGGTCACGACTTGGACAACATTATGCTCTCCCACCTCCATGATTACATCCCTCAATAATTTGTAAATATACTTGTAGTTCTTTATATGGTCTGAAGCATCAACGGAATTCAAAAAAATTGTCTTTCCCTTGGAGTATACCATGAAGTTTATGATAGACAATCTGGTCGGGCCAGTCCATCCGTCACACATGATTGTGCAACCATTAGTTTCCCACTTTGACCTCAACTTGTTAACATACTCGCCAATGTCTTTATACTCCATTTCCAAATATTTGTTTCTTACCTCATAGGGAGTGGGAGGTTGTACTCCAACACCGGCCTGTTGACATCCCAATACCATATTTTTGAAATGATGTGATGATGCCTTCTCAGCAGGGACATTTTCATAGATAAAGAACTTGCTAATTAGACGCCCCATTCCCTCCTTCACATTAACTCCAGTGAAATAACTCCAAACACTCTTTTGACGTGCTTTGGATGACTTATATAAACTTGGGGCTATTGGTGGTGTTGGTTGTGATTCTCTAACACTTGCTCCCCGTCTCATTTGTGCACCACCACTTGTCCCGGAACCTTGTGCTCTATTAGGAATTTTATGAAGGTGTTCTCTTTCCCATGCTGACTGTTTGGAGGCACGTAATGCTTGTTTGAAATTGCGTCGTTCTTCAAGTCACATGTCATCATCACATTCGTCCTCATCGTCATCATCATCACTGTCAACCGTTTGGCCAATGACTTCTCCTCGTAGCCCAGCTCGAATATTTTCCATTCCATGTGTTTTCTTTTCCTTCTAGTGTTTTTTATTTTTTAATAATGTGGTGATGAATGCCTTCACTTATGGGGGGACATTATCGCATCGTTGGACATTATTTCCTGGATCTAATCCACTAAGACGGTACTTAAGTCGTGTCACTCCGCCACTCTTCATTACCCGACCACAATATTTGCAAATTGTGCCATGTTTGTTTCTGTCTATTGGGTCTCCATGTTCCCATGCTAGATCACGTTTAGTAACTCCACTAGACATCTTAAACGTACCTATATTTATTTTTCATGGAAATTAGGCAATTATTTTTTGGCCAAAAAATATAGTAGTGACGGTTATATAAGAGAACCTAAATAATAAAGTTATTCTACAGAAGAATTAATATAGGAAGTAAAGAAAATGATTGTAAGAATTTAAGTAATTATAAAAATAATATGGAATAATAAAACCTAATATTAATGAATAATAATCCAATTTGATAATAAAATAATAAATAACATTAAGCATATTAAAATTATCCTAGGGAATAATTATACAACATTACTTAATTACTTCAAAAAATTAACATGCAAGTATTATTTGGTTCTTAGATCACATGCACGGGTCCACACAATTTTTTTTGTTGTTGTATAAATTACAATAATATAAATATAAGTTTGTAAACTTACCTTAAATATGGAACCCTTTGTGTAAAGGCCAAATAGAATCTGCGTGAACCAACAATAAAATAATAATTACACAAATGTAACAAATCTGGAACTTTCGATGTCGTACGTAGCAGCAAAACCTCGACGATCCTCTGTAGCTTGCCGTCTGTGAATAAATGAGAGAGAAAGAAGGTATTTAACATTTAATTTGAAGTGGCGTGAGCTGCAGATCCATTTATTCAGTTTGAAGCTCTGAAAGGGCTCTGGAAAGGCTCTGAAAGGGCTAAGGGAAGAAGAAGAAACGAAAAGGTGTAATAGAGGTTTTTCAATTTTCGAAGGGTCAAAAAAGTTGTGATGATCTGATACTCCACCTCTGGGAATGTGAAAGAGTTGGAAGTTGGAAGTAACACACACACACACACACACAGAGACCCTCAATCTCTCGATCCTTCTCCCTCATTCCTCTCCTTATTTCTTCTTCGATTCTCCCCCCATCTCTTCTCTGCGACTCTCCTTCCCAGAGCAGACAGACACACACACACCCCACTTCCCCGTGTTTTCCCCTTCCCCAATCCCTCGAACCTTCTCCCTCATTCCTCTCCTTGTTTCTTCTCCCCCCATCCCTGCAACTCTCCTTCCCGGAGCACAGACACACCACACCCACACCCCACCGTGACCTCCACCACAGTGGCGCACACTCCGGCGAGCACCATCACCACCTGTGGACCGTTCCTCCTCCCTTTCTCACCTCCCGACGAGCACCATCAGGCAAGGGGAGGCCTTGTTTAGGCCGTACGAGGCAGATGATCCATCAAACCTGAGCGGGTTTTGGGATCCGGAGAAAAGGGATTGCTCATTTTGATGGGTCTGAGCGTGGATTGCAGAGAGAGGCGCAGATCTTGGCAGCTGCGACGACGGAGCCTCGGCTGCAGTTGCGACGACGGAGCCTCGGTGATATTATCGATAATATCGCGATATATTGACGATAATTAAGTGGATAAGTGTGAAAATATCGCCCTCTAAAAAAACGATATTATCGGCGATATTTCGCCGATAATATCGATATTTTAGACATTGGTTGAGATTGAATCTCACATTAAGGAAAGAAGGTCATTGCATGTGCTTATAGTAGTTGTGCTACTACCTATATTACCAATTAATTTTATGATAAAATCTCAATTTTCTTCTTCCTATGAATTGATTAAACATTAGACATACCAGCAACAACAGTAAAATAACATCATCGTCAATATTCCTCTTAGGGCAACTCCACTATTACTTATTACATTGGGATAGGCAACCCGATCCACAATTCCCCTTCCCAAAACACTCAGCCCACTTGGGCAATTAGATAAAAAACGAGCCAGATAGAAAAGTCTGGCATACATTTATCCCTCACCGAAATTGCAGCTGCCGCTGAAACCTTAGGTACCCTACTATCTTTAATGCTAGCTTTTTGAGTTAAAGAAATTAGGTGATCCTTCACTATTTTCATTCATGGTTGAACGTTACAATCCTTTCACTACTTAAAGGCTAACTACTATTTTTTTTTTGGTTTTTTGCTATATATATTTCAGAATTTCATTCATCTGATAAAGAAATGGAGCAATCAAGAAACATGCTCATCAAAATGTTACTCTCCCTTCTCAATCTCCTCAGGATCATCCAGACACACTACTGTTGAGAGTGAATTTCACATTGATGAGAGGAGTAACCTTGCATAGGCTTATAAATAAGTTGACTACTCTCCATCTTGCCAATTGGTTTTATGGTGGAACCTCAACTTCCTTTATATCAGAGCAAGTTGTCCCACGTGTGAAGCCAAATGATCATACGTGCAATTCTTCATATTGTCAATTGGTTTTATGATGAAACCTCAATTTGCTTCAACTAATACTCGTTCATGATTATGTTATGTGATGATCAGTATCACAAGCTTCCAGGAATAAGTTATTCTGATCGTATTGCTCTACAAGATCACAATAATCAATTCCCGGAAGTAACCCCTTCGCCTTGGTTGGTGCCGTTACTGGTTCACTGTATATCTGAATCCGTGAAGAACCAGCTCCCGGCGGTGCAAAATAGAAGAGGCAACCGGCAGGATTCGTATTATAGCTCGCACACCGATACGTGTATTGTTTGCATGGATAGAGTGGAAGGAGGGCAACAGCATAATACGAATCCTGCCGGGTGCCTCTTCTATATTGCACTGCCGGGAGCTGGTTCTTCACGGATTCAGCTATACAGTGAACCAGTAACGGCACCAACCCAAATAATTGTACTACTCCAGAATCAAAAGGTCATGAACGGGCCGGGAGTTGGATCCATGGAGGGAGGAGAGGATCATTTACTTGTTTGGTGACGATTACCAGCTCATGAGGTAGCTGGCTTTGTTAGCATGCATATGTGTGCGTGTGTATGTATGTATTTGAAAATAGTATATTAGTTGTTACTAATTACTTTTTTATTTGATCGATCCTATTTTCATGAACATAAATAAATATGAAAGCATGAAAATATGAACGATGATTTTGATAATCATTTCAGTTTTTTATTTTCTTAAAGATTGAAAACTTGTTTATGTTGGAGAACAAGGTCGCCTTGAAGACAAAATAATATATAGTTTATAGTGCGTGATTGATTACTAATATCACATTTTATGATTCAACCCCATACCTAATAGAAAGCGGCTAATTTATAAACTATATCGACAATGATGGTCGTAAGACTTAGAAAGTAGTGTTAGATTTTTCGTTTTTAGTTTTCATTGTTCTTTTGAAACTTGAAAACAATCATCAAACAAGTTTTTAGGTTTAGGTTTTCAAAAAAATGAAAAAAGAAAATTGAATGAAAACGAAACTGTGGGACCATGATTTTTCAAGCCTGGAGTAAGGTTAATCCGAATACTGTCACCTCAGAAGTCTGGTCATCAACTCACCAGCTCCGGGCGGAGTTGTATCAAATGGAGCAGGGTACCACCATTACTCTACTTCGGGGCAATAGACGGAGTCCTAGCAACTACGCTGGATGACCATACTTGTTCGGCAAGACACATGATTTAATCCGATATGGACACAATCAAATCCTATAAGTCTTGAAGTCCCTGCAACCTAGGGATATGCATGCACCATAAATAATCACACTCCTCAGAGGATGCAATTTTTACTTACTAGATATCTTCTAGGATTCTCCCGTCTTAGAATGAGGATTCTATCCTTAAAAGGTCTCTCTTCCACGGTATAAATACACCCATCTAGGTTCATCTATAGTAACACAATCTATATACTTGAATTCTCTTGCATGTCAGAAACTTAATTGGACTAAATTATCATTTAGTGAAGGACGAAATGTATTTGGTAACAATACAGTTTGACGTAAGTTGCAAACGTGGAAAAAAAACTGCTTCCTATTATTAAGGAAATATGGATAACAATTGTGGAGATAACTTACATCCCACTTATTTGATGAAACTGTTGTTAACTGACAAAAACCAACTCTCCATGATAGAGGGAAGTTGGTGAATGTTGATCTATATAAGGACTCCTTCCTCGTAAAGAAAAGTTCTGCGTTATTGGGTTCTATAACCTTAAGAACATTAAGTCTTTCAAAGAGTAGAAGATATCTTTTTTCTTGTTCTTCAATGGCTGCCACAGGTATCATGTTAACATCTGTTAGTAATATAAGAAACTTGTTAATATTATATACTCCTAGTTTTCCAACATTTGGTATTAGAGCCAAATTAACAAATCCAAGATTCGAATGTATGTATCGAACTGCATATGTTTTCAGCATGTGAATTTTTTTTTTTTTTTAGGAAATGTGTTGAACCAAAGCACATGACAGCACCGATACTTTCAATAAAATGCATGAGGGAGTCTTGCCTCAGAAGTTTTTTAATGTCATGCAGCACTTACGATAATATTTTGAATTCACCAAAGTGAATGATTTGGATGTATATTCTGGCAAAGAAGGGTTTAAAGATTCATTGCATGTTCATACTCTTTTCCAAAGGAAAGAATATATAAAATGCATAAGGTTTCAATGAATCATTCCTTCTATAATCTTGTAATTATCTTGTCCAAAGACTTGATATATTTGTGATAAAAGATGATTGAAGTGGTCAGAATGTACATGATGACTTTGAAGGGGTGTTTATATTTCTAACCTAAAGGGGATATATAAACATGTGTAAGTGATGCATGAAATTAAAATTGTATTTAATGTTTTATTTGGCCGCCTTAGCAACATCATCTGCACTTAGCCTTTCATCGATCGAGCCTCTCAATGGAGGAAACTTCAAAAGGTGGAAAGAAGACATTGAGATTTTGCTGGGCCTGATGGATCTCGATTTAGCACTGAGAGATGATGAACCTGCACCGCTGACTGACACTTCGACTGGTGAGCAAAGATTGAAGCATGAAAAGTGGAAGAAAGCCAACATGATGTCGCTCATGGTGATCAAAAGAACTATGAGTGAGACTGTGAGAGGTGGGATACCTGCATGTGACAAAACTAAGGATTTTCTGGATTCAATTGAAGCAAAGTTCAAAGAGTCCGAGAAAGTCGAGATGGGTGAATTGATGATGACGCTGACCAGTTTGAAATTTGATGAAGGCAAAGGTGTAAGGGAGCACATACTGAAGCTTGTTGACACTGCAACAAAATTGAAGGACTTGGAGGTCCCGGTTGATGATGCTTTTGTTGTTCATATGACATTAACTTCTCTACCTCAATCCTTTGATCAACTGAAGATCACTTACAACACATAGAAGGAAAAATGGTCACTGAATGAACTAATTTCCATATGTGCTCATGTGGAAGGCAGGCTCAAAATAAACACCAACTTTGGTGCTGTGAACTTGGTGCACGAATCTCTGGAATCTGCTGAAATGTGGAAGTAAGAAACTCTTATATGAATTGCATGTATGAATGTGTTTTTATATGTATTTGCATGGTTGTCAGTACGCCATTACAATTATGAAGTGATGGTTTAAGACTGAGTTGCAGTAATAAATATGCATGTGCTGAATCGTTATGATTATTCTGAGTTATATAGCTTATATATCACAAAGTGGTATATGATTTTCAATTCAGTAAAGGGAACTGTGATTATCCAAAGATGATCCATAAAGTTGATTGAATTGAATCATAGAAAAATGAATGTTAAGTTCATTGAAAGTTTGACATCATACAGATTAGATTCAAATGAAAGTGATTTTAGAGTGCATGTGCCAATGAGCTGCACATGGTTTTCTAGAGTTCGACATTTGAACTGATACTGGTAGATACGGGGAAGCAAGTTACGTGTAACTGGATGTGATCTCCAAGGAGTCAATATTGTAATTGTGATAACATTTCGATTAAATGATTAGTTTACATCCAAGTGGGAGAATGTTAGAAACTTAATTGGACTAAACTATCATTTAGTGAAGGATGAAATGTATTTGGTAACAATACAGTTTGACGTAAGTTGCAAACGTGGAAAAAAATTGCTTCCTATTATTAAGGAAATATGGATAACAATTGTGGAGATAACTTACATCCCACTTATTTGATGAAACTGCTGTTAACTGACAAAAACCAACTCTCCAAGATAGGGGGAAGTTGGTGAATGTTGATCTATATAAGGACTCCCTACTTGTAAAGAAAAGTTCTGCGTTATTAGGTTCTATCACCTTAAGAACATTAAGTCTTTCAACGAGTAGAAGATATCCTTTTTCTTGTTTTGCAATGGCGGCCTCAGGTATCATGTTAACATCTGTTAGTAATCTAGGAAACTTGTTAATATTATATACTCCTAGTTTTCCAACATTGCCCACTGCTTGAGTCTAAATTCATTCACTAACTTGACCATCGGAGAGCCCTTGGCCGGCACACCCCAGCCTAAGGTTTGCTTACCGCTGTTTTACCGTTTTGACGGTGGCGGAGCTAGAAAGGCACATAGGTAGTGTGAATGCTGTTGCTTAGGCCCCCAGAGTTTTAGGCACATTTGCTTTGCTGGGGATGACACCCATGCGCTCATTTGGGACCTGCCCACGGTTGCTGGGCCGAATGGAATCGACGCCATGTCGATGTACTCCGCAGGTGCGGAGACTAATCAGCTGCAGTGGTCTGCTTGGATTTCCATTGCATTTTCTAACAAGATGCATCTTTTGAAGGTGTGAGGGCGGGAAGCTCGGTAACTTGTTTTCTCCTATGGAATGTAAGTGTTCATTCAAGTTTTTTGTGCTTTAATTGGTTTTATAACTGCTCTACTGATGTAATTTACGCTAAATTGATTAGTTTGTTTAAAACTATTGAATTCATCACATTGCTTGCTTGATTAGTTTGTTTAAAACTAGTAAATGTCGCAGATATTTGGATCTGGGATAGATGTTCGTGTGCATCTGTTGCAGAGCTATTGAAAAACATTTACATTTGTGGGAGCAATCCATCGTCCTTTACAATTTTTTTCACGTTTTCTTCTACGATGATTTGGTCTCATTGTTCACCTTCTGGCCTGTTTGCGAACGGTTCCTTTGAATTTCCAACCTTACCAATCTGTTTATGAGCTTCTTCTCTGTATATTATTATGCCACACTATGATGTACAGTTGAAACCTAGACAATGAAGTCTTCATCCGCATGGTAGCTGTCCGCATGTATTTGTAATTAGGTGGTGTTATCCATACACATTTTTTACCGCTCACACAACCCTCGTTGATTTTACGTCCTTTAATGATGAGCTAGTCATTATTGTTAACCGCTATAATCATATGTCATAGTCTGATTTCATTTTGATCACAATAGATCTTATGTTATTTTTTTTTTCATTCTCTTTGGTTCAGTCAATTTCTCCTGATTAAAGGGATAAGTTGCATGTTTGACTTCTTTTGATGCAGGCATGCTGTCTTGATGGAAGCCGACATGTATTTCATAAAGGAGAATAAACTCCGGGTAGCCAACAAAAGTCTAGGAAGTACATCAAAAACCTCGAAATAACAAAAGATGGAGCGACAAATACAAAAAGTCAGGTTCCACCCTATCCAGGAGGATATCGGGTGGTTCCTCGAACCAGGAGCATTCATAAGGAGAGGAGAGGGCATAGTGAGCAAGTCGGTGAGCAGCCTCGTTGGATTGGCGACGTGTGTGGGCAGCAGTTGCTCCAGTGATCCCGGACATCAGAGCTTTCAAATCTTCTACGAGATGACCAATGAAGGACGAGTTTGCAGAAGGCGAGAGCAAGGCCGAATAGATCGGGAGAGAATCAGTCTCAAGAATACAGTTTTGGAGACCCCTATGCGTAGCCAATGGTAACCCTTCACGAGCCGCAAGGGCTTCACCGTGAAGAGGTGACGAGACAACTCGATGGACATGGAACGAGCAGCCACAAAGCACCCCAACTCATCACGAATAACAATCCCCAATTCCCCACACCCTGCTTGACTCCCTTCAGGCACCATCGACATTAACCTTGAGGAAACCAAGCGGCGGTTTACACCATTTCTGGACGGGCAGATTCCAGGCCGCGCGAGGGGTGTATCAAGGAATATGGTTAGCTGTGAGGCTTGTTTAAAAAAGAATATGGTTACAATAATTTAGCTCGAATTCGCATTTATCGAGAATCTAGTCTAAAACCTCTCACTTATGAGTAACGAGAAATACCACTAGACCGTAATACAAGAATCATAAGTCCAGAAAGCAAATGTCGGCTCAAATGTAATACGAAAACTATATGACACGAAGCCTTTGGGCCCTGTCATCACAAATCAACATTTCTCCCTGGTCTTAGCATCATGTTCCCATATATATATATATATATATATATATAGGAATCCCTTCCCAAGAGGGATTTCCATTTTTCAAAAAAAAAAAGGGATCCCTTCTTGACCGTTAGATTTGGCTTTAATAAAATTCTGTGGTTGAGGTTCAGTGGCATGTGATTTAATTTCAACCACAAAAATTTATTATAATCAAATCTAACGGTCAATAGAGGATCCCCAAATTTTTTTGAAAAATGAGGATCCCTCTTTGGAATGGGCCTATATATATATATATAAGAGAAAGATACTTAAATTAGGACCTTTTTAATCATTTTTGCTCATAAGTTGAATTTCATTAAAAGTTCAAGTGTTTATTGAAAAACATTTGGAAGTGCTTCCTAAGAGCATCCCAATGAGGGTTTTATCCTTCATGAAACTACTACATTTGAAGCCCTAATAAGAAATTTGATCCCCAATGAGCTGAAAAATGGGGTTAGATCCACCACTTGGGGAAAAATTTTAGTTGTGACGGGAACACGGATGGTACACTACGTGTTTTTATGTAAGTGGTAGAAAATTTTAATTTTTAAGTTATTAATCTTTTAACACACATATCTAACAATTTACATAGAGACACGTGGTGTATCGCCTCGTGTGACGGGAACACTGAAAAATCTCTCCACCACTTGGACTAGCAACTCTCTTCCTTGGGTAGCAAAAAACTAGGCTACATGTAACCCCTAAAAGCATTGGGTCCCACAAGAAAAGTAGCTACCCATGTGAGCCAAATTTTGTCACTCTCCTCCTATTTGCGAATACACTTATACTCTCTTTTAATACTTTTTTTAAATTCTTTTTCTTTACATATTTTTGTTCCAAAGGCCATCCTCCATTTTATATGTATGTTTAATTCTTAAGACATAAAATGATATAAGATGTTCTACTAAAAGAGTTTACTTTTATTAATTTCTAAATACAATCACACTACATATTAAAATGGCATTGGAAGTTTAGAGACCAAAACCGAAAACATCAAAAAACAACATACCTAAATTGCAAGGGCATTACAATTTAGTTATGAGATGAAATCTTATCTTGTATGATTTCAGAGAAACAAACCAACAGATAAAATTGAGATAAGAGAACCTAATCCAACGGTTCATAAGTGATAAAATCTAACTTTGTCAGAAAATGAATTTTTTTAGGTTGAAATGTTCATGATTTTTTTTGAGATAACACATCCAAAAATAAACTTAAGAAAAGTTAACACACAAAAAATTTGATCGCGTAATCAAATTACTACTTAAATAAATATATAGATAGCCCTATATAGAGCCCAAAAGTAAATAGCCCCTCATTAGGAGATATTCTTTTATAAAGCCTCAATGATTCATCAGAGCTCTAAAATAGGTTATATCCACCACTTTTTCAGCCACATATAAAGCTTCTCATTAGGAATGCTCTAAAGAAGCACATGTTTCTCTAGGAAGTGCTTCTAAAATTCACACAAAATTCTTTTAAGTTAATCTGTCAAATAGTCATAAGTATTTTTTTGCTATTAGACAACTCTTTTAGTTATTTTAGAAGAAGTCCCAAACAAACCCTAAATACCAACCAAATGGTCGATGACTAATTAGCAAAAAGAGTTTGTTTTGGTTTGTTTCAACTAGAACAAACGAGCTAAAACGTTACTTTTCTTTCATTAGTATTGGTTGAAATAATAAATAATAGATTACTAGTCTCTGTGGTGATAGGGTATTCGGAAGATAGTCCATGTGGTACAAAAATAAGGATTTAAGTCCCTGTGGTGAAAGTCTGTTAGGATTTATGTCCAAAATTGAAAAATTTGTTAACTCTTCGTTAATTGTTAGCACATGAGGCTCACATGTGAGGCTAAAAAGTTAAAATTAGTCTCACATGTAAGCCTCACGTGCTAACAATTAACGGAGAGTTATGTTTTAACCTCATATATGTGGTTCACTTGCTAATAATTAATGGAGAGTAAACATAATTTTTAATTTTGGGCATAAATCCTAACATATTTCACCATTAGAGCTTAAATCCTAATTTTTTTACCACATAAGCTATCATCCAACTATCGTATCACCACAGGAACGAGGGGCAGATCTATTAACGGACCAGGGTGGTCCCGGGACCACCCGAAACTCGGAAAAATGGTTGTGAAGATCTTCAAGGACCACCCAAGTCTGGGCAGTGATGGAGAAGAACAGCAGCCATGGCTGCTGCACGCTGTGCAAAACAGGAGGAGGAAGAAGAAAGCCGATTTTTTTTTAAAATGACTTGGCCAAAACGACGTCGTTTTGAGCCAAGTCATTAAAAAAATTTAAAAACTCACTCACGTGAGAACCTTCACACAATAGAGCACTCAGATCTTAGAACCTTCACTTTACCAATAATACATAATCGTCTGCCGCTCGGCCCGCTCATGTTCCTTACGGCATCGATCAATTCTCTGCACTCTAGTTTCTGTTCACCGTTCGCACCGATGGGCGACAACATCTCTGGTGAAAATCTGTAACCCTTATGCATTTTTTCTCCATGTAAAGCTCTGGTCTAGAGATTAGTGGTCCTCTTCTTCTTGGTCGAAGAGGTTTGTACTCACTTTGACTCTGTCCATTAAATAATTTTGCCATCCACTATTTGATATTAAATTATTTGTGATGTTAGATATTTAAATAATTTTACCATCCATTATCTGATATTAATTTATTTGTGATGTTAGATATTTAAATAATTTTACCATCCACTATCTGATATTAATTTATTTGTGATGTTAGATATTTAAATAATTTTACCATTCACTATCTGATATTAATTTATTTGTGATGTTAGATATTTAAATAATTTTACCATCCACTATCTGATATTAATTTATATTAATTTATTTGTGATGTTAGATATTTAAATAATTTTACCATTCACTATCTGATATTAATTTATTTGTGATGTTAGATATTTAAATAATTTTACCATCCACTATCTGATATTAATTTATATTAATTTATTTGTGATGTTAGATATTTAAATAATTTTACCATTATATTTAAATAATGTTACCATTCACTATCTGATATTAATTTATTTGTGATGTTAGATATTTAAATAATGTTACCATTCACTATCGGATATTAATTTATTTGTGATGTTAGATATTTAAATAATTTTACCATCCACTATATGATATTAATTTATTTGTGATGTTAGATATTTTGTTTAAGAAGTATTTTATTTTTAATGTTTGGTGGTGAATTGGTGATGAATTAAACTTTTAATGTTTCTTTGAAGTGATGGCAGTCTATTTGTGGCATGCATCTCTTTGCCTTTGCATTCGTAATATTATAATCCCACGGAACTAATTATAAATTTATAAATGAATCTGATTTCTCGTTTTTCATATAATATTTTTTTAGTTTCATCAATTCATATAGATTTTTTTTTTTATTAATTGATATGTGTAGAAATTAGAAGTATGGAACGATATTACAAGCGAAAATCATCATCGATTAGTTCGGACAATCATATTCCAAATAGTTCATCTCCAAACTTGGATGGTTCCAATCCTATTCCTAATAGTTCCCCTCCAATTCCAAATAGTTCTGATCCAATTACGGGTAATTCCACTCTACAACAAAATGAGTTAAAAGTTGATTTGGATAATCTTGAGAGAGACCCCGGAAAGAGAATTCCAATGAAGGATTATCCTCCAGATATTCGAGATGAGGTTTGAAGAGCATATATATTGATGGAGCATTTTAGAGCTAAAGATCATGATTTTCCATTCACTTTGCATTTGAATTAAAAGCGACGGTTCGTTGATAATTGGTTGAAGGAATTTCATTGGTTGGAATATAGTAGATTTAAAGATGAAGCATTTTGCTTCTATTGCTATCTATTCAAAGTCAACTTTGAACAATCAAGCAGTGACGTCTTTACTGAGGTAAGCTTTCAAAATTGGAAGCACGCAAGAGCTTGTTTTGAAAAACATGTGGGAATGGTTGGTAGCTTTCACAATAAAGCTGTTGAAGCTGCTAGTAATCTAATGAATCAAAAGACACATATTGAAACAGTTGTGGTCAAACAGTCAGAAGAAGCTCGTATGGCTTATCGCACTTGCTTGAATGCATCAATTGATTGCACTAAGTTTTTGTTGCGACAAGGTCTTCATTTCGTGGTCATGATGAAAGTGACACTTCAAACAATAAAGGTAACTATTTGGAGCTCTTGCAATTCCTTGAGGGTCATGATGAGAAAATAAAGGTCGTTGTGTTGGATAAAGCTCAGGGAAATCTCAAGCTAATAGCTCATTCAATTAAAAAAGATCTTGTTCATTCATGTTCTATTGAAACCATCAAAACTATCATAAGTGATATCAAGAATGCTAGGTTCTTTTCTCTATTGGTTGATGAGGCACGTGATGTTTCTATAAATGAGCAAATGGCGGTGGTTTTGCGTTATGTGGACAAAAATGGGAAAGTCATTGAAAGGTTTCTAGGAGTTCAACATGTTCCCAACACCACTTCAAACACACTAAAGGAGTCTATTGATGCGTTCATTCATTTCAATGAGTTGAGCTTCTCCAATTTACGAGGGCAAGGTTACGATGGTGCTAGTAATATGAAAGGTGAGTTCAATGGACTGAAGACAAAGATTTTGAATGATCAACCTTGTGCATTCTATGTTCATTGCTTTGCTCATCAACTCCAATTAGCTCTTGTTGCCGTAGTAAAGGATAATGTTGATGTTAACACATTCTTCCTATTGGCTAATAATGTGGTAAATAATATTGGAGCTTCATGTAAGCGTCGTGATGCACTTAGAGAGATGCAACAAAAAGAACTTATGAAGGCTCTTGAAAATGATTCTTTTATGACGGGACGAGGCTTAAATCAAGAAAAAAGTCTCAAACGTGCCGGAGCTACAAGATGGAATTCACATTATGGTACTTTGATTAGTTTGATTACTATGTTCTCATTCGTGGTCAATGTGCTTGAAATGATTGTTGATGATAACACCAATGATAGTGTGGCCGAAGCTAATAGGTTATTGAAAGACATACAATCTTTTGAGTTTGTGTTTCTCCTATTTTTGATGAAATATATATTGGGAATCACGAATGATTTATCACAAGCATTACAAAAGGATGATCAAGAGATTGTGAATGGAATGGCTTTAGTCAACACATGTAAAGAACAACAACTCTACATGAGGAATGATGAGGGGTTTGACCTTTTGGTTGACAAAGTTTTGTCATTTTGTGTCCAACATCATATTGAGGTTATTAACATGGATGAGACATATGTAGCTCATGGGAGGTCGCGCCATAATACCCACAAAAAGACCAACCGTCATCGTTACAAAGTGGAGCTCTTTTTGTTGTCATTGATTCCCAACTTACTGAGTTAAATGATCGCTTCAATGAGACAAGTACCGAATTGCTCATTTGTTTGGCTAGTTTGAGTCCAAATGATTCTTTTGTAACTTTTGACAAAGAAAAGCTACTTCGCCTTGCTCAATTGTACCCTCAAGATTTTACGAAGCAAGACATATTGGCACTTGAAGATCAACTTGATATTTATATTCATTCTATGTGTTCGAGAAGTGACTTTTCTCAGTTGCAAAGCATTAGTGATCTTGCTGAGAAAATGGTGGAAAAAAGGTTGCATCGAGTATTTCAATATGTGTATTTACTTATTGAATTGGCTTTGGTATTACCTGTTGCAACTGCTTCAGTAGGGAGAGCATTTTCCGCCATGAATATCATTGAGAGGCCACTCCGGATCAATGGTTAAATAATAGCTTAGTTGTTTACATTGAGAAATATGTTTTTTCTTGTATTGACAATGAAACTATCATGACACGTTTTCAAAGTATGAGATCCCATCGTGGACAAATTTAGTATTTCTAGCTTGTTAGCACAAAGATTATGAATGAAAATTGTAGTTTGCCATTATTTGTTCAATGATATTTTCGTCTTTTTTCTTTTCTTTTCTTTTCTTTTCTTTTTTGAGCTTTTATATTAGGATCACCTTAAGTTAAAATCCTGAATCCGTCACTGACGGGAACTAATAATCCAATCAGACCTAAATACATAAACCACAGGTGCATTAATTACTAATTTTCTGGTGCATCAAACATGGGTTTGGTTAGGCCAAGTTGACTAGGGGGTGCGTAGTGTGCTTATTTAATTATGCTTGGGGTCAAATTCTCCTTTCCGTACATTCACTCTCGTAACGAAAAATCCATCAACAAATATATGGTAAATGACGTTTATTTAGTTTTGACCATTGTGTATTTCGTGGATGAGTTCATTTGAAGTGGATAGTATCATAGACTCATAGTGGACGAGTAGTTGCGATGCTTTCACGACGAAGAAAATTTGGTAATTGTAAAAAACGTGTAACAACTACTGAAAGTTGATTCGAGAAAGCGCGCTGTGTTTGGATTAGGTTTAATTAAACAAGTCTATCTGATATTGCATGATATATTATGAAAGGACCAACGTTGAGATCAGAGTTTAAAATTTTATCGATACAGTCAATATTTTTATGAAAATATCTAAAAAATCATAGAAAGATATGGAAATGGGGAATGAAGTCTAAATTCACCTTATATCGGAGAAACTTTTAAGTTTAGGCTAAAATCGATATATATTATCGATATTTATGACACATCTGTTAAATATCAGAGAAACTCTTATATTTCGTCCAAACCAATGCTTGACAAAAATTTCATTTCAAATTTTCATTATTTTCATCAAAAGCAATAGATGTCAATATTCAATATGTCCGTCGATATTTCTACAAATTTGCATTTCAATATTTTCACCGATACTAATATTTTAAACATTAGTCGAAGTACATATGGTTATATACACACACACATATATATATGCGTGGCCGAGGGTGGACGTCGACTCTCGATACCGATTCGCGGACGTACGTCTGAACTTAGACTTTACTGCATTCTTAATTTCTTTCAGAACGTAAATTACAAACTAATCATAGACATATATGCATATGTAGGTTTGAAAAAAAAAGAGTATATATATATATATATATATATGCATATGTAGACAACAACGGAAAGTGAAGCTTTTTTGTATATAGCTAACAAATATATGCATCTCGATGGATACGAAAAAATAAGGTTTTCTGTCTACATTTTTAGGGCATTAGCAATGGAATAAATTATTTTATGTGCTCGAAATAAAAAACAATAATTTGAGAAAGCTATTTTTTTTCAAATTATATAATAATAGTGACATACTGTGCTGTATTTCAAACACACTGATAAATTTTTCGGACAATTTCCTAATTTGCAGAGTCATATGGATGGAAGAAAGTCACATACGTTCTTACCGGCCGCCGAAAGCGATTATTTGGATGCACTCAAAAAGTCTTTGGTCAAATCACGTGTACATATATTAATATAATCTATGATTGTGATATATACCTGCGCATCGACAAAAATGAAGATATAAATATTTGAAGATTAGATTTCAATGCTCTCAGGTCCGTACAAGCTACGGTACGTATAAATATCTCGGTGCTTCTTGTTCTTTTTAGGGTTTCTTTTTCTTGAGTCAGTAAACTGATGTAGTCTAAAGGCTGGACTGGACATCATCTTCATTTATATGATATTCAGTACCAATCAATTAATAAATTCCCCACTTTTTCGGCCCTTTTTAGTACATGGTTGTATTGTTGAGAGTGAATCTCACGTCAGAAAAAAAAAAAAAAATTTTGTATGTGCTTATAAATAATTTAACTACTCTAAATTGCCAATTGATTTTATGGTGAAATGCACTTCAACTTTCTTCAAGTATGAATTGATCAAACATTAGACTTACCAACAAAAACAGTAAATTAACATCACACGTACCCTAAAGTTATCACCGTACCCCTCAACTCGGGTAACTCCATGAATCATGTATATAAGCGGAGGCCGAGACACACACACACAGAGGCATACATTTATCCCCTACCGAAATTGCAGCTGCCGCTGAAACCTTACGTACCCTACTATCTTTAATACTAGCTTCTTCTGTTAAAGAAATTAGGCCAACGATCCTTTCACTATCTTCATTCACTGTTGAAGGTTACAATCCTTTCACTACTTAAAGGCTCTGCAATTAATCTTTTTTTTCTTCTGCTATATATACTTCCAGAATTTTATTCATCTGATAAAGAAATGGAGCAATCAAGAAACATGCTCATCAAAGTGTTACTCTCCCTTCTCAATCTCCTCAGGATCATCAAGACACACTACTACTCGTTGGTGATTACGTTACGTGATGATCAATATCACAAGCTTCCCGGAATAAGTTATTCTGATCGTGTTGTGCTACAAGATCACAATAATTTATTCCCGCAAGTAACCCCTTCGCCTTGGTTGGTGCCGTTACCGGTTCACTGTATAGCTGAATCCGTGAAGAACCAGCTCCTGGCGGTGCAAAATAGAGGAGGCAACACGCAGGATTCGGATTATGGCTCGCACACCGATACGTGTATTGTGTGCATGGATAAAGTGGAAGGAGGGCAAAGGGTGAGAGAGCTTTCCAATTGTTCACATGTATTTCACAAAGAGTGCCTAGATGCTTGGATTGATGAGGGTCAGTTTACCTGTCCTCTTTGTCGATCCAATCTATTGCCAAAGAATTGTACTACTCCAGAACCAAAAGGTCATGAACGGGAGTTGGATCCATGGAGGGCGGAGAGGATGATTTACTTGTTTGGTGACGATTACCAGCTCATGAGGTAGCTGGCTTTGTTAGGATGTAGTAGATATTCAGTGGTGAAGCAAGTATGAGGTTATTAATTGGTTGTCCTTGACACCAATAACTTCAAAAACTCCATGTGTATTTGTTTGTATTATTGTATTTGACCCCTATAATTAACAGGCAAACTAAATTACAACCTCATATTCCTACTTCTTTTATTTTCTTCTATCATATTTGTCTTTCTTTTCTCTCTTCTTGTATGGAATGCTTTAGTTGAAAAGTCTTGATAGTCTTCAACATTACTCTACAGTATCATGTATCCACTCTCGACAAGCTTCTACTAATAATAGTAGTTGTCAACATATGTTGGCATTAACTTTTGGCATATGTTGACAGGAATTGGCATGTGCCTACTAGGTGCTCGACAAAATGGCCCAATAAAACTTTTTGGTTGATACTATGACCCCATTATTTGAAAATCCTAGCTAGGCATATATATATATGTACGTAGTTGAATATAGTATATTAATTGTTATTAATGACTTTTTTATTTGATCGATCATCTTTTTATGAACATAAATAAATAAGAAAGCATGAAAACATGAATATATGAATATATGGTGATTTTGATAATCATTTCAGTTTTTTAATTTTAGTTTTCTATTTTCTTATAAATTGAAAACTTGTTTATGTTGAAGAACAAAGTCGCATTGAACACAAAATAATATACACTTTATAGTGGACGTTACTAATATCACATTTTATGATTCAACTCCATACCTAATAGAAGGCCGGCTAAGTTAGAAACTATATCGGCAATGATGGTCGTAAGACTTAGAAAGCAGCGTTAAGGTTTTCGTTTTCAGTTTTCATTGTTCTTTTGAAACTTGAAAACAATCATCAAACAAGTTTTTAGGTATAGGTTTTTCAAAAAAAAAAAAATTAAAAAAAAAAATTGAACAAACACGAAATGATTAACAAACATTAACGAGGCTTTATGATAGGATATTTAGTACCTGCACAAAGAGGGGCTTTTTTTTTTTTTTTTTTTGAGAGAAACAATAGAATTTCATTAACATAACCAACCACTTACAAGGATGCTAGATGGGTACATATACTTCAGTGATCAATTTCTTGACCTGAAGGTAATAAGCACAAATACGAATGATTTTAAAATCCCTATACGGTCATCACACAAAACACACCACTAAAACGAGGAATCCCGAGATTGATATGTCCTATAGACACGTGACATACCAAGCAACGAAACCCTTTCCAAAACCTACGCGAGACAACGAGGCTACAAAACCGCATAAGCGATACAAAAATCTATACGTGACAGCGAGGTTACCAACAAATTCGCATAAGCGACACGAAGGCCGAAGCAACAGACCAATAATAAAACACTAAACTAAAAAACAAAAGAAAAGAAACAGGTGATACAGCTGCAAGTTGGTAGTAGGTGTGGGAGCAAAACCAGGGCACGTGCAGAAATGTCGGGATGAGTGCGACGCCAGCTGTAGCTGGGACGAACTGAGAGAGGTGGGGAGGAAAGGGTTCCAGCCAGAGCCACCGAAGTCGTCGGAACGCCACCACAAACCAAACCAACATAATAGTACTGAGAGCCACCAGAGATTCCACCGACCGGAGTTGGTCGCAGTAATGGCAAGAAATAACGGCAACAACATGGGTGGTAAAGGGGTTGCCAAGCCAAGACCACCCACGCCACTGAACCGTCATCCCCACCACCACCACAAACCCAAAAGGGCAGAGCCCTCGGATGTCCAAACAACCGAGAGAAAAACGCTAGCAAATATGCACACCACACACAGCGGGAGACCAAGAAACTGCCGCCGGGAAGCTCTATGTGCAAACCCCGCCCAGGAGTTACACGAAGCCGAATAAACAAAACCTCTGAAGACGAGACCGCCAATAACCTGGCAAGAACAGAAAAAGAAGAGCATGTCAAAATACCCACAAAACAACCCAAAAACCAAGCTAAAACCGTATATCAAGCCCCAAACAGGAGCCCTGTGCGACAATAAAACAGCGAAATGGATCGGAGGCTCACCATCGAAACCATGGGAACCGGTTACGCACAGAAGAGTGCGGGGATAGGGTACTGGGCAGACCAAGAAAATAGAGAAAGAAGAGAAGAAAAAAAACAGCGAATGAATGGGGTTAGGGGAGGGGTATGTGGGTCGCAGCAAAGGTAGGAAGAATGAGCAATGGGTGGAAAGGCTAGGAGGAGGGGAATGGCAAAATGAGGTGGGAGGGGCTACCGCCGGCCCA
Source organism: Cotoneaster glaucophyllus (assembly GCA_036320875.1). Lineage (NCBI taxonomy): Eukaryota > Viridiplantae > Streptophyta > Magnoliopsida > Rosales > Rosaceae > Cotoneaster > Cotoneaster glaucophyllus. Next base: position 29,573,216 of record CM070070.1, on the reverse strand, counting down.
AGCCTAAGCAAGGGACCAACGGGTGAGGTTTGCAAGGTTAGGGTTTTGCCTTAGAGAGAGAGAGAGAAAGAGAATAGGAAGAACTTGTAAAGAGGGTTAAAATCCAGTGTTCTAAAAATCGGTCTAGGCGACCTCCTAGGCGCTGGGTGGTGGCTAGCCGCCAGGATTAACTCTTAATCGGGAGAAAAATCGGGGAAGGAATTAGGCGGGCGCCAAGGCGGCTTACCTTGGGCGTCCTAGGCGGTCTGGAATTTCAATTTTTTTTTCTGTTTTCAAACTTGAGAAAGGATGAGTGCAATTTCTGGAATTTTCAAGTTTGCAGGTTTCAGTTATTGCAAAGACGAAAGGAGGAAGAAGATGAGAAAATAAGTTTCTTTCTCATCCTTTCATTCTCACGTGACCACCCTCAAACTTTCCCATTTAATTATTTTTTAATTTCGTCCAATCACGTTTGGACAACTAGCATTAAGTTTACCTTTCCAAAAAAGAAAAATGGGTTGTCAATGCCCATAATCAAGTTACTATTTGATTGTTTAAATTTTTATATTCAAAGGAAAGAATAAAAGATGGTCTTGTTTGTTTGTGAGTTTATTGCTGATGTGAGTGATGGGAACTAGGGGTGGAGGGAGGGGTCACACCACACACGTGGTGGTTGAAATGGGGAAGGATGCTTTTCTGACCGGTTTTGGTGCTCCAAAGTTCAAAGTGGGACACCAACCCAGATAAAATCATAAATAAAAGAGAGAGGATTTCGTTGATGATAGATGTGCGTGGTTTGGTTAGGGGATACTTGTCATGGCTTCCTAGTAGTTTTATTATGACCCATTCAACCCACTACGTGGGATTTTTACTTTTATTTTTGAAAAACTAGATATAGTCATTCAAAATGTCTTAAGTTATATGGCATATATGCTTAATGTGTTTCTAAATTTTAGACTTGTTAGATATTCTTTTTGTATTTTATTATTATTTTTATTATTTTATCTATGGATTTTATACAAGTATAATTTCTTATGTGTCAATATGCATTTATTTACAAGATATACAAGAAATTTACCTAAATCTGCCTAGGCCGCCTAGGCACTCGCCTAGATCCCGCCTAGCCGCCTAGGCGCAAGGCGTCAGCCCGCCGCCCGACTAGCGCCTAGCGTTTTTTAGAACCTTGTTAAAATCACACAAAATACTTGCAAGAGTACAAGGTACGTAGTTATAGTAAGAATGCTCATGCAAGGTCATTCCCACATGGATTATTTAAAACGATTTATGTAAAAACCAAATCTTAAGAAATTATTTGAAAACAAGGTTTAGAAAAGGTTGATTTTGTGACTAAAAATAATAAAACAAATTTAATAGAAACAATTAAAGAAATCAGCAAGAAAACAATTTTCAAAAAAAAAAAAAAAAAAAAAAAAAAATTGAAATTAAACAGTTTTGAAAGAATGATAAAAAGACACTACAGTTCCGCTGTCACCTTAACAATCCTATGCAGTTTTACCAATTACTTATGAATTATACATGCAACTTTGAAGGTTAGGTTTTTCCAATGCATATTCTACTTGTGGCATTCAAGATAGAATATATATGAAACTTGCAATCCATCTGTGACATTCAAATCAATTATAAACATGCATGACTAATTATGATTTGTGAAAACCCTTTGAAAAACCATGCAACGCTTAAGCCATGGCATTTTCCCTAAGTGAACTTACAATTATTAACCACAAGAAACATTCCTCAATTTCCGGGTGGCATTCCAAGAAACTACATCCAGTTACTTATCTAAACATCATGATGGTAGCTAAGCATGAAGATGTAGAGACAGTTTAAACATAATGATTAATAATTCAAAGTATGTATGCATAATATCATAAACAATTAAATAGACTACATATTTATGCTAAGGCTCCTTCTCCAAATTGATGCGTAGAGAACCCTAATGGCTAATTAGCTTTATTTATGCTACTACAAAATAAAATCCTTCATAAAAAAAATACAAAATAAAATCCTTCATAGAAAAAAATAAAATCCTTCATAGAAAAGGTCTTTTAAAAACTAGGAAATAAAATAAGTTAAAGTAAACTATGAAACATAATCCTAATCAATTAGGGGAAATCTGTCCAGCCACGTTCAGGACCTTAGACACCTCCAAAACAGGCACAAGACAACTCTTTTAAAGCTTGAGATGTCCTGAACATATTTGCAGAAAAGCCCATTGCCATAAAACGTCATCTTGAACGCCAAAAAAGCTAACTAAGCCCAAAATGTCACTTTAACAGTTTCGCGCACTGCTCATTTATGTATTCGCCATAAATTAACCACTTAGTAGAAAATTTGGCACAAACAAATTGAAAAACTTGTGAATGTCCTTCAATTGGAATCACGCCATAATTCATCTGCTTGGTCACTTTTTACTCAAGAAGAAGTCGTATGTCCTACAATTAAATTATAATTCAAAAAATCAAAATATGGTCAAAACAAATACCAAAATATACTAAAATAAAATAAAATACATAGTATAATATTGACTCATCACTTTACAAGTGAGTAAAACGGTATATGATAATCAAACGGTACCCATGCATCATATCAGTTTCTTCTTACTTTTCTTTTACCCGTGGGTTAAAAGAAAACCAAACCTAGATTCAACTAGAAGTAATTCGCAACCCGTTGGGTCATCAAAGATCACGGATTAACGGGTCACGGACCAGCTAGCATTGTCGCCCTAGCTAGCACATCTCAATGGTCCTCATGCATGATCGAAATGTCACCGACTCACCAGTCAAATTCAAGTATTCAAACTGACTCAAGATCAAGGAACAAAATATCGATAATATCGCCGATATTATCAGTTTTTCGGGGAGACGATATTTTTTTAAGTATCCAAAGGGTTTTCGTGATAATATCGCGATATTATCGATAATATCGATAATATCGCGATATTTTCGAAATATCGGGATATTTTTTTAAATGGGCTTTTCGGAGAAGAACGCCGGAGCTTCTACAGCTCCGGCCGACTGTAAAACAACACTCTAGACTCCGATCTAGGTATGAAAATGAAATAGAAGACGAGATGAACGTTTTTATATATTCCGTTTGCCGTGAAACGGTCGGAGGTGTTCGGAAAGTTCGTCGACACCCACGGCCTCGCCGGAGATGGGTGTGCCGAGCCGATTTCGTCCCAAAAACCTTGCAAAAACACGATTTCGCCGATGGAAGAGACGAGAAGGAGAGGGAGAAAGACGAGGTTGCTGATGAATGATGATGGGTGTGCGTGTGTGTATGTGGATCTCGGACCCTAGGTGCAGAGAGAAAGGAGAGACGGCGCCGACAAAGGAGGAAGAGAGAGAGGTTCGAGAGAGATAGAGGTGTCTGTGCTGTGCGTGTGTGTGGGAGATGGAGGAAGAAGAGAGAAGGTTCGAGAGAGAGGTGAGGTGAGGAGGTCTCTGTGCGTGTGTGTGTATGCGTGTGACTGTGTGTGTGGGAGTCTGGGAGATGCAGGAAGAAGAGAGAAGGTTCGAGAGAGAGGTGAGGTGAGGAGGTCTCTGTGCGTGTGTGTGTATGCGTGTAACTGTGTGTGGGAGTCTGGGAGATGGAGGAAGAAGAGAGAAGGTTCGAGAGAAAGACAGAGACTGTCTGTATGCGAGTGGGGGAGAGAGAGAGACAGAGACTGTCTGTGTGCGTGTGTGGTGGTGGTGGGCCTGGTGGCATGTCTGTGTGTGTGTGTGGTTGGGCTTGGCCCTTGGGTCACTCATGTCATCTAATCTATCTGACTCACCTGAGTGGTTGGGCTTCACGCATGCAACACAGGATGAGGACCATGGCAGTAGGCGGGCAGGACCAGGAATTGGTGTCATAGGGAAGGACTATACTCGTACAGAAAGAGGCAAGGGGACTTTGTCAAGTGAAGAAGGAAGTAGTAACTATGGTTATACTCCTAACCAACCATTTCCCTACCCTTCATATCCCATTCATGTTGGGATGGAATCGAGCGACTCATGGAAAGAATCCGACACTCAATCTTCAAATGATTTTGGTTATGGACAACGTCAACCAATCTCGGATCCATATGGGTGGCATGTTAACAATTACATGCAAAACTATTTTGGGGATTTATCATTTGATAACTACTCTTCACAATACACTCACTCTACACATAGAGATGATGAAGATAGTGAAAATTTTGAACCTCATAGGAACTCTATGTGGTACTAAGTCACTCATATATCTTACCATGTAATGTATAAAGTGTAAAATATTGCACTAATTCATTATATATAAATGATTTTGGTGTGTTTAAACTTCTTTCATTAATTACTATATATTTTCTACACTCACAATGTTTGCCAGCTCGCTATATAATCAACTTGATAATGTTAAATCCATCATGCAATGCATTTCCTTCCAATTTTTTGTGATAAACTAACAGATAATTGACTAAATAAACATCCTGCAAAGTTTCAATAAAAATTTCCAAGTTTTTCTTACAATTTCCGTGGTTTCCATGGAAATTTTATCGATATCGATATTATCCCGATATTTCCATCGATATTTCCGTGTTTTCAGACTACCGATATTTCCGATATTACCGATATTTAATACCTTGCTCAAGATTAAGGCCGGTGAATGGAATAAGAAAAACGGAGCGACCCCTTAGACGTAGACAGGCAAAGGAAACGGACCGACCTCTTAGACGTAGACAGACAAAGGAGTACTTTTTGTTGGCAAAATCTCTAGATCTTATTGAGAGTGAGAAGCATCAATTAATTTGTACGTTATTCATACATTGCCTACTTTCTTGGACTTGTTCGGCAGATGAACCGGTTGATCTGAAATCATTTTTTGTTGGATTAAATGATAGTATTAGGAGTTTTTTTTTTGGGAAAATCGTATTCGTATAGTTTGTTCGCTAAAATTGAATGTCTTAATAGTTTTGAATTTGTGTAAATTTTGTAAGAATGATCTATTTATAATGTACTAAAATATAAACAGTAACCATAAACCGATGCTGACTTTGGGTATCTAAACTAAAAATAGAAGATATATATATATATAAAGAAAAGAAAGACTTACTTTGGGTATATATCTAAACCAAAAATAGAAGATGTATAAAAAAAGAAAGACTTAGGAGTAAGATTCCTAGGAGATTGTTAATTTGGTGCATTTTTATGCATGGATTCTCTATATCTGTCTCTCGTTGTCTCACAGCGAAGCACCATATGATTGAATGGGCGGAGATTTGAATGTGTTCGCACCGACCAAGACATCGTTATCATCTTCTTTTTCAAAGACTACAAAAACTAGGCAGCAAATGAAAAGGAGGCCTAGCTTAATTAGCTTGCATTATTTCAGAAAACAAACCCTACATGCTCATTGTTCCAATACAAAAAAGATGAGACATTCAGAAGATGCGACTTTAATTTACCGGTTCCCAAAATGTACCCATAAGTTGACAAAGTGAACACACAAAATTAATGAATAAGTAGGAAAAAAAAAAACATCACTTGATCGCTATATATAGCTCGATTAGTGTTTCGTAACTTTCAATAGTTTGTTCTAAAGTCTCCATAATTTGACAATATGGAACCACCATCAAATCAGGTCTACCAAGGAAGTCGGTAAAGCTCATTCAGTGATTACGAGTTATGACTTTACGTGAGCGCCAAAAAGTTAAACAAGAAAGAAAGATTTGAAATTAAAGATAAAGAAAGGAGCACATTAATCTATTCAACTTGGTTAACCAAAATCTGCAGCTCCTTGATTGATTAATTACAGTCAACTTCGTCCAATATTTAACAATACTCAAAGTGATTCCTTAAATTTGCAACCAACACGTATTAATCCCATACATATTTAATTAAGAATATCCTATGTATCGTTCGATATGTTCTTGCACTTATTATCTAGTCTAGCAAGGAAAATGAGGAAAGCTTGACGTACGGGCGCCAAAAAATTCAACGGGAGCTTCTTGATTTATTAATTACACCGGGCATCATTCAATATTCCCAAAAATAAGGAAAGCTTTTTAAATGTCATATCAACTTCTACATATTTTTTAATTTATCATACAAACTAAAATTTTAGATAATTTATTATATGAATTTTTGAAATCATTAATTTGTCTCATTTTAACTTCGTTAAGTTTCTTATCCAAAAGAAGGTTTTCTTGGACTTTTGACCCTATTTTTCACAAATTTATTTATTTATGGGATAAATTGATTTTACACTAGGGTGGGAGATAAATTAACTTCAAATTGCTTTCTATCCAAAATAAGTATAAATTATATTTCAAAAAATTTCTCAAAATTTATTTACTCAAATTGCTTTGTCGTGCCCTAGATTATATATCAATATCATTCAGTATCCTCGCTGGATGGTGGTTGCTGATTAATATAATCATATATATAGTTGATTTCATCAAACTGACGTGTGATGCTAATAAAAGCCACTACATACGTAACCTTAATTAAAATACATCAACGTACGCCAGCCCGTTATAAACTTCTGTGAGCTCAATTATCAAAGCATCCACCATACATCATATCCTAGTGTCTGCTGCCACCATACCCCTTTAAAGCCCGACCCCGAGCATAAGAAAATGGGTGAAGTGCCGATTTAGTTATTGAATTATCACCTCAGTGAAAATTAGGTCATTGAATTATTTTTTTGGTAAAATAAGTCCTTAAATTCATTAGAAATTGCTAATTTCATCCTACTATTATATTCAAAGCTATTTTATCCAATTTTTCGTCGACTCAAGTCACTTGACACACTTTATAGTGTAATACCATCATTTTCTTGTCTATAAATGCTTAACATTTCATATAAGTTGCGAATATAATGTTTAATTTACCCTCAAAAGTTAACTTACACAATTTCTTTATAAAAAGAAAACTACCAATTTCTCCTCCAAAGTTAACTTCATACACTATTTCTTTATGAAAAACTACCAATCTACCCTCCAATGTGTATCACATGCAAGTAACGTGACTTAGATTGACGGAAAATTGAATATAGTAGCTTCGAATATAAAATTAGGGATGTAATTGGCAAATTTTTATAATTCAGGGACTAATTTTTCTGAAAAAATAGTTTAGGGACCTAATTTTTGCTAAAGCGATAATTTAGGGACTAAATTGACTGTTTACCCTAAGAAAATTATCGACTTGTAGTGGATGATATTATATTTTGGGGGCATTTCTTGTGTATTTTAATTAATTATTTTCTAATTATCAAACTTGTTGGCCGGTCAAACCCTACCTGTTTCCAAAGCTCTTCATTTTTTGCAAAACTGGTTAGGTTAAATGTCCACTTTGTCCATTTTTTGCAAAGCTCTTCATTTTAATTAATTATTTTCAAATTATAAAAATAAAAATGTTCATTTTGTTTTTTTTTTTGCGTGAACCGCCCATTTTGTTATTTTAGTAAACGATCCTTTCACTGTCTTCCTCCACTATATATCGGTTGCATTTGCTTGGTATTTGTGACTCTGATCTCTCTGTTTCTCTCTCTCTCTCTCTCTCTAGATCTTTTTCTCTCTCACATTACATTCATCTGATGGGTCGACCGATAAACCTGCTTTCCAAATTGTTTCTCGTTCTTCTCGATCTACTCAACATGATCAAGTTACACTACTGCTTACTCATTAAGCAACGTCAACAATTTAACAAGCTACATATTTATGAACATCGTCCGCTAGAGAATGATTCATTTCCACCACTGCCACCACAAGCAGCCACTCCTTCATGGCGGCCTTCACCTTGGTTGGTACCGTTACCAGTACACTGCATAGCTGAATCCGTCAAGAACCAACTCCCGGTGCTGCAATACCAAGAAAGTCTCATGAAAACACGAAGCCAAGCAGAAGCAGAAGAACAGGACTGCCACGTGAATATGTGCATAGTGTGCATGGATAGCATGGAGGAAGGCCAAGCGATGAGAGAGCCATGCAATTGTTCGCATGCTTTTCATAAGGAGTGCCTAGATGTCTGGATTGATCAAGGTCAGCTAACATGTCCTCTCTGTAGATCGGAGCTATTGCCTAAAACTTGTAGTACTTCCCCAAACTCAAAAGATAAGGATCCATGGAGGAAGGAGAGGATGGTTTACTTGTTTGGTGATGATTATTTCATGAGCTAGCTGGCTACTAAGCCGATCTTGTTTCAGAAATCAGAATATTAATTGATGCATTTCCTTTTCTGAAGTTTCAACTCTCAAGCCAATTAACTCAAAGTTTTCATTAGTTAATTTTTGTTTGTAGATTATTATGTTTGCTCGATCTTTCTTAATTCCAAGTAGTTTCCGTAGAACCTATAAAAAAGAGAGAGTTGTAGCAAGAACTACTCTTGTGCACGCACTTCACCCGGCTAGGAAGTGTTAACTCTGAGATTTAGCTATGGAGAAATGCAGAGAAAGAACAAAAGAGAATTCGAAGAGAGAGAGTAGAGAGAGAAGCTGTGACTTTTCATATATGATCCAACTATTACATCTTTTGCCTTAAATACAACCACACATAACTAACTTCTAGTCACCACCAATACAATTGAGACACATGGCAGTTCCTAACAACTCTATCAACTAACGGTACATTATTTATTCTAACATTCCCCCTCAAGCTTATGCTGGACAGTCCCAAGCATAAGATTGGAACAATGAGAACCAAACAATGGAAAACACAAACCCTTTGTAAGGATATCAGCAACCTGTTCTGATGATGCTACAAACTGCAACAGAATTGTTCCTTGCTGAACCCTTTCACGCACAAAATGACAGTCTATTTCAATGTGTTTGGCTTTAGAATGCAAAATGGGATTAGTGGCTAGAGCCATGGCAGATATATTGTCACAATGAAGTAAAGGAGTAACTGAAGAAGAAAGTGACAAATCCTTTAGTAATTGTTAAAGCCATACCACCTCAGCAGTTGTAGTTGCCATTGCTCTATACTCTGCCTCTGTAGAAGAACGACTAATAGTATGTTGTTTCTTCGAACTCCAAGAAATGGGATTGTGACCTAAAAACACAACAAACCCAGTTGTTGACCTTCTGTCATTGGGATCCCCTGCCCAATCAGCATCTGTGTAAGTTCTAATGTCCAGATTGCCAGGTTTAAAACACAGTCCAAGATGCATAGTTCCTTTAAGATACCGCAAGATTCTCTTGACAGCAACAAAATGACTTTCAAGTGGAGAATGCATGAATTGACATACTTGATTAACTGAATATGCTATATCAGGTCTAGTAAATGTCAAATATTGTAAGGCACCAACTACACTTCTGTAAATACCTGGATCAGGAACTGGAGGACTACCATGAGTTAAGAGCTTTTGATTAGGATGACAAGGAGTTGTACAAGGCTTACTGTCTAACATACTTGTCTTGTGCAGCAAGTCCTTGATATATTTGGATTGATGAATAAGTAAGCCCTGAGATTGATACTCAATTTGCAAACCAAGGAAATAGTGTAGTATTCCTAAATCCTTCATATCAAACTCCTTAGTTAACTGGTTTATCACAGATTGAACATGGGAATCATCATCTCCACTGAGAATAATGTCATCAACATATAGTAGCAAGACAACAATTGAATGACCATTATTTTTGACATATAAAGATGGATCAGCATAGGATGCTTTAAAACCCAAACTAAGAAGAAATCTGGAAAACATTTCATTCCAGGCTCGGGGAGCCTGTTTGAGTCCATACAAAGACCTTTCTAGTTTGCACACAAACTCTGGATGAACCTTGTCAATAAACCCTTGTGGTTAAGCCATGTAAACTTCTTCATCGAGAAACCCATGCAGAAAAGCATTTTTGACATCTAACTGTTTTAGTTTCCACCCCTTTGTAGCAGCTAATGATAACATCAATCTTACTGTAGTAGGTTTAACTACAGGACTAAAAGTCTCATAATAATCAAGACCAGCTTCCTGAGAAAACCCCTTGGCCACTAAACGAGCCTTATACCTTGCAACAGAGCCATCTGGATGTCTTTTCACCTTATAAATCCACTTGCAACCCACTAAGTTCTTGTGAGGTGGAAGGGGAACTAAGGTCTATGTGCGCTGTTTAATAAGAGCCTCCATCTCCTCATTCATTGCCTGTTTCCACTGAGAACACTTGGAAGCAGCGCTGAAAGATTGAGGTTCCCTCTCCAAAGAAGAATCAACTGAAGAAGTAGCAGAAAATGCCTTCTTTTTAGAGATCCCAGACTTGGACCTTGTTTGCATTGGATGTGTATTAATATTTGTCATAGAAGCTTGTTGCAGAACTGGAGCTTGAGAATTCGCCACATCAGGATGGTTGTCAGATAACTCCAATGAAGATGTAGAATATGAGGCAGTTGAACCTCCAGCAGAGACAAGATCACCAGGTGTTTGAGAGTAGGACTGAGTAATTGGTATTTGAGAAGAGGATGACAAATGTGGAAATGGTATAGGTATGATTGGAGGATGATGAAAAGTATTAGAGTGACTCATCGAGGCTGGGAGTGGTTTAGTAGATAGATCAGACTGTAGACAAGAAGTGGACAACCCATGTGCACTAGGAAAAACAGTTTCATCAAACAAGACATGCCTAGAGACAATAAGTTTGTTATCCCTTATAGCATAGCATATATAGCCCTTATATTGAGCAGCATACCCTAAGAATATACATTGTGTTGTTTTAGGGTCCAGTTTATGATGTCTATAGGGTTTCAAGGAAGGGTAACAAGCACAGCCAAAAATCCGTAAATGCTCAAGTCAAGGTGGAGAGTGAAACAACATCTCAATGGAGACTGCATCTTTAACACAGAGGTAGGCATTCTATTAATAAGGTAGGTAGCTGTAGCACAGGCATGGAACCAAAATATAGGTGAAAGGAAAGCTTTTTGAAGCAATGTAATGGCAGTTTCAACAAGATGCCTATTCTTTCTCTCAGCTAAACTATTCTGCTCGGGAGTGTATATACATGATTTTTGGTGTACAATGCCTTTGGATTTGAGAAAATTTTGAAATAAAATACCAGTATACTCCCCTCCACCATCACTTTGTAGTACTTTAATATGTGCAGAAAAATAAGTCTGAATGTAAGTTTGAAAGTGCACAAATATCTCAAAAACTGCAGCTTTATTAGTCATGGGAAATATCCACGTATATCGTGTACATTCATCGATAAACGACACATAATAGCTATACCCTTCCAAAGACTTAGTAGGTGAGGGACCCCATACATCAGTGTGGATGACTTCAAAAGGAACAAGAGACTTTGAAGCCACAAAGGGAAAAGGTAACTTGGTAAACTTGCCTTTCAAGCAATCAATACAAGTGTGAGGTGTAGAATTACAGGGAAAAGGAATATCTGACTTACTAAGAGCTACTTGAGTGACAGAGTTGGTTGGATGACCCAATCTATAATGCCACAGAGATGCATTGATTTTCTGTCCCAGAAATGCTGCAGGAGTTGGTTTAGGTTGTTTGAGAATGGGAAGTGGATAGACAGCTTGGTTACTCAGTCCTTGGTAGAGTACCTTGTTGGTGACCTTGTCCTGTATACACACAGAAAACTCGTCAACAATACACCTACAATTATTGTCTTTGCACAATTGATACATAGACAATAAATGTTGAGAGAGGTTTGGAACATGTAACACAGAGTTTAACTCAAGTTTGTGAGATGAAGTATTTAAAATAGCTTGACCAATGTGTGAAATTTTTAAACCTTCACCACTAGCACTGGTAACAGTCTCTGATGAAGCATAAGGTGTGACAGCTTGCAAATTGGACAGATCAGAGGTCATATAGTTGGTTGCTCCAGAATCTAGTAGCCAATACTCTTGTTGTGGTGCTGTTAGAGAGAAATTGGTTCTTGCAGTAAAGGCACCAGTGGAACCGTGTTGAGGAGAGAACATCCCATTTGAAAACTGAGGGTGAGACATCATGTTAGGATTTTGCACTTGAGTCAGATTAGGACTTTGCACTTGAGATTGGAATGGATTTGGAGATGGAAACTGTTGGTGGAATTGTGGGGTAGGAGAGTAAAATGGATGTTGCTGAGATTGAGAGAAGTTCTGAGATTGAGGCACAGAAACAGTTGCAGAATTGAGTCTGTCAAAACAGGTTGCAGCAGTATGCCCCTTTCTGTGACATATTTGACAGCCATTTTGGAAGCAGGTTAAAGCTACATGTCCCTTTCTATCGCATATCTGACAGATGAGTAAAGGTTGAAAAGATTGGCTTGAACCTATCTGAGAGCCAGGATTCGGAAGTTGAGACTGAGGTTGGAAACCAGGTTGGGCAGATCCTTGATATCCAGAAGGTTGATGAAATCCAGTGTTGAACTTCTTGCCTTTTCCCTTAAATCTGTAGTTATTCCCCCTGAAGTTATTATAAGTTCCAGAGTCAGTCTGAGAGACATATGCAACAGGACCATTTGTAGGAGAAAATGGCAGTGGCTGAAACTGAGGCATCTGTGAAACAGAAGGAACATAAGCCCCAAAACCGAAATTGCCAGCATGAGTCATTGAATTGGAAGAGCCACCAGTTTCCCAAACTGAACTAGAAGCATTTGTAAGCATAGCTGCCATTAAGGTTGGTGACTTGATAACTTCCTCCAGTGTAGACTCTCCTGCCTTTAACTGAGACCTAAGCTCTTTCAGTGAAACCAGATTTTCTCTCCCTCAAATTACAGACTTAATGGTATTATATTCTGTAGGTAAGCCTCTCAGAGCTACAATCACAATGTCCTCATTCGAAATCACAACACCAGCAGTAGCTAATTGATCCCTACAATCTTTAATTCTCTACAAATAAAGATCAATAGATTCTGGCCCTTTCTTGATGTTTTGCAGATCAATCTTCATTTGGACTATGCTAGTCCGGGTCATACTCACAAATCACTCTTTAAGATTATTCCACATTTGTTGTGAGCTTTGACAACCAATAACACAAGACAAAGCAGCAGTGGATAGTGTTGCAGTAATCAAAGTCATAAGAGCTTTATCATGTATTTTCCAAACTTTATAAGCATCAGTCAGTGGAGAGTTATTAACAACCGATTCACCATCAGAATCTGACACATCATATTTCGAAGGACAAGGAATAGTTACATCAATAAACCCCATAATTCCATTCCCTTATAGCAGCAATTCTATCTGAAAATTCCAAGTAACAAAATTCGAATCATCCAACTTCACAGTAACAGTGTTTCCAACGCTGGATATAAGCGAAGAAATTGGAGATTGTGTGAGTGCTAATTGTGCAGTAGTAACCATGACTAATCAACCAAACAGAACAATAGCTTCAGTAATGCAAGAATTCCAAGAAGCACAGAATGCTACTTCAATCGTAAGTAAGCTCCAAGAAACAAAGAATCAAGCAGCAACAATTTCCAAGAATCAACAAATCAAATCAAGCAGAGAACTCGAAAGAAAGCACCTCAATTGCAGCGACGAGGTGAATAATGCACGAATTCAGCCATATATCCAAGCAGCAACGACGAAATCAATAATCAAGAACGACAATCAAACAATCGAAAGGAGAAATTCTACCAACCAGCTCAAGAAATCCCCAAAAGCAAAATTCTAGGGTTTCAGAAATTCCACCGACAATCACCGGAATAACGCACAATCACCGGAACAACGCACGATCAGCTGAACCACGAAGACAAGCGGAAGTACAAGAATCGTCTATCAATGGTGTTACCCTTGGTAGGCGAAGATACCATGTTAACTCTGAGATTTAGCTATGGAGAAATGCAGAGAAAGAACAAAAGAGAATTCGAAGAGAGAGAGTAGAGAGAGAAGCTGTGACTTTTCATATATGATCCAACTATTACATCTTTTGCCTTAAATACAACCACACATAACTAACTTCTAGTCACCACCAATACAATTGAGACACATGGCAGTTCCTAACAACTCTATCAACTAACGGTACATTATTTATTCTAACAGGAAGCAACCCCTCCCCTTTATTTTATAGAATAATTGAACTTATTGCTGGCTAGTTATTCTAAGCTAAAATTGGCTGCAGGATTTCGCTCTGCAACTAGATGAAGATCGTTTCGGGGGTTACTGTGGCGTGGCTAAATATAGAGCAATCCGCCCCTGACGTTTGATTAGTAGATTACATAGAACTTCAAAAGATAATCTCTTATATTAGGATAATGCTAAGGAAACTAAATTTTTAGACAAAATTTGCAAACTAGTTAAATGATGTGTCACCAATAGGAAATGAACAAATTTATCAACACTTAGTAATATTCAATCATCAATTTTCATGTTAATTAGTTTACTACTTTTGTCTACAAATTTAATTTTTCTAGCATTATTCTGTCTATACGAATATAGTTAGTGGATAATTTGTCATCATATTTTTCACATATAATTGTGAGGTTAGGTACACATGAAAATGGATGATCTCATGATTCAAGATTATGGAGGTTTCTAGGTTCCATCATTTTATTTTGGGTTTATATCACAAATGTTCCCTGAAATTGACCCCATCAATCATGATGGTCCCTGAAATTGAAAATCGATCAATGTAGTCCTTGAATTTTAACTCGCGAATCAATGTGGTCATTCTGTTAGTGTTCCGTCCAAATTAACACTAAAAAAAGGTTAGAGAACCAATTTTTCATGGTAAAATGACCAAAAAAAGGTTAGAGAACCACTTTTTTTTTGTTTTTATTTTAGTTTTAGCACCAAATCCATGAAAAAATGGAGAGAAAAGTGAAGATGGAAAAAGGAAAAGAGAGGTAGTAAGTAAAATTATAAGTAACAGGGTTATTTTTGATCATTTTACCATGAAAAATTGGTTCTCTAACTTTTTTTAAAGTTAATTTGGACGGAACACTCGCGAGTTAAAATTCAGAGACTACATTGATCGATTTTCAATTTCAGGGACCATCATGATTGATGGGGTCAATTTCAGGGACCATTTGTGATATAACCCCTTTTATTTTTGGACGCTACCTTTCAAAATCAATTGCCCAGTCTACCCACATAGCACATTTTCATCTCATGAAAACATAGTTTCTCTCGTGATCTAATTTTTAATTAATTTCCCGAAATTTGGATTTCACAAAAGATGCTGAAACTTCCACATGCATGGCAAACATCGATAGGTTAGAAATAGTCTGCTTCTGTAATCTTCCACACTTTTACAACCAAATGTGATGTACCATGGAGAGATTTATCAGTGTGTCATGATCCGATATTTCATGTGTCATAATACAAATGGTTAGATATTTTCTATAAAAAAAAAATTGAATTGCTTATATTATGATACCTGGTAAAATTTCTCAATGCCATGCATCTCTCCTCTCGTCCAAGTTCCAATAATTTTTTTTTTTTTTTGTATATTCGGAACATCATCAAGTCCACCTATATTATAACATTTCGAATGGTAATACCAATTAATTTCAAGTAAATATCTCTTCCCAAGCCACCCAATGTAATGTGGTGTTACTTGTATCAATTTATCCATGGTACGCTAAATGTATCTATTTATGATCGAATCTTATACAATACCTTCATAAAATATATAATTTTTTGACAAGACGATTTTTAATATAACGATATTGTTTACATTAATAAGTTATATATTTTAAAGGACATGGTACTTACCAAGAATGGACATACTCGGTATGAGTATTGTTCTTTTCATGACACATAGTGAGTCTGACGTTGAAAAATTATGCAATGCTAAAACAATCATGTATAAATGTGTATCATTCTCATTCATTACTCCATCATTATCGGAATAAATAAACAAAATTGACAAAAGTACATACATGTATTTATAATACAACCATCATCTCGACAATCAGATGATAATCGTATATACATAAGCATTGTAGCCATCCTAAAATAAATACATGCAAAGACTAAAAAAAAACTTTGGGTTATCTAAAGGCTTTTGTAAAATAGTTTCTTGGAGGCCCAATGTTTCTTATGGACCACAACCATTTTAGCCCACAATTAATATAATTCTGTTGAACCGGTTCATCTTTGTGGATTTGCTCAAATTCCCCACCTCTTATTTTTTTTCCCCTACAAAACAACACCACAACCCTTTCCCCTTTCCCCGATTTCGCGTTCACTCTTATCCATCTTGGATTTTGACTCAGATCGAAGAGAAGAATGGAGCTGATCACCAAAATTCCGTCGTCCCTTCGCCCAACATATATCTCCGATCGCCATTGTTATCATCATCTTCGCAATTGTTGACATGACGCCGCCGCCGCCGCCGCAACAACCGATCAACAACAACCTCCCAACGGTACCAGATCTCCTCCTGACGGCTCTCTCCATCTCCTTCCTCGTCTCCTCCTCCGCCCGAGCTACCCTCTTCTCCAAAACCCCATTTTCCCATTTACCTTCCTGCCCTCGCCGCCTTTTCAAAATCCCCACCATGTCTCTCCACCACCACCCCCAGCAGCACCGCTTTGCCACCCCGCAGTCCCTCTCCGAGTGGCTCAAGCCCCGATTGCTCTCCGACTCTCTCGCCTCTTGGGGGGTCAAGCCTGGCACCAAGAACGTCCACAACCTCTGGCTCGAGCTCTCCGAAGGCGAAAGCTTTTTAGCCGATTCATCCCCGCCGGTTCGAACGGTTCACGTTGTCACGGTCCGGATCATCGACAATAAATCCCGGGTTTTGATCGAAGCCCACCAAGAATTATCGGATGGCAGCGTCAGGAGCCGAGGCCGGCCACTGTCAGAGAAAATGAAACCCGGAGAGGACCACGAATCGGCGGCGAACCGGGCGGTTATGGAAGAGCTCGGTTCGATATTGAATTCGGCAAGCAGCGGCATTGTGAAGATTGTTCCAGGTTCTTATGAGAAAAGGGTGGAGGAGCGGCATTCAATGTCGTATCCGGGCTTGCCGGCGTGTTACGTGCTGCACTCGGTGGATGCTTGGGTGGAGGGCTTGCCGGAAGGTGAGTTTTGCACCGAGGAGGAGCACGAGTATCCGAATGGCGGAGCGATGAGCATTGCCCACGAGGCTGTGTCTGTCAAGAAGCATTTTTGGAAATGGGTTAGTCTTGATTCCATAAATTAACCACTTCACAATGTAGTTCAATAAATTGTTGGATTTGTTGAACTGTTTAGATTATGATATACTGCTTATAAAGATACTTGACATTAAAGCAATCCTGTAAGAAAATGTCGTTTTGAGGCTTTTGGTTATTGTTCATGAGAGGACATATTGATTCGATTTTCGGTTGAATGTGTATATTACTTTTACTTTGAATCATCGTAATACTGGTTGTGTAATTTTTGCTTTAGCTGTATCTCTCCGTACTTCACTTGCAGCATTTACGGTGCACTAATTTTTTACTTGAATGCTTTATCAAACTTGTTCGTCTCTTTTGGGAGCTGTTATTTGTTCAGGAAGGACTTGAGGACGTATTGGCCTTATGATCCATTTGTGAATTAAATTGCTAACCGAAAAATGCAGCTTGATTGACCAGTTAGCCCCACACAGTGGTTGATAATCTACGAACGAATGCTTGACCAAGGTGCTGGGTTTACTTGAATGAGAACAGATTTTTGGTTAAAATTACCGTATTGCATTAGCTTAGGCAATGTTTAACAGTTTCTGTTCGGTGTATAGGAATGTTGTCAAATTCTGGTGCAAGTAAAGCTTCACAGAATAGTAGCAGGCTACTAGTTGATATAGAAAGACAGCTATAAGTAGTCTAGTAATTTCCTTCAGAAGATGCGATTATGAGATAGAGGCTCGGGTAAAAAAGGTAGAGGAAAGACTTAGGAAGACTTAGAAAGAGACTCTAAGAAAAGACATGGAGTACTTGGAGCTTGGCGCAAAAACGAGTGTAGTGGCATTCTAGGATTCATACAGCTGACATCACTTAATGGATAAGGCTTCGTTGTTGTTGTTGATGATGTTGTTTTACTATCTTTGTATGAAATTGCACAACAAATCACTCTGTGTGCGTTGCGTTCTCTTCTTGACTATAACATATGCACTCAAAGGTCTTGAATATCCTAATTTAGTGCTTGGTTATGTCTAGTTCTTTGATTCCTTCGTGTTTCTTGCATCAAGATTTCAAATGGATTTTTGTGTTCTTCCATTCTAGTTCATGCTCACCCTTGAATCTGGATCAGCTTTTTGGAAATTTCGCTGTAGACTTTGATTCGTTGTTGCTACTCAAAAGATTGATCGCCTTGTTCATTAAGTTGTTCGCCAACTAACAACTGCTGCAGTATTTCTCTGTAGAATGTAGACATTTATCATCTCAATTATTTGTGTTTCATCCTAGACCCTTAAGCGTCGGGGAATTAAAGTCACTCCTCTCGTAGATTTCTCCTGTAAGATTGATGTGAAACTTCTTCTAGTTCTTGAACTGTCCATAGAATTTACCCGATGGATGTTGAAACGCAATTATAGAAGCGTCGTTGTTGTGAAGTTTGTGTGGTTTTCTTATTAGGTTGGAGACGCAAGCTTTCTTTCGTATCGTTAAAAAGTAGGTTTACTTTTGATATTTGTGGGACTAGATTTTTTTGGCCACAATTATTTCTTCTTTTGCTTTTGAGGACGCACTGAACGATTATGTCGCGTTTGTGTATTGCAAGATATGCCAAGACGGCCGTTCTTTTTTTTGGTAAAAAGATGGCCGTTCTTAAGTGCTATCTAGTAATATTGGGAGGTCCCAATGTTAATACAGGTATTTTTTTTCTTTTTTTTTCCCTTAAATTTTTATTTTTACTTTTTATATAAGAGCAGAGCACGAATCGTGCAAAAATAAAAAATCAGTTTATTCATTGAGGGATTTCGTCAAACACTTGGTGAGCTTGTTGTCAGCCATCTTATGTTGCGCATATCTCAACAAATATTGGCATATGTCGAAACAATCTGATGAGTGATATAGAGAGAATTAGTCGAGTGTTGTCGACGCAATCTGTTGAGAGATGCCTAACATTTATTACATTAAACAATTAGTAGGCACAAGAAGGTCTTGTACCAAACATACGAAGGGTCCTTGGAAGACTCTCACATGCATATTTAATTTGTTGGCATTTTTATCTTTCATACACTTATTTTTATCTTTTATGCACTTTTGTTAATTTTTTGTTATTGATCTTCCTTAAATTCGTTTAGCCTGACGACCTAAAATTACAAAGTATGTGAGAAGTAAAAATGAGTATGAGAAGGGCACCACCATTTGCTAATTGACGGAACTAAAAAGGTTAACATAAAGTCAATGAACTGGAGACTTACCGCAAAGCTGTAAAGGCAAACCATATTTGGTCATATTTTATCCCATAATTAGGTGGTTGCTTCAAAGTGGTCAATTAGTTGACTAATTGCAAATTTGCAGTTTAAAAACATTTTGATATCTTATAAAGCAGAAGGTTAAAGTTCATTTTGTTTAATTGCAAGCACAAAGAGTTTCTCTGTTTTTTGAAAGAATAAAAATGAATAAATGAATTAGTTTTCAGATACAAGCGTGAAAGTTACTCTAATAAGAAATTTTTAGTAAATATCTTCTGTTTATCCTTTTTTACTGGAATTAGCACATTCTGATGTATATCCAATTGACAAATTCATTTCCATTCTTAGGTTGATAGAATTATGCTCAAAGATTATGTTGCGACTTTATTGCTTCCATGCGTTACAAATTACAAGTCCACATGATTATTAAAAGTGAAGGGTTGAAGTGTAAATTTGGAGATTCCTTAACGAAGAAAATAATGGATTATCCCTCCTTTTTTTTCCCTTTTTCTTTCTTGTTGGCATCTCACCTATCATTAATCTTTTATGTCCTTTTTCCCCTCAATCTCTTTCCTTTCTCCTGCCCACAGAACTACCACCAAACTAGAAAAATCAAAACCAAAACCCACTATTGAAAAAGAATCTATGAGAACATGTTCTCCATTTCTAAGCAGTTTAACGTTTCCCCGACCCCCGCAAAGCGGAGAGTCTTGTTAACCTTGGAGTCGCCTTTTATCGTTATTGTTGAGGTCCCGTGTTTGAATTCATTCTCACTCAGTATCGCTTGTATTGTAAAGAAACTAAAAAGAAGATAAGATCGACGATACAATTAAGCAAGCCTTTCATTCTCACTCATATATGATCATTACTTCCAGTCCTATATATCAATCATATGATTAATTGATACAAATTTGCAAAAACTTAGGCGCAGAACTAAACATCAACAAACATGACCAAGCAAATATTCAAGAACCAATCAAGAAACATACATGTTAGTAGTACGAAGTAGTCTTGGTTTAGGGAAGAACTTCTCTCTATGCCACTGAGGCGTTATCCAAGTCCTGATGTGGGTAAGTTGCTCTCGTAATTCAGACGTTGGTAGAGCATTGAGTCCCTTGCCTTGCAGTGAGAGGACCAGTTGGAACAGAAGGACCAAAAGCCATAACAGCAAGACAATTCACGGTAACCCGATATTTCCCGGAAACCCAAGTTCCAACCTTCCATCGAATTCGTCCTATCACTTTGAGATTCAAAACCAGTCTACCAGCCGTTTGATCACGTCCCACTTCATAGCCAAACGAGGGATCCACCGGCAGACCTATTCCCACCAGAGAAGCTGTCAAGACATTGCTGTCTTCATGTCCTTGGTAAAACGGAGGAAGAGAAGTGTAAAGAGTGATTTGCTGGCCCTTGTATACAGCATAGACTTGAAGCTCGTCATAGTAAATCCCGACTTTCTGATTAGGGTTTTTCGAAAGGAGGGTGAGTTGGACGGACGAGTTGAGGAGGTGACCGCCGGAGAGGTTCAGCTGGTAGATATCGGCTTCTTTGAGGGAGAACTCGGGTTTCGTGGGGCGAAGGATGAGCCAGACGAGTAGTATTATGGAGAGAATTGTGGTGGCAAATGTAGAGAATAGTAAGAAAAGCTTCCTGTAGAGCTTGCTAATGTTAAGTCCTTGTTTGTGGCCACAGTGTTTAGGAGATTTTTTGAGGGCTTCAGACATTTGCAGCTACAAATGTTTAGAGAGAGAAAGAGAGAGTTAGACAGAGGAGGTTTACAGGGTTAAGCAAGAGGAGGGAGGTCATGGGGTTAATAAAGGGTGCAAAAGGCAGAAATAATTTGCTCTCTCTTGGACTTTTGACTGTCAGCTTCCTCATATTGCGGTGGGAAGTGGCTGTAAGTTATGTAGTTGTAAACTTATAGAATGCGCTTCTAATTGAAAAGGGTGAATGAAAATATTATGTTGTACTGACTGTTAATTTAAGTATATTATGTGACATTAGATTGACCGTTAAAAACATATAACATGTTCAGATATCCAACAACGAGAAAATATTACATTTTTAGGTAAGATCATGCACATATATTAACCGTTGGATCATTGTACAGCTGTTGATCGATGTTGGATGGTTGATCATGCTTCATGATTGATGTGCCTTGCTGTGGATCGATGTAGCACATCAGATAGGGTTGTTGTGGGATGATTCACGAATTGGCCATGTCAGGGGTGGGACGAGCTTAGCCTTTTCCTAAAAGCAAACTGGATTATATTCGTCTGTTTACTAACTTGCAAACGCAAAAGTTTGCATTAAGGAATAATAGTAGTGCTGCGTGAAAACGACATGAAAATATAGGAAGTTGTGCTGGTTCAAGTAAAACACCTTTGCGGCTTAAGAGTCCAAAACAACTTAAGAGTTAGGGTTAGCGTGGAAAAGTTGTTAGTTCGGAAAATAGAGTAATCAAATCAATTCTTCATCCATCATCTATTTTGATTAATTCATGAATATTCTAGGTTGTTAGTATTATTGTCACTATTCCCGCACATAACATAGATGTGCAAATGAGGGTTAGGTCAGTAGACTTACACGGATGTCGCCTTCTTGCACCCGAGTTTGATTTCTAAACCCCCCGTAAATTAAATAATTTTAAGTTATCGCCTTGTCAAGAAAAAAAAATGTGGGGAACAGACATCATTCAGTAGGTTTCAAGATATGCGTGATGATTCATGAATATACGTGTGCCATGCAACAAAGTTTGAAAAGTTGAGTTTATGGACGCTTCTCATATCTGATTATGCTTTGCCACCAAATATAATGTAAAATATACATATAGGGTACCATGATGAGGACGATCAAAATTCAAAAGCAGATGGATGATACTGGGGATATCTCTGTACGTAGATCTATCTTAACCAGAATCAGAGATTGGGAAACACCATTGGAATAATTGAGAGGAAAGTGAAGGCTTTTAAAGAGCAATAAGAGATAGCATAGCCAATAGGAGATATAGCCTGTCTCATTGACTGAGCGTGAGTGAGAAGAAAATGGTGCAATATCGCCAAGTGGCCTGCCCTTCTCTTAGCTTTGTCCTCCCTTGTTCTAGTAAATGGAAGATTAATCATTAAAACTTTGAGATTAGGGGATTAAGAGATGACTGATTGACGGTGCAGATCTAGCTTAATTAGGGTCTAAAGTCTAAACACAATGAGAGAGAGTTCAAAAGGAGAGAAGACATGGAGAATCTGTAAAGGAAACCACTGGGAGACATCACCAATCATTCATTTTCTTGGATTTTTATATCTTTATGCAGCTGTTGCTTTTGAGTTAAGGAAATACTACAAGGCTGTTCGTTGATGAGCCTCAATATCGTTTTTTATTCGAGAGATATTCTAGTTTATTCTAAATAACGGGAAAATGATTCGAACTTTGATATGGAAGAAGACACACTATTCTAACCAACTTAGCTACGTCTTAACGTAAATACTTAAAAAACTACGTATCTTGACAGAAAATACCACTGATTTACTTTGTATTATGGTTTGGTCTATTGTTAGGAGGGACCCTCCTGTAAAGAATCTAGAAGAGAATATTATACATGACTTACAGTTGCTGCTCGATCGTTTGAAAGCTGAGAGGTGTGTTGGTTTTGCTTTTTTGAAACTTTTCATTTGAGTGATTTCTCATCTACTCATCTATTTAGTCTTCTTTTGTATATAAAATTTTGCTTCTTTCTCCATCAAAAAAGCCCTTTATGACTTTGATTTTAAAAAGGGCCAAAAAAAAGTCCTAGGGTTTTTTTCACTGATTGTTTAGAGATAAACATGTTCTTTCTGTGTTGAGTCATTGATCAACTGAGGAGGAAGAGAAACTTCAGTAGATGCGCGGCATAGTCGTAGGGTAATTAAGAAGTTGCCACATCGATACAAGTAGGGCCGGATGCGGGGTGGGGTTTGGGGGCTTTGAGAGAAGGTGAAAGACCTTAGGGCCTGTTTGGTATCCTATTTGAAAATTTTTATCATTTCTCAAAATATTTCTTAAGAACATTTCTTGAAAACAAATTTCTTTAAGACTCAAAAACTTGATTGGTTTGTGATTTAAATTTTTTAAATCTTACGACTTAAACTTGATTGGATTGGAGCATAGACTAAAAAAATAAAAAAAAAAGAGGAGAAAGAAAGAAGAAAAGAGAGAGATATATATTTGGAGTGAGAGGGAAGGAGGGAGAGAAAAGAAATGAGTAAGTTTAAGTTTAAAAACTCTAAAAACTCACTTTTTATGTTTTTAAATAATAGACTATATTTTTGAGTTAGTCTTGAGTTCTGTTTTTGAAAATAGTCATACCAAACAAGTTTTTAAGGCATAAAACTTAAAAACTGTTTTTGAGTTTAAAAAATTGGATTCAAGTACACTACCAAACAGACCCTTATTTTCCCTAAAGTTTATTTACACCTGATATATCTTGCCACTGTAGTGAAATTCCAAACTCTTAAAACACTTTTTTATATATATATATATATATATATATAGGAAACTTAAAACACACGATACCATCACAATGATATGCCGAGTGTTTCGTTTGTTGAGTTGGGCCCAGAATGATGGCATTGGGAAGATGACCATGTGACGTACCTGCAAATTGGTGGTGGTAAGACTGATGTTGTTGTTCATATGCATTTGTATCTTTCTATCCCAACATCTGCAAATATATCCCATGCATTATTTCAACTAATTCACTGCACAATTTAAGCACGGCATGCATTGCTTAGTGATGTTATATTTATTAATGAAGCCAAATTTAGTACTTGAAAGAGATGGATTGGAGCGTGCCTTCGAGTTGAGTTGCCTATAAACAAAGACGTGTTTACAAGTGGGGAAATTATTAGCAACCACACTTAGTGGGGAAAGAAAGAAGGCAATGATCAATTTGTGGACACCGACGAGGACTTTGACAAGTCTTTTGGTTTTGGACAGCACGCATGTAATTGAAGGCTGTATCCAAACGACGACGTATGTATCTATATCAGTAGGCTGTTTTGGTGGTAGAAAATGATATTTATGAATTAAAGTTGCAGAGTGGAGCACTCACTTTTTGTTCACCACGATCAGAATTTAAACGTACAAAAACAACTAATGCTTATTTGTTTATGTTGTTTATGGAAATGAGCACCTATAGAAAGTAGCCGACACTACGGAATTTAGCACTCAAACTGTGTCGCTGTTTGAAAACGCCACCGCCATTGAAGTTGTTGAAATTTTGCGAACATAGTTGAGATTCAACTCTAAAATCAATTGCCTATAAGTTTTTGCAAGATTTTATAACTTATCAAAGTGGGATTATTCTTCACATCCTCACACTTTTTTTTGGCAACATTTCAAGTCTGATACGCAGGTGGACATGCTCTGACGTTGTGAAAGAAGTTAAAGTTCGACGTATAAACTAATCAGTAATAGGAGTGGCTCAACTCTTTGTAAGCGCTTATGAAGTTTTTTTTTTTTTACTTTCCAACGTGGATAATTATTTCTTCACACTCGGAAGGGGCACTTGATGTTAACTAAGGGGTGGTAAACTCTGGTTAATATACAACTTATACCTTGTGGATTCCCTCAAATTATTTAGTTAGTGATAATAACACAAGCATAAATGATCAAATGAAGTTTGTATACCAAATGAGATTTGAAATCTTGAATGAACAAACCTATGTGATAACAAACACATATAGAATGACTAAAACATCCCTAGGAACAAATATATACAACCCTATTTTACAAAGGATACATTGGTCAAATGAGTTAATACAACATATACCAAGAAGAACGTAGAAGTGATGTCAGAAGCTTCTTCAGGTCCGTACTACTCTCCTCATCTGTGTTTCTTGGCATCAAAAACTGAAACAATGGTGTAACAAAGCTACATACTCTACTTATAGTGCCATCCTAACTTGAAGTACAAGAAACTCTAAGTAGTTAACCCTAAAATATATTGCCATCAGTTTCTGCAGGTGAAGGATCAGTACTCGCTTGACGGACAAACTGCCCTTTTATTCTGGGACGCTGCTCTGCGAGTTTCTTTCTGCTCTCGTAGCGAACCTGCAAAATGAACCATATCGTGTTAGAATGCGAGTTTCTTTGGGGACTAGGGTGGGAGAGGCAGAAGTAGTTGTAAAAATGAGAGCAATGTTAGAAAGGATGACAAAGATAATGAAGTACCTTCTTGTCGTAGCATCTATCTTTGCGCTTCAAGCGGAACTTGTTTAGAGCTGCTTCTCTTTGGATGGATCGATGAGAATTTCCGTTTTGATTAAAGAAACTGTCTTCATTCTTGCTCTCTGGAGCAACCCTAAACATAGCCACCTGATCAACATTGTTGCTTCCACAAGCACTTCCATACCCCATGCTACTGAGATGACCTGTATTGCCATTACAGAAACTACTACTCGCACTCTGGTCGGTTGCTGAGGACATACGCCCTCGATCCTCATCAAATCTTTGATCCTGATTCTGCATTGTTTGGTCCACAGTAACTTTGGTATTTTGATGAGGTGTGTCGTAGGCTTGCTCAGTTTTATCTTTCTGAAGATTTGCAGGATAAAATGTATTCATTAGGAACGAGGGTTCCTGCTGGGCAGCTGAACTAGGCATTGGCGATGGACTTGATTGTGTACCAAACATTGGAGGTAGTACCGTACTGTACCCATTGCTTAGACTGTTAAACCTTATGCCTTTCACGGGAACTGGATGAGGAAATAATCTCTGCTCATGGAAGGACGTTCCAATTTCAGATTGGTTAGATTGACCGGTAGCCAGAGAGATAATACTCCTGGGAGTACTTAAAGTTGTAGGAGGAGTATCACAATCAGCATTGGTATTAGATGTTTGCATCTCACATGTAGCTTCATATGCCTTTTGCTGATCACACAGTGATGTTTTCTGGGGCTGCATTGGCCTGTTGATGTATCTGCAAGACAGGTCGTTGATTGAATTAGATAATAAGTCTAGCGAAAGAGAAAAATTGAAGTGCACAAGTCACAAAATTCCAAGAGTAGAAAATGGAAACTCACCTTGAAAAGGCGGAAGCATTAGAATGGCCAAGGGCATGCCTTTTCTCATTAACTCGATTCTCAAAGCCAATGGAATCAGGTCTTCTCAAGGATAGATCCAACTGTGGAGCAGAATCAAACATGCTAGGTGTATGACTTGAAGAAGAATTTCTCTGGTTGCTACTTGGATATTTACTGAATGCTCCAATGAAGTCAGTGATATCTCTAGAAGAGTTGACAAGTAGATCGTTGTTGTCACAAGCTTCACTAGTCATATTATCATCCCTCCTCTGACTTTCTACCTCGGCACCCTTGCCTGGTGAAACTGCTGTGTCAGTGTTTTCATCGGCAGCCTCAGTTGTTCCTAATTGGATTGACACAACATAAAATGTTAGCAGGCCTTCCTACAAAACTAAACAGACAAGAAGCTACTAAATTGGAAAGGTATAGATGTTATACCTCTAGCGGCATTTTCACGCATAAGCAATTTCCCACCAAATTTGGCGTGTGCTTCATCTTTCTGCATTCTCAAGTCACCAAGAGAAGTTTTTCCCTGTATTTGCGGTGAATATTCCTGCATATCCACAGGAGCACTCTCAGTTTCGAAGTCTGGCTTTGTACAAGAGCTCTGCAAGAGAATAAATCGTACAGTCAGTCTACTGAAAACTTCATAAAAATCTACACTGTTTGAATTCATATACATGTTAAGAATGCTTTTGCTGTGCCATTTAGAAATTATGAAAAACAAACCTGAGAATCGGTCCCTTTTCCCATGTTTTCCTTTACACATGCCATATAGCCACTTGAATGATTGCTTGCAGCATCGTTTTCAAAAGTGGCTTCGATCTTTTGTTGTCCAACGCTCTCATCAAGGGGGCCATTTCGGGCTAACTGACAGACAATAAAATTTAGATTTAATCAGAAACAGTAAGACAAAATTTACAAGCTAAAACCAAATAACAGAACAGAAAGTTGAGCAGGCATACAGATTGTCTTCTCCAAACATGCTGCCACAAATTCGTCAGCTCATTCTTCCTAATAGGCTTGACTAGATAGTCAGAAACGCCTCTCATCATGCATTTGTAAACCGTGCTAATTGAATCCTGAGAGGACATCACTGCAAGATCACAAAAGAAGAGCAAATTTGTTAAGCACCACCATTGTGGAAAATCAAATCCAAGTTTATTCGTTCTTCGTATCGTACTTATAACAGGAATGTTCTTGCAGATCTCATGCTCCATGATTAGCGTAAGCAAAGCAAATCCAGATATCGATGGCAGATCGACTTCTGTCAGTATGAGATCTATGTTATGAGGCCGTGCCTTCAGTATCTCCCAAGCCTTTAAGCCATCAGCTACAGCAGCAACTGCTCAAACAAAAAACAGGAACCTTAATAAGAACAGTCTCAAAACATTCATGCTTAACCATACGCCTTTTCGTGAATAACAAACGAAGGCCAAAGAAGCGACTCGAATTCGAATCATTAATCCCTTTGTTCAGAACTCAGAACAGATGGTAATAAGAACATAGCACTCTAGTTAAGTAACGCCTTCGATACGGTTAATTTTACAAAATTTACAGTCTTTTTAATAACTTTACAATTTGGTACCAATGGAAGTTCATTAGATTCAATAGCAAACAATATATAGTTGATCTTACGGACTTTTACATCGATTTTAATTGGCCTATATTTATTTCCATTAAGATAAGCCGATATAAAAGCTTCAACTTCATGCTAATTCAACAATAATCATCAATTCTTCATCCCAAAATCTTTCACTTTTTTTCTTATCCAACAAGGTAAGAAAGTAAAGAGAGAGAATCAGCAAATCATCCAGTTCACTGATCACAAAAACTCTAAACAACAACAAATCCACACCCAAAAATCGAAAAAAAAAAAAAAAAACAAAAACCCAGTTCATCATTAATCAAAATCCATCAAAACCAAAACTTTTAAGCAAATTAAACAAAAACCCAGATCATCATTCAGCAAAATCCCCTACAAAATCCATCAAACCCAAAACTTTAAGCAAATTGAAGCAAAACCCACTAACCTCTGTAGCTACATTTCCTGAGAAGCGCAGCTATAATATGCCTGGTGGAGTCATCAGCCTCCACCAGCAACACCCGCATGTTCATCGTCGGCAGCAGCTTCTCCCACTGCATCGTCCCGACGGAAGAATCGCACTCGCCGCCGTCCTTCTTCTCCGCCTCTGCTCTCGACTTCGCTTCCACGTCCTCACTATTCATACCCACCCAGCCCATTTCTCTCT
Source organism: Cotoneaster glaucophyllus (assembly GCA_036320875.1). NCBI lineage: Eukaryota > Viridiplantae > Streptophyta > Magnoliopsida > Rosales > Rosaceae > Cotoneaster > Cotoneaster glaucophyllus. The sequence goes on along the minus strand of CM070070.1, from coordinate 29,544,695 downwards.
AAATTTCTCTTTGCACCCACCGGAGGAAACAGAGAGTCGCAATGTTTCAGTGAAGCTGCAGAGTTTCGAAAATGTCTCAACTTCTTCTCGTCCTTTTTCTCTCAGTGTTCGCACCTTTTTGTCTGTACAAATATCTGAAACTCCCAAGTCCCAAATCAATCGGACGGCGAATATGCCGATTCCCAATCAATCTAACGGTGAAAATTTCCTCAGCCTACCAGTGGGGTGGAAAATATCTGCACCCCAGTTGCGGGCGGGACCCGGTCTAACACGTCATCAACTCATTCTAAGACGAGGGCCATAGATCATCACAAGGAGCGGCGTCATTGGCTTCCTCATCGTGTGGTCCAAATTTAACCAACGGGATCTTTTCCGGATTCTTTTGATGCGGAAATATGTGAATCATATTTATTCATTGTATATTATACAGTTAATTTTTATCAAATACTATTTGTATTTAATTTTAAATAAAAATATTTAAAATAATTTATGATCATATGATATACGATAAACATGCAAGATTGACGGATCTATGAAATCTTCGTAAAGGATCCGACGGATTCCAAATTTAGAATAAATCAGTTTTCTTCTCCGGGAGATTTTTTGGGAGGGGACAGGTGGCAGGGAGATGAGGCCCGGCGTGCTGGGATATTTGGAGATATTTTCTAGTGCTTAGGAAAGCGATGGATCTAATGGGTAGAATCGAGCCACGTGGAGTGCTAGTGGAGGGACGCTGATTTGTGGCTTTGGGAAGTGGGTCTTGGACCAAATTGGCATCTTTCTTTTTTAATTGCTTTTTGTTTGATTTTGGTACTCTCTTATGTGTGTACTCGCTTTCCTATTGGTGAAGGCAAACGTGTGGTTGTCAGCCTTTGATTAGGTTGGCTTCACTCGTTGTTAGCCTTTGATTGGTTTGGCCTGATAATATAACATTATCTTAATCCGGTTGTTCGAGAAATTTTTCAATGTGCTAAAAATACGATCGGGTATAAATAAAAATATAAAAACATAGTTAGTTGAAAATTTAAAAAAAAAAAATTTATAACCAATTGTATTATATAATATAATTAATGTACCGAATCGTATTTTCAATACATTGATAATTTCTTCTTATATTAATTGCTCTTAGGAATTCTTAAACATGTGATATTTTGTGTCCATGTGGAACAATTGTGTCCTAAGAAGAGGAAAGGCATCATTTCCTGATTTCTTCAACCTGAGCCAACTGAGCACAAAATCCGGGTTCTTAAAATTTGATCCAACGACTAAATTTATTATAACTTTTAATGAGGCCCCTTGCTTCTTGGTTGTTGAATCAAATTTTAAGGGTTCGGATTTTGTGCTCAGTTGGCTCAGGTGAAAAGTGAAAGGTGTCACATCCCGGCCCGGGCCCTCACCATATCCCGGGCTCAACTCCACCGTAACACGATATTGTTCGCTTTGGGCCCCGGCCACGTCCTCACGGTTTTGTTTCTGGGAACTCACGCGAGCAGAACTTCCCAGTGGATCACCCATCATGGGAATGCTCTGGCTCATTCTCGCTTAACTTCGGAGTTCCTACGGAACCCGAAGCTAGTGAGCTCCCAAAAAGCCTCGTGCTAGGTAGAGATGAGAATATACATATAAGGCTTACAGGATCCACACCCCTGGACAATGTGGGATCTTACAAAAGGAATTCAAAGAGGATCATTTCCCTAAGAATATAAGAACAAGTTCAACTAATATACAATCACTAGATTAGTAATATGACGTGGAGGTGTAGTAGTTACATTAAATTGTTATAAATACACATAATATTCAATACTAATCTACACTAAAATAGAGAAAGAAAAGTTTAAACTCAGAACATTTGAGTACAAAAAAGACTCTAATTATCAGGGCAATCTACCACTTACTACATTGAAAAACTTATACGAGAAATACTAAGAAGACTATATCAAAAGTGGGATCTTTATATACTCTTTATCACTTCATAGTTTAACATTAATTTATGTACTAACATTGTAAAACATTGTATCAGAAACATGACATAACATAAATAACTTAGAGTTAATAAAGATACCCCACAAGGTCGGTAGACATGCAGTTAGTGTAGAAATTTAGACCCGCATTAGTGGCTCTTAGTCCTTCATCATAACGACTAATATTGTTTGTTTAGTGGATACAGATAAAGATCAAAGAAAGTCTGATTCTTTTGCATGGGGTCATGCTAGATGGCACCGACTAATTGAATCCTCACATTCTCAAAAACATTTGTGTGATTGTCGTTTTGACACATTGCATTTTATATCATTTCACTTTTGATGGAACGATTGTCGTATTTGCACAAAATGGTATTGTATAATTAATGGAGTAATTAGAATCATAAAAGAATGGATTATGTTATAAAGTCGCAATCAAAAATTATTGTAGAAAAGTCTACGTTGTCTACCAATCACAAATTCCTTCTTAAAAAAAAAAGAAAAAAACAACAACAACAACAACTACTAATGGTATAGTCATGACAGTTTATTTTTTTTTAAGGTTGAGAAGACTCATAGATGCATTTCAGTTTCCCCTGACCACACCAATCACATATTCTTTCACTGTATATACTATGGATGCAAATTTTCCCCTCCTTGATCTTGGACAATTTTGCACCTACAAAACAACTAACACCTTAGGTCAAGGCCAAGAGCCTCACACGCCCACGATGAATGGGGGGGGCTTTGGCCGAAGAACCTCCGATGCCAAAGTTAGAATTTTAGAGAGAAAGAGTGTTTAGAGAATTTGGGATTTTTTGCAAGAGGATTGGAATGAGTGTTTGGTGAAAATGGGTGCCTATTTATAGGGCTAGGCCGGTCCACTTTGGTGAGGGAGTGGCCGGCCATAATGTGATTTTTAGGTTGAAATCTTGGTTTAATTAGCCAATTTATTGGCTAATTAAACCTAAAGGAAATAAATGGGGAGTTATAGAGTTTATTGTCTAATTTAATTTGGGTAATAAAGTGGAGAAAATAGGAATGGTAAGGAGCAAAGATAGGTGGCCGGCCATTGCCTAGCTTTGGGATTGAATGGGATATATTTTGTGGTTAATTGGATTATTTAAATGATATTTAATGGATTAATTGGGTAATTAATCCATTAATTAACCAATTAACATAATATTTTGGAGGTTACTTTGAAAAAAAAGATTTGATGAGATGGACTTTGAATTGTTTACCTCTTTTGGAGCATTTTTGACTTTGTTGAAGGATGATTGTCTGTTGCTCGAGTGTAGGAATCCCAGTATGCCTCAAGGGTATTTTTGCCCTCTTTTACCCAAAAATCCACGTGTCGCCTTGTGATTCTTTTTGCCTCCACAAATGCCCCCACACCTGTTGGGCTGCTCGCAGGAAAGGGCAGCAGGTGTAGAGATCTTCTTGCTTTAGGAAACATAGGCTTGTTTCCTATTTTGATGTAGATTCCCTCTTTAATTGGAAATTAGGTCCTTCTAGGAAAGGGAAATAAATTTCTCTCAAAGCCTATTTAAGTCCACCTTAAGTGGGTTATTAAATCAACTTTGGAGAGCTATTTATTCTACCCTACAAGAGAGAGAGCTCAGAGAATATTTGTTCCCCCTCCTCTAGCAATCTTCTACATCTTGCCCGTGCAAAGGACCGCCTTTCGTTGATTTCTTCGTCTTCTCTGTGCCGCACCGATGTAAGAAAAAATTAATTTTCTTGTCTTCTTCTTGGATAATGTTGTCCCGGGACAACCGTCGAGATGGTGCGGCATGTCGGCTAGCAGGGGCCAGGAGTCGGCTCGGCATGGGCCGATGAGGTGTTGTGGCAAGGGCCACTGCTTGGGTTGCTTGGCTTGGCTAGAGCCAAGGATTAGCTTGGCATGGGCCGAGGAAGTGGCGTCGTTTGGGCTACCACGTCTGGGCTGCTTGCCAAAAATGAGGAAACTGCTTGAGTTTGATTTCTCAGCTGCCGTAGATGGAGCAGTCAAGGATGGAGTTGCCAAGATCGAAGCTGTTGAAGATGAGGTGTCGGATGAGCGAACTGTTAAGTGCAAAAGTGGTTGATGCCCCCTGAACAATTGTTGCCTAGTTGATCTTCTAGCATTCGATCTTTTGGGCTATGTGGCCTTTTCGCACTGGAGAGCTTACCCAGATGGGGTGTCGGGGACTTAGTTTACCCTCTCGCACTGGAGAGCAATTGGTTTACCCTCTCGCACTGGAGAGCAATTGGTTTACCCTCTCGCACTAGAGAGCAATTAGTTTATCCTCTCGCACTGCAGAGCAAACCCATATGGGTGTCGGGGAATTGGTTTACCCTATCGCACTAGAGAGCAATTAGTTTATCCTCTTATACTGGAGAGCAGACCCATATGGGTGTCGGGGAATTGGTTTACCCTCTCACACTGAAGAGCAATTAGTTTATCCTCTCGCACTAGAGAGCAGACCCATATGGGTGTCGGGGAATTGGTTTACCCTCTCGGACTGGAGAGCAGACCCATATGGGTGTTGGGGAATTGGTTTACCCTCTCGCACTGGAGAGCAAATAGTTTATCCTCTCGCACTGGAGAGTTTACCCAGATGGGTGTCGGGGAATTGGTTTATACTCTCGCACTGGAGAGCATGGAAGTCGTTGTTGTGAGTGCAGCTGAAGAAAGCTGGACTGCTGGACAACTGAAATAATCTTCAGCCTGCGAGGTTCTGTTTGGCAAACTGCTTGAGACTTCGAACTGCATGTGGAACCCACATACGGATGTAAGCACAGTAAGCTGCTATCAAAATTATTGCGCCATCATTATGTGTTTCATCGTGTGCCCTTTTTGAGGTTTGGTTAGCGCGAACCACATGACAAGGTAGGCACGACTGGGAACCGTGGTGCAAGATTAGCATAGTTATGAGCCATGGTGATAGATCAATGACTGCTGGGAGCCGTGGGGCAGGTAGGCATAGTTGTGAAAGCAGAGATAGGCTAGTTTGGGCCAGGTTGTGCGCAGCTTGAGGAATTGAACCACTAGGTCCGTGATGCTCGGCCACTAGTGATATGCTGCTTTAGTATTGAATTGTCTAGAGTGTTGAGAATAAGACTTGCCCCCGGTTCTTGGTAGTTGGGCTAGTGAGTCCTTTTGCTACTCGTCTGCCCCCAGCGCTCCATTAGGCTGAGCTGCTGCGTTTGTTAGAACAAAAGTAGTCTTTAGATCCTGTAACCTATGTGGGGTAGTCCCGTCTGCTCAATCTTGTCATTGAAAGATGACTCGTTTATGTTGGTCATGTCTCATCGGAACGCCTTGTCATTAGCTTCATTGCGCGGGAAATCGTGCAATTGCTCGGTCATGAGTCTTTCTACTTCTACCTGAATTTGCCTTTGTTGGGGGTGGCAGAGCTCTCGGCTGCCCCCGGTCGTGACCTACTGGTCTACGCTGCTCTTCCATGTGTTCGGTTTGTCTATGTCGCGGCTGCTGTGGGTGTGGTATATTCCTGGCAGACGAGGGATTTCGCAGGTTGCTGGTTGAACTTGAGCCAGATTGAGTGACTGTTTCTCTCCGCCCGTCGTGCTGCCTACTCCGATGTGAGGTGGAGGATGCTCCTTGCGGGCCTTGCCGCAAATGAACACTTCGCTTGGAATGAATGTGCCTCTTGAGCAGTGGAAGGGTGGTAGACTCCGAGCGCGAGACTTGAGTTGGGAAATGTCAAATCAGCGAAGAAATGTGGTGAGAATGCCCCCGGCTCGATGGTTGGCCCGGATGGTTGAGATAGCCTTGGGCCGACTTGGGCTGCTTGAAAGGCCACATGAACAGGATGGGCCGCAAGAGCAGGCTGCTCGACGGCAACAGGCTGGGCCACGTGAGTGAGTTGCTTGGTGGGAGCAGGCTGGGCCACGAGGGTGGGCTGTTCGGCGGGAGCAGGTTGAGCCACGGGAGTGGGCTGCTCGGCGGGAGCAGGCTGGGCCACGGAGAGTTGGCTCCTCGGCGTGTGGCGCACGTGGGTGCAAGGCTTGGGCTCGTCTCGGCAACGCATTGGGCTCGCGTTGGGCTTGGAGTGACATGGCTTGGGTCGTGGCCTAACTGTCGTGGGCCTTGGATGGCACGACTTGATGATAGCCTCGTAGTGGTGGTACCACTCCAGTTATTGTCATGTTTAGCCTTGTGGATCGTCGCGGTCCCATCTCTTGAATATTGGAATTTTCACTTGTTGAATTTTCTAAATTTCTAGCCATTATATTTTTCTTTTTCGTTTTATTAAAGAATCTTTGCAAATAAAAATTCTAATAATAAGAACGTACGAAAAAATACAAGTGAACTAGAAAATAGAGAAAAACCTTTTCTTTTTTTTATGCGAGAGTCTTCTACGAGTATGGATTTCAACTCTCAATGAAAGCACCAATTTGTGGATGCAAATTTTCTCCTCCTTGATCTTGGACAATTTTGCACCTACAAAACAACTAACACTTTAGGTCAAGGCCAAGAGCCTCACACGCCCACGATGAATGGGGGGGGCTTTGGCCGAAGAACCTCCGATGCCAAAGTTAGAATTTTAGAGAGAAAGAGTGTTTAGAGAGTTTGGGATTTTTTGCAAGAGGATTGGAATGAGTGTTTGGTGAAAATGGGTGCCTATTTATAAGGCTAGGCCGGTCCACTTTGGTGAGGGAGTGGCCGGCCATAATGTGATTTTTAGGTTGAAATCTTGGTTTAATTAGCCAATTTATTGGCTAATTAAACCTAAAGGAAATAAATGGGGAGTTATAGAGTTTATTGTCTAACTTAATTTGGGTAATAAAGTGGAGAAAATAGGAATGGTAAGGAGCAAAGAGAGGTGGCCGGCCATTGCCTAGCTTTAGGATTGAATGGGATATATTTTGTGGTTAATTGGATGATTTAAATGATATTTAATGGATTAATTGGGTAATTAATCCATTAATTAACCAATTAACATAATATTTTGGAGGTTACTTTGAAAAAAGGGATTTGATGAGATGGACTTTGAATTGTTTACCTCTTTTGGAGCATTTTTGACTTTGTTGAAGGATGATTGTCTGTTGCTCGAGTGTAGGAATCCCAGTATGCCTCAAGGGTATTTTTGCCCTCTTTTACCCAAAAATCCACGTGTCGCATTGTGATTATTTTTGCCTCCACATATACCTAATGATTATCTAACAAAGACTTAATTCTATCAACTCTTGCGTTATGTGCTAGCAAAGAATTCTATGTTGTGTTCTTTTGTAAACAAATATTCCAAGATCCATGGCTCAATGGTTGCATCTTGCCCCAACATGTTAAGAGTGTTTCTGTATTCATTCAATGGTTTCGTTGGTCCACTCGTTCGACTCTAAAATGACAAAAGCCTTTTGTTTCTTTTAAATTTATATGTGAAGAAGAACTTGTATGTCACGAATACAAATCATCTTTTTCTTTTCTAACTCATGTAAGAAGTTGTTACATCTGGGTCCACCTATTGTTATCATGTGCTTTAGAGATATCAAGCTTCCAAGCAAGCATTTGAGAACCCTATTCTAAGTGTGTGAATCTCCTCAAGCAATAACGAGTTGAAAATCAGAGCATGCATAACGACGAACAAACAAACGGATTACAAAACTATGAATATTATTGCATAACGACGAACAAACGAACGGATTACAAAACTATGAATATTATTGAAAACGAATAAACACTATAAGATTTGCCAAGAAAGCTACATAACGCATAATACTACATTGTAACGGGCTTATTCTCTCGAACTAAATTTATAGAGAACTAAACGTAAACCTAATAGGCGAAGAATCTAACAACGGGCAAGGAATCACAATCATTGGCCCACAAGAAAACAAATAATAAAATATAATTTCCGACACCCCCTTATAAACTCATGGTCGTAAACAGTATGAGTTTGCCAAGAAGAAAACTTATCCTAATTTTCGAAGCCAATTTCAATACGAAATCCCACCAATGCAAGTGCAAGATTCCAATGTAAGTGCCAGTGTAAGATTCCAATGTGAATGGCAGTTCTAATGCCAATGCCAACACAATATTCCAATTTCAATACCAATACAAATGTAAAGTCAATGCCAATGCCAATACCAATACCAATAACAATGCTAGTGCAAACTTCCCTAATGCCAATTGCGGACTTCCAAAAAAAATAGAAATTCAATTCACCAAGTACACAACGTCACTCCAGCAGTCACCAATCCAGACACTCAACAATCGTTGTTAAGGTTGGGTTCAGTTGGCAAACCGTGCCAAATTCCTTGTGCCACTTGCCAGCCACATATACATAATTACTGAAAATTAGTTACCGCTAGCCAATTGTCTTCTTGCGGTTGCCAAAAATTGGTTCAGCCAAAATTAATTGTTGGTGCGGTTGGTAAATGGCACAACCGGTGGTTTGCAAATAAGCTACAAAAACAACACCCACACACAGTAGCAACCTTTATCCTATCAGGCACCTTGAAACGAGGTTGAAGCTCAAAGCTACACTTCAAAAACCCTTCCCCCTCAACTGCCATGAATGGCATCTCATCTCTGATCACAAATTCAATGAGAACATCTTCACACCTTTTCTGGCAGAGATAGCAATTGGTCGGATGAAAGGGAGGTGTGCGTTGAAGAGAAGAAGAAATTGAGATAAGGCTGCTAGAAGTCGTGCATATATTTTTTAAACCCTAAAACTAAGGAGTCATTTATTTTCCAAACCCTACAACTGAGGAGTCAAACATGTAAAAAATACTTAAAATATCTAAATAGAAAAAAAAAAGAAAAAAAATATATATATTGGTAGGTATGGCATACCGTCGGCATACAAAATCAATTACCAAAGTTATGTCATTAATTGTCGGTTCAGTAAAATGCCAACCGATTATGAAAAAATGCCAAAACTATACCATACCATTATGAGTCGATCGGTATGGTTCGGTCGGTAAATCAGTTTATGGCAAAATTTCCCACCCCTAATCATTGTAATGGGCAACAACAAACTCCATATACAGTCCAAACAAAGGAAACCCTTGTGTGAGCCTTTAAAGCAACAAGTTGCCTAACAAACTCAAAAGGGTTATATCACAAATGGTCCCTGAAATTGACCCCATCAATCATGATGGTCCCTGAAATTGAAAATCGATCAATGTAGTCCCTGAATTTTAACTCGCGAATCAATGTGGTCCTTCTGTTAGTGTTCCGTCCAAATTAACACTAAAAAAAGGTTAGAGAACCAATTTTTCATGGTAAAATGACAAAAAAAAGGTTAGAGAACCACTTTTTTTTGTTTTTATTTTAATTTTAGCACCAAATCCATGAAAAATTATAAGTAAAAAGGTTATTTTTGATCATTTTACCATGAAAAATTGGTTCTCTAACCTTTTTTTAAAGTTAATTTGGACGGAACACTAACAGAATGACCACATTGATTCGCGAGTTAAAATTCAGGGACTACATTGATCGATTTTCAATTTCAGGGACCATCATGATTGATGGGGTCAATTTCAGGGACCATTTGTGATATAAACTCAACTCAAAATGAGGCCAACAACTTCTGTTTCACTCCAACTTCTCACGATCAAAAACTTCTTTTCCTTCTTCCTGGGGCCCTCTTCAGAACAAACTAAGATTCGCGGTGAAACTTCAAACTCAGACAACAGCATGGTGTAAGTCAGATTAGAGGGTGCGGGTCAGGGGGTGAGGATGCTCAAAAGCAAATTCGGAGTTACCGAACCAAAACCATCCCTTGTAACGAGTCCTTTTTTTTCTTAAAAAGGGATTATTTGGTGGATTTGTCACGTCGATTTACAATTTCGGGGCCTGAAGACCTCATAGATGCATTTTAACCTCCCATAACCATCATCATGTAATTCACCAACATCAGAAAGCGAACTCAAAATGTCTTATGTAATAAACAGGTCTAGGATTCGTTTTCAACTATTGAACCATCCTACGATAATCCCTCGTAAGGAGTCGTTGATCCATCTCCATAAACTCTTGACACTTGTTTCCTAGTTAAGCAAAAACTGACATCCTATTTGGCACGTCATTCTCATAGTGGAGAAAAATCTAATCTCATGTGCCATATAAACACGTTGGACTGAAAGTATCTAGAGGCATCCCTATCCAAAACGGAAGTACTGGACAAAAGCAATTGGGCCCTGACCAAATTGGTAGGGCTTTGAGATCCAAACCACGCCCCATGAGGCCCATGCTATGAATGAACACGTGTAAGTCAATGAGTGGGCCCAAACAAATGCAGAGCTGCATCCAACCTAAACCGTCCATCTAACTATGAGTACAAGATAAACGGCTGAGGTTTCTCCTGTGCCTTACACCGAACCGCAGAGGATGAAGTGGATAACGCAAGAGATTGCCACGTGTGGCCAAAGTATATCCATTTCTGTCACCTTGTCCGCTTGCTCGCTCTGTAAAACCCACGGCTGCTAAAACCCCTAATTTTCTCGCACTTTCCTTCCAATTTTCTATCGATCCAAACACTCCTTATCGCTTTACTACAAACCCTAAATTCTGCGTTAATCAAACCCAATGGCGACTCTGTTTACTTCTCCACAATCAATGGCAACACTCTCATCGCCGATTTTCCAGAAGCCCCAAATCGTCACATTATCGTCTAGCTCTTCCAATTTCTTGAATCCGTCGAAGAATCTGAAACCCATCGCGATCTCGATTCGACCCCGAAAGTGCCGCGGCAAGTCGCTCTCCGTGCAGATGTCCTGGGACGGCCCGCTCTCCTCGGTCAAGCTGATCATACAAGGAAAGAATTTGGAGGTAATATTTTATCAGTTTTTGAGGTATAAATTTGGTTACTTTTGGCATATTTTGAGGTTTGCAGTGATGTGTTCAATGAACTTTGTGTTTTTGGACAAAACATTGTAGAAAATACCATTAATTGGGAATCTAAATTGTATTTTGCATTGGCTTTTTATCCAAAATATTGTCTGAAATTGACATAACTACTTTAAAATCAATCGAAATGGTCATTGAGATTGTCAACCGTCAATCATTTTAGTCCTTTTATTAGAAATCTCCGTTAAATTGATGATATTTTTGTTAAATCTACCTCTCCCCTTATCTTCAATTTAACAAAAAAAATTCTACTTAATGACCAAAATGATTGACGGACCAAAATGATTGACGGACAATATCATGAACCACTTCTATCAATTTTAAACCTTAGAGACCAAAGTAAAGAGTTATGGTAATCTCAGAGACAATTTTGGCTAAAAAAAAAGCCCTTGATTTGTTTAATGTATTGTTATTTGCGGGAAGTGCATTATCTGTGGAAAATTGGAATTTTTGTTTTTGCTTTTAACAAGTGATAGTGGAGGAGGGAGATTCAAACACAGGACCTCGGCCGGAGAATTAGAAACATTTTCATCAATGTGGAATTTGAATGAGAGATTTTCAATCTGTGAATTCAGTTATCGGAGGCAGTGAAGAAGCATGTGGAAGACAAGGTTGGCAAGGCAGTTCAAAAGCATAGTCACCTAGTGAGGGAAGCCGATGTTCGGTTGTCTGTTCGAGGTGGAGAGCTTGGAAAAGGCCCCAGGATTCGGAGATGTGAGGTATTGCCGTCTGATGAATTTCATGAACTGTTAGGTTATCTGCAATTGCAGCATACGGTTTGTTCCTGTGAAGCACATTTGTGTGTATTTGTGTTTTGTTTAGGTGACTTTGTTCACGAAGAAGCATGGAGTGTTCCGAGCTGAGGAAGAAGCTGAGACACTTTACGCGAGCATAGATTTGGCATCTTCGATTATCCAGAGGAAGTTAAGGAAAATCAAGGAGAAGGAATCAGATCACGGGCGGCACATGAAAGGCTTTAACAGATCGAAAGTTAGGGAGCCTGCAATGCAACTGGTGGCGGAAGATGAAGAGGAAGAGGCAGTTCCCCAAGAGCAGGAAGAAGACTTCATTGGCGAGGTTGTCACTTGGAACTTTCACTACGCATCTGCTGATTATCTGTAGAAATGCCATTCTCTCCATCGTATTCTCATTGTTCGGTCATTTTTACTAGGTTGTTCGAACGAAATACTTTGACATGCCGCCTTTGACAGTTGCTGAAGCCGTTGATCAACTGGAAAATGTTGATCACGACTTCTATGCTTTCCGAAATGAAGAAACTGGTAAGAAACTACAAAACACCCCTACTGCCTTCATTTTCTCGAACATCAGTTTTCGATTTCTGTCATCCAGTAGTTGAAGTTTTCCTGTGTTCTTGCTTAGGTGAGATTAATGTAATATACAAACGAGAAGAAGGAGGTTATGGACTTATTATACCGAAAGGAAATGGTAAAGCGGAGAAGTCACAGCACGTGGTGGTAGAGCGAGCTAGAGAACGGTCCTTGGCGGAATAAATAGGCCTTGGTATCCAGTCTTGTACAGCGGTGTTTTTAAAACTTTGAGGGGCGTAGTTTTTGTAACGTACGAATGAGAGCTTATAAACATCAATTCCTCAGCTGCCTCTGCCTTTCTTTTTCTCGACTGACTGAACTGATTTGTTAACTGTTTCTGCATCTCTTTTCGGAGCCTAATACGAATTCAGATATAACATTACATCAACGAGAAAAATGTAGAAAGTCGATATGCAAACTGCTCGAAAGGTAGAGCTTTCATAACAAGGAAGCTGAGAAGATTTTAACATGAGTAAACAGCTCAAATTTGTATCATGACTCGTTTGTATTACAAACGTTTTCATTTAGATGATCCGACAAAACTTTCATTTCTTCGTTTAGATCAACGTACGCTGTCTTCTTTGTCGAAAATCTCTCGGAAGAAACAGTTAAGAGCTTGTTCAGTGACATTCCTTCCCCTAAAACTTTCTTCCTCAGCTCATACCTGGCCTTGATTCTGTCATCAAGCTTGTAACCGAGGAATGCCGGAAAGTTCAGTAACTCTCCAACTTCACGACCAATCCCATTTATCAAGTAATCCATCTTCTTCTCCAAAGCAGCATGGCTGTATTGCAGTATCTGAGGATGTTTGGTGCTCATGACAACAATGTCTGAACACGAAAGCCCGTAACTCAAGAACAACCCGACTACCCTTTGCAAATTATCGCAGCTTGTTCTGGTGGCGGATCCCATTGCTGCCGCCAAGTCTTTTGTTCTATGTTTATACCCAATCTTCACTAAAAATGCAAGCTTAAATGCAATGTTGTCTTCAAAAGACAACCCTAGAAACAATGGAGCTTTGATCAAGAACTTGAAGATGCCATTCGAACTCAACCCGCACTGCTTGAGAAAATGAATTCTCGGACGCAATTTCCTCTCCCGACTGGCACTCACCACGTTGGGAAATACAAGCAGAAACCTGAAGATTTGATCGTCAGTTAGGCCGGCATTCGACCTCAACAAATCGACATGGCCTTTCGTGTGATCCACGGTATAGCTCAAGATTGCAGGGAGCTTACCCAACAGAGTCCCCGTGGCCTCATCATCTCCGCCACTGAGCTCCGCCAGGAACCCTACTCTCGGAACCAGCTGAGTCTCCAGATCAAAATTGAGAAGCGTCGGACGCATTACTATCAAATCAATGCCACCAAAGCGGTCGAAGAATGCGATTGTTCTTTCGATTTCTTCAAGTGACTTGAGACACAATGCCTTGTACAGATTAACCTTGTTGAGAACATCGAAAATCTTGTCAACTGGAACTCCGCGGTGAAGAAGCAATCTGACTTTCTGATCAAAACCCACCAAGAATCTTGCTTCTGTTGTTCTCAAAAGCCGCTTCAGCTGCAGCGGCTCGATCTTCCCTTCCAAATCGTCGAGAACAAATTGCAGAAACGGACCTATTTCCTCGGCCGTTAATAGACTTGGGGATTTTGTAATCAACTGAGAAAGCACAAGGCCGTCGATTCCAACAGAACGGAAGGAATGAACCCGAGCTCGCAGTGAATCCAAAGATGTCGACGCCACAGCTGGATTCTTGTCCAAAAGCACTCGGCTTTCATCCTCGCCGACCCCAATTTCTCGAAAGAACGAGAACAGCATTCCTGGCACAAGATATAACGATTAAACTCATGCAGGCAATGTGTTTGATAAAAGGCCTCTAAGAGTTGCTTACCTACTTCGGCCAGGACATTGGCGGGGGAGTTGATATAACGGCATTGGAGAAGAAACTGTTGATTTTGACGGAGACCCAGTTGGGTTAATGACGGTTGTCGTTCAAAGTTCTGGGCTTTGGTGAACTTCAACGGAGAAAACCATTGACGGGCGCGGAAGATTGAAGGTGAAGGCGGCGAGAAATGAGCGGCGGCCGGCGGAGGAGGAGCTAGTGAGAATGAAAAGAGAGAATCGGAGGAAAAAGAAGAAGAAGAAGAAGCGGGAAAAGGGTGAGTGAACAAAGCGTATACAGCGACCATTTTCCTGATGAAAAATGGTTTCTTCTCGGCGTTTGGAAGGATTGAGCTTTTGTTTACAGTCGTTTGTGGCTGAGGTGAAGACGATGTCCGGGCCTTACCTAAATGGGCCTCTCAATACAGCCAGAAATCAATAGTATTATGGGCCCAATGATTATCAGAATTGAAAGGGAATTCTGTATTGCATTTCCACACTTGTTTTCTCCCAATGCACAACTCTGGTAATTTCCGGCATTTCGATTGAATAAATTAAAGAAGAATTGTGAGAAAAAAATACAGGATGAGGGTCGTAGAAGTAGAAAAGGGGCGCGTGTAATCATTTCCCGTTTCGTTTCAATACGTTTGTAAAAATTTGCAACAAGAAAAACAGAAAAATCCTTTTGGGGAAAATAGCTTCTGTTACGACATTTGTAAACACATACAAAAAGTTCAGCATTTCACAACATTTTGATTCCCAAGTCAGCATGATCGCCGGCACCGCCATCTCGAAGCCGTGTGCGTGACCCGAACCTCCTACTCTCTTTCGGAGAGGGAGATGATACGGTCGACTAAATTTTTATACTGAAAGAAACGACGCTGGTGCCATCGTATTACGTTGTTGCATTGCCGGCAGCTAGCTCTTTCTGGTGCAAAACTCTTTTTCCAGTTTCCGGTTTCCGGTTCAATCACGCTTTGTATTGTTTTTGGCTGTCCTTGAGAGTCTTCTTATGAAGCTTTCCTCCATTTTTATTGTCTGTAGGAAGGCCTTTTATTAATATAACAGAGGAACTGCCCTTTTTCAAATTTCTCGGTGATCGGTTCAAAGAAAACCTGCATGAAATTCAACAAGAGCAGAATAAAAACTTAGGTGCATACAGGCAGCAACACAGAATATCACAATCAGATAGTACTTTCAAGTGCACTTGCCCTTTTCTTGTATCTTTGGTTTTATTTTCCGGCAGGTGTTTGCCGAATTCTTCCCCTTTGTCATTCAGATTATCTTGTGTGTCATTCTGTGGCTTCTGTCCCTGAACAATGAAGCAAGGGCAACAAACTTACATTTCTTTGTTTCATAATATTTTGCATAGCAACTCTACGACCATGGCATCAAATCACACGCCGTGATTCATACTTATTTACGTTAAGCAACACACTAAATTCAGAATCGGAACATAAAATCTAATCAATTATTCAGCAAAACACATGAAATCCAAAACCAGAAGGTGGAGCCGGCTACGTCCAATGCATTTAATGGGTGTGAAAACAGAAAGATTCAGAGGCCAAGCATACTCTCTAGAGAACCCGCAGCATTCTATTTTTCACGGCCTTAAATCAGATAAACAAATTATTCACACAAATAGATCAGTTGAAGTGATATCCCTTTCCCCTTCGATACTAATAGTTGTTATCAATACAATAACAAAGAGCACGGAGATTAACCGATTAGAACTCCTAATGAACAAAACCCGGAGAGGTTACTCGGGCACAATTCAAGCCTTAAAGTTTTCAATGTTAAACTTATCCAGTGTACCAAATTAATAGAAAAATGGCTAAACCAGGAAAACGAAACAACCGTGACTGAAAGTTTAACTAGAAGACTTATATAACTCTGTGAATTATGAACCAAGACACATGCAATCACAGTATATGCAGACGAAGAGAAGGCAATGATCATACTAAATCCTAAAATCGAAACAGAAAAACACATACAATCACAAGCTATAGATACGAACTATCACGCTCGCTAGAGAATAGAGATGACATAACATGTTGCATTTGGAAAGAACCAACGAAGATCTTGCCGCCAAGAGTGCATCAATTTTTGTAACAAAAACAGCATTAAGCAATCGAAGAATCGCAGTGAAAATGCCAGCGCCATCCACACAACCACTTCATTTCCATACCAAACAAATCAACACATGCAATAATTGGTAATCCGATGTTCGCATTCGTAGATAAACAAAACTCACAATAATTAAGCACAATCAAGAAGGAAATATGAAACCAAATTAGCAAATTAATCAAGACAGAATCATTGTATCTTACTTGAATGGAGTTGAGAGCTATACATTCATCCCCACCAGCTTCAACATCCAGCGCGGAAACCGAAACCTTAGCTTTCTTCTTGTCAATGTCATCACCAACGTGTTCCTCAACAACCACTTTCCTCTTATGCCTCCCAAAGCTCCTCCCTTTGACCTTCTTCTCCCTAACTTTCCACACATTCTTCCTCCTAAACACCAACTTCTCCGTCTTCCAAACCCCGCAGCTCGTATCAATCACCGTCACTTCGCTCCTCGAATACCCTTTCATCTCCCCCTTCTCTTCCTCCTCCTCATCCTCCTCCCCCTCACATTGCCCACCACCCACATTCCCTCCTAGTTCCTTCTTCTTCTTCTTCCCCACCAAGCTGTTGTTATCCGACGCCACCTTGTCAAGGGCATTTTCGATATCTCCTTCGCTTTCCGAGCTCTTCTCCTCCGCTTCATTCGCAGTGGCGGTGGCGTCGCCGTTAGAGTTGGTCGTGGAACCGACACAGACTCTGGGGTTTGCTTGCTTTCTAGGAATCTTTTTCCCGGAAAGCCTGGAACTTTCGTCGGCGCCGCCCATGAAAAATAGCTCCGACAGAACGTTGCTCATCATTCCGATGATTCCCCCTCCCTGGTCGTCTCCGTTCGGACACGAGGATTCGGAGCGATTCCCGACACGGTCCGAATCCGGCCGAGTCGAATCCGTGGACGATGAGACGACATTGGGAGCCGGGAATTCACAGAGAGAGTTTGCGTTTCGGGTAAGGAAGTGGTCGAGGTCGGAATTGTCGGCGGTCGGGAATCCCTTGTTGGACCGGAGCCGGTTCAGCCAGTTCGAACCGGACTTGGCGGCCGGCACCGAACAGAGCATTGCTGAGGTGAACGGATCTGATTGGCCAGGTAAATAGATCTCGATGGGCTTCGACGCCGACAATTGCAGGCGGAGATGGAGAGAAATTAGGTTTTCTGAGTTCGAATTCGAAAGCTTGAAACTTGAAACCACCGTGAGAAGCTCCGCGGTCTGTTTCGTGTTACGTGGTGGGAGGTGAAGTTGCTTTTACTTTTACTATCAAGCATGAAAAACGTGGGGTTTTGTAAGTACTATTTCGTTAGTCTTTCTAACATTACACTTTTTAATAAGATTGTCACTTGAATTGTTGCATCTGAAATACGGACACATATATTATAGATTCTTGATTTGATCTCATTTTGTTAGATTTGTAGACACATGCTATTGTCCAACATCATTCTACCTCTAAATCACGTGACAAGTAAATCTTTCATCCAAACATATGCATACACTGTTCTAAAAATTGGTCTGGGCAGCACCTAGGCGTTGGGCGTAGGAGCCCCGCTCCGATTTTGGGCAAGGTGTTTGGAAAAATCGGCTGGAAGTTAGACGGCGCCTAGGCGGGCTAGGCGGTTCTGGGCCATTTTAATATATTTTTTTATTAATTGTGTGATTTTTTCTTTTTTGGTTTCATGGTGGTATACTTATGGAAATTGTGTACCTAATTTGCAAATTATAGATTTACTACAAGTTCATCCAATATTTATGGAAATTGTGTACCTAATTTGCATTTTATCATTATTTTATTATCCATACAAGTATAGTTTTTTTTAGATGTAAATAGGCACTTATTTACAAGATATATAATAAATTTATATAAATCCACCAAGATCGACTAGGCCCCGCTTAGCCACCTAGGCACTAGGCCCCTGTACGCCGCCCAACTAGCGCCTAGCGATTTTTAGAACCTCATACATGAGCATCATACACAGTAACACAAGGAGTCAAAGGAGAGAATGGGTGAGACCAAATTAGGGAGGGTGCTTTGTGTATGTAAATGAACAACTATGTGTTCCGGTCATCTGCACTTAAGAATTTCTCCTAAACTCAACCCTAGCATTTTTCTTTCCATAGTACACATTGATCAAATAGATTATTGGACTCTATTTAGCAATACTCCCTCAAAGTTCAAGTAAGCCCAAAGAAAAGACCAATATATTTAGGATCTCTCATTCCAAAATTCAAAGATATAAAAAGGGCTTTCATCCTTTTCATCTCTCAAAAGTAATAGAAACATTACTGGTGGACCCAAATCATAATGATTTGCGCGAAGAACAACTTATATAATATAGATTTACCGTCACGTAACATTTTAATTTAAGAATATAATGTCATGTAAGTAAAAACTTACGCACATCATTATTATTGAAATGGGAAGCCAATGTCACAATAAACTCATTTCATATAAGTCTTTCTCCTAAAACTATCCAAATTCACATCTTATTAACCTGCACAAATTGGAAGCAAAATTGGTGGCAATGGATCGTCTCTTGTTCACTTGTTTATATCTTACGTTTGTGTTAACCCACGTATTGATCAACACGCAAAATTATATAATAATAATAATTTAACACAATTGATTTGTATTTATTATATACACATCAGGTTATATACTCGTACTTCGAACCGTATAATGTGTTGAGTTCGAAATTACCACCCGAAATTTGATCATTTATAGTTGAGTAAATTGTAGCTATGGTCCCTGAACTTTAACTCAATTGGAGCAATGGTCCCTCAACTAAAAATCCATTACCATTGGTCCATCAACTCATCAAAACATGCAGGTATGGTCCCTCAACTAAAAATCTATTACCATTGGTCCCTCAACTTTAATTCAACTGGAGAAATGGTCCCCTTAACTTCAATCCAATTGTAGCAATGGTCCTTCCAACATAACTCGTTTTGACAAAAAACTTGGCGTAGTTGACGAAAAGGATCATAATTACACACTTTGATGAGTTGAGGGACCCTAATTATATAAATGGTTATTCCAACATAACTTATTTTGACTAAATTGATGAAAATGACTATAGCTACATATTTTGATAAGTTGATGGACCAATGGTAATGGATTTTTAGTTGAGGGACCGTTGCTCCAATTTGATTAAAGTTGAGAGACCATTACTACAATTTACTCTTTATAGTTTAATACCAACTACGATTCGCCTAACAAGTAGTTGATCACATGGCATATGATAAGTAGCCTAAATACTAGTTATACAACCCTACATACTTGGCATCAAAAAATCAATCTTTCACTTCACAGTTAACAAACTTCACATCATATTTACTTTTTGAGACAAAAATATGAGAAGACAAGCGGTTCAGCGTGAATTCTAACAGTTTGCCCCCCAAAATCCAAAAATAGTCAAACAAGATGATGCCGTCGCCACAACTTAAACAACAAGAACAAAATTTTAAAAGGGTTTAAGCCAACGTTGAATCCAAGAAAATTTGAAGAGCCACTTGCAGTGGCAGGCAGGAAGGCAAAGATACGTACTCGGAACGTACGGTTTTTGGAGTTTTTTTGTTGCGTTCTTTTTCCTTCTGATAATTCTGCTATTTTTGTTTTTCCTCGTTTTTCTCCCGCAACTCTCAGTGTATGCCATTGAAACGACGCCGTCACATGAACCCCGAACTCCTCCTTCCCGCCTCTCAATAACTTTCCCTGATTTTCCACCCACCGTTTTCTGATATCTCCTTACGGCTTTGATCTTTTTCTTCCGAAGTTTCAAGCTTTGTGCATTTTTTTTGGTTTATATCTATCGGCAGCAAAAAACCAACTTGATTAAATCTTTCAAAAAGTATGCAGCTTTCTGTTTAATCTCTTTTGCTCTGGTATTTCTTCTTGGTGGGGTTTCCTAGGTTTCGTAGGTTGTTGTTGGTATGTATGGATTCTATGGAGGCTTTGTCTAGACTGTCCTAGGTATTGGAGAGAGTCGAAACACCAACGGATACTACAATGGAGGTCGCAGGTTTGGATTTGATGGTGCTTCTGGGTATTTCGATGGCACTTCTTGTTGGAGTTTTGATCGGATGGTCGTGGAAACCAAAGTGGGCATTCTCTGGCAATGACAAGGACAAACTAGGCTGCCCCGTGCCTAAAGATTTTGATTTTTCACAGCCTTCTTCGCCGCCCCGGTCCCCATTAAAGGGGTTTTCGTCAGCTCCATGCTTGAATTGTTTTGAGTCATTGGTTTCCCAAGGTTGTGAAGCTTGCTGCATGGGTAAGGGAATTGAAAAAACTACTTCTGTATCGCCTCCGGCTACCGAATTCGATGAGGGCAGCAGGTACTTGGTATTTGTCAGAACATATTTTTGTTACCATGCTATTGCAATTGTTTGTTATTTGTTTCTGAATATCTCTTGTATCGATTGAAAAATGGTTACTTTTGTACCATGCTATTATAATTTGGGTTTCTTTAGTTGTTATTACTTTTACTGTTGTTATTACAATTGTTTGTTATTTGTTTCTGAATTCTCACTAATTGATTGTACTTATCCAGCACGTCGCAGCTGAATGAGGAGAAGCCGAATGTAGTGACTGAGGAGGATTTAGAGGTTTTATCCGAGCTTGTAGATATGAAAGATGGAGGTCCTCCGTGGATACGGATGATGGATCGCTCCACCCCAACTATGACCTACCAAGGCTGGCGTAGGGATCCAAAGGTAATGGTTTTCCCTTAACTTTTGCTTTCTTGGCCAACCGCTTTGTTGAGCTCTTTGATTTTACCATTCAGTTGCTTCAATGTTTTGTTGTATTCTTCTTGTTGGGGATTCGATAGGTCGGTCCTCCTCAATGTCGTAGCAGAACTGTCTATGAGGATGCAACGCCGGAATTAGTGAGGGACTTCTTCTGGGATGACGAGTTTCGACTACGGTGGGATGACATGCTTAGGTATGCGAAAACCATAGAAGAATGCCCGACCACAGGAACCATGGTGGTGCGGTGGATTAAGAAGGTAAGGCTTCCCTTTAGTGTGTTCTAACTGATCAATGTTTGTTTTACTTTTACTGGTTGATTCTCCGTTCCATATTCTTTATCTCTGCCATGCCTTCCGTTCTGCAGTTCCCGTTCTTCTGTAAAGACAGAGAATACATCATAGGTCGTCGAATTTGGGAATCTGGGAGGTTGTATTATTGCGTGACGAAGGTATGTGGAGTCCTTTGATAACACATTGTTTGTACACCGGCAATAAATTGACGAATCAAACTAAAAGATAGCAACACTTTCTCAATTTTTGTTTGATGAAACATAAGAAGCTTTCTGTCTTTCATGTTTCAGGGAGTGCCCTATGCTTCTATTCCAAGACATGACAAGCAAGTACGCGTCGATCTGTACTTCTCAAGTTGGTGCATTCAAGCAGGTAAGTTCTGCCAATCTTCGATCTGTTTTCATCAAAATAATATGTTTATATTCGGCTTGTGACTATGTTAGAGTCGATAGAGCTGTTCAATTGGTAATAAAGTGACATTTTTTTGTACATAACCAGTGGAATCAAGAAGGGCTGACGGCCAGCTGACTGCATGTGAGGTTATACTCTTACATTACGAAGATATGGGACTCCCATGGGAAATTGCAAAACTTGGAATACGAAAGGGGATGTGGGATACAGTCAAGAAGATCGAGGCTGGCTTACGCGCCTACCAGAAGGAAAGAGCAGCAGGATCACCACTTTCCCGGCCAGCCTTTATGGCTCAGATCAACACGAAAATACATCCCGGGTACCTGAAATCCTCAGGAGCCGCAGAAGACTCATCACAAACTGAGGTGGTAACTGCATCCAAGAAGCCTGCGGGTAGGCACATACCCAAGCTCTTAATACTTGGGGGGACAATAATCATTGCTTGCACTCTTAATAAGGGACTCCTGATGAAGGCCATATGTGGGGTAGGCAGAAGGCCTGCAAAGGTAGGAAAGAAATTGCAAATAAAGAGTGATCGAGATTCAAGTTGATCCTAACCAAGAACGTTGGATGGTATTTGGTAAATGATCCTGAACAAAACCTTTTATCTATTGTTCAATGGGAAAGAAACAATGAAAGATTGCTTTTCGGTTGAATAAACAATGTAACTGTTACGTTTGAGTTGTATCCAGAAAACAGAGATATTTTGTTGTACGTAAACTTAACAGATTGTTTAAGTTTCCAGCAGGCTGCTGAATTTAGGGAGTTCAGCATGTGTATCGTAGATGATGAGGAGATATAATAATACCCAGCTATTGCTCTTGATTTCTTTTTCTTTGATATTGCAGGAAAATTTAAAATATTGGATGACAAGTACATCGATCATATTTTATATTGGATGAAATATGTACAGAGGGAAGATATAGCAAGAGCTGAAAGATTCAGTCATGTGTCGCTACGATTCGTTAAGTAAATTAAGGGCCTGAAGGAGCAGATACTCATGCTTTCGCACAGGGTTTAGGGGTACTAACGACCGACCAAGGTTTCAAAGGAGTCTAATCCGTCAAACTGGGGTGCCAACTTTGGCATCTGAGTAGTCTTCACCTTGGCCTTCGATTTTGCTACAACATCTTGGATGGTTGCTCGAATCCCAGCTCCGAGTTCCTGCTTCAAGAACTTTCAAATATCAGCTGGCGAACGCATCAATAGCGGAAATATTAGTAGAGAGGTGGACTAACCTTTGGTTGGTAATGGTTTTTGTCGAGGAAATATATCCCGGTTGCGGCAGCAAATAGAAAAGGCATCGACACATACACAGCCATTGCAGCCTGAGAAGAAATAATTGCTCTTTAGGTGTCGGTGGATCGGTGATGATAAATTTGTAGGTAAATATATATAGGTTTTAAGTTTGAATAGAGAAAGAAAAGGTGACGAAAGAGAGGCGGGAGAGGGAGTAAAGCGAAGGAATGTGAGATGCCTTGGTGGTCAAGACAAGTAAAGATTGTTGTCAAAAGAATGGAAGGTGGGGAAAATATAAAAGAAGCTGTGAAAGAGGGTGAAGTGAGGAAAAAGTAAAGACCCAATGTCATGATCACTATTCACCAGTCGGCAATCCCAACAAACAAGGCTCTCACCCTTGAAAGGGTCGGAAAGAAGGGAACGTCTATCGTACGCAGCTTTATCTTTAATTTGTAAAGAGCTTGTAACCATGACTCGAACTCTGTGATTTCAGTTAACAAATGAGTAACCATTTTGTTGTACCAAAGAGGGAACTATTGACTAGTGATGTACATAAATAATTCTACTTCTGGTTCCATATAATATACATGTAATTAATGAAGGGCCCGTTTCGAAATTGTTCTTATATGGCTGAATGCACTTTTAAAGAAAATATTTTCAAAACCAATTCTTAACAAAAATGCAAGTTAATCGTAAAATATCACTTGAAGTGTTTTTTTGTAAGAAACACATAACTGATGTTTTTGAAACGAAAAATATCTTCCCTAAAAACACTCATTCATTTAAAATCTTCCAAAATTAACTAACCCTGACTTAAGGTAATGATCCAATTCGATTAATCTGATTCTTGAGGTTAGCTTTTGGAGTGTTACATGGGTTAAAGTGGAAGAGTCGGTGACCCCACCACTATCGGACGTGCCGCCGACCACATCCAAATCCACAT
Organism: Cotoneaster glaucophyllus; assembly: GCA_036320875.1. Classification (NCBI taxonomy): domain Eukaryota; kingdom Viridiplantae; phylum Streptophyta; class Magnoliopsida; order Rosales; family Rosaceae; genus Cotoneaster; species Cotoneaster glaucophyllus. The sequence continues at coordinate 29,520,916 of CM070070.1, read as the reverse complement.
GCATCCGATTCTTTCCATGGTCTAAGCAACTTTGGACTTGCAGACTTTGATTAATTCATTGAACTTTCAAAATTATGATTTTAATAACATACGTTGGCAATTTGTAGTGCATACATTGATTAATCATTACGTTACAAACGATGATTACAACTTTTCTTGTGCAAAGCTACAACAAAAAGACAACATGCACAGACAGCGACAGATTTGATTTGGATTTAGTAAGGAAGAATGGTTTCGAAACAGTGCACCCCATCAAGTTCCGGCGCGAACCTCGGCAGTGTTAACGGCATCATCCTCCGCTGCCGTCCTTGCTGCTGCTGTGCTTGTTTACCACCGGGCTCTGCCGCCGCTGCTGAATTATTGCAAGTATCTTCCTCGGCTTTGGGCTTCCCGTTCTTGGAGAAGCTCCATCCCAGCTTCTGAATCGTATCCAAGGACATCATCGTACGTTGCTGTCACCTTGAACAAGAAAATCTACGGCTCCGATCTGATTCTTGACTTATTTGCAGCAAAGAAACGAGTAGAATCGGGTACTAAAAGGGATCAGGGAAGGGAGAGCAGAAGAGAGGGAGCCGACAAGAAGGTCGGTGGGAATTAGGAGGACGTTTGGTACGTGTTGCGACGTGCATGGCTCAAATCGCATTTTTCGGTCTAACATGTTGTGGTTACACGATATTTTTTGTCGACTCTATCCATATGGGAAGGAGGATTCCCTCCCTTCTAATCTTTTTCTCATTCCCTTTCCTTCTACTTAGACCGTTATGGTTAAGCCATATTTACATTTTATATTAAATTTTTATAGAAACAAAAAGCAATGTGTGAAAAAAAAGAAGGGAATGTGAATAGGAGGGGAGAGACTACTCCATCTATATGTGGAGCTTAAAGAAGTTTTAGAAGAGTGCAAGGATGATGTCGTGTCCAAATTCTAGTGGCTTCTGGATGAGATTCGTACGTACCAGAATGTTAATTGTGGAGCCAAAAATAATCACAGGGCGACATGTGGATTTTTGGATAAAAAAAAGGGCAAAAATACCCTTGAGGCATATCGGGATTCCTACCCACGAGCAGTGGACAATCATCCCTCAACCAAGTCAAAAGTGCCCAAAATAGGTAACCATTCAAAACCTATTTCATCCATCCTCATCAAATCCTCTCCAAGGTAACTCCTAAATCTTCCCTTTTTATTATATTAATTAGCTAGTCAATTAGGCAATTATTATATTAATTGGCTAATTAATTAGTTAATTATTAAATATTCCCAATTAAACACAAATCAAGAACCTAGCCCACAAAAAGAGCCAAGTGGCCGGTCCTCTCTCACCCAAGGAGGCCGGCCACACCCCTATAAAAGCCCTCTCATTTTCTCCAAAACTCAATTCGAACTCTCTTGCAAAATTCTCTAAATTCTCCAAACACTTTTATCTCAAAATTCTAACTTTGGCATCGGAGATTCTTTGGCCAAAGCCCCCCCATTCATCATGGGTGCGTGAGGCTCTTGGCCTTGACCTAAAGTGTTAATTGTTTTGTAGGTGCAATTTTGTCCAAGAAGGAGAATGCGAAAATTTGCATCCACACTAATCACATATCATTATTTATTAAGAATAATGCTAGGAAAATTAAATTTATAAATTAAATTTGCAAACTAAATGATGTGTCATAAATAAGAAATAAGTATGTTAATCAACACTTAAACAATAATTCAATCATCAATTTCCATGTTATTTAGTTTACAAAACTTAGTCTCCCTAGCATTACATAGTGTTATCCATGATAATGACCATTACCCACTTCACCACATTTATATCCCCACGGCACGTGATCATATCAATCAATGATGATGACACGAATCTAAATTATGAATAGTCTACCTTAAGGTTGGTTTGGGGTTGCTCAATTTTTTTTGAAAAGCAACTTCTTAAAAAAGTTAGAGCTAAAATCGTGTTCGGTAAAAGAAAAAGAACAAACACTTTTTCTTTTCTTTTCAAAATCATGACTTTAAAACAACAAAAAACAGAAGCAGCTCTAATCATGTTTCTCAAAAAAGTTTTTTTTCATAGAAGGCAGGTAAACAGTAACCTTTAATGAAACTTTCAGACTGATATAATACCCGGTCTTTTTTTATTGCTAAATATACTTTTAGCACTATAGTGTACCAAACACTTACTTGCATAACAATCCCAAACTGGCCCTTAGGTCTATGACATATCAACTTCTTCGGTCCAACTATATTTTAAGATTATGCGACCCTCAAACTCTATTTTCTCCATCATAAGAAAGTACAATTATCTACTTAGTACTTCAATATACTGATATTTTCTTCAGTTGTATGTAATAAAGATAATAGATTTTTTAACATGGCATGTTTCTCGCATTCAACAAACCAATGGCCACTCGCTCCACAATAATCACAATCATTCAAAACAGTCTTCACCACGCACACCAAAGTAGCTACCAAACCGCCGCCACATTCCGTACAAATTACGTCATAGCCGGAGCCAACGCTACCGCCCTGGGTACGGGCAGTCGCAATCGAAGTAGCGGGCACAATATCAGCAACCGGAAATCATCCCTTGACAAAGTTGGGCAGCGGCTATTATGCTCACTTGCTGAGAAAAGCAAACGAGGAAGATGTCGAAAATTCGAAATTCATTTGCAAGGAGGCAACAACGCACAACGTCATGTTTATGTTGCAGGCTTTTCAAGGAGTTTCTGGAAAACTTGAACGTTATATATTAATGTAAGTCAAGTTGGAATAGAATTGTTCATGAATTGCCTATAGTAAAAAAGAACGCAACGGTTAAGACAATCTCTAATCGAACAAGCTGAATACCGGTTTCATCATCGCTCTCTTCCTCGGCTTCTTCCTGCAAATAGAGAACCGGGAATTTAGATAACAAGATCAATGTAACATCAAACTCGAATTCAAAGGTAGCATGCAGCTTAGATTCTGAACAAAATCTAAGCAGGGATGAAATTCTCACCTTCTTCTCCTCGACTGCAGGAGCAGCGGCGCTGGTAGCACCACCTGCACCAGCAGCAGAAGCGGGCACAGCTACCGGAGGTGAACCACCGGTAGCGCAAGCATTCAGAAAAAGGTCCTCGCGGTTCCTTTTTTCTGCGAGCTTGGCAAAGAGGCTAGGCCAGCATGACTCCACTGACACATTAGCAGATTTCACCAAGGCGCCGATCTTCTCAGCCTATTTAAATCCAGCTAAAACAAATTTATAAACGAAAGAAACTCGAAAACCTACGTCCTAAGTTAAATATAAACTGCACAAATAAATATATGTTATAAATATGTCAAAGTTAGAGAGATAACCTTTACTAGTGACAGGAGCAAAGCAGGTGTAAAATATTACACTGTAAATATAGCACAAGGGGATGACAAATAAAAGTGGGAGGAATACATAATGATGTTATTGATCTTTTCTTTCTTCTCTGTATATTTTGATAGCAGTCGGAGCGCTCTATTTATAAAACAACTGCGTACGAACAGATTTTTACATTTTGAAATTTACAAAAGACATTGTATCGCTTACGAGAGACTGGGTGCCGCAACGCACAAGGAAAGGAAACAATGGAGGAAACTAGGGTTTTTGGAAATGGGGTTTTAACTTTTATATAGGAATTTATCACGGTTTTTTAAATTATTATGGACCATGGCAATTGTCAACAGGCCCAATTTTCGTTTTACTTCTTTTGGGGCACAATTTTCACGTAATAATGCAATCAGGTAATCGGATGCAGCTTCAATGATACGGATGTTGCTTCAATGATACGGATGTTTTAGTCGGTAGATTTGATTTTCACAATTAATTAGATCTTCTATTTTCAATCGATCATTCAAATTCAATAGTACTTTAGAAATATTTCCAATAATCAAGACAATTAGTTAATAGCTCCATTTTGGAACTGCTTTTGAAGGAGCCAAAAGCGCTTTCTAATAGGTGTTTCTTAAAAACACAAAAACATCGATAAAGCACTAGCGAAGGCCCTCCTCATAACAAGATTTTCGATGGTGGTAAAATATGTAAAAATTTAATTCGAAAAATAAAAAACTAATAGCCATTAGCCAACATATGTAAATAGCAGAGTTGCGAGTCCAAAATGGTAAGAGCATCAAAAGTACATGTAGCATCACAACCTCCATAACCAATAGATTTTGTTTTGTTTTGGGCACACACAATCGACACAACCAAGCAACAGAAAATCCGACGATATAACACCAAGGAAGCCGTGAAATGACTCGCCTGAGAATCAGGCACTACCCGAACGCGCCTGAAAACAGATCAAGTCCAAAGTAAGCATCAAGGATATCACATAAATGTTGTCACGTCTCAATAATGCGGCAAGCTTTCAAATTCATAAAGCTTGATAAAAGCATAAATGATTTTTCTTTTATTTATCATGTTTTCCATTTCTCTATGCACTTTGCTTCCAACTAGCTGTTCGTGTGGCGTATTTCTTTAACGTTTGCTTCCATGGGTCTGAGTGCATCTCGCACCAACAGCTAGTTGCTCTAGGTCATTCTGTGAATCCTATTATCCTATCCCCAACCAAAAATATCCTGCAAAAATCTGCTTATGTTTTTCAGACTACACGTGCAAGTTTATAAATATTGCCCTTCTATGTTACGTGCCACCAATAGCTAGTTGCTCTAGGTCATTTCTAAAAATTCTATTATCCTACCCCAAACCAAAAATATCCTGCAAAATCTACTTTTGTTTTTCGGATTACGTTTTCAAGTTTATAAATATTGCCTTCCTATGTTATGTGCCACACAAACTTGTTTTATCAGAGCTAGATTCCACTTACCGGACGAGGTGATTCTGACCTTGACCTTGATATTGATCTTGGCCTGCAATAATATAGACATGCAATGAAATATCATAAACAAAAACAAGAATAAAGGACCAGAACCACCTAGTGGAAAATGTATAACAAAGCCAAATACCTGGAAGATTTAACAGGAGACGGAGACCTAGATCTTGATACTGATCTTGATACCGATTTTGATACAGATCGCTCCAACGACTTGCTGCATAATACAGAATAATATGTGGCATACATGGAAGCAAGAAAAACAGAGGAAAATAATGATAAAAATAATAAATTAAAGAACTGGGACGGCTCCAGTACCTCCGATTCCTTCTTACACTCCGGCTTCTGCTACGACTTCTACTACGGCTCCTTGAGGGGCTCCTATCATAATACTTAACCTGTTCAGTTGATGCACAAACAACATGACAATGTTCTTACAGTGCACCTATGTCCAGCTGTCAGCATCATTAGTGTAATGCTTAAGCACACAAACTTCTCTAGACCTCTCAAAAGACACATTCCAGGATTACAAAGAAATATATTTGACACGAAAATCATGGATTTACGATGGTCTACGAAGCATAGAAACATATATCCCAAAGAGAGGATATATAAGAAAACTTCCATAAACATAAAAGTTACCCGAATATGAGTTCTTGCCCAAGGATTTTTAAATTCAGTATCATCAAGCTTCCGGATCTGAAAAGGAAAAAGAAAAACCAAGTGAATTAGCGTGTAGCTTAATGGCAGATAAAGGTCCTGTATTTCAACAACTCACAGCATATTTCATGTCATCAGAATTGGTATAATCAACTAAGCCATAAGTCCCTGCATACATACAACAATACCATTTGATGAGAAGATACAAATTTAAAAGCATATAAATTCAGGACTAAGATCAGCTGCATGGTAATCAGAGCTTAAGTAATGTCGATCTTTGATAAAGTAATATGCTCTTAGGACCGTAGTTTATTCTCTGATCCTTAAATCTATACCTTCACTGTCACGAGAAACCTCAGCAAAACACACATCACCAGCTCTACGCATATGATCCTGAAATCAACAACCAGTTAGGACACCACAACAATATTGCAGACATTATTTGAATACAAAATTGTGAGTAAGAGTTTCCACACCTTCAAGTCTTGCCAAGAGGCGGAAGAAGGGAGATTACGAACAATAACTGGACAAAATGAAATTATGGGTCAAGCAATAAACAACAATTAAGAAAAATATATAACTGAATGTTACTTAGACAATTGCAAAGCATGTTTAACTCATTAAAGTAATGTACTATCCTAGAAAATACACCTCGATATTCAGAATGACGTGAAACGCCAAACCGACCCCCACCACTGCCTCGGTCATATCCACTACGACGATCACTAGAAGATGGTCCCCTCCCACCATGGGCAAGTTCAACCTGTATTGAGATTAAAGGAGACATCAATAAAAGAAGCAACCAAAGACATGAAAGAACAAACATATTGTTTTAGTAAGCCTAGGGATCTTTTAGTACCCTTAAACGGCAACCATCAAAGTTATACCCATCACGCCCTCTTATTGCATCTTCTGCATCCCGAGAACTTTCAAACTAAAAACCAAACACACGCAGAGATAAGTAGCAATCTTATAACAGGTGGTGGCCAACCACACACAGAGTAATCCATAAGAGAACCAACAGGGTCCAAATGCATGCATCCAGCATAAAACCATTATATGTACCTCAACGAACGAATAACTCGGAGGACGTGGTGGAATCTTCAGTTCAATATCCACTATGCGGCCATACTGCAAAAGCAAATCCATTTTAGAATGATTTACCACCTTAAGCATTCCTCACCACAAACAAAACAAAAATACTATCATATAACATCTTTTCTATTGGAAGCATTAGAAAGACATGTATTTTATATTGTTCTATACTATAACACTATTATCAATTTATCATGAAACAACTTTTTACATCAACGAATCAGATGAATAGCACAAGAATATGATGAAAATAAAGTGCAAGCACTTAACTAATTTTTTTATTTTCCACAAAAAATAATACTGCATATCATACACATACATTGAGCAATGTGTTGTTAAGTACATTAAGCATGGAAATCACTGAATGTACTTTCATATGCATCAGAAACTGGAAATAATTCAAAACACCATGATGAAATACACTGGTTATGCTAAAATACAAAAAAAAAAAAAAAAAAAAAAGCGAAATTCTATGAAAAATTTCATGCAAACCTTGTAGAATAGATCTTCAACCTCCCATTCTTTTATATCTGAGGGAAGGTTGCCAACATAGATTGTGCGAGAAAATCGACCACTCATTTTTTACACCAGAAGACTCGGGCTCAAAACTTTTTACTGCATTAAAAAAAACAATTCCGATAAATGTTTTGTCCAACAATTTGAAAATAGAATAACACTACAACTTCGGTGTCCAATCATCTGCATACACTCTGTTGACAATATCAAAAGAAAAACAAAACCAAACTATGAAGCAAACCAAGAGAGCAATCCTCGAGGTGAGCCGTGCTCCACAAGCTCCATTGCTCCAAAAGTGCTCCAAAGCATTATTTATATTGAAATAAAATTTGATCTCCTCATCCTCTCCAGAATTTTAGCAGATGTATAGATCTTCTGAGAGTGAGCGAGAATCTCCCATAATAAAAATAATACCCATAAGTCCAAAATGATTTCTCCCACTCCCTCTCTATATCCCTATGTACGATTGCAAAGCTCATATTTGTCCAACCGCTTGCCATCTATCATAAAGAAAGCATCTGTGTCATGAGATCAGACAAGATTGACATATATTTATGAATTTACCTTACTCAGCCCTCTTTAACATAATTGAAAAACAAAAAAAAATGAAAACCCTGGAAAATTAATTCATATCCCTTAGTTAACTTACTTTCACTAACTCTTGCAGAGTTGCATAAATATATACCATATCCAGGTGGGGGATCGAGATATGAGTCTCTAGGCTCACGTAATTGATAAATCATACAACTACATTCTGAATTTTATCATGGAAAAGCTTGTGAAATGGTTCACTTTCCCAGCTTCATGGATTCTGTTTCTTAACCAACTTCTCATTAAATTACATGAAGGACAAGAAAAGGGCGTAAAATTCTTCCAGCGTGACTAAATAAAATTTACAAGCTGTACTAGTTGGAGCAATAATAGGGAAGTCCATCATCCTGATTGATGCACCAATCTGAAAAACTCAAAACAATACATAACCCCAGGAAAGGCAAGAAGGATATAATATTGCATTGCATGCATGGGGATAAGTGAATAAGATGAAACTCATTAATCAAACAATAATTCTTTACCTAGAAATGTAAAGAACCCTGCTCGGTAGAAGTTCCCTAAATCTATCACCCATGGTTGCTGAACCTATAAGGTATTTGTCTAATATCTACTCCCACAATTACTGTCTGATACCAGTAAATGAGGCGACGATATGAACAATATCTCCTTCCACCTCACATCCAAGTGTCCTCGGGATAAACACCAACCCAGCACTGAACCCTGAACCCCTTGTCCTAGTCTTACGTTTGGTAAGCCATGATAAAGTAACCTTGACAAAGCAAAAGCTATTCAATATTTTCCAAAAAAAATCTACGGGTTGACCACTTAAATAATTACATGTTAAAAACCAAAATGAAGTCGCTTCGGATCAGTACAGGAACATTGGTAACAGAAATCATAAATACTTTTTTGATGTCTTTCAATATCAAACACAAAAGAAAGAGTCCACGAGGTAAATACCAATTGTAAATCGAGATTCCTTCAGATGAAAACCCCACTTACAACAGCAATCAAGTTTCAAACTTTACTACATTTTACTCCATGACAGGTATTGAATGCAATAGTCAGAGAAACATATCCACAAAATGATATCAAATTGAAAACCCATAAATAATCAAAGATTCAAAACCTATTGGCCGCAGAAAACCTAAAACACAATTGCGCACAGTGTTAACAAACAAGACATGAATCGAACACTCAATGAACAATGACAACACCTACGAAACCCTAGACATGCAGTACAATTAATCCCACAAAACCCCCAAATCAAAAACCCTAATTGCACTAATGCGAACAGAAAGAAATAGATGGGGAAACAGGACGAGTATCAAACCGGAAATTGATTGGAGAGCTTGAGAGCTGGGTGCGTGCGAAGTAGCCGAAGAGCCTGAGATGTGATCGCTAGGGTTCCGCTTTCGCTCCGTCGAGAAACGACATGGAGAAAATTGGGCTTATACAATAAACTGCAAGAGAGAAAAACAGAGGTCGATTTTCTGATTTTTAGTTGGTCGGTGTGGTAATTAAGTAATTAGGGAAGTGTATTGGGCCTGATATCAACTTTGGGCTTTGGGCCTGATATCAAAATTATAATGTCGGCTCTAATTTCAGGATCAACCTGCAAGTGGTCCTTACAATGGTGGAAAAGTATTGAGCCCTTGTATAATGACGTGAGTTCAAATCCCGTTGGTGGCTAGTCTAACATCTAATCTAACAAAATCTATCGTTTGAAAGAAAAAAAATTATGGATCAACTTGGGCGAAGGACCTTGGGCCTTCAAATGAGATAAATTTTGTGACCAGGACTAAGATCCAGTTTGAAATGCTTATTTGATAAGCACTGGTAAAAGCGCTTTACCGACTCAAAGATGAATTTCATGAATCGGAGAAGTAAAAAAATGTTAAAGATAATGAATTAGATAGTAATCCTAGTTAAGAATTTGAGCGTAAGACTTTGAATGTGGTAAATATTCTTAATCATTTGAGTTACAAACTTTTTTTCAATTGTTCAAGTATTAAATTACTTATGATAAGAAACTCGCATACTTTTTTATTTTGTGTGTTATGCAACAAAAATTGAATATCAAAATCATTTCAATTGTGTTAGCAAATGTAAGGAAAATCATATTAATTGTTTCAGTACCCAAGTCAAATAAGTAACACGTGAAAACTAATGTTTTTTTTTTTTTAATAAAGGGGACCAGTTGGTGACTTCGTCACGGTAGTCCACCATTCCGGAGAGACCAGAAAGACTCATAGAGGCTTTCAGCATCCCCTTGGGCACCATCGTGTGATTCAACGGTGCAAAAAATCGAACTCATGACGTATCTCGTGTGAAATACAAGCCTGGATTCGTCCCCCAATTACCGAGTCATCCTGTAATGGTTGAAAACTAATGTCATTTTGTACTCATCCTTATTGACTAAATATAACATTACATCCTTTATTTTGCTTCCTCTTCTTTTTTCTTGTTCTTCTGGTCTCTTTCGAAACGTTTTTCAAAGTTTTTGACTTGTAATGTTGCTTCCCCCGCTCATTAATCTGTTAACTGAAGTTGACCATACAAGTAGAAGTCTTAGTTGTCAAGTTAGTCTATTTTTTTTCCAAGACTATCCACATTCCACGTACCTTGTGTGTTGGTTCTAAATTATCAGCTTACAAGTTGATCTATCCAACGTGTTCGATTTAAATGGGAGAGGGAGGACATTTAAATAATTCAATACGTCATTAATATAAAAGGACGAGTCTTGATGCGATGAAAATGTTGTTCTTTTGTCATCAAAATGTCACGTTCGAGTCGAAGAAACAGTCTCTTTATAAAATAGGCTTAAATGTCAAAATGGTGCCTGTGTTTTACCCTATAGACCAATTTAGTTCCGCTGTTTTCAGTTTGACCAATTTGGTCCATGTGTTTACATCTGTTAGCCAATTCAAAACAATATGTTAAAAGACAGTTAAAATTGACATATCCTAAATCACATAGTACTCAAGTGAATCGAACGAAACATCAATTTCTAAAGATAGGCATCGTATCTATTTAGTGGGTGTACATAAAATTACATTTTTGTTCTCGCACGTGCTTGACACGTGTCAATTTTACTGGTCCTTTAACGGAATGTCTTAAATTGACTAACATATTTAAACATAGGGACTAAATTGGCTGATAGAGTAAAACACAGTGACCATTTTGACATTTAAACCTATAAAATCAGGATAAGATTGCATAGGATAAATTATCCCCTCACAAAACAGAGAAGCTTAGTAACTTTGGATCACCCTTTTATTATATATTAACGTAAGCTTAATTAACTTAAAACGGCTTGGCCTCATGAGGAATACTTTTGACCTGCATGCATATTACCGTATGCGGAATGTTGAATAAGTCCATCCCTACACAGACAAAAGCGACCTACCTAGACCATACATATGAAAATATAACTGTATAGAGAAAATTTATACTATGTCTCGGTGTAGAATATAAACCGAAATCATTGGTTGCACGTCTAACTATTCATTTATTCAGAGTATGTCTACATCAAAGTATAGCATAAATTTCGCTATATAAAGAATCCTTGGGTGTTGGATTCTTAATTGCACATCTAATATTTCATTATTCCAGTACGTCATATCCATATCCTGTAACATAGTAGAATTTTCGTTGTTTATTAAAATTTTCTAGTGTGTACTATACACCGAAATCGTGAGCATTGGATCCTCAAACCAAACAGTTCTTTTCCATGATTCATTTTTACACGGATTCACTATGATAATGATATTCACACACCTATGTTTACTTCCTACATACTATTGTTAATTTTTTTTTTGCAATTAATTTTCTTCGAAGGTTTCTTACTCCTGCGCCTGCCATCGTCGAGCCCGTGTTAGAAAACATAGATAGTGGTATAATGACAAAGCCCAACAATGGAAGCTTGGGACGAAGACGGAATCACACTGTGTAGGATTTGAACCTATGACATCGGATTTTGGAGATCCACATTCTACCGTACCGAATATTTATTCGATCCATAGCAAAAAATTAAAATGAATGCGTAAAAAGTAAAAATAAATATGTAGATAGCACAACCCTGTCTTTAACCTTTGCAATGGTGGTCAGAGTATCAAATTTACCCTTATCTTTTACTTGTAGTGCAGACTGAGTTCGAAAATAACTGAGAGTTCGGACTGAGTGCGAGGAAAGGTGACCCCCTTTACATATTTTTCGGTATCGACAAATTACAACCCCTTTTATTTACATTTTGTTGTTTTGCTTTGATGGTGCAATGCAGAAGCCATGCGTGAAACTATCGGAATCTTTGATCCATTTTAAGCACACTGTTGCTAGAGAAGCGACCTGACCAGCCCACTTTCAGTTGTTGTCTATTAGCCTAAAACTGCATGCATTGGGAAATTGCGATATGCTGGCTAAACCCAAGAAGGATCCCCACATAGAAGTTGAGATTCTGTTTGGATCTCTATGTTCGAAATAATTGAATTCGAAAATTCAGACCGCTTAATTTAAATTATGCAGTCCTCATTAGTCTATCTCACTAACTCATCTCACGGAAAATGAAGTCTTTCAATGGCCTAGATCTTACTCTCTTAAATGGCTCGAATTTCCGAATCTGGCTGCTCCAGACACAGAGATCCGAAAAGAATTTCAACTCCTTAGCTAGCTGCTAAATGAACTTTCTGACAGTTTAATAGTCCACTACTAATTAGTTCACCACTGATATTGTTTTAAACAAAACCACTTGCTAGTTCGATCAATAAAAGAACTACTAGTTAATAGGTGTGAGAGTTTATCACAACAAATATTGGTGCAATTAGTGGTGGAACAACTCAAATTAAGTTGTATATAATTTTGTTATGCTTCTGAAGTGGGACTTTAATATTTTTCAACATGAATGTGATATGGTATGAATCGGGCTTTTGTACGGTTTTTATTCGCTTTTGTTTTGCTTTTTAATTGTTGTATTTTAGTAATGTTGAGATTCATGTCTCACACTCTTAATGAGATTTTTCCATGAATATTGTTAATTTGATAAATAAAAAAGATCAAATTTTGTTGCCAAGATCATTGCCAATTCCAACATTAGACCACTGGTTTGCTAAATTCACTCTGGCTTTTCCTACTCGGGTGGATTAGTTACTTGTTAATTGGCTTATAGTTGCAACTGATTAGATAATTGGTAGTAAAAGGCATAAGTTTTATTTTTCGGTCAAAGGGTAAATTTTATACCAACGAAGAACAAGTAAAAATATAGAAGTCTAGAGACAAGTTGAGCATAAGAGTAAAAAATGAACCTCAAAACACACAAAACAGAGGCTAAAGTCAGCTTTAGATCCCAGCACAAACAGGGGGAAAAAAAAAAAAACTTTTACGAAAAACTCCTAGTACTGTTTACTTTACCCTTTATTTTGTCATTATCGTTAAAACTCAAAATTTTCAAACATTTTTTGTTAATTTTCCTAAACAAAACCCTAAGAAATCATAGCCCCTTCCGCCACCATAGCATCGGAGATTCACCACCACACTTCAGCCTAAAATTTGACCAAACGACGCCCCCAAGAAGGAATGAACACGGAGCTCCATCATCTTTGAAACAACACCACACAAACCGCCTCCACAAAACACAAGTAGCTCATGGGAATACACATCCCAAATGCAACAGTGCCAATAAAAACAAACAGATGAAAAATAACGATGTAAACACCTAAGCCGAAGCACTACACACCCTCCGACAGACCAGCGTGAAAGCGCAGGAAGGATATGTATGGATGCATATCGATTAGTTTTGGCAATAAAGCCAAAAGATTTGGTTCGACTAGTTTTGGTTAATTTTGTTTCGTGAGTGGATAATCATAATCTAGCATGGCGACTAATTGGATGTCACAATCAGATTCATTGCCTTAAAGAAATAAACAAGAACAGTTTGGATTACGTGGCAATAAGGTAACCTTTGAACAAATTTAGGGCAACTGAAATCTTGGCTAGCCCCATCATCATCTGGTGTGGTCCACCACCAAAACAAATATGGTCGATTTTGTGAACGCAAATTAGCAAGAAAATGGATGGATCATAAAATTCAAAACATGTTTAAGAAGTCCCTATGCCCATCATTTTCAACATGTTTTATTATCGAGAAAAAAAAAGAGTTTTAACGAAAAGCCCACGGTACTGTTCACTTTAACGAAAAACCACATTTTTACACTAAAAAGTCAAACCTGATACTATTCACTTTACCTTTTATTTTGTCCTTGTTGTTAAAACTCAAAGTTTTCAAGTCATTTTCATTAGTTTTTCTAAAAAAAATTGATTACTGCACATTATTTTTCACTTATGCGCACTTTTATGGTTTTTTTTATCTATTGCATTGAAAAAATCAAATAAAATTAAGGTTAGAATTATCAAGGGATGGCTAAATAGTTGTAACGAATATTAAATTTGTATTTTACACGGCATGTTCTAAATTTGATTTTTAGTGCTGGTGAATCACACGATGGTCAGGAAAATGTTGAAATACATGCATGAGTCTTTTCCACACTCATAAGAGTGGACTGTTGTAACAAATCTTTTTTTAAAAAATGAATAATAATAACTATATACATTGATGATGAGTTAATTGAAACGACAAAATTATCTTAAAAAGAGGCTCCTATCTTGAGAAAATATATGGACCACAAATTGGACGAAATGCGCACAAACTTGACCACATTGGGCAATATGACTTAGGGGTGGGCAAACGGGGTTCTGTACCCGCAGGTCGGGGCGGGTACCTGTAGTTTGGTACGGGTACGGGGCAGGTACAAATTTTCAAAACTCAAAACGAGGTGGGGTGGGGCGGGTTCAACAATAGGAAGAAGCGGGCCCCCGGCCCGGCCCGTTTCTAGCTTAAGAAAATTGGATGGGCTTTTGATGTTTGTCAAATCTCATCTCACACACACAAACCCCTCCCCCCCCCCCCACCTTCCCCAATCTCTCGAACCTTCTCCATTCTCCACTTCTCCCTCATTCCTATTTTCTTCTACCCCATGTCTGCAACTCTCCTTCCCGGAGCACAGACACACCACACCCACACACCACCGCAACCTTCACCACCTTGACGCACACTTCGACGAGCACCATCACCACCTGTCCGTTCCTCCTCCGTTTCTCACCTCCCTGCGATCGGGTTCGGGTGAGCGAAGAGATTTGGTTTTGTTGCTCCGCGGCTGGTCCTTGGTTGTGAGTGGGTTGATTTAGGGCTGGAGGAGTTAAGGGGTCGGGATTCGTGGGATTGGGACTTCAGGGGCTTGAGGGATTCAAGGTCGAAGGAGAGGACTGCGCGACGTGACTGGATTGATCCGGAGGAGTTGAGGGATCGAGAAGAATCTGTGCAAATGTTAATTTTTTTGTTTTTTTGTTTTTTGTGTTTTTAATTATATATATATATATATATATATAACCAAAAAAAAAACCCAAAGGACCCGTGGACCCGGCCTGAACCTGCCCGTTTCAACGGGGCCGGGTAAGGTTCGGTTCTTATATTAGAATGTGCTAAGCCCGGCCCGTCTCCTTTGCACCCGGGTCCGGTTCGGTCCCTTCAAAATTGGGCCCGGCCCTTGCCCACCCCTAATATGACTATTTCTGAAAAAGAAATGGGAACACTTATTCTCTTCTTCTAAACATCATTGTTTAATCGTGTTTGTTGTTTTTGTTTGAACTATATAATGTGATTATCATAAATGAATAAAAATGTGTGCCAAATTAAAAATGATGTGTGAAAATCAGCTTTAAAAAATTATAGTTTAGGAGGCAATAAAAATGACCCCAAAATTCAAGAGCCAGGGAGAATTGACGGATTAATCTTGTAACTCTTGGAGTAGGATTTTTTCATCTCCAAGTCTCTCCCTTTTGTTCACCTCCTCTCTCGCATTTTTTTCTCTCTATAAAAAAGTCAATATAACATGTAAACGGAACGTAATCGTGAACTTTCAAATAAGATAAGAATGGGGGAGAAAGAAACTGGAAAATGAGAGAATCCAAATTCGTAGCTGCTATATTTTGCCTAAAAAGACAAAAATTGTTGAAGTTTCGGCGATGGGGGTGATGACTGATAGTTCATCTTGTTGTCATTGAATACTACCAGCAACAAAGAGAAGGACCACTGCCTGCAGAAACCGCCCCCTTCCATCGAGCGTTTATTTCAATTATCGATGAAATTTTATCCTTCAATTTTAATAAAATTATTAAATTACACAAATTATATTATTTGTTGTGTTTTTTTTTTTCAATATTTTTTTGTAATTGTTTAGGAAAATAAATTTGGGAACATTGATATTTTGTTTTCTCTCTCTTTTGGTGGTTGGGCACAAACTTGGTATTCTGTCTGGGAATTCGAAACAGCATCTAATTATCGACATGTAATTTTTGTAAATTATGCCATAATGTATAAGAAAAACTAACGAAAAATTAAAAAAAAATAGTTTTAATGAAAAATGATAAATAAAGGTATAATTAATAGTAACTGGAAAAGGTAAAAATGTGGTTTGTAATGAGAGTATTTTGTTAAAACTCCCTAATATATAAGTAGAATAATTACGCGCTCGTTTGAATGTGTTTTTAAAATGACTGAAAACACTTTTGATGAGAATGTTTTTGAAATTAATTCTTCGTAAAAATCAAAGTGAATCCTAGAAAGCACTTTTAAGAAGCACTTATATGGTGCTTTTTCCAAAAAACACTTAAAGTGTTTATGGAATCCAAAATCAATTTCACCAAAAGCACTTTTAGTCATTTTTAAAGCACTTCCAAACGAGCCCTATTTCTTGATTACAAAACCATTTGTTTCACCAAGTGAAAAACACATGAAACATTTAAATATGATCAACAAGCAAATGAGAATTTTTTGTAGTGTACCGGAAACACGGACGATACCCAGGTGTTATATCACAAGTGGGTGAATTTTTTTATTTTTTATTTTTTGTAAGTATCGAACAACTTGTATTATGATACTTAGTATATCCGGCCGTGTGTTCTCCGCACTTTCTCTCCAAGCAAATTATGGTTTTCTCTTTTATGATCTCAAATTAATTATGGAGATTTGAGATAAAGGCTTCTATGAATTCATTCTAGGAAACTTTAACGAAAAGTTTCCGGTACTGTTAACTTTAACGAAAAACCATATTTCTACACTAAAAAGTTAATTATGGTATTATTCACTTTACCCTTTATTTTGTCTTTATCGTTAAAACTCAAAGTTTTCAAACCATTTTCATTAATTTTCCTTTCATTTTCTATAGATTTTTCTCTATTTTATCGAGAGAAATGAAGTGTCTTTGGTGCACTTTTGTAAACATTTTTCCATGTTTTAGCAAAGAGCTAAGAAACTTCCTATGGCACATTCCTTAGTATATGATACCTTTGTCATAAAATCTTCATATCAAGTGTCATTTGTGATAGGGTTATGCAAACGTTCGAAATTACTCATCTAATTTGATTTTAACTAGTTTAACCCAATACAATAAAACAAGGTTGGTGTCACAGTTACAGTAATATTTTTTGACAATTGAATAATGAGTTTCACTTTTGTTAAGTGCGTGAACCTAACCAGCTTACGTGTTATATTCATTTATAGAATTGTGCAACACGTGTCGTGTTTCTATTAGGTATGCATTCTTATAGTGGTCATATCCTTACAATATAACCTTTACTCTTCTAACCCTAAAACATAGCCTTTATTTTCTCTCGTCTCATATTCGCCGATGTGCTCAAACACCTTTCCTCCTCTATATAGGGTTGATGTTTGCTCTCCTCGTCGCCTCCTCAATGTCTTTTTTTCGAATTTTCCTTGTTATCAAATTCAAAACTCTTTGAGTTATCATTTCATCACTCTTCAGGTATTTACGATTTGTGTTTTTTTTTTTCCAGGAGTTTTCCTCTCTCGATTTAGTTGTCCGTTTACCTAATTATCTTGTTTCTATTGCTAAGGAAATGTTTCTAGATATTTTACCTATTCAATAGCGTTGATCTATTTGTTGCTTAATTTCAATTTGAATTTATGCTTTTGGTTGGTTGTTTATGAACAATTATAGAGATAAAACAATGAAGCAGGAACGAGCTTGCAGTGCTGAGTTGTTGTCACATGATAATCCAATTTGGTTTGATCAACTTATTGAGAGATGAAATGGCTAATGTGTTCTGGTTGGCCGACTTAAAATTTGAAACATCAAAATTTTAGTAGGTTGGATCATTTGACGGATGGAGTCACAACCCTTTCCAACCAACTGACTTGACCTAGTGCTTGTCCAGGTACTATCTCCTATGTTTGTACGGGGATGGAGTATGATTCTCTTCCCTCTTTTTTTCCCTCATCTTCCCTCCTCTCCTATTTGAACGGTCACGGTTAAGCCACGTCAATATCTTATATTAATTTTTTTATAGAAAGAGAAAAACAAAATAGAGAATGTGAGAGGAGGGGATGAAAAGAGGATGAAAGATAATCCTAGTCATGCTTGGATAAGATATTTCCCAAATTCCAAGAAAGTTAGATAACTATAATTTGTTCGATATAGGCGATTAAAAATGCTCGCCATGAGCATAACAAAGACACGAGAAAGACTAATCCTCTCCATCTAACATTTTATTGTCCATTTCTTAATAATTTGATCTCCATGGAGTTTGGAACTCCCATACCCAAACATAGCCACTATATATTAACATCTTTTTTTATGGGAACTTTAACGAAAAGCTCATGGTACTGTTTATTTTAACAAAAAAACACATTTTTACACTAAAAAGTCAATCATGGTACTATTTACTTTACCCTTTATTTTTTTATTTATCGTTACAACTCAAAGTTTTCAAACCATTTTCATTAGTTTTTTTTTTTTTTTTTTTTTTTTGCCTGGAAAATTGTGAAATTGAACTAAGCAATCGTAGTTATTGTTTATGTATTATATTATACACACTTATATGCACAAAATTTATAATAAATAAACTAATTAGGTAAAGATATATAGCTCAATTGGTTCAAAGTACTTACTCACACATTCGAGATTTTAGATTCGATTACTTGTTTCTATATTAACTATACCGCCCATATCATTTGTAGCTGGACTGATTTCGTTGTCAACTATACTTTAAAAGAAAGTGTTATCCACATACCCTCGTTAATTTTTGTCTATTAATTATATTCTATTTATTAGATCCGACGATAAAAAATATATATATTTGAAATAAAAATAAATATGTAAATGTTACTACCCTACTTTAAATTCCAACAACAGAAAAACTATAATACTTAAATTGGTAGGCGACATGGTCAAATTTTCATTTGTTTTCTTTTTCTTTTTTTTTCTTAAAGGGGGCATTTGTTAACAGATAACAATCCAAAGTTTGTTTTGATCACCTACGAAAACAAAAACCAAAACAAATCATATTCCTCCATTGTCAACGTCAACTTTAAAGCATATAAAAACTCCAACATGCTTCTGTATTCGATTTCTCCATTTTTTTTTCATAAATAAAACAATTATACTTTTGTGAGATGCTTAAAACTAAATAAATAAATAAAATTGTATCACTGCTCCAAATGTAATTACGTTTCTGTTTCTTTATTTGAACATTTATTTTTTGGCATTTTCTGGTCAGAAAAATAGCTTTTTTGAGTAAGGTTTTTAGTTATAACTTGAAATTTAAATTGCACCAACAACAATAACAAAGCACTATATCATAAGTGGGGTTGAGTCGGTCGATTATATAAATTCTAGAACATTAGTAGGCTCTATATTGCACTAAATATTTTGTTAGAAAGACATAGAGCAAACCGAACTTATTGACGTTTTATGATTCATACGACCAACTCTATTTAGCGGGTTAAAATCTTGTTGTTGATGCAATTTAAATTTAAAGTCGACAACTTCTTTTGGTTTATAACATAACAACCTCACTAAGAAAATTATTTTTCTGAACAGAAAAATGCAAAAAACATTGTGGGGATGATGCATATCCAAAACTTTATTAATATCCACGTCAACATTTTATATTACTATTGTTTGTTGTCTTATTATCTTTATAAAAAATCAATATAAAATGTTGACGTGGCTTAACCGTGACCGCACAAAATAGGAGGGATGAGAGTGTATGGGAAGTGGGAGGGCAGAGAAGCCAGGTCCAGCAAGTAATATGAACCCTACTCAATTTCTTTCCATATATGCTCTCCCTAATCCATCTCAACGCATGTCACACATGTTCGATGCATGTCATTATCTATATAATAATATTTAATTTTACATATTTAATATAATGTTTATTTAATTGTGTATAAATATATGGGGAAAGTGCAGAAAAGAAAACACATGGGTTTTTGTGGAAATTGAAAAAAAAATAGAAGGGAATTGGGTTGTTGGGTATTTTTCTTTCCAAATCATCTAAATTTTCGCATCATCATCATCATCAACATTTTGGTACGTTGTGAGAGAAGAGAAGGTCCAAAAAGGCAGTGCCCTTTCGCTCTCTCTCCTCTGCGTAAAACGGACGATCCCAAGCACCAAAAACAAACACCCATTAATCCTCATTTCCTATCTCGCTCTCGAGACTCTCATCGTCACTGAAATTTATAATCTTTTAATATAAATAAGGGGGAATAAGAAGAAAGAAAAAAAAAAGGTAGTGCTCTGTTTTTTATTACCCATTTCCTTATCAAATTTGCAGACTTTTTTTGCTGTTTTTGTTGCTTTTGCCTTTTTAATCTCTTGTACTTAAGCGATCTTGAGGTGGGTTTGATTTCATTTCAATGGAGTTGGTCTAGAAAAATCCGGGTAAGTTTTTCCTGTGAAATTCATCATCTGGGTCTGTTTAGAAATTCAATTTTGTTCTTTGTTGGTGTTAATTTTTTTTAATTTTTATGACCAGTAGTGTTGGGTAACAATTTTGCAGAAATCCAATTTGGTCTTTGTTGGTGTGATAAATTTTCGAGAAGAATAAAAATCCAGTCTTTGAATCGAATAAAAGGGTTGCTGTTCTTTGATCATGGCGGTTGCTGAGAATGCACCAAATTTCGACAACACAGCAGTGTCTTCAGACTCGAATGCACAGAACGATCTCGGAAACCCAAAACCCAGAGTCGATTCCTCTGTTGTTCTGAGTGCCGAGCCCAATGTACAGTCCAACGGAGACGATCAGAGTGCCGAGGGGAAGTTTCAGGAGCAGGAGAAGGTGACAACTTTCTCAGTAGCCACTAACAATCACAAAGCTCCATCGGGTCAGACCCCAAATGGGTTTGATTCCAATGGGGTCGATAACCATCAGACGGAGGAGGCCAAGTCTGATGGTTATGTGATTGATCAGAGGTTGAATGGCGAAGGCGATGAGAATTACAACCGTGATATGAGAGATTTGGCGGACTTGTTGTCTAAGTTGAATCCCATGGCTGAGGAGTTTGTGCCTCCTTCCCTTGTCAACAACAATGGCGGCTTCGATTTTGCTGGTGGGTTTGGATATACTAATGGTTTTGTAATGCACAGCAACTCTGGCAATGCCAATGGACTAATGGGTAGGAAGGTATGTGAGGTTCTTCCATTTCCTTACTAAAGTTTAAATTTTTCTGTTTGGTTGCTGAGAAAATGCAGGAAATTAATTGACAAACAAAGTGGTGTTGTTTTCCTTTTGTTTGGTTGTTTTTCCTTGTGTTTGGTTTCTGAAAAATGAATGATACACTGATAGGTCATTGCATGATGATGGTTCATATGAATTTTTTTATTCTTTTTCGACTTTTAGTTGTCTAGAAATTTCATTGATCAACTACCAATTTTTGTTTAATTGTGATTTGCTTATTGTTTGTTTCCTTTTTCTTCGTCTGCAGAAGAAGAATGGTTATAGTCAAGGTCGGCGTCGGAACTATTACAAATTGAATTTGGCTCAGAGGGAGGAAATGATCAGGAGGACTGTGTATGTATCTGACATTGATCAACAGGTAATAGTTGCATTGTAGTTTGTTGCCACATTTTTAAAATTTTATGCAGCCAATGTTAATCTTTGTATGACTGACACTCGATTTACTTTGTATCAGGTTACTGAAGAGAACATGGCTGCTCTTTTTCTTGGCTGTGGACAGGTAACCGAAGTTTTTCGTTTTCTTGTTTGTACTGGTTCAATATAGATAATGCTAGAATGGTGGATTATAATCTGAATTTTCCTTCCTAAAGGTTGTGGACTGTCGTGTCTGCGGTGATCCAAATTCAATTCTTCGATTTGCCTTCATTGAGTTCACAGATGAAGGTATCAAAGGCTGACATACTTAAGTTCATTGATAAGTCAGGTTCTTGTTATGATTTCGATGTGCTGAATCAACTTTTTTATCCACCCTTGCAGAAGGTGCAAGGAATGCTCTAACTCTGTCAGGAACCATGCTTGGCTATTACCCAGTAAGGGTGCTGCCTTCAAAAACTGCAATTGCACCTGTTGACCCAACATTTTTGCCAAGGGTGAGGACCATATTTTACCGCTTGGCATCAACATTTTTGCCAAGAGTGTTAAAAAGTGATTCATTGATTTGCGCTGATTTTACCTGTTCTTACATGGGTTTCTTCTGTTTATATTATTTAGTCTGATGATGAGCGTGAGATGTGCTCAAGGACTATTTACTGTACGAATATTGACAAGAAGGTAATTTCAACTTTCCAATCTCGTTTGGGTTCTAGGACCAGAACTGGTGTGCCTTTTCCTGATTTTATTTGTTTACTCGTGCAGGTTACTCAAGCTGATGTCAAACTCTTTTTTGAATCACTTTGTGGAGAGGTTGGTAGTTCTTTCTGTGACAAATTTTGATTACTTCTTGTTCTAAAGTTGCAATCTTATCGTATGGACTTTTTTCTGGCTCGTGTAGGTTCAGCGCCTGAGGCTGCTTGGAGACTATCAGCACTCCACTCGTATTGCTTTTGTTGAATTTACTGTGGTAAGTATCTAGTGGCCCTTCTATATGTAAGTTGGATTTTTGAGCACTCATCGGCCTCACTGTGTTTTGTGCTTTGTAAGCGTGTATGCATGTCCGATCTGCTCTTCAAACATGCTGAAATGAAGTTGTATGGTCATGGCTAACACCGAATTGATTGCAAATCATTGATGTGGTCTGTTGTTGCACATATATATGTTCAGAATCACCGTCACCAATAATATTTTGATTTAATTGGTGAACTATTTTGAAGATCATAAACTATTTTGAACAAGGAAATGGTCCTTCGGTTGTTTAAAGAAGTGCGGTTAGATTAAAGGTTGTCTATGAGTCTACTCATACTTTCTGTTGTGCTCTGTGTTTTCACTCTCGCAGGCTGAAAGCGCAATTGCAGCTCTTAACTGTAGTGGTGTGGTTTTGGGATCGCTGCCGATAAGGTAAGTTTGGCAGAATGTTTAGTTTAACTCGTTACATCTCCCCACAACATCCCCCACCTCCCACACCTCAAATTTTCTTTTAGAAGCAATTTACTTTGGACATCCTATTCATTCTCATGTATTATGCATGCAGGGTAAGCCCCTCAAAGACACCAGTTCGACCTCGTTCCCCTCGTTCTCCGTTGCGGTGAACCACGTTTGCATGTTTCCTTTGACTAATCTGCCGCTGATAGATATATCAACCGTATGCTTACACTGAGACTTGTATTTCTGCATATCGTGTTTGTCTATGCTTTTGTCTGGGTTACTGTTAAGGTATCGTTGTGACCTACATGGACTTGTAGAGTTGGATGGATTTCTGAGGAGTTTAATGGTTTAATTTTACTTTGTTATGAAATCCAGAGGGATAATCCCGAAAATCTCAAATGCTTATGATGCTTTGCACGACCGGAAAATCTCAAGAGGAGAAGGCTTTATCTTCCATACAGTGTTAAATGATCAATTAACACAATTGCCTAACTAGCTTTATCTTCCGATTAGGGGAGAAGGCTTTATCTTCCGTACAGTGTTAACTAATTAATCAACACAATTGCCTAACTAGCTTTATCTTCTGATTAGGGGGCTTATCTTCTGATTAGGGGAGAAGGCTTTATCTTCCATATAGTGTTAAGTAATCAATTAACACAATTGCCTAACTACCTGGTCATATATCCATTCTTCTAATTCTCTTCTGACATAAAATTTCCAGAGAGGTTTGATCATTAGACTCCAAATTTCATCGAACAACGCCCTTAAGGGGCAACTAGACCACATAAAGCTCGTATTTTTTTTTTGACTGAAACGACAGCGTTAGTAAGTTAAATGTTAAATTAGACACTGATAGGGTTCGAACCCACGCCGTCATGCAAGGACACAACACCTGAAAACAAGTTCTTCAAGGGGCAACTAGACCACATAAAACTCGTATATATGAAAACAAAAACTGAAAATACCTACGAAATTTTGTTATAAACTCCCCTTTGGTTATTGACAATGAAAAAATGTATGAATGAATTAAGTAGCTAAAAGAAAAGAGTCTGTAACAGGGAATGTATTATTGCATCTCTTTGGCCCTTTCTATCCCAACTTTATAACCGTACATTAGTCGATGAACTCTTCGCAGAATCGGAGGCAGTTGTTGGCGGTTCCCGGCGACGGGTTGTGCTGGCATTGGATATATAACTAGCATGCACTGGACTAGTTAGAGTAGAGACCAAAGTTGGAGTAAGTACCTGTGACTGTAGTAGTAGGAAGTGCAAGTGGTAAGCTCTGTAGTTTGGGTCTGGGATTGGATGTTGTTGGACTATGATGTCCAGGATGTGCTTGTACTGGAACACACGGATAATAGTACACCCCAGGATAAGGATAGTAGTGTTGCTGTTGCCCCCAGCCACCATATCCGGTGTAGTTATAATTCTGCATTTCATATGTTAAAGTCCTTGTCAGATTAAACGAATCTATTAGTGCAAATGCGGGGCGGGAATTTGAACTTGGGAGGCGGGCACAATGCCATGACCAACCGGTCTAATCCACGTTAGATGAATTAAACAACAGAAGTAAACTAACCATTAATGTAAAGTTATTGTCTTGCTGGTAAATTGGATGCCTGAAAGCCAAGAGGATCAGATTATCAGAATTACGAAGATAATTAGGTAATTAAGTGTCTAACTTTTCACTAATTATATCTTCTTACCCGTAAGTCGAATAAGGGATTAATGCATATTGGGGGTTGGAGTGATGGAAATAGGTGTTGATGAAAGGTATGGATGATGATCTGGTATTCTTCATTCCCTCAACAACTTCTGAAAGATTAACACACACCAGATTAGGTCAGACTAGAGTTCACGAAAAACTTACGTGCACCTGGAATGCTAGGGCGACAGTATTTCAAGTCAATAACGCATTTTCATGTGTTTTAACTATCTTGTATAACGGGCTAACAGTGTATGTAACTGACTTAAGATACCGTAGCCTCGAAATCCATAGAGCATGGAAGTTTTTCTCACAAAAAACATAGAAACTAAAGTAGAGACAGACCATGTTGAGGCTGAGGAGTGGTTGGACGATTCTTCTGTGCACCGAGGACTGCAAGATTACAATTAGCTCGCCTTCCATCGATGATAGGATTAGGGTTTTCACAAGCTCTCACAGCTGATTCTGGATCCTTGAACGTCACCTAATCAACAACCAACAATATATCTAAAAACTAATAACGGGAGTACTCAAAACATAAATTCTTTGTGCATGAAGTTCAATCTATATCGATATGTACCTATAAAACTTTAACCTAAAGCAATAACATAAGAAACCAAGCAGTAAACTTACAAAACCATAGCCTTTTGATCTTGCTGTGAACTTGTCAGTGATGACAACGGCCTCCATGATCTCTCCAAATTGCTCGAAATAGCGTCTCATGGTGTCGACTCGAGTCTCCCACGGCAATCCTCCGACAAAGATCTTGGTTTTGGTTGTATCACCAAATTGTTTGCCACTGTAACCGTTTGCTCCGACCTTGATCATTCTTACTGATATGGTATATGCTTTTGGTTTTGAGAGAGTCGGGACAAATACATGTATATAGCAAAAGCTTTGTGATGACAAAGTCATAGATAGCCGTTTGTTCAAATCAAACCTTTTGGAAAGTTAATCTTTTGTCGTATTGTGTTTTCTTCTTGCTATTTCTAGCAAAACTTACTAGATCTTTCATCGTAAAGCCAAAGATTCGAGAAGCAAAGATACCCTTAGCAAGAAAATTAATGGATATGCTTTAGGAAAGGTGAATATATTAATATAAAAGGAGGTGAGAAAAGTGGTAACTAAAGTGGAATTTAACAGAGCACATACACATTGAGAATTTTATCTAGTGCAAGTTTAAAGTTACACATTTGAATAAATTTCATTTTTTGTTATGCTGAAGAAATTTTTTAGCGTGCCGAAAATACTATCCACACACATCAAGTTTCATGAATCATACTACAATTGGTTGGAGTTTTTTTTTTTTTTTGGTTTTTTTCTTTTCAAGTTTCCAACAAATTGTAATAACACACTTGGTTACCAAAATGTTCCAAGCGCACTGAAAAATCACTTGTTATACTGTACCAATAGGCCCACAGTCCTTTTTTTTTGTAAGCCCCTTCATACTGGAGAGATTTTTTAGTGTGTCTAGAACACGGTTCGGTAAACCAAGTGTAATAATACAATTGGTTGAAAACTTGAAGAATTTTATTTTTAACCAATTGTATTATAATACTTGGTGTACCAAGCAGTGTTTTTTGACAAACTGAAAAATGTATCCTTCATACTGTTGCAATCTCACACAAAAGAGTCACTAACTTCAAGTTGTCCGTTGGCTTGAATTTTTTATATTTTTTTAACAAGACAATATTCTAATGAGTGGTTTGGTAACCATTTGATTTTCATTTTTCACATTTGTTTTTAACTTCTTTGTTAATTGGGACGTTTTGAATTAGACGCTTGGTTTTTAAATGTCATAGACTAAATATCTATTTCTTTTGCAAATTTGATTAAACATTTTCCCTACAATTTTGGTCCTTTAATTTTATTTCATTAGAAGTCTATTCACGTTAGCATTCCTTTTTTTCCTCCTATTTTTATGCATCTCTTATTATGATGATTTAAGATTTTTTTATTTTTTATTAAAATATTTATTTTAGTAAATTAAATAGAATGTAACAAAACTCGTTGTTAGTTACGTTTGATTATAATGGTACATTTAGTTACTTGGTACATTTGAATTTTTGTTCCATTTGGCTTCGTGGTACATATAAATTTTTGGTACATTTGAATTTTTGGTACATTTTGAATTTTTGTTTTCAAAACATAAGTTTTATTACTTTTTGCCCTAATAATGAGGAATTACTTTAATTAATTATTTTTTTATAGAAAGAGTCGTTAACAATGTAAAAGTTTAAATTACTTTAATTATTTTTTTTTATACAAAGAGTCATTAATCAACGGATAATAACCTTTTTGTTAATTCAAAATTATATGATTTATCGTTATTATTTAGCATTATCTAAAATAATAAGGATTTATCTCCGATCAACTAAAAGTTGTTCTAGAGACTTATCTACAAAAAAAAAAAACAAGACTATCTAGAGCATTGTGTATGAATCAAACATATTTTTAAACATTCCAAAAAGATGAATATTCATTTTCATATAGTTTATAATTGGGTATGTCTTAATTCGGGGTTGGTACGTTTTCGTTTGACGTTGGTACGTTTTCATTTAATGTTGGTACATTTCCATTTGGCGTGGGTGTACATTTAGATTTGAAAAGTTTAAATTTTTAGACTTAAATATAGTTGAAATTATTTAAAATATATAGCAGATATTTAAATGTAAATTAATTTCAATTAATTTGACGTAGTTCAAGTCTGAGTATCTTAATCAAATGTTTCAAAAGCTTAATAAAAAACTCAAAAAGCATAAATATTTAGTCTACAAAAGTCTAAAATGAGGTATCTAATTCTAATTTTCTCTTGTTAACAATTACTTTCAGTTTAGATTTTCAAATAAATGAAAATTGAAAGTTACTTTGTTGAGTTTTCAAAACTGGATTTGGATCCTATTTGGATCCAAATTTTGAGGATTCCTAGGATCCTCACATCCTAACCGTTCATCATGTGGTCAGGAATTATCTTGAATTTTAAATGTAAAATTAAACACAAATAGTCAACAGGATCCTCTCCGGATCCTTTTGGTGAGGATTCTAGGGATCCGTGAATCGTGTCCGTTTATCGTATATCATGTGGTCAGTTTTTGTCAAGTGCTGTTTGTGTTTAATTTTAAATAAAAATATTTAAAATGGTTTATGACCGTACGATGTACGATGAACGAACAAGATTCACGAATCCCCGGGATCCTCACAAAGAGGATCCAACGAGGATCCGGATTCCATACATAGTACCTAACGAAAACGGACCGCACGATGTATGATGAACGACTAAAATGTAGGGATCCCTAGGATCCTCCGAAGAGGATCCTCATCCCTGAAATATGAAAGTAGTTATCAAATGAGTTTTCAATAAAAAAAACTAGAAAAGAAATGTTATCAACAGAGGATCCTCATCCCTAAAATATGAAAGTAGTTATCAAATGAGTTTTCAATAATAAAAAAAACTAGAAAAGAAATGTTATCAAACCACCCTTAATTACTCAAATCTATAAAATTGGAAAATTCAAACTTATTAAACTATCTACCCTACCAAGTTAACCTAATCCCAGATTCATTGAAATTGGAGTGTGAGTCGGTACAATGCCTTCAAATTAAGCTTCTCATAGACACTCACGCATGGGCTCCTCCACGCCATCTTCCCTTCTGTTCTAAAACCTAATACATGTGTCCCCCCTTTTGACCTTATAGCACACCATGCAGGTTGAACTAGATGATCATTTGAATCTTTCCAATTCCAAGTTCTAGATGTGGCAACCTAGCTCAAAGCTAGCTTTCACAGATTTTACGTATTTCATGAAATCTGCTTACGTATGCAGTTATCTCGTCTTTCAATTAAACTTATCAAAGTAATTCTTACATAGAATCGAAGATATATCCTCTTACATCCAACTTAAGATATACATACAGAAGAATATATCCTTATTCACGTATCAAAATCGTCCGCAAGGTGTCCTAATAATATAATCTAATTTGCACATCGCCAGCTAATTTAATGGGATGAAAAATGAGAAGGCCAAAGTCTAGGGTTAAGTTCATGGGATGGACTTATTTAAATAACCTAGTATAAGCTAACTATTCAATAAACTACATAATTATAGGAAATCTTTGTCTTCTGGTTTCACTTCTTTCTTCCTAATAATACTACTTAAACGCAAAAATGATCACCCTGGTGGTACATTATCTAAGAAAAGAATAAAAGATAAATTATACAATCACAAAACCCATCTTTATTAAAAAGTGCATTCCTATGTAATCAACTCTTTGTGTTTCTATGCCTACGCCACGCTCATGACATTTTGTTGCATCCTTATTTTCGTTTTTGTTGATTGTTCCTTGAAGGTTTTGGTTCGATCACCCCGCTTGTATATCTAGTTCTTTTATTTTAGTTTATTAATAAATAAAAAAATAGGCCGATGAGAAAGGGCATGGAGTTCTCTAAATGTAATGGTCCTCGCCCCTACAAAGAAGGGTTGATTTCTCTCATACGACTATTACAAAAGAGTTAACATATAGATATGCATTTCTTTTGTACTTTAACATCACCAAAACGATGAGGATGATGTATATGCCTGCCTCCCAAATAAGCTGTAAAAAATTTCAACACAAGATTTCCATTGGTCCATACCTCAATATAAAACTCACATAGTCTAAACTAGAGTCCATCCTACAATTGCTATGCCACTTGTACATTATAAAAACTAAAGAAATAAAACAAATCAATAGGCATGGATTGCTTATGTGACTACGTGTGAATTTTGACAGTAATATTGTGGACAAGTTTATTTATCATGAGAAGAAATATGGATTATGAAAAATTGAGCACGGAATATACAAAGTCCTTTTCAATAATTCTGTATCTTGATAGAGATATGAAGGATTGAGCACGGAATATACAAACTCCTCTTTAGTAATTTTATACCTTGATTTTTCAGATATAAAGGTATAAGGTACTTGGATTCACATTCTTTTCATTCCTTGTTAGTAAATGGGTATCATTTTCAAAACCTTGATTAATAACAAATACTGAATACAAATTATACATTACTCAATCCTTGTAAATCTATTTCTTTGTAAACAAACATGACCTAAACTTCTCCTAGTACTAGAAATCAATAAAGCTCAAAGCTTCTATGCCATGAACCACCCTCCACTAACCGACTTCTCTTCCCCCCATCTCTCTCCCTCTCTCTCTGTGCATGCGTGTTGACAAATTTATCTTTTCCTTTTCTTCTTTACTCCAAAAGACCAAGACCAAATATTTATAAATATCTCATTCCCTCCCACTCCAAATTGCCCTTCTCAAAGAAAGACAGTTTCCTTTGCCTTCTTCTTTCCACTCCGCACAAAACAAACCCCCTCATCCCTTCTGCCCTTCCCTTAATATATTTCGCCTTAATTTCCTCCCCCTCTCACTCACTATACATGTCACCCTTGCTCCTTCACACCACCGATTGATAATACTCTCTCTCTCTCTCTCTCTTTCTCTCTCTCTCTCTCCAGACCCAGCTATATATATTTAACATCTCTCTCACTAGCTCTAGCTGTGGAGAAAAATGGGCAACTGCTTAGTTCTTTCCAAGGAGAACAAGGTTTTGACGGTTTTGAAGACAGACGGGAAGGCTTTAGAATTAAGAGCGCCAGCCCTAGTTAAGGACATTTTATCGAATTTTTCGGGAGTCGGTATCAGTTTATCAAAGCAAGCTTCGGAGCAGCTTTCTCCTGATTGCAAACTGAAGCTCGGGAAGGTTTACTATATGATTCCCCTTCCGGTTTCTGCAGAAAATGACAGTGCTGCTACAAGAAGGATTAAGATGGTCATAACAAAGCAACAGCTTCAACAGCTACTGACAAAGAAAATATCAGTACAGGAGGTACTTTCAGATTCAAAAATTTGGAAACCGAAGCTCAAATCCATCCCGGAAGAAATCGAGTAAAGTAACTATGGTTACGTTCCGGCGTATAATCTTCATGTTCATGATCTATGGCTGATTATATACACTTTTGAGTCAAATGTTCTTAGCTTTTCATTAATTTAGTCTTTCTTGTAAAACACGTAATGAATGAATGGCTATTAATATTTCCTAGTCATGCAGCACGATCTTTCGTGGATTTGTTAGGTAGGATCTTAGTAAGCACTCGGCGAGACACAAAATCTATGGTTAACAATAATTACTAAATGTGTTTGCGTGCTTTTTACAACAATTCAAGTTTGATTTTAGGTATTATAATCAAAGAAATACGTCATGCTTTTTTGGCTTTTCCCCAATTATAGGGGTTAGATGGATTCATGTTCTTGCCAATGCATTACTTTGGAACATTTTTAGAAGGAAAAATTGTGGAAGATGTACATCAGAGGACGTAATGGATATAAATCTAGAAGAGTAAATTGTAGCTATGGTCCCTGAACTTTAACTCAATTGGAGCAATGGTCCCTCAACTAAAAATTCATTACCATTGGTCCCTCAAGTCATCAAAACGTGCAGCTATGGTCCCTCAACTAAAAATCTATTACCATTGGTCCCTCAACTTTAATTCAACTGGAGAAATGATCCCTTAACTTTAACTCAATTGTAACAATGATCATTCCAACATAACTCATTTTGACAAAAAATTTGACGTAATTGATGAAAAGGAACATAATTACACACTTTGATGAGTTGAGGGACCTTAATTATATAAATGGTTATTCCAACATAACTTATTTTGACAAAATTTTGACTAAATTGATGAAAAAGACTATAGCTACACATTTTGATAAGTTGAGGGACCAATGGTAATTGAATTTTAGTTGAAGGACCATTGCTACAATTTACTCAATCTAGAACAGTAAAAATTGAATCAAGCACAGCAAATTCAACTTTGCAGGTTTGGGCCTCGGGATCCAATTTAAGCTCACAATTTGCCATTTAGTAGTAGGGAGTTTTAACGAAAAATCACATTTTTACCTTTACCTGATACTATTCACTATACCTTTAAAAATAGTTTTTCGTTAAAAAAGAAATTTTTTTTTGAACTTTACATTAGTTTTCCTTTAGTATTACAACTTAGTGGTAGTTATCTTCACTTATAAATGAAAGATCTTAAGTTCGATTCTCGCCAAAAACGAGTTTGTACTTAGTGGTATAGATAATATTGTTTGTCAAGCTACTCTTCCATCCATTCTGTCATCCGTATAAATGGTTGATAATTTAATCTTGGATTTAATTCGGGATTTAAAATATTTATTACCATGTTGGAAGCAACTTTACACTACGTAACAAAGCACAAGAAAACAGACCAAAACAACACACAATATCTAGTGGATGTCCATACAAAACCAGAGGAGGCTTAGGCTTTTTCACTGAATTGCAACGTCAATAACCTTGCGTTCAACTTTGGTCTTAGGAATGGCTATGTAGAGAACACCATTCTTGAACTCCGCCTTGATCTTGTCCTTCTCCGAATTATCCGGCAGCTGAAGGCGGGTATTGTAGGAGCTAAAGCTCCTGCCCGACCACGAATCGTCGCCGCCTTCTTCCTTCTTCTGCTCTCCCTTTATAACCAGCACATCGTCCTCGACCGACACCTTCACGTCCTCCTTCGAAAGCCCCGGCATGTCGAACCGCATTTTGATTTCGTGTTCGTCGTCTTTGATGTCCCAAGGCGCGCGGACTTCCCCTGCTGCTCTGTTTCTTCCCGGGAATGCCACCGTGCCTTCGAAAAGCCGGTCGAATGTGTCCAGCATTTGCCGCATTGTTCTCACTGGGGAGATGGGATCTAATAGACCTGCAAATTAATTGGCACCTCGTTTTAGATGATTTTTACATGGCTTAGGATAATTCAGAGTTGTAACTTTAAATTATCTGATTAGTTTAAAGTTTTGGTTTTAAGTTTTAAGTATCATATTTTGGAAACTGAAATCACCTAAAAATAATCAAGGGGACGGATCCAATGACACCACTTTTTTTTATACACATGTTTTTGTAAATTTGTAATGTTTAAAAGCATCCGAACCAGTTATATTTTAGGTCTTCTCTAAAAAATTATCTTACCGTAAATCATTATTTGTAAAACTTTATTCGTTTGTTTTCTTCATTACATATGTCTGTCATAGTAGTTTTGAATCTATCTAATTTTATTTTGAAAAATAATTTATGAATAATGTTCTAAAAGATAGATAATTCTAATTGTTATAAAACATTAAAAAAATGACCCCAAAAACATGTGAAAAATTGTGTAAAAAAAATAATACCACAAATCCACCTCCAACAATCATGTAATAAATGAGATAAAAGCTAAAAAACTTGGCATAAATGAAGTTTTTACCGTGTGAAAAACAAAACGTCGTGCACAGAAAATTTGTACGACTTCAAGTGAAAAGTTTAAGACCAAGACAAACTTAGAAATTCACGCGTGGATATCGTATCAATTTTATTAAGTATGCATCTTGCATCATAGGTTTTGATAGATACTATGTCACATGTTACATAAATAATTCGTTCTCTATAAAGAAAATGAGTTTTAACAAAACACTTCTGGTACTATTTATTTTTAACGAAAAATTACATTTTTACATTTACTTGACACTATTCACTATACATTGAAAAAAAAAATTTCATTAATAGAGAATTTTTTTTTTACTTTTCATTAGTTTTTCTATAAATAATGGACGTTGGTTTTATAGCCGGACTAATCTTCCTATGTTTTCTCATCACACGACTTTCCTCGGTTCAAAAAAGTCAAAATTGAGAGTGTTAGACTTACCAAAAGGAGAAATGTCCACAGCCAACCTGCTTGGCCTCCTCTCCACATCAGTCCCTTGGTTGCCCTGATTGACTTGCACGTCCAACTTGCCGTCTCCACCGGCCTGAGCTCTCACCACTGGCAGCCTATTCCGCCGCGACGGAAAGGCGGCCGAGGATGGCAGAGTGGCGTTTGCTCTGATTGAAGACCTTGCTTTGTTTGAAAGCAAAGGTGACGAGGAAGACAAAGCCAATGTTGAAGCCATGTAAATAAAGTAACACAGAAAGTTTGCAAGCTTCTCTTTTGTGGGTAAGTACAACTTTCAGATTTCTTGGTGAGGTGGGCAGTTATCTTTGTGTATATATAGAGGTAACGGGATTGCGGGAGAAAGCTTGGAGAAGGGTCTTGAATGTTGGAGAGAGAGAGAGAGAGAGAGAGAGTTAGGGACCGAACACTTGTAAATTTTACATTTTTCTTGGTCCGTCTGGAAGGATCCATCTCTGTATGGATAAAGATTGTGATTTTGTTATTAGACCCTTCTAGTTTTAAGATATTTTCAAACGAACCCTGGTTTTGTAGTGTGTTTTTCAGTACAAGGTTGTGATTCTGCCTTCTCCACAAATCCATCTGTGTCTTTTTGCTACTTATCTCTTTATCCATGTAATGGAAAGTTATAAGAACATCACCAATTAAAGAAAAGTATAAGTGGTAACTCTCTTAGCAGGAAGAGATTTTTCAGTGTGATCGTCATACGAGGTGTTACATCATGTATCGTTATATAAATGGTGGAATACGTGTGTTAAAAGGCTAATCATATAAAAATTTAAATTTTTCACCATTTACATAAAAATACGTGATATACCTTCTATGTTTCCGTTACAATTAAAAATTTCTCTTTAGCAAGAAAGATAATAACTTTCCTACAACCGACATGCTACGTGTTGATATTTAAATAAGCACAAAGGAGAAAAACTTTTGTGCAAATTCAATGTTATGATATTAACATGAAAATGAATATAACACATGTCTATAAATAAATTTACGCAAGAAAGTTAAAACACACAATGTGTTGTAAGCCTGTAACAATTATTTGCCAAAGTTAATTAGACATTAGAGGCATGCTTGATTTGTTTATAGGGGCTATTTGCCAAAGTTAATTAGGCATTATAGTCCCCTATCAACATGACATAATCATTCACGAGCTAGCAATAGGAGGTACTCTGAGTCATTCTGACTCATTTGACCACCTGTGGACAATTTGGGCCCCATCTATGAGTCAGCAGAGATTTTGCTTTTTTGGCTGGAAATTTTTTCTTTTTTGAAGTTCTTAATTTTTGGTTTGGCCCTTGGCACAAATGAGATGAATTCAGATTCTCTTAGAATCTCACACTTTGGAAACTTATGAATTGGACAATCCAAATCGGTTAAGAGAGAGATATGTAGGTAAGATATTGAAGAGAGAATGTGCGTGAGATGGAATAATTGGATGGACTAATAAACGGTCTGAATTACTCGATCCACTCGATCCACCAGTTATGAAATGTGAGATTCGGAAATAATCTCAATTCCAGCCGAGATGCCATGTGGCCATTTTTTTTGTTGTTTCTCTTTAGTGATGTTTATGGAAGGACTGTTGTCCAGCAACTGACTTTAAATATTCACCTACCTTTAAACACACAGAAACAAAGAAGACAGAGAGTTCAGAGAATCCGAGAAACTTTGACTCTTCTGCAATTCAAAAACCCTGCACTCAAACTGCATCTCATCTTTAACTCTTATCAAGACAAGAAATCCAAATCCTCAAAGGAAACACGCGTAAGAAATTGATGATTGTATGATTAATCACATTTTACTGTACTAACTTTTAATTATCTTACCCTTTTGTAGGCTTGCAGCATCTGCCCCGAGTCTACCACACAGACTCGTAGATGATTAGCATCGCATGATTTGCTTGAGAAATTTCGATTGTGCTGTTTCATTAGGATAATTTTTATACTGGTTGAGAGCAATATGGAGTTGAGTGGGGACCAAATCACATGATGTCTCATATTTTCGTAAAAGTTGTCTTACAAATGACGTGGTCCGTATACCTCTACATAAGTTTCTTTCTTGATTTAGGAGGACTCACTTATAGTCTTGAAGGTCTGAGGCACCATGATCTTAACATCTCGATTTCATGTAAATCTCGCCCCTACTTTAGGGTACAATTCTTTCATGACTCACTGGGTTTTTAATGAAAAAACGTATAAAGCAAAAGAGCAAAAGGTAAAAACCCTCCTCCCCATCTTTGCTGCAGCTTTCTGTTGTATCGAGAGCGTTCACTCTTTTTTGTTGTCTATAAACTCTCTCTCCGACAAATGACACAGTGCCCCATTAAAATCCTTCATGCCACAAGAAAACACCATTCCTTCTCCCCTTTATCATTATATATGCTGCAACATATATTAACGTTACACTTACATGTATACATATACATACAATATATATATATATATATATATGTACAGTACAAAGCCTGCACTGCAGCAGCTGCTTCTCCTAAATGCATGGACCAGCAGAAGCATAACCCCACTTGCAGAGCACACAATTTGTTGTCTATTCCCCCTCTCATTATTTACATCTCTGCGTCTGAAGGTAAAGCATTTATTCAAAACATATCAACTTCTCAAACAAGAAGTTCCTATAAAGAAATCCTCACGCTTCGTTGTTTCATCATTTGGTATTTTACCATTTTTGTAGTTTTTTGAGGTTTATTTTACTGGTCAGCATTTTCATGGGGAAGCCTGGAGGGAGCTCCTGGTTGACAGCGGTCAAAAGGGCTTTCTGGTCTCCTACCAAGAGTGACAGAACCAACACTAGGAGGAGAGAAGAACTGCAGGAACAAGAGGAAGAAGAAAAGGTACAAACTTCGTTGCAGGTTTTGTATGCAGAAGAGTGATTTTCGCACTCTCGTCTCCTTTTTGCGCTCCTCCTTTTATAACCTTCGAATTGAATAAATCGAAAAAGAATCAGAGGACTCTAACAAGAGGAGTAGTGCAGAAGGAGAAAAAAGAAGTGTAAAAATATTTGCCGAATCAAATTTTCAAAACATGTTTCTGTTTAGTTTTTTAAGTATGCTAAAAACCAAAAAAGTTGCTTGATTGGAGTACGAATTTTCTTACTTCTATGAGATCTGTAAATGAGTTTTGTTTCGGGTTTGATTTTCGCAGAAGAGAGGAAAGCGGAGATGGATTTTTAGGAAGCCTACGAGCCAAGAAACGTTTATACATGTACAACTTAGTGAGAGTCCAAGCTCTGCTGCTGATGGCGGAGCAACCACTCAAAATGCAACAATGGCAGCTTACGGTGAGGCCGGTGATGCTCTTGCAATGGCGGTGGCCACGAAAGCGGCGGCTCAGGCAGCAGTTGTCATGGTGCAAGCGGCAGTCAAAGCTGTTCGTCTTACTAAGTCTAATTGCAGGCCTTCCATTTTCGTTAGAGACTATGCTGCCATTGTTATTCAGACTGCCTTCAGAGGATATCTGGTACTTAACCATAATCAGTAATAAATTAATTAAGTTTTACCCATCCGTAAATCAGAGTAGTTTAAAAAATGGGGAAACTTGATATAAGTCCAATTTTTTTAGCCAATAGTAGGAATAGTCAAATTTATTAAAATAAGTCCAATTTGTTATATTTAATTATTTAATGATCAATAGTTATCTGTTCAATAATAAGATTTATTATAAAAATCAAATTTCTTCCTAATTATCTATTTGCTTATTTTTTTTTATTTATCTTTTTGTTATTTCTCGTTATTCCTTCTGCTTTAAACCTATTTATAGATTTTATTTTTAATTTTTTTAATCAACCTATATCACATGTTAATTATATTTATCCACCTCTATGACAGATTTTTATTTTTTATTTTTTATTTTTTATAATCAACTTGTCACAGATTAATATGTCTTACTTGTAGGTATGTTATGTTTTTTCTACCTTTTAATTAGGTTTCATATCTCATGTATAGGTATAATATACATTCATATATTTGTTACTTGAGTTAGGGTAGAATGTTTTGCAGATAAATTTATGTTAGTATATTAGTTTTTTTGTTATAAGAGATTAATTATATTTTTTGGAGTTGGAAAATGCATAATATTAGAAGATTTTAATTGATTTTTAATATTTTTAGAAAATATAAAATGAGTATAAAAAAAATTTAAAAACATATAATTAGATAACTGGACTCATTCCTAAAAACACTCTACCTTTTTGGACCTGGATCTAAAAGCCCCTTTAAAATGTGACATTGCTTGCTGGCTAGCTGGTGCAACTGAGCATTAACTAATTTGATTTCGGTCTTGAAGGCGAGAAGAGCTCTTCGGGCGCTGAAGGGGCTGGTGAAGCTTCAAGCACTGGTGAGAGGCCACAATGTAAGAAAGAGGGCAAAGATGACTCTGCAATGCATGCAGGCTCTGGTTCGAGTGCAAGCTCGTGTTCTTGACCAACGCACGAAGAGGCTTTCGCACGAAGGCAGCGCAGATTCCATTTTCAGTGATCCCACTGGCTTGTGGGGATCACATTTCTCAGACAGAAGGGAGTCCGTTGTAAGATAATTTTGAATGTTCTTGTTAGGAGTTAATGCAGTCGATATAGCTTGTGATACCCGCAACTTTTGTCTGAATAAGCTAACTGTACTGTATCTAATGCAGTCGAAAAACGAAGAGAGGAGCGCTGCGGATGATTTGATCCATTGGGACGATGTCAAACCGAAAACATTGGAGCAGATTCAAGCCATGTTGCAGAAAACAAAACAAGCTGCCTTGAAGCGCGAAAGGAGTACCAGCCTTGCTAATGCCTTCTCTAACCAGGTCTTTGATCTACCTCAATGTTATGTCTATCTCCCTAATTTGTACAAGTAGCTCATAATTTGTACTTAAAAATTTATGTGTATGGTTTCATAAAAACTCAGAAATGGAGAAGTAGTGGTAGCGGCGACGAAGATGCTGGTGAGCATGAGGAGCTAGAGGAGAAGTTTAATTTGCTTGATGGTTGGACAAGAAGAAAGCAATGTGAGATCAATGCAGGCAGAGCTTCATGTGATCAGAGAGATCCCATCAAGACCGTTGAAATCG
This sequence comes from Cotoneaster glaucophyllus, assembly GCA_036320875.1. NCBI lineage: Eukaryota > Viridiplantae > Streptophyta > Magnoliopsida > Rosales > Rosaceae > Cotoneaster > Cotoneaster glaucophyllus. The sequence goes on along the minus strand of CM070070.1, from coordinate 29,482,328 downwards.
ACACTTCTCGACCTCACTCTTATTCGAGTACCCCTAATTCCAATTCCAGTTGCAAAAGATCAGATCAATGTAATTATCAGAGCCATCATCTGCAGTATAATTATCAACAGCAAAGAGTTCATCCTCAGTCATATCCAGTTGCCTCTCCTCACTCACCCGTCACGCCATTTACTTCCGTGGCAAGAAATCTACAAGTGCACTCGGCTAGTCCCCGTTGCCTTCGTGGAGATCATAGGATTAACCACCCAATGCCGGCATCACATACCCCAAACTTGAACTTAGGTTCAACTAATTACGACCACGGATTGATGGGGGTGCCAAACTACATGGCTGCTACAGCATCAGCCAAGGCTCGGATTCGGTCTCAAAGCGCACCAAGGCAAAGGCATTCAACAAGCGAGAGAGAAAAATCGGGGTCCGCGAGGAAACGCTTGTCATTTCCGGCTCCTGACCCATGTGGTGGTGGCAGTGCTACTGCTAATGTTAATGGTGGTTCAGATTATACCTTGGAGAGCCCAAGATACAGCAACGGCATCAACGGAGACCTTGCAGTTCGAATGCCGCGGAGGCCAAGCATGTCATCTTGTTACACAGATGGTGAGACATCTCCAACTTCCAGCAGTGAGGTCAGAAGGTACTGGTTCAGGTAATAAGCAGAAGTATGTGACTGAGTGGCAAATTTGACAAATGACTAGGTACTGGTGGTTACTCTGCTAACTCAATTTCAAATGCACAAATATGTGATTGGAGGAACAATTAACTTTTAAGATTTCACTAGATGCCTTTATTCATGTATAATCTTGTTGAATATTCGACATGCAGCAAGATCTGAGTGCATTTTCGCTCACGACCATACTTATTATCATGAAAATAGTTTAAATTTCGAGATTTGTGTCTATCTACTACACATCTCTCGAAATTTAAACTCATCAAACAATAATAAATAAGACGGTGAGCATCACCATCGCTTGATGGTGGTGAGCAAAAGTATTCCCGCTAGATATTGAACAAAGTTGACGACATCATTTCCCCATTGTCTTTCTGCAAATAATACCATGAACAACTGCACAATGCATCGGCAGTGTCTTGTACTGCATAAATGAAGATATTTCTCCGAGATTGCAGAGATGGTTATCAACTTGTGACATAGATATCGTATCATCATCTGCACTACGTGTGCGAGCTTTTCCAAGAACAGATCCGTAAAGACGACCCCTTCATCCGAAACAAACAAATCATGCAACGACAATGCAGCCAAATCGTAACTTGAAACTTTACTTTTTGCAGTTGTATCAGATATTTTGTGTATGTGGTTAGACGGCCACTAGCAGTTGGGGAGAATTGACTCATTCGAACGGAGAAGGAGCCGAGCAGTGTTCATGCGCACATTATTTAATGTGGTGGATTAGACTACGAATAATACCTAGCTATTCAAATAATGAGTCGGAGTTCTACATAAAGTTGTTTGTTGTTCATTTACCTAATTTCGTGTTTATGACAAGAACTGTTCATATTATAAATCAATATATAAAGATTACCTCAACAAAAAATCAATTAAAACAAAAGTCATAAAACAGATGAAAGAAATTGGTGAAAGTATTACGAACCTTTTATATGTTTGCTATGATAGATTGACTAAACGAGATTAGTTTTAATTCATTTTTTGCATAGATGATCTTTACATAGTAATTTATAATACGAACGGTTCTAATCATAAGCACAAACATAAAGAGTTTTAGAAAGGATACTAAAAAAAATTTCGAATTGCCTAGTATTCCACCAATTAGTAAACCAAGATTCCAGACTTTTATTAAATGAGAGAGAGATCCACCAAGGCAAAAATACTATAGATGCAAGATATAGAAGGGAAATTATATGTATAGTGCTTGTTAAAGAGTGAGGAATCTTCTACCAAAAAAAGAGTGAGGAATCTTCTACAAAAACGAAAGTACATATCAAATTCATGGCAAGCTCATCATTAGTAGAAGAATCTCACATAAACAAGTTAAAACTAGATATTATTTCCGACAGAGATCTTGGACGGATCCTGAGAGAAACTTCAGTAGAGTTGTCTCGAGACTGATAGGCTAGTACAGGCAACAAAACTACAGAAAACAACAAAAAGGTTTAGAATAATAAAAGAGAAAAACTCTCTCCCAAAACAAATCCACTTGGAGAATCACAACAAAACTAATCCAAAAACAACTACTAGACTAATTTGAAAAGGAAAATGGATTATGCTTTGTTCTGATTCAACCAGAGAGAGATAATCTCTGGCTTGGCCCTTGAACTAGCAAGTGTTGGGACTGCTGTTACCACTGCTATCAGACGGTGAAACAAACTTTTTCTGAAGAACTCCCGACGGCGATGACACCGCCAATGGACTGCCCAATTCTCCATTAGTAGTAGTACCGGTTGTGACCGGAGACGAAGGATTTGAGGCTGCGCTAGTGGTCGGTTTAAGGACCTCAGCCAATGGGCCGCCCGGTGCTGAAGCAACCCATGAAGCAGGCCACTTCGAAACCCTCGGCATCATCCCATTTCCATTGGTTCCTAAGCTCATCTGAGTCTGACCCATTTCCTCATTGATGGAGTTGTACCCGCCCATCGATAGGGTAAGCGAAGAAGGGGAGAGCTGCCCGCTCGACGGAGCTGAGCTGTTGTCATTGTTGTTAACAGAGTTGGCTGCCATTGTTTCTTCATCCATCACTGTTTTAGACCATGCATCAATGAAATATCTTGGGGTTTCTTCAAGCAGGGGACTTTCTAAAGGAGCCACATCCGGATTGAGAAACAAATTGCACTCGCCGCCGTCTTGCTGATCCTCTCCGGCGTTGAAATTCGCATACGAATTCAGATTCAAGAAAGACTCCTCTTCGGAACGACTGTTGAAAACAGAGGAATTCGGGTCGAAATACGGGATCTTGGTGCTCAGCTCTGTTTTGCTATGCATCAGTTGGTGCCATTGTGCATCAGAAACAGGTTCTCCTTTCATCATTAGCCAGTCCAAGTTCCTGCAGTAGCACAAAACATTATCAAACAAAAATCATACAAACACGATTCTAATCGAAAAGTTTAGTACAGAACACAAATGTTTGGTTCTATGCTATGAAAAGATTTAACACTTTTACTATTTCATTACACCAAACACTCAGGGCTCGTTTGGCAACTAGGATTGGACTCAAAAGGTAGACTATGTTCCTCGTGAATGAAACTTATCCCGTCCAATCGCCACATAAGAGATAAGTTTACTTCGTGACTAATCTTATCTAGTCCCTCATAACGAAAAATCGTGAGTTATCCAATCCAATCCAACCAATCGCCACATAAAAGATAAGTTTACTTCATGACTAATCTTGTCTGGTCCCTTAGTAACGAAAAATCGCGAGTTATCCAATCCAATCCAACCTAACCACCAAACGAGCCTAAAAACTAATCAGATTCGAGAAACAAATCGAAAACCCATCACCGACCTGGGTTCTCTGTTTGCTGAAGCAGAGTTCATAGATTCGAAAGATGCAAACTTTGCACCATCCCTCTCCGCAAACACTGGAGAGGGATGGTACGGATGAAGATTAGATCCCATAAACTGAGATGAGCAGACATTTTTGTTGATTCCATTTCCAGGGTTCGAAATCGACGCGGTTTCCTGAGATACTGTCGGAAGAGGAGGAGCAAGATTGATGTCGTGGCGAACCCTCTTGCTTGCGGCGGTGGCATGAACTTCCACATGCTTTCTTGAACGGGGTCGGCCTCTGTGCATGTGGCGCTCGCAGTACTTCTGGTCCGGCGCCACATCTCTCGAGCACCGCCATTTTTTCCCGTCTGTTCTCTTGCACCGCCCCGGCTCCGGATCTGTGCTGTTCGACAGACGGAGATTGAACCTACCTCCCACTGTTCGCCAACCAAAACAGAGCACCATTAAAAAAGATCGAAACTTTAGTGGAAAACGAGATTCAAGAAGCAAAACCCACATCAGGAAAATCGATTTGAAGAACAAATTGAGAGAAAAAAAAGGGAAGTGATTTCCGCACACCGCTTTTCTCCCCACACAACCTGAGGAGTGCAGAAGGAGAAAACGGATGTGCGGAAATCTTTTCTCGACGGCGAAAACAGAAGGAAAGGGGATTACAGGGAGATTGGGAAGCAGCTGTTGTTCCAGGGGGAGTTGTGGTGAGGGGGAAGAGGAGATCACGGGGAACAGGGAGAGAAGCCACCATGTATTTGTATATCATAGCTTGTCTCTCAAGCTCCTTCCACTGTGCATTTGTGAAAGGAAATCCAAACGACGTCGTCATCCCTCCTGCAAATCAGCAAGCTTTTACACTGTTTCCATGAATAAAGACTCGATCTTTCACTCTGCGTTTTGACTCGAAAGGAAAAGGGAATTACAAACCTGCAGAACAAGCGTTTGTTCGGATGTCAAAAGGCTGCAAGTTTCTTAAAACTGCACCACCGCCACTCGAAGAACCAGTGCCAGTACCAGCAGCAGCGACATCGTCGTATGTAGGAGGAGGCCTGTTGCATGTGGGGCCACCAGCATCAGGAACAGGTGTTGTGTCTGATGATGGAAATGGACGGCGGTGATTATCATGATGGACCATCATCATCATCTTCTTCTTCCTTGTGTGAGACGCCAAAACCCAAAAACCCAAAATCTTTCTTCTTTCTTTCTTTCTTCACCACGACTTTTCCTTATTTGGCAAACTTCCTTTCCATCTATCAATCTGCAGACCCAACTTTTTGATTTCTGCTTCTGCTTCTGCTTCTTCTCTCTGCTGCAGCAAGAAAGCTTTACGCTTGATGCTTATTTATTTTCTCTCTCTCCCCACTCTCTCTCTCTCTCTCTCTCTCCTCTTATTACTATCTTTGTGGTTTATAGTTGGTGTGTAGTGCAGGGGATTTAAGATGATATAGATTAGTGGGTTGCCGCCATTCTCGGCCTCTGCTTTGCTTCCATGCTTCCAACATTCGCACACCATACTTGCTACTAGACAAGAAAACTCTCTCTCTCTCTCTCTCTCTCTCATCCCCTCCCTCTCTCTCTCATCATTATTGTGGCATCCATCGTTTTCTGCATGTAAAGCTAAATCCCGTACAAATCCTGCACCTCTTTTTTCTTTTCTTTTTTCCTATTAGTCTTATTGGGAAATGGCCACCTCTATCAATTAAGGGCAGCCCCTACTCTGTATTGTAGGGGCGGATAACGAACCCTACTTGATATTCTTTCCCAAGCTTTACTTTTTCATATATGAATTACATTGTATTATTGATCTGCAACGTCAGTATAGCATTTTTTCCGTGTACATGTAAGTTTTCGTTCTTTAGTAACGTCGTCTATAATTATAGAGACCTAAATATAATTCGGGACAATGTTTTAGCCTTCCAAAAAGTCCCAATGACATCAAATGGATATTAAAGGAATGAACTTAGTTTTTCTGTCCCCAAATTATCCGGGCTTACGTTTTAATGTACTTTATCTGCTGGACTACATGTAGACATTTTATCGGGAAAATTCATCTTCGGTTATGCAGTGCTATATTTTAGTCATTTATGTTTTATTATTTTTTATATATTAAAAGACAGTACAATAGAATAATCGTACATTTAACTATTCATTAATTTAATTAATAAAATCCCAACATGGAAAGTAATAATTAACTGGGTTGACTCACCTACTTTTCCGGACATCCAAAATCACAGTCTCCAAATGAATTATTAATTGTTCTTCTGTATTTGCCAAAATTAATAACAAAAAAGAAAAATAAGAAAGCAAAATTTACAATAAAATGGAACAGACGGCATGATAACGGCGTCATATTTGCTTGACGTGATAGCACCTTTCGGCCTTTAGCTGCATCGGGAGCTACAATGGGCCCAGTGGGCCGAAGACGTAATGCGCTAACTAAATGTGTCAAGGAGACACCCCCACTCGCTTTCTTTAAGCGCGTGTATGAAGTTGAACTGTAAATACTAAATACAATGGTAACAATGTGCACTTGAAGCAGTTTCCCTGGAATGGATATGATCCATCTTATGGTGTTATTCTGGTTTAAAAGTGCATTGTAATACTTATACAATCCGGTCCTTTTTATGTAAGTCATTCTTATAAATAACGGCCGACTTATTTTTAAGTTTTTATTTGGGGAAACTTGATATAAGTCTAATTTTTTGAGTGAATAGTAGGAATAGTCCAATTTATTAAAATAAGTCCAGTTTGTTATATTTAATTATTTAATTATCAATAGTTATCTGTTCAATAATAAGATTTATTATAAAAATCAAATTTATTCTTAATTATCTCTTTGCTTATTTCTTTTTATTTATCTTTTTGTTATTTCTCGTTCTTCCTTCTGTTTTAAACCTATTTATAGATTTTATTTTTAATTTTTTTAATCAACCTATATCACAGGTTAATTATATTTATCTACCTATATGACAGATTTTTTTTTTTTTTTTATTTTTTTATAATCAACCTGTCATAAATTAATGTGTCTTACTTGTAGGTATGTTATGTTTTTTTCTACCTTTTAATTAGGTTTCATATCTCACGTATAGGTATAATATACATTCATATATTTGCTACTTGAGTTAGGGTAGAATGTTTTGCAGATAAATTTATGTTAGTATATTAGTTTTTTTGTTATAAGATATTAATTATATTTTTTGGAGTTGAAAAATGCATAATATTAAAAGATTTTAATTGATTTTTAATATTTTTAGAAAATATAAAATGAGTATAAAAAAATAAAGATATATAATTAGATAATTGGAGTCACTCCTAAAAACACTCTACCTTTTTGAACCTGGATCTAAAACCCCTTTTTATTTTGGAGTCTCTAACTTCTACGCCTTTTGATTGAATCATAAGGATTTGCCTAAATTTTGTCTATTTTCTTGTAGTATACGTAGAAAAACAACATAGAATCATTTACGAAGCAAAAAGGAGAACAATATTTTTGTTAGGAGAGTTATTTACACATGTATTTTTACTTTTTACAAATTTCTGCTTATTTTTGTTTGTTGATCTCCTTCGATTTATTCGATCTGACAGTCGATGATACATCTCGACCTAGGAAGGTCGAAGCATGTTGGCCATCACCGTGAGGTGACGTAACCATAAGGGTAAGTGATGTGAAAAATGAATAAATTTAAAACTAATTAGAACTAATTATACTAAACTATGAAAGAGTGCGCAATCGTGGGAATAACCCATTACAATTATTCATAGCTTAAAAAGACAGTACGACTACCAAAGAGTAGTCAAAGCAGCTAAAGTACACTTATTACACAATAGTAATAAGTTCATACGTCTAAACCGCAGATAATGTCAGAACTGCCAAAAAGATTCCTCGAGTGCCACAAAGAAAATCAACAAACAATATCGCGAGGGAATAGTAAGTCCAAAGCGGACAATATCGTGTTACTACGGAGCCGGTCTAGGATGTAACAGTCGAGAATTAGAAAGAGTGTGAGAAGTTAAAATAAGTGCATGAATAACGCTACTTTTTTGTTATCTAAACGAATCAGAAAAATACATGCTATCGGTAAGTTTTTCAGTAATTAAACCCTCATGAAGAGCAGAAGAAGGGTTTGTGGTCAAATTTCATTGGTCGATTGAATCAAGCGCTCACGCGGGGCAGTGTGGAAGGGATACTGGGAAGTATGTACGAAAGGGACTAGACAAGAGGTGGTGAATGACAAAAGGATTGAATTCTGGGCCACTACTGATCTTCATCTGATTTCTTTTTATTTTATTTTATTTTAAAGAAAGAGACAGTTGGTGTGGCAGTTTACTCTTTTTCGAGACAGAATACATAGAGATGTTTTAACATTCTCGTGTGATTCATTAATTTCAGAAATTAAACTTATAAAATATTGTATAAAATACGAGTTTAAAATTCGTTTTCAACTACTCAATCTGATCTTTATTGGGTCAGAAACCGGTACTTCTTCTATCAGCATTTAAAAACAACGAGCATTTTGCTTAGAATCATGGCGGGGGAGGGGGTTGATAAGAGCATGTTCACTCAAGGCAACGACAAAGGCGACAATGTTTTTCTACAATTTAATAAAGGAAAAAATTATGACCTAACTACTGGCCGCCTAAAAATCCGTGCATTTCGATTGACGACAAACTGATGTTAACCTCAATTTAGATTACGTGAGAGATTTTACGTTCGATTCATATCACTATCAATTTTTGACTTTGATGTCCAATTAGCATGATAACAACTTTTCTAATAAGGGTCCGATGGGTTGAATTGGGATGGAATGGAGGATGGTGAGGTGGCAGCTTGGGGGGGATGGGACAGACAGCTGGAGGGGTTAATAATGGGTTGTCCCCATCACCAGTTGCTTGGCTCTTTCCTCTTTGTCACCACCCGCCCATTTCGAATCCTCTCACTTTTTTTCACTCACCAAAGAACACACAAGTAGATAAATTAAGGATTTGCCTTTGGTAATTTTGTAGAAGTGAGATTTTGTTAACAAAAATTATCTATTTTCTGGCTCATCAATTTAGTATTGAATTTGTCTTTCTGGTAGGTATATTTAATTCTCTCATGAGCGAACCTATTCATTCTACATCCAAAAATGAAATGACTCATCTCTCAATTTCTTCAGATTACGGATGTGATTCCAAGAGCTGAACAAGAATGAACGGTACTGTTCACTTTAACGAAAAACCATATTTTTACATTAAAAAGTCAATCATGGTACTATTCACTTCACTCTTTATTTTGTCCTTATCGTTAAAACTCAAAGTTTTCAAACCCTTTTCATTAGTTTTCCTTTTTAAGAATTTACTAATTTGATTTGATTTTGTGTTATAATTTCATAATTTGATTTGATTTTGAGTCATAATTTCATAATTTGAGACGCATATTCATAATAATAAAATCAACTAACGTGATTGACAAAAAGTACATATTTATAATGAGTTGATATTTAGTAATATCATTATAATAACGTAGTGTTTAATTGTAATAGATATCTTGTATGTTTAATACTCACAAGTAATTTAAGAGGAGACCAACATAGTCGGTGATCAATTGCGAAACTGGTCCCATAACAAATCTACATCCTTTCCCTCCCACCTTGAAAAGTAAATCTGAAAAGAAAGAAATATGAATGTAATGGAACCAATGGCGTAGTCAGGAATTATTCGGTAGGTGGGCTAAGCTAAAATTATTATACGAATCAAATTTTTAATCTTTCGTTGCCTACATAAAGTTATATAATAGTAAACCTGAAACTAATAATTTGAAATACGAAATTTATACTATATTTCTAGACTTCTAGCCTTCAAGACTTTCAAGTGAATAAAATAAGGAATCAATTATGGTATGGAAGTTTTAATTTAATACTACTATATTAAAGTGATGAGTTTATTTAACATTTATTAGCTCTTATTCTTCTTAAAAGCAGCTTTAAGATCCAAATTTTCATTTGCTAAGTAGAATATAACAATTAAAATTCATAAAATAGCCCAAAGATTAATATTTTTAAGCTTAAAGATCCAAAACTCTCCCTATGCTATAGCCTAGGGGAGCCTTGTACTTGGCTCCGCCAGTGAATGGAACATACAAAATCCAATCCACTTTATTTCTCCCACCCACAAATACAATCCACATCTTGTAACAAAAATTTGTGTAGGTGGTTTCCCGACAATATACTCGTATTATACGTCAAACGTAAATTTAAAATCTATCATATTTTAGTCTCACTTAACTTCATACAATCTTTCATTAACGAGCAAACTATCGCAATCGTGCAACCCTAAGAAATACTGTCTCATAATCCACATGTGCATAAAAAGTTAGAGAGGTGGTTGAGCACTGAACCAAGTCGGTATATCGATATAGGAAGTCCATGTGCGATGGGTGCAATTGAGTATAGATTCTCTCCGGATCTAAAAAAAGGGAGCTGAAGAAATTTGATCTAACGGCTACAATTATTATAATTTTTAGAGAAGCTCCCTGTTTATGACCGTTGGATCAAATTTTAATGATCAGATCATTTGATCATTAAGCTCCGTTTTTTTAAATCCGGAGAGGATCTGTAATCGGGTGCAATTTTCGGACGCATATATGAAATATGAAATGAGAGAGAGAGAGAGAGAGAGAGAGAGAGATTGCTTGGAACTTGGAAGAGTGTGTCTCCGACAAAGGAAGAATATAGTATAGACATCGGCATGGACCGCTTGTCCTCCCTCCACCTCCTTTTAACTTCAATGCTTTCCTTCAAAGTTCAAATTCAATCAATGTATCAATGTATCAATGTATCAATGTTCAATGTTTGGTTGTTTTTTTTTTTTTTTCGAAAAAGAAAATTAAATGGAGGCTTTTTAATTTTTCAGAGGTCGAAAAGATATTTTAGCTTATCTTGACCATTCTAATGTTATAAAAATTGAAAAGACTTACAGAGTCATTTCAATATTTTTTATTCACCATCGTGATTTTCGAAAGTCAAAAATCAAACTCTTGACGAACATTCATACCTAAACCCGTAGTAATTGCTAAGTTTGACAAGAAAAATGCTAGTAACAATTTTCTTTTTTTTTTCTTCTCATTTTATAGTGTACGAAGATTCAAAATGTTTATCTTCTGTGCTATTCTTTAAGGATTATTTCTGAAAAATAAAAATAAAAAATCCAATAATGATATGAAAAAGCGTGCCATGGAAAGCTATCGGAAGCTACCACCGCCAAGGAAACACAAACACACCAACTCTCCTTTTTTTCTAAATTTACACTTTTTATTATATTCCTATTTTATTGTGGCCAGATCAAGTGTTATCATTTTTTATGATTAAGTTCTGCGCGCACATACAAATTTTGATCCTCTGAGCCCTCAGGGAGGAGAGGAGCAGCGTCGTCCGGTGGTAGTGGTTAGGGAATGAGGGAATGAGGGAATAGGGATGGGCTTTCACACCTCAAGGGAAGGAGCGCACAGAACTCTCTTAAATTGAGGTTCTTTACATACGTTTTGATATCTCACGGTTTAACATTAATTCTTGTAGCAGAATTATAATACATTATGCAAAAGCATGATGTGATTAAGAATTCATGAAAAATCTCACTTTTAAAAGAGTCTCCTTATCATGAAAAGGGATCATATCCGGATCCCTTCCACCTAATCGTCCTCGTCAAACAATCCGGACCCTTGAAATTTGATCTAACGGCTACAAACACAGGCTCACTTTAAAAATTATAATAATTTTAACCGTTAAATCAAATTTCAAATATTTAAATTATTTGATGAGAATGATTAGGTGAAGGGGATCTGTAGATCCCTTTCCCCTCGTCATTTCTCTTCTCCCACCTGTTTTTGGCTACGGAAGGTGTTGGGAAAGGAGCCTTCAACTTTTTTTCAGTTTTCTGTCGGGTTTTCACCTTTTACGTGTCAGGGATATTATGGGTAATCGAAATTAGATCTAACCAACCATAAAAAAAAAATTTAAAAAAAAAAAAATGAAACCGACGGATGAACCGAACACGTAACAACAACCAAGCTTATTTCATTAAATTTAGTCACCTGTATGGATCTTAAAACATTACTGCATTGATTTCACGTCAAGTCTTTCGTTAGCTTCAAATATTCCATATTTTTTTCTTAAATCTCTTTTTAATTCTTCCTAGTTCTTTCTTATCTGAAAAGTGACAACTAGACCTGTAAACGGGTCGGATTTATTGGGTTTGGAGCGGGTTCAATTCGACTCATTAAGCTAACGGGTCACCCGTTAACACCCATTAAATTTTTTTTTTTTTTTTGCATAAAGTTTATTTTTTGTTGTTAAGACTTTAATGAAATTACTAAAACATCTTCAACTAACAGGTGTTAACGGGTGCTAACGGGTTAAAATGATCCGTTATTTAACGGGTTCACCCGTTAGCGACCCGACCCGTTAAGCATCCACCCAAATACTAATATTAACGGGTCGGGTCCAAAATGCCAGGTCTGACAACTATCATTTTTTTTTCTTTCTAAACTTCCAAAATCCTTTGCGTATAGTTTTTCCTTTTCCAGGCTTCAGGGGCTTCCACATACCGGGCTTCCGAAGTTGAGATGTCCAAATATAAAATGGGCTTTCCCCTTCTATTCCAAATGGGCCATTAATTTTGTAGGAGCCCATTCGCGATTGGTTGACTTTTTGTATCCATTTCAAAAGCTTTTTGTTGGGTTTATTGGATTTTACAATTTTGGAAAGACGTTGATTCAAGCTCATATCCACATACTTGTTGCAAGGCGATTTCCAAAGAAAGATGGAGAACTGAAAATGTAGAAAAAGGAGAAAAAAAGGGGAGAAGGAAGAAGCGACAGAGCAAGAGAAAGCCGCCGGAGCGAAGGGAAATTTTGTGCAATCGACTCCATTCTCAGGGAAACTTTCACCGTGAAACACGGCAAACACAAAATACCTGATGAAACAGACTCGTCGGCTCATAGTATCTCTCAGAGTTGCTAACAGTTTTCATCTGATAAAAATACAACGTACTCGGAGTATTCTAGTAACGAATGATTGGGCATGCCATACGAATAAGTTAAGTGATTATTATTCTTTGAAAGGGAGGAGAAACAACATAGAAACCACCCGCATAAGTCGAAGAAACAAAAAAGATCCTTGGAGTCACGGGATTAAGTTGCAGTAGCATTCTCGAGGCACCTACTCGGATGCTTCTGCAGGTTGTCGAGCTTCGGTTGGCTTTAAACTCTCGAGAGCTGAAATTCTTCTATCCAATGATTCGTGGAGGCCTTTCACCTGGAGAAACAAGAAAAAAAGGAAGTCACAATTCATCTATCCTTCTCTTGTTGTCCCTTTAAATGCGTAGAAATACTATACACAAAATGGTTGTAAAACTGCATGAACCCAAAAGGCCGGTAACAGTAGAGATCCCATCATGTCAACAGATGAACATACATTGAAGTTTGAACAATCGTGTACACGAAAAAACAAAATAGCTTATATCAAGGGGCAAAAACCAGAGTTTACTAGGTTCCATCAGAATTTCTTCTACGACTGACATAATTTGAGTCAGAGAAGCGGGATATGAACTTATAGTTTACATGTGCGCAAGTGTTCCAGTGAGTGTGAGGATCTGTGCATGTGTAAACAGTTTAAAAGCACAGAGAATGTCATGCTTTGATGACCATTCCAGCAGCATTACGTTATTAGCAAAATTTCTTTTACCTTGTCAACATAACGAACTGTTCAAATCAAGGTTTCTTTTCTTGTTCTAAATAGTAAAAGAAATCATGATTTCACACCAGGAAGGATAAATCATACACAATTCATATTGGAGATGCATTCGCACAGCCTATAAGAATATATACATAACCATAATCGGTTGAAAAGAACGAATGGGGTACCTCGCTAAAATCAATAAAAATGAATTGAAGTAGAAAATCAATAGATAATTGATTTCTATAATGAGAAACCAGCAAAGCTCACAACTAACTGGTAGAAGACAAGGATCCTAAACACGATACAAAGGAGACCGTTCGAGCTCAAATTACCCAAAAAATAATTGGGAAAAGAAATAAAGCATTGCTGGTTTTGATCCATCCACAACCATTAGTGACCATTTTCTGTGTAACATGATTGATCTTCATTGTTCTCAACTTTTCCACTGTCAAAGTACACAACATAAACCACTCAAACCGAAGATCGAAACCACGATTTCAATGTCACCAATGCCCTAAAGAATTTCAAACCCCTCACTCCTCCCAAACAAAACTATGACATACTCAGCAGCAATTCATGACATTGACCAGAGCAATTCTGTTCTAATTCAAAACAATATTTGAATAAAATGCTCATAAATCACTTTCTTCAAGTTGGTTTTTAACTGTTGTATTAAATTTTCAGCTGAAAGGAGGAGTATTTTCCCTAAATATCATATAAAACAACAAATTGTGTACAAGCCCATTTTCCAAATCAACTTAAAGATTCAATCTTCCGTCAACACGAGGAGATCGGAAGGTTCCCATATCAACAAATTGAATAAAACATATAGAAAACAGAAGAAGAAAAGATAGAACCCTAAGAATTGCAGAAAGGAAAAAGGAAAACAGACCTGTTGAGAAATGGCGTGGTGGGCGACCTTGTAATCATTGTGGAGGATGTAGAGCCCCAGAAACGACGCCACCGCAGCTCCGCCGAAAAACGACGCCAATCTCACTCTCAGAACGTAACCCATCTTTCTTCTTCTCCCCCCCACCTTTCCTCCTTTCTTTCGTTTTGATTTCTGATCGACACTTCTACTCGATTAACGCCGTTCCAATCTCCCCGGGCTGTTTAGATTCACACGCTTCCCCCGGCTTATAAGGTAAAACGAACCGTTTAGAAATTCATGCTGATTTTCCAAAATTTTAATGTTTTATTTTAATTAGTGTGTGAAAAGAAGAACTCGATCTTGAGCATGTACAAAATTACATTTGCAAAACATTATTGTTTTAATACTACAGTCTAAGTGATATTCATACTCAACTTGTAAGGGCAAGATTTAAATTCGAATCTCGTAGATACTGAGTTGGAAACAAATATTCCCCACCTTAGGTGCATGCACACTCGATTTATGGCAACTAACTTGTTCCAATAAATATAACATTCCTACTGTTTTGTTGACAATACGATATTCTAAGAGTGATTTACCTTCCATAGCTGTAAGATCCCACATCGCCCAGGGGCGTGGATCCTCTATGTCTTATATGTACATGCCCACCTTCAAATAGCACGAGGCCTTTTGAGAGCTCACTAGCTTCGGATTCTCGTCTGAGTTCCCAAAAACAAAATCGTGAGGGCATGGCCAGGGTCCAAAGAGGACAATATCGTGCCTACGGCAGAGTCGAGCCCGGGATGTGGCGGAGGCCCGGGCGGGGATGTGACAATTTGGTATTAGAGCCAATCCCTGGCCGGAAGTGTGCTGACGAGGATGTCGGGCCCCTAAGGGGGTGCTACGGCAGAGTCAAGCCCGGGATGTGGCGGAGGCCCAGGTGGGGATGTGACAATTTGGTATCAGAGCCAATCCCTGGTCGGAAGTGTGCCGACGAGGATGTCGGGCCCCTAAGGGGGGTGGATTGTAAGATCCCACATCATCCAGGGGTGTGGATCCTCTATGCCCTATATGTACATGCCCACCTCCAAATAGCACGAGGCCTTTTGGGAGCTCACTGGCTTCGGATTCCATCGAAACTCTGAAGTTAAGCGAATTCGCGCGAGAGCAATCCCATGATGGATGACCCACTGGGAAGTTCTCATGTGAGTTCCCAGAAACAAAACCGTGAGGCCGTGGCCGGAGTCCAAAGCGGACAATATCGTGACGGAGTCGAGCCTGGGATGTGACGGAGACCCGGGCGGGGATGTGACAATAGCCCCCTGTTAATTTCTATTATTTGATCATCTTAATTCATTCGATCTAACATATAAAAATTGTGAAAAATGCGTAAAAGGTAAAAAACAGTGCGAATAGCACCTCGGAACGATAATTCAATCTGGATTGCAAGAGGCGAAGAAACTGCATGATAGACCAAAACACAAACGAAACCAAGTGTGCTGGGCTTCCAATACATAGAAACCGAGTCGGGTTGATCTCGGCCCAATCCAGTAAAATTCAGGAAAGAGAAATGAAACTAAATGTACTCAAATTAATAAAGTTTCAAGGATCCATCATTTCATCCACCAACAAAAAGGGCAGATTTTCCAGCCATCCAGATTCGCACAGAAGCAATTTTGTGCATGAATATCATCATCGCTGCAGAGACAGTTTTGAGTTCTTTGACTCTTTTCAGTATATCATAAAACAGTCACAACCTAAAGCTTTTGAAGAATAGAAAACCGGAAAAAAAAAAAGGGCAAACATTTCCAATCAGAGAATTCCATGAAGTGAGCTGCAAATATTGATGGTGATTCAATCTTTGATGAATATATATTCTCTCACATGTCCTGTTGCCGTTCCAAAATAAGTTTCCGTCCATGCACCGGTCCACCATTCCGATCATAAGGTGGCGCCTATTTCCTGCTCTCTCCTGCCAACACCAAATACGTTTAAGATGCATTGCTGTAGGGGTATTAATACAAATTATGTAAACAATAAAACTCACATTTGCATCATCATCACATTTAATCAGTTGCACATTTTGGTACGGGGGTTTGAACTTTGAACTTGGATACCAACTAGACCAATGATATCATCATCCCATAATTGATCAATGATATGCAAATAATGGCTCATACTATGCTATCCTATATCTGAACTCAAAACCCTTTATATGAGAAAAGACGGAAGCAGACTAATATTGATCCACCGAATAATTGACAGCACAGAAATTTGACCACTGGTAGACGACCAGCTTAAACAAATGCAACAAATGCAACAATACGTATATCACAAAACACTACGGTAGTACTTTAACTATTGAGTAATCGTACTTACTATCTTCTGGAAGTAAATGCAGCATTGGTCATCCTGCCAAAGTAACACATCAACCGAATAAGCATTACACATTAATAAAGCAGCAGTAACTACTTAATCCACCAAAATATTATACTGCAGTATGTTAGATGGTTTAAAGAGGTAAACCTGCCATGTTGTTTCCCAACAGCATTTGAGCTCAGCCGGCCATTAGGCAAGCCTGAGCTTTGGGTACTGCTCATGCTTGATCCATCCAGAACTGCTCCATTTCCACCATTCAAAAGTACAGACGACTGGCTTGGCCTAGTGTCGGGGCCGTTCAGTTCCCGAGAATCTTTAGACTTGCTCAAAATCTTTACATTTGAGAGACCTCCAGGAACACCAAAGCTTACACCATTTAATTGCTGATTCTGCTTTACAGAGTGCAAGTGATTATCATTTGCATTTGAAGTCGATATCTTCCTTGAGCGGTGAGTCTGTGCCACTGGAGTAACAGCCACAGAAGGCAAAGATGAAGAGTAGGGAGATGATGCGGCTGCAGCAGCAGCAACTTTTGCAGCAGCAGCTGTAGCTGCTATCATCTCTTGCGCTCCCTCCTGAAGCTGAATATAGTCGCCCTCAATCACGAATAACTGAAATATAAAAATTAAGGTCCTGATGAGATAATTAATATACATCTATGAAAAACACTTTAAATCATCATTAAACTCACTTCACGGTGACTAGCCACAAAGTCATCAAGCTTTCCATACTTTTTCTTGTAATCATGCCAGTGTAAGGGTGCAAGCATCTTTCCGAGCCTATTTGGTAGCTGTACCCAGTCCAAAGAACATATATTATGAACTAATCAGTTGCTGAGAAACAAGGCTTTAAATTAGTTGCTGAGAAAATGAAAATGTCACGCTCACTACGAAACCTAGTAACAAATAGGCAGGCTCACCGTCGAACTGATGCGAATTCTACCACCTGCCGGAATTGTGCGAACCATGCAAGCCAACAATGACCTTTCATCAAGAAGTGCACCCTCCGAAGTCTTTCCCCCTGTCGCATTTGCATGCACAGTTGACACAAATGCTTCAGGCAAAACTGCACTAGTGGCATTGTTAACTGCAGGTTCCTTGTTATCGACTGAAGGAACTGAATTATCAGATTTTAACGAATCGGTATTAGAACTTGGCTGTCCTGCAGTTAAAACTTGTCCATCCAACCCATGATCAGTCAAGGTCTGAACATTTTGCTCCGGTGCCTGTCCAAAAGCAAAGTTAGTCTGAATTTCTTCCCTAGTTACTATTTGCACTATAACCAGACAGGCTGACCACAAAGCTCCAGCCTACATAAGAAAATAACAAGAGAAGCTTATCCACCTTGGTTTCACTGTTCTGCTCAAGAGAATCCAATCTTAAAGCGTTGTGGAATTGGGAGGAAATTTGTTGCAAGCTCTGATCAGGTTGGGATGAGACCAAATAACCTCTACTATCAATTGACTCGAGAACCTGAACCAAAAAAATAATGGTGACTCCAGCGAAGTTGCACACTAAGTTGCACACAAAATAAAATCACAACGTAATCATCAAATGCGAGGCAATACCTGTGCGTCCCCAGTGGATGATGACAAGACAGAATCAGGTGGAGCCCCTTGGTTAATTTGGACATCTAAATAGTCTTGATGAAGAGATTGCCCATTAACAGATGATTCATAGTTATATTCTGGTCTTATTAAGTTTGGATCACTTTGTGAAGACGGAAGCTCATTCTGTGTAGATATCTGCAAACTCTCAGATGGAGCCTTAATAGAGAAAATGAAGAACATAAGTCTGTTATCGTTGTAGATTACAATAATCTGGACAGAAAGATTTATTCATCTCAGCACCTGTTGGTTCTGCCACTGTTGGAGAGATGACATTGCAGCAGGTGTCGAGTGAAAATGCCCAACATGTGATTGAGGAACATGTGGTGGGACCGAATGGGGTACCCCTTGTTGATGCATAAGAAATGGATGTAGAGCAGTCACTTGTCCAGGGGGAAGATAGGAAGGCATCCCAAGTAGAGATGATGGAGAAATTGGAACCCCAGCAACATGGTCGATCTAATAACGATCCAAAACTTAATGTTATGGAAATAATATAAATAATAGCTAAATCAAATTCCTACTTACGAATTTCATTTCAAACAGAAGGTCTTTAGCCAAAAAGCAATAATATGTCCAAAGCTACTAACATGAAAACCACAAAAGGGTGCAGTTACCTGAGTTGATGCATTTCCAGTTGAAGGAAATGAGGGAACATCATCTGAATTTCCATTTTGGAGGGGGCCCTGTATTTCCATTTGATGTATTTGTATCTAGCTGGTTTCCATTGTTCTGACCAAATTGAGATGCATCCTTTGAATTTGATTGCGCCATGCGTGATTCATCAGAGTAAGTCCCACTCCTTTCTCTTGCATCAGTCAGCTCAAGTTGAAGCTGTTGTACTGTATGCATATGAAGTCTCTCCATCTCAGCAAACTGAAATCAGTGAGCCAAAAAGGAAAATATCAAAAACGTGAACAAACTTTGAATAGCACTTGCATCACACATTATTTGACATAAGTTTTGAAAAAATTCGGCATATAGCCAAACATACAATTTGCAGATACCCATGTCTGAACATGCCCGCAAGTTCAACTTTTAACAAAATAAAACGCCCAGGAAGTGAGAGATATAGAACAAATAAACCAACCTGCCTTTGGCAACCAAGCCAGAGTTGATTATATTGTTCTGTACGTTCCCGCAATTCAGCTTGGAGTGTAGTTGACTGTAAGGCATCCATTTCCTGAACACGAGTGATCCAAGCTTGGGCCTCCCTCAACCGTTCATCTTTATAAAGAATGGCTTCTTGAGCAAGCCTATGCTGAAAATACAAACACTATCAGGCACTAGCCGCATTACATATATAGAACTAAATTAGCATGCAACTTGCAGAAATATTTACCAAATGTGTTCCAATTTGAATGTCACTTACATTTCAGTCTGACCATTTAAAACAAAAGCACCATAGACTTTGTTCATTCAGAGAATGAAAGTTAGTAGAAAAGAACCTCCTATGGACCTATGCATATTCTAAATTTATGTACCATTTAAATGTGTGAAAACTTGAGATTTGTACAAGTACATCTATACATGCAAATCAACATACCTGTTCCCGGAGATCATTAAGCTGCCTCTCTTTTTCTTGAAAATGCTCTTGCAGGTCATGTAGTTGTTGTATGTGTTGGGTTCTTTCAGCTTCCGAATGGTCACGTTCCCTTCTGCAATAAACAGTAACTCATTCAAATTTGTTCATATGATTATAACCTCAACCCAGCATTGTTCACTAAAAAATGAAATACAAAACCTTTAAATAGCATGCAATAATAAAAGACAAGTTTGATTTACATCTAAACAAAAAGTACACGCATTATTGGACAAAAGCGTAGAAGTGCAGTGAACAGGCGTTAAACAAACAGACTAGTACCTGATACTTGCTAATTCTTTATTCTGTTCTCGAAGAAGGTCTTCTTTAGCCCAGGCCTGCCGGAACATTATGAAAACCAAAACATTAAGAATTTTTATTCACCCAAAGTGCTCAATTAAAACATATAAAATACACAAGCATTCACTTACAGCTTCGTTATCTAGCCTGACAGCATGCAGCTCTCTATCTTTCTCGTCCATTTTCCTTTCCAAATCATGTATGGTTTGCTCCCTTTCATGAAGTTGCTCCTGCACAGTATGTAAACCAACAGTTCAGATTGATGCTGTTAGTAGCTCATTTTCACGCATATATCTCAAGGAAAACATTTAACAATCAAATATTCCTTTTAAGATTGGCTTATACTTTTGAGCTTAAGATTCCACATATTCTCACCAAATGTGGAATGTGCAATGTGACACTGCAAAATCACAATAAGAATGCTAACATAACTTGGATATTTATTACGCCTCATGAGATTCTTGTAATTGCAATCTGAAAAACCATATTGTAATACACATTATAAACTACATATCAAATTATCAATGAAAACCTGAAGCTTGGAAGCAGTGTTGACATGTTCCTTTATTTGAGCATCAAAGTTCCTTTGTATTTCAATTATCTCAGATCTTGCAATGATTTGAGCTTTAAGACCAATCTCCATATGTTGCAGTTCCTCTCTTTGCCTAGAAACATCTTCAATCCGCTGCTGCAAAAGGTCATGATCTAAAGTCCCATCTATTGTGATTGAACAGAAGTCCACATCAACTGGCTCTCTCCCTTGCTGCACCTTGTTCGATAACAAATCATATTCACTTTCATTGAATCCTTCAGAATACAAGCTACTACTAATATCAACAGCCTTACCTCATATATTGTTCTCTCATCCGATTGGCCTAGCTTTGATCGTTCCAACTCCTGCATATTGGAATATGCCCAATTCAAAAACAAGATAATGCCAAAACAGCAGATAAAAATGCTACCCGAGTAGCACTAAATAGTTTAAATAAAACAAGGAGCAAAAATTTAAAATACCACATCTTAATCAGCTAACAGTAATGCTCACAATAGAAGCTTTAGCTAATGCTAAAAACTAAGTTATCCTTTTTCCATGAAGCTCTTCATTTCAAGCAAATGAACTCATATAACCAAAAAAATTTGTCAGATGCATTATTATTGGGTGTACACCAAAATTATATATCCAATACCCGATCATTCAAACAAAATACGAGTTGTGAAAATTTCCTTCATTTTTACCCATCATAAGGCAGAAAGGGTGTGGTTTTTTTTCTTCTTCCAAATGAGAGATATTGTTGCTTCATTCAAAATATAGGCACATTCACCAAACGATTCACCTTCAAGTATTTAGATTCTAAGAATCTTCTAATGGTAAAGTGTGAGAGCAGCAACCAAATTACCCACCGACCCACAGACACCAAACCCACAAATGAATTAACCAATTGCGTAATGGAAAAAGGGTTTTCGCATACTTAATCCCAAAAAAAAAAAAGATAAAATAACACGCAATTACAAACCCTAATCCTCATTTCACCTGAAGGGTTTTTCACAATCCAAACCCAAGGTTCCAAATTTCATTTATTTTCTCTTTTTGCATTAATTAGACACCCAATAGAACCCAATGCAAGTAGTTTTGAGCAGATTACTACCTCATCCCCAATGTTTCGGGCCGAATGATGGTCGGAGACGGCGCGCCACTCTTTGCGGGCTGGCGGAGGTGGCATCGGCATGGAACTACCGCGCGCAGCGGCCGCAGCCTCCATTGAATCAGAAGCTACGGTACTACTTCAACTCGCTTACTCACTCTGCTCAGAAAAAAAACCTAGGGTTCGAGAGGCTCGAAGAAAAGGGGGGAAATGTAAAACCAGGAATTGCAGGAATTTACGAGATGAGAGGGACCGGCAATGGAGTTACTCCACCAGAGCGATGGCGTAGGGGAACTGGGGAAGCACCCGGACGATTTGGAGTGTTTTGCGATTGGAGGGTTTTGGAGGGGTTGATGTGCAATTTAGAGAAGAGTTGACGACAGAGAGAGAGAGGGAGAGAGAGAGATTTACAAGCGTCCCGCCATTTATAGGGTAAACTTCAGTACCATTACATGATTGTCGACGCCTTCGAGTGGCGCGTGGCAAATTACCTTCTTTTTTTTTTTTTTTTTTTTTTTTTTTGTGGAAACAATGACCTTTTGTGCTTCTTGATTAGTATAGAATTATTTCTTTTTATACGATTTCGAAATATGTTGGCAGTCCAATTCGGATTTAATCACATTTCTCAATTAATCTTACTCATTTTCGTCAGAATTCATATGCATATTGTATAACGCATCATCTAACTAAATAAAAACAGCTACCACTAGACCAAAGATTAAGTGGTCTTATGAACGTTGTATTAGCACATTAAATGTTGCTAGAGCATGAGACCAAGAATAAGTTGTTTTTCCCATAAACAAAAATAAGATTCATCTTCTTTCGTTAGACACAATTACACAGAACTCGAACATTTGATCTAACATAGCTCTAACTTATTTTTTCACATCCTCACCACTTGCCCTAATAAAAAAAACTTAAGCAAGTTTACATCTTTGATATTTTCCTAATTTACTATCCAAAATAAATTATTTAATATGATAATAGAGAATAACAAGAACGAGGGTCTGGTTAAAAAACAACAAAAACAAAAAGAATATCGAAATTCTTACTTGCATATGGTGTTTTTTACAGTAACGAAAAACAATGATGTTTGTAGACTTTAGTGCGGACTTGACCTCTACCGATTTCTCTCTTCTTCTTTTTTCACTAATTTTTGTCTTCCTTCACGACTAACTATTTAACTCACAAAATTTTTTAAAATCTTAAGCGCATACAATTGGATTACAAGTTTTCCGATCCTAGTCAAAGCCCGATGACCGGTCTTTAAACCGTGGCAGACAATGCTGGATGGGGTTTGAATTGGCCCAAAATTAAACTGAGATGGGCTTTGGGCTGAATGTAATAATTGAGTTGGTGACTCGTCACCCTCCTCCCACTGCCCAACAACGTTGAACATTGTTATTCTGAATTCAATGAACACTTTCGAATGCCGGCAATCGAACTGAACTTCTCATCTCAAGTCCCTACCAATGAATGCAACATGTCCCTCCTCTGCTTTGTACTAAATAATTTGGTTGCCCGTTGGCATTGAAGGTCATGAGAGGGAAACATGTCATCTACTGCCACTTACTTTCTAAGAGACATCAAGTTTGGGATACTGAGTCGAGTGTAAGCGTAAATGATGTTAATCGATTAGGTAACAAATCTCTTGCAACAAATATTAAGAGAAAACATGTCATCTATAGCCAACTGGTGGCCAACTCGCGGAAGTCCACTCTTTTGGAGGTTGAAAAGACTCTCAGATTCACCAGCATCAATAATCAAATTCAGGGACGAACCGTGTGAAATACGGACTTGGAATTCGCATCAGCCCCTGGACCATCCCGTTGTAGCTAACAGAAGATTTTTAGCTAAAAGTTGATACTCCTACAACTTAACATCATTGTTCAATTATTCCCTCCGATGATCTGCTTACTTACATAAACTAAGAATTATAATTATTTTGATCCTTAACGTATCTTGTATTTACTAACGTATGAATATTTTTACAAGCACGTATAAAAGAATTTACAAAATATCTCTAAATTTTGACGTAATACGTGACATGTGTAAATATAAAGTAAACATATCATAAAATTAGTACATTACAACGCCTACCTAGAGAGAAGTCAAAGTGGTGAGAATATTTCCAACTTTGTTTTGTGAAGGAAGATACTTCTTCCAACTTGGGGACTTTGATTTGGTCACCTAATCCTTGATTGGTCGCTACCTTTCAAATCTAGTTCCCCCATTACATGGGAATGTGACTATAGTGAACTACTAAACGTGTAGCCGCCAGATCTCCGCTTGAAGCGCTAAAGTTGTAGGTTTTGATGGGCTAATCGTTGGATACAAGTCAACCGGAGGATTTTGTTTTTTGAATTAGTGCAATTCAATGTTGATTTGTTTGCATCGTATTTAGTGGATAACGTCTCGTTTAACGAGTGATGTAGCATCGCGTGTGTGCAATGGTTTTGATATGATCTCACTTGTTTACAGGTGGTTTTGGTGTGACCTCGCTTGTTAACTATGGTTTAATGTGGCTTCGCTTGTGTGGTGGTGACATTAGTGTGCTCTTTGATAAGTTTGTTGCCTCTGCCGTCTTTGTGGCAGATTTGTACAAAGGTGTTTGTGCTAGTGTATGCGCGCTTGTGGTAGCCAATTAGGGGATTATCATCATTACTTGTTTGTGCGAATTACTTCCATATCAAATATTTGGTTACTGAAGATTGTACCCATGTGGCAACCCTTGTAACTGTTATTGTTATCATTATTAATGAAAGATGCTATTGTTTCTCGTAAAAAAAAAAAAAAAACCATGTAGGCATCAAATAATACATTTACATAGCATATGCCGTTGAAGAATTTACAAGCGACTAAAGTGTTAAAATGACGATATCTCAAATATATTACTATACGATACAATTTGAGCTACTCAAATTATAGCGTGTGAAAGATTTGAGGAAAGATCCTCTTATGTGATAAAGTTTTAATCTCAGTCGCGTCATTGTCAAATAAACACTTGCCGTGCATTCAAAAAGTGCAATACTCATCCGGTTAACGATTATCTCATACCTAAGAGACTGTCATTTTGGTGTGCGAGATACGATATATACACACACACACATAAGGTTCTTCCTCTGTTAAGTCTTATGAGGTTGTAATTGTCAACTAGAAGACCCACGATTACAAACGAAATGAATAAAGGGAATTTAATGAAACATTCATGGTACTGTTCACTTTTAACGTTAAGAATATTTTTACCTTGAAAAATCACTCCTGATACTATTCGCCTACACATTTATTTTGTCATTTTGATTAAAACTAAAGTTTTTGATGACTTTTTCGTTAGTTTTCGATGACTTTTCATTAATTTTCCTCTGAATAAACTTTGCAACACATCCACATGTAAACAAAAGCAAAGAACGTTGTATTCAAAGAAAAGGAGTCTACAAGTTACAAAGGTGACGATCTCGAAGATGAAGAGCAAAGTCTGTCGTCCTCCTCCGATCCCAAGATTAGAATATTTTTGTATTTGGAACAGTTTGATTAAGCCGGTTAATCCAATTGTAATATCATAGTTTATAATGTTCGACGCTGTCGTCATGGTTGTATTTAAATAATAAGGCTGGCTTTGTCTGAGTATGTGTTTGTGTACATGACACGAATGTGACGTTAGAGTATGTTATATTGTTTGCGGTAAAATATATTATAAGATTAATTTGGATTCGAGATGTTGGATAAGATAGAAATACGAGATCTCGACTCACAGATCAAGATTGTCTATATCATTTTAAATAGAACCATACTAGTTTTGTACATTATTTAGCAGAAGAGGTTTGGATTTTTCTATGAAGTAGATATGCGAATTAGATAGTTTACATTGCATAATTCTGGTAATCTATGGTTTTTATTTATTTTTATTTCTTTCTTTTATAAGAGCAAGAATAAAGAAGGAAATCAAATTCGAAATTTTACGTCTCATATATATATATAGCGGATCCGTAGTGTAACGTCTCACATCGTCCAGGATAGAGGATTCTGTAGGCCTTATATGTATATGTCCATCTCTTCCTAGCACGAGGCCATTTGGGAACTCACCGGCTTTGGGTTTCATCGGAACTCTGAAGTTAAGCGAGTTTAGGTGAGAGCATTCCTAGGATGGGTGACCAACTAAGAAGTTCTCATGTGAGTTCCCAGAAATAAAACCGTGAGGGAATGGTAAGCCCAAAGCGGACAATATTGTGCTACGGCAGAGTCGAGACTGGGATGCATCATGTAGCACTATTTTTTTTACACAATTTTGACACATGTTTTTGTGGAGTCCACTTCGTAAGGTATATCAACGATCCAAATTATCTATCTTTTAGAACATCATTGATAGATCATCTTTGCAAAAGATAGATGGTTTGGTTGTTAAAATACATTACCGTGTGAATCCCACGACAACTTGTATAGAATATTGTGTAGAATAACTAATCTTTTTTTCTCTTTTAGGAAAGGGATTAGTTGATAACTTTGTCATAACAGTCCACACTCCGAGACGGAGAAGACTCACAGAAACATTTAAATCTCTTTTTATCAATCACTATGTGATTCATTAGCATCAAAAATCAAACTCAGAATGTCGCATATGGAACAAGTACGGTATAAAATAACTCATCATTTATTAAAAAAGTAGAAATAAAATTAAAATGCAACTCATATGGTTGATGAGACCCACAAGAAATAACACATGATTGAAATCAACGGCCAGGAATTAAACGTTTGACAGAAAAGTCTCATCCTCAGCTGTCAAGATTAACATATAACTCCCCAACTTTCAAACTTAAACCAAATAAATGCCATCAACATTTTAATTATTCACATTTCTCTCTTCTTTCTTCTATTCACATTTCTCCTCCGCTCTCCCGCCTGTTTAATAAGTCGTCGGATTTTCTCCACCGTCCGATGCACTTACTTTGACTCCCGCCCCGCCAAAAACCCTAACAATTCAACGATGGGACTTTGCTGCAGCAAGAACGTCGCCGTTTCCGTGGCCGACAACGAGCCCACCGCCGCCCATCAGTCAAAACACTCGCCAGTAGCGCCGGTGCCGCCCAGCCCCAGACCCGGCGATGATCACTCCGGCAAGCACACTCCGGCCCACTCTTTCTCCGCGAGTCCGTGCCCCAGTCCGCTTCCAGCTGGAATTGCGCCGTCGCCGGCCAGGACACCGGGTAGGAAGTTTCGGTGGCCTCTGCCTCCGCCGTCGCCGGCGAAGCCGATCATGGAGGCGCTTCGTCGGCGGCAGGGGCGCGAGGTGAAGCCAAAGGACGGGCCGATACCGGAGGAGCATCAGGGCGGCGAGGAAGGTCAGGGAGGAGAGAGAGCACTGGACAAGAGCTTTGGGTATGGGAAGAACATTGGGGCAAAGTTTGAGCTGGGGAAAATGGTGGGTCGAGGCCATTTTGGTCATACTTGCTGGGCCAAGGGCAAGAAAGGAGAGCTCAAGGGACAGCCGGTCGCCGTCAAGATCATAGCCAAAGCGAAGGTGATGATTTATTTGTTTGTTTTAATAATTTAGTTGAATTGGCACTTTCTTGTTTGGTATATAAAGCTTGTTTCTTTGTGTATTGTAAGTAAATTTGGATGAATTTAAAGGGCAAATTGCATCCATTTGTGTTGAAGCAATCAGTATTTCAAGTAATCTGCTTTTGTACTTTTGCTTGAAATTGATAAAATTTTAATTAGTTGGGGAACAGTCTGATCACCGGATTAAGCAATGGTTATGTGAATTATGCCTGCCCTGCAACAAGTCGAATCTGAAGAACTTTTCGCCTGTTGATCTCTGTCTTTGAACTCATTAGTCATTACCCTTACTGCTCCATCAGTACAGTACTTGAGTTGCTGCATATAAATTTGAATTGAAGTTATATTGGTAATTAAATGAGGGATCTTTTCGCAGATGACAACCGCAATAGCTATTGAAGATGTTCGTAGAGAGGTGAAAATACTGAAAGCATTAGCTGGACATAAGAATCTGGTCAGATTTTACGATGCGTTTGAGGATGCCCATAATGTCTACATTGTCATGGAGTATGAACTTTCTTTCTTTCATTAATCTATAGTCATGTTATTCATAAAACTTGGAATCATGGTTCAACATTGTGTGTGTGTATATATATAATATATCAGTATTTTGGCCGATAAGCCTGTTTTGAAGTTTTCTGATCTTGCTGACCTTACAGGTTGTGTGAAGGTGGAGAACTACTGGATAGGATTTTGTCGAGGTAGAATGAACTGCTTTATTTTCTTGTATTGTACTTGTAATTTGCACTATCGGATTTTACGAGTTAAGGATTTTTTTCTTAATCACTACTTTGTGGCAGGGGTGGAAGATACACAGAAGAGGACGCTAAAACTATTGTTGTGCAAATTTTAAGTGTTGTTTCCTTCTGTCATCTCCAAGGTGTTGTACACCGTGATCTAAAACCAGAGGTACTATATTCAGAAAGTTTGAACTAACAGTTAGAATAATTGTCGATGTTCACATGTAGTTGTGTTTCAATTCTTCATGTTCGTATCCTAATTACTCTGTTAATTATGAATGCTTGGCAGAATTTTCTTTTCAAAACAAGAGATGAGGATGCTCCATTGAAGGTTATTGATTTTGGTCTCTCTGACTTTACTAGGCCCGGTAATGGTCACTTTCCAGTTTCCACACACTATACTTTGGCTTCAATCTATGATGTGCAGCTGCAAATTGTTTCTTGTCATGAAGTTGATACCTATATGATTATTATTTTTTACTGTGCTGCCAACCTGCATCGTCAATAACTATTTGTTTCATTGGAAATATTTTCTTTAACCTTTTTCAAATGGTTTTTTTTCCTGATATGTTGGCATATTCGTGTGAGAAATCAAACTTCCCTTCCTAGAATTCAATCTAATTATGAGAACTTTAGTTATCTGAACATTACATTATTTTTCACAGCACATTTAGTTCTACATGTGCAGATCAACGCCTTAATGATATTGTTGGAAGTGCATACTATGTTGCACCTGAGGTGTTACATAGATCTTACAGTCTCGAAGCAGATATGTGGAGCATTGGTGTCATAACATATATATTGCTATGTGGAAGTAGACCTTTCTGGGCACGAACTGAATCTGGAATCTTTCGTTCAGTGCTAAGAGCTGATCCTAACTTTGATGATTCACCTTGGCCTTCAGTGTCCTCGGAAGCCAAAGATTTTCTCAAAAGGCTTCTGAACAAGGACCACAGAAAAAGAATGACTGCTGCCCAAGCTTTAAGTAAGTAGGTTCTAAATATTTCATACAGTCCAGAATATGATTTTGCACTAAATTTCCCTGCTAGTGTCATGTACAGGTATTTCTTGTTGATATGCTGATACCTATTTCTTTTGTTCATAGCTCACCCATGGTTACGAGATGAAAACCGTGATGTGCCTTTAGATATTTTAATCTACAAGTTGGTTAAGTCATATGTTCGGTCCTCACCTTTGAAGTGTGCAACATTAAAGGTAACAGACACTCACAAGAAACCATGCCCTCCCAATACCCGAAAATGTGAAGGAAAAAAAAAATTGAAAAGATAAGAAACAACTTAAAATCAAAGATAACAAGCTGGGTGCTGTGAGCCATGAATGGCATACTTTTGGGGCAATCTAATCTTTCACACACACACACACACAAATCCACATTTGTGATGTTAGAAGGCATCAAATTTGTAACATATTTCATTATTCACAGGCCCTCTCCAAAGCTATAACAGAAGACGAGCTCTTCTACCTTAGGGCTCAATTTAGGCTCTTGAATCCAAAACAAGGATATGTGTCCCTTGATAATTTCAGAACGGTTAGTCAGAGTTCTTGTTGCTTTAACAATATTTCTTTTGTTACATTTTAGATCCCATTTTGGACCCGTATTATCCATGTACATGGTATGATACGGCTATTTGATATCTCTAGTAAGTACTATAGTTAGACGTTCCAAATTTGTTTATCTTCACTGTTTTTCATGAACTTATCGTGAAGAATATTGCAGGCCCTCATGAGAAATGCAACTAATGCCATGAAGGAGTCGAGGGTTCATGACGTTATAAATTTGGTAAGAGATCTTCTTTCTTTGATTTCAACGGTGGAATGATCCTAAATTTGTGTGCTAACTTTTGTTTTAAATGATATAAAACTGCAAACTGTTGGATATTCTGAGATATGTCAGGCGGAATAGCGGTCTGTTTCTGCGATGGTTGTATTTAATGAAACAAATAAAGAGAACGCACTTTTTTTTTTCTCAATATTGGAGGACTCAAGAAGTTTCATCTTGAGTTTGTTCTCTTCTCTGACTTTTTCATTGCTGGCTTGTCTTTTCTATTGACACACACAGCCTGGAATCATAGAATCGGTATAATTGATAAACAAAGCCAATTTTCCAATACATTTTTTTATATTTCTTTAACTGTGGCTTTTGCACGAGGCGTGTACTCATATTCTAGTTTTTGATTCAAGATGGAACCACTCTCACACAAGAAATTGGACTTCGAAGAGTTCTGCGTCGCTGCAATAAGTACATATCAGCTAGAAGCTCATGAAGGATGGGAGAACATTGCAAGTACGGCGTTTGAGTATTTTGAAAACGAAGGAAACCGGGTCATCACTGTTGAGGAGTTGGCACAGGTATGCACATCAGTCTTTCGTACAATTGCTTGTGTACATGTTACTTTCAACATATCATATCGAACAAGTATCTGCATCTGTCTATCAATTGAATATCAGCAAACTCAAGAAAAACAAAAACGTTATGCAGGAAATGAATCTGCTTCCTACATCTTATCAGTTACTCAATGATTGGATCCGAACTTCAGACGGAAAACTTTCCTTCCTTGGATACACCAAATTTTTGCATGGTGTGACAGTACGTAGTTCCAATACTAGACATCGATAAATGTAACCCCGGGATACATAATTTTTTCTTCGAACCTTCTACTGAAAGTGTCTCCGATTCTTTTAGAACCTTGTCCGTCCCTTTGGCGAGTGAAGTGATATCGGTCTATCTATGTCAATAATCTGTGAGAATATATGCAAAAGAATTGTTCAAGACCCCTGAAAACGCATCGACATTTGTAAAACATAATCCGTATATTGTACCGGTTGTGTTCGCTGCGACGGTAGAGGCAATGCAGTCGAAGAAAGCTCTTGTATTTACATTTGTGTGGGTTGTTTGTGCTCAAATCTTTGAAGGTAAGGTTACAGTGTTTTGTAA
Organism: Cotoneaster glaucophyllus; assembly: GCA_036320875.1. NCBI lineage: Eukaryota > Viridiplantae > Streptophyta > Magnoliopsida > Rosales > Rosaceae > Cotoneaster > Cotoneaster glaucophyllus. The sequence continues at coordinate 29,451,516 of CM070070.1, read as the reverse complement.
AGACATTCAAATATAAATTTAGAAGGTTGATTTGCACTATAATTTCAATTTTCAAGCTCCATGTTACCAAACTTTTGGAAACTGAGGATTGTTCGGCTCGACCGTCGTTATGATAACCATTTCAGTTTTTATTTGTTTTTTTTAATGTTAAGAATTGAAAATAGTTATCAAGCGAGTTAAATTGAAAAGTGGCGTGAAAATTAAATGATTAATTAAAGATCCTTAATTTTTCATCAACTCAGTGGCGTTAATTTGTTTATATAATGTAAATTCATAAAATCTTCCTTGTATTTCTGCATTTGTTAACTATCAAAGTATCGTGTTACTTTTCGTTTTCCAACAAAAAAATAAAAAAAAAGGTTTGGTGTTAGTGAAAGTCAACATCCAATAGATTTCTCATTGGCAGTGTGTTCCAATATGTTTGGACGATAATATTGATATTATATATATATATATATGTGGGCGGTCGGTGACCTAATTTTGTTAATACAATTTTGTACACACGTTTTTGTTGGGCTCACTTTGTACTATATTTTGACGATTCGAACAGTCTATTTTTTAGGTCTTTCTTCAAATATTATATCTGTAAAAAATCACTAAAATCTGAAACCGTTTAACCTTTGTATAAATTGTTCATACTTGTAAACTCCCAAATGGACATGATAAAAATGTGATTATATTATGCAGCCAAATGTGAAGGCCTTGAATTACAACCATGCCAACAACCATGCCAGGTTGCAACCGGTGGAATGCAGAAGCCAGACGACATCAAATGATTGGATCAAAATTTCAAAATATTAATTCGTGTTGCATTCACACTTTTATATGTAAATACTAGCTGAGCAGGTCGTCATAGTATTATAAAACTCAATTAATTCAAATTTTCAGTTGACATATTCTATTCGTTGAGTATGACTCATCGTCATCTCATTACCTATAGCATATAGTTTATGTGCAATTAACTCTTTAAATGTTTTTTTTTTTTTTTTTTTTTTTTTATGAAAAGGTACGATATTTATTTAAGATGTCGAAAAAATAAGGGTAAATTACATAGAAACCCTTCAGGTTTGAGGTCTATTACAACTTCATACAACATCTTTAAAACATTTTACTTTCATACCTCACGTATTATTTTATTCAAAATAATACATCCGTTACATTTTCCATCCATTAATCTGTTAAGTGCTGACGTGGCTGCCACATTTGTGCTAATGTGGCTGCCACGTGGCAATTTTTTTTTTTTTTTTATACATTAAAAATAATTTTTTTATACATTAAAAATATTATAATATTAATCCTATTAAAAAAAAAAAAAAAAAAAAAAAAGCCTATCTTCATACGATATGGGTTTCGCGCCGGGGGGTGCAGCGACGGCAGCGCGGGGCAGGGTGGGTGCGGGGGGGGGGGGGGGATCTGGGTTTCGCAGGCAAGGGAGGGTACTGATCTTGAGTGCTCTGTTTCTGTGAAATATGGCTGTTGAACTTCTTGGTTAAGGTAGTCATGGCCATTGCAGAGAGAGATAGGGGGGGATCTGGGTTTCGCAGGCAAGGGGGAAGGGAGGGTGCAGCGACGGCAGCGCGGGGAAGGGTGGGTGCGCGGGGGGGGAGGGGGGTTATGGGATCTGGTTTTCGCAGGCAAGGGGGAAGGGAGGGTGCAGCGACGGCAGCGCGGGGAAGGTGGGTGCGGGGGGGGGGGGGGGGGGGGTTGCGGCGCGGGTTGGCCTCTGGTTTTTGTTTTTTTTTCTTTTCTTCCTCCTTCTTCTTCTTCTTCGGGGGAGAGGGAAGGGAGGTGCGGGGGTTGCGGGTTTCAGCTTTTGTGGAGGGGTGGAGGGGATGTACGGACGAGAAGGATGGGTACGGGGGTAGGGGTGGGATGTGGGGTTGCGGTGAATGATTTCTGGATTTGGTTTTTCTGTTTTTTTTTATTTTTTTAATAGGGTTAATATTATAATATTTTTAATGTATAAAAAATTATTATTTTTGTCACGTGGCAGCCACATTAGCACAAATGTAGCAGCCACGTCAACACTTAACAGATTAATAGATGGAAAATGTAACGGATGTATTATTTTGAAATAAAATAGTACATGAGGTATGAAAGTGAAATGTTTTAAAGATGTTGTATGAGGTTGTAATAGACCTCAAACCTGAGGGGTTTCTATGTAATTTACCCAAAAAATAAATACAAGACGACAAAATTGGGACTTCTAAACTAGAATCAAGGAAACAATAGGCCACCATTACCGAATAAATGAGAAAAATATGTAATCACTCAATAGAATTATTGTTAATTCACCATTACAATTTGTAGCAGAAGTTTAATCCGTTTTGCAGCATAACTTAAGTTTAGATGTCAAACTTGTTATTTATGAGTGTTAAGCTTAAATGTTTCTCGGTTACAGGTGGATCAAACTCTTTATTTTTGAGTATTAAAGTTAATGTTTCTCGGTTACAAGGGAAGAAAATACCGTCAAAACTTGTTTGACAATGTGTCACGCACGATATGACATCCAAGGTTGTGGGGCAAAGTTCCAAATAAAATAATGGCTGCGAGGAGGTAAGCCTCCACAGGCCCGCACCCACCCTTGCTTAGAACCGTGTCCTATACGTTTGTTTAGTTTCTTATCGCCAATAACCAGCAACTTTCCTTCTTACTTTTATATATTCAGTTCATCTTTATCAATAATCCATAACACATCATCAAGAACAAAAATTACATTTAATTAATAATATTATGAGGTCCCAAAGAATCCAAGGCCTCACTAACGATCAATAGACCGAAATTAAGATACCTATATTCACATAATAATCTTCCTAATCAACAATTAATCAAACCCTAAAACACCAGGCATGGTGGTGATGGTGGTTGTTCTGGGGGTGATGATGGCCGTGGAACGAAGTCTCCCTGTCCACCATGCCTTGAACGGTCCGAAACTCCTCCACGTGGCAAGGAATAGTGATTGGACCTTTGTGATCGAATCCATACTCTTTCTCGGCCTCCTCCAGCAGCTGCATGAAGAGAGGGTGGTTGATGTAGATCACTGGAATCACAAACCTCTGCTGATCCTCCTCCTGGCCAACCATCACCGCCATACACCCCTTCGGGATGTCTTTTAGCTCCTTGCTGTTCTTGTCGTGGTGGTGATGGAGAAGGTGGGGGAAATGGAGGTGGAAGTTCAGGTGGTTGTGGTGGTGCTTGCTGTCCCTGCCGGCGGCGATAAACCCCATCTTTTCGAATCCAAGAATATCAAAAACTCGAAAAACCTGAAAAACCAGGAAACCCTAGAGAGCAAGAAAACACTGGGAAAACTTGAAGGTGTTGAATTAGGGCTATAAGAAGAGGAAAGAAAATGGCCACGGATCGGAAGCGGAGATGGTGAGATTGAACAAGGTTAGGGCGGAGTCGGTTAACGATCTCGGAATATTGCTCATGATATATGATCGGATTCAACAACCAACATAAATATTGATGGAAATGGAGAAGGTGAGGGGTTCTTGAAGAAGGAGGGTTTGGTGTTTATATAGTAGCTGCCGTTGGAGCTAGGGCTTGCTTACCTTATACACAAAGGAAAAGGATAGAGATCAGGAAAAAGCTGGAGAAGTCCTGGAAGGTTACAACTAATAAACTTATATGGGAAAACATTACAAAACGCGCCTGCTAATACTATTTATTTGACTTTTTTATTTTATTTTATGGCAATAGCTAATTTGCATTCGGTATATGTGGAAGGAATATGTAAATAGCAATTGCAAATTTGTTTCTATATTTCCAAAACTTAGACATCTCCAAAGAAGATGTCAAAAATGTCACATAGACATATAACAGTAACAAATAACATATCATTTACTCCAACCGAGTTGTCAAAATTGACATGAAAAAGAAGGCTAAGTTGACATGTATAAAAAGATGTCAAATATGAAGCTGCCTTCAAATTTGATTTTTGCTATTCCAAAAGCATTCCACTTATCTTACCTTAAATGTTAGCATTTTAAGTATTATTTTATTATTTTTAAACCAATAACAACCCAACTATTATTAATTTTGTTTTAAAAAATAATAAATGAAGCAATAAATTTTGACATATTGATTAGAAAGAAAATCTTGACAATATGTCAAATTACCAAGTCAGCCATCAAATTGAAATTTGATATTTTAAATTTGACGTCTCATTTGGAGATACTCTTATGAGGTATATATTAATCACTCCAATCAAAACAAATAAGGTTATATAAATTAATATGTTAACAAAAATAATCTTTATAAGGGAGAATTTGATAACGTTTTAGGAGGAATGTTTAGGAAATTAAATGTAGAAAAATTACGAAATATTTTGGTATGCACGGGTTAGATTGACTGTAAAATGAAGTAGGATTATCTTATTTTAAATTTTTTCTCCCATCCGATTCCCTCATATTTGAACATCACAACTAAGCCACGTTAACTTATGTTGGCTTATTCGTAAAGAGAGAGAAAAAGTAGAAAGTGAGAGATGAGATGAGATGAAAGGACTGAAAGGAAAAGAACTTAAAATGAAAAATCCTAATCTACATAAAATTGTGTCCAGTCATTTTACGCTTAAATTTGAATTCGCATCTAAAAAATCTAACATTCAGATTTTTTTCTTCTTCTTTTGTGTGGGTCAAATCACACATTTGAGACTCCACGACAAATAAAAGAAACGAATTCTCCTCTCAAAAAAAGGAAAAATAGAGGAAAGAAGGGAAATTGAAATCTTGGGATGCAGCTTAGCTATCAAATCCACGTGGACAACGAGTGGCAGGCGCTTCTCGTCATAGGAACCCAGATCCTTTTTGGATACTTAAAAATTGAGCTTAAGGATCAAATTAAATGATCTGAATCGTTGAAATTTGATCCAAAGGTTACAAACAGAGGCTCTTCTAAAAGTTATAATAATTGTAGCTATTAGATCAAATTTCAATAATCCGAATCATTTAATTCTTAAACTCTGTTTTCGAGGATCCATAAATGATTTGGGTTCTCGTCATCGTCAGCAGTTGTGCGCGGTCCATACGATTGGAAGGTGCGACCGACGATGAGGTGTCACGTGTGCGTCGCACCATATGAAGCCGGTCTAGTAACATGCTATGAACATATTCAAACCAATGGTTGGACCAGTTCTGTCGATTAGGGACGTCAGCATCATAATTTAATTAAATTTTTAGGTTTAAATATTTTATCATTATCATTTTAATTATCCTTATAAAATACTGTTAATTGCCTATTGTATTACTAGTGTGTACCACTTAACTCATACTACGAGCGATTTGTGTGCGGCATCTCGTAACGGGGAAGGAGAAGAACTTCTTCATGGAAATGTTATTGTTAATATTTTAAGTTATCGATACATGATCGAATTGAGATAGAGTCACAATGTCTTTCTCATTGTTCGTGGCAAAATCGAAAGGGTGGAAGCAAAATACCAAGTCCCGCTATTGCGTGAAGAAAAAGGGTCGGACGTATGATGTGGTTTAGTTTTCGGTTCCAAAATTTCTCCTAAACTACCCGAACCGCCCTTGATTTTTTATGTGATCCTAGTATTACCCCAGATGAGGCCATGCCCAACTCCAGTGATCCCAGTTTAGGAACGGATTCTGTGCTAGATATTACTGCAAAATCCTTTTTAAGAAAGGTCAGCATGCGCATTTTCTATTGTGTGGGGTTGCCCACAAAGATGCCTGTGCTCCTCGTAATTTGGCCCCTCTTAAGTAGAAAATTTAGCATTAATCAACAAACTCCTGCGGTTGATTGATGCACAAGTTTTGTGATGGCCATTCCGAAACTTTTTGATCAACATTTTATTAAAAATGCAAGTAAATCAAGAAAAAAAACACTTAAAAGCACTTATGTGAAAAAACACATAACTGGTGCTTCTACTGGTATTTCTTGCATAAAACATTTTAAGTGTTTTTGAAACTCAATAACATTTTCTTTAAAAACGTTTTCCCTCATTTTAACAATACTTCCAAACAAACCCATGACCGTTTAATAATGGTTTAGCTATTTTTTTAAGGAAAACTAATGAAAAGGATTTGAAAACTTTGAGTTTTAATCAAAAAGACAAAAATGTGTTGTAAGTGAATGGTACAATGAGTGACTTTTTAGAATGAAAATGTCTTTAACGTTAAAAGTGAACAGTACCAAAAATGTTTCGTTAAGACTCTCATTTTTTTAATTCAAAAGACTCAACCAAAAGGGGAGGTGATTACTGATTATGTCGAGCATCAAAGGAAACAGTATTGAGTGAGTGTGCTTTCTTTTTCTTTTTCTTTTTCTTTTAACTTCTCCCACTTTCTACACAAACATGAAGTAAAGCATATCCTAATCCCTTAAAAATTATGGCAAGTTCAGTAATCAACAAATAATGCCCCTATTGGGAAATTATATTTTCATTTCACACAATGAATAAGATTACAATCTGAGTATATATACAAATTGTGATGCAATCGATGGAAGAGTTGGAGAATCCGATGCCGATGAGGGAGATGTCGCCATGATCAGAGATACAAAGAGGAGAGGAAAAGAAGATCAAGATCAAAGATACTCAAGATCGGAGATGATCAAGATCGAGATCAAAGAAAGTCGATCTGTAAGGAGATGCAGCGAGAAGGTTTGGGATCGAAAAAAGGTCGTGAGACTTAGGTGGGTGATACTATATTGGGAAATTATATTTTCATTTCACACAATAAATAAGATTACAATCTGAGTATATATACAAATTGTGAGACCAACAAAATCACAATAACTTTCTAACTAAGAGAAAACTAATCATAACAAACTAACAATTTTCCTTAGACTCTAAGTATTATCCCTAGAAGAGAGCCCCTTGTTCGGTAATTCTATTTTACGACTTAGTTTACATTTTTTTAGTTTGATCAACAGAGTAGATGAATTCTCGAACTTATGACATCTTATAACATTACGAAGAATAATATTGCTAAATTAATAGTTGGTTTGTCAGTTTACAAATATAAGTAGCTTGTGAAGAAATTAATAGCGTATTATTTTAATTGTCATATCGGAATTTATGATCAATTCAATTAATAGTAACATTATTCATTTCCTTTTCCGCCAATGTGTATTTTTCATAATTTAGTGCCATCTACCTTGATTGTAACAGCCAACCAATTTGGGCTTTCGACCTTTTGTTTTTCAAGTGGGTGGTCCAGAACATTATTCCTGGTTTTACGAGTCTCTTGAGTGTACGTTCGATTTTCCCCTTTCGTAAACTAGAATTCATGTGGTATCAAATTGTTGAGTAACATATTTAAAAGATGACAACTGAAACGGGAGAGATTTTTTTATGTATCTGAAACATGAGATATTACGGGCATATGTTATTATATAAGTCGAGAAATTTTTTTTTTTTCAATTATTTCTCTACTTGTATAATGACACATGATGTATGTGTCCGTGTTATGAGTACACTGAAAAATCTCTCCCTAAACAAGGAACCACATTTACTCAACTGAAAATGATTCAACAAATACAAAAATACATACGAGACCAGCTAAGAGCATTTCTAAAAAAGATGTCAAATCTAAAACATCAATTTTAAATTAGGAAAACTAATGAAAAGGGCTTAAAAACTTTGAGTTTTAACGATAAGGACAAAATAAAGGGTAAAGTGAATAGTACAAGGATTGACTTTTTAGTGTAAAAATGTGGTTTTTCATTAAAGTGAACAGTACCGCGGGCATTTCGTTAAAACTCTCTTTTAAATTTGAAGCATCGATATTTTTATGTTTTGTAATATTTATGAGTTATTTATTAAAGAAGGTGGAAAGTAAGTATTTCAAAGAAACAAAATAGGTTGTATTCATGGTAGGTCCTACTCTTATCCTTAATCAAATTAAAAATAATTTGGCATCAACCTCTCTTGCTGTCATTTTTACGCTGGAAGCTCCTCCTTCAGTCCAAGTTAGCATTTGGCTTACCGGTTGGATGCTCACTGACATTTTTAAATATCTTTTAAAGATGCTCTAACGTGCTTTATAAGTTTAACACAAAACTATATAAAAAAATATGAATGGAATTTTTTTTTTTTTTTTTTTTTTTTTGGAAACAAAATATGAATGGGAACTTTGCTTTGGGACAAAGAATAATCAATATGAATGCACTAAGGTAGGTGCGCAATTTTTTATGGAGGACTATTTCAAATTTCGTGAATGATCATATGGTTGTTTCTTTTTCTTTCTTATTCATATTCCAAATTTTACTGGTCAAAATATTAATAAATAAAATAACAACAATAAAGTCTCATGCCACTAAGTGCGGTCGGTTGTATGAATTATAGAATGCTATTGCACTCTGTTTTACACAAAGTCTTTTGTGAGCTCCAAATAGTCTGCGTCTTTTCTTATAATCTATTTCCAAGTGTTCTTAGATCTTCCTCTACCTTTTTTTGCCCCGAGTTTCTGCCTTATTGAAGAAATAAAAACCGTCCAACCTAAAATTCTCGCACACATTAGCTTCCCAAATCCTTATATAATTTTATAAAACTACAGTTGTATCGTTGCACAACACATTCTAATTGTATTATATGTCGACGTTTTTTCTTTTCTTATGATCAAAATCTGCACTTCATGTTGTACATTAAACAAAACAAAATTGTACCGGAAAATAACATAAAACAGAAAGTGTAATTTAGATTAAAGTTATGAACATTGATACATGAAAGTATGGGTTGGGCAATTGCTGGTCGTCTCTGCTCAAGATTTGGGTTTGTTAGTCAATGACAGACATGGAGAAGTCCAATCCGATCGTATAACCAGGTCGCCAATCTAATGAGGAGCATTTCTCAATGGGCTTGAACTGGAATTCATGATAATGGAAAGCAATTAAGTAAAATATTATGAAAATTACACTACAAAAAATATGTTGTTACAAGTGAAAAATCTCGGGTTCATTGGAAAGAATGCTTTCAGCCACAGAGTGACTTCGTAGTTGAGGACGAATTGTAGGCCTGTATTCCACCCGACGGGTTCTGGGTTCGATTCATGGCGCTGGTGAATTACACGATACTGGCCAGGAAGGCTAAAATGCCTCTATGAATCTTCCAGACTTTTAAAAAGGTAAACTGGCAAAACTACTAGTTGATTTCCTTTTAAAACAAAAAGATAATAATTAAGAATTAGAAAATATGAGTGGTACTAGAGAAATTCACTATTATTGTGGGCATAAGTATTATTAATTGTTTGCAACTTTGTACATAAGATATATGCATGAATCTCTGAAAGTCTATTTCATCTAGATTGAAGTATCAACATGATTTAATCTTCATAATCGAAATGTCGTAACTGTATTAGTAGATAGTTATGACTAGAGACATGTTGTAACTATTCAATATCCTTATGAAAAACTAAATAAAGAACCAAATGAACTATTTAAGTCATTCCATCCAATCCCCATAACATAAACATACGGCAGCTTGAATATTTCATATATATATATATATATATATATATATGTATAGTAGGACATTGGTATGGAAACAATAAACGCTTGAAGACTTGAAAAGTAATGTGTGACAACACATGATTTTCTCATTTCATCATCACAATTTCTTGTAATTTAGCCAAAATTAAAGAAAAAGAAAATTCTACACCAAATCTAGAGGGAGAAGAAAGGAAAACACATCAAACATTCATGCATACGAGCTTCACATTTTCCTCTTCTGAATTCCTCCATATATGTTTGTACTTACCCAAAAAAGAAACAAAGATTTCTTGAATGGTGAAGTGACCGAAAGGCCCTCATAATTCTAGCTAGAACATCAAGTAGTCTTCCTTCTCATCGTCATCATCGAATGCATTGTGTGGTAATCTACGTCCAACAAATGATTTACTTAATCAGCCGACACAGTTATCTCCACCCCCTCCGTCGTCTTCGGCTTCCCATTCCAGCGGCAGCAATCCCCTCCGGCAGCCAACGAGTCCACGATGGGCTTAATGACCAAAATGCCCTGACCCACGGCTGCACAAATTAGCGTCGACAAAAACGCAGCAAATGAGACGGCTTTGAACGCCGGGTGGTCCGGCTTCCACAACACGGTCATCCCCATGAGAATAATTTGCAGCGGAAGCGGCACCAATACGGTTGCAGCAAGGGTGTAAATCCTTAACCTCAGCCCCTTGTTGATCACCAAGGACAAAACCTTCCAGCATGAAAACAAGAACCACATCGAGAACGCGCCACCGAATGCGGCGAACATGATGGTGTTCAACAAAGGGTATGTGCATGAAACCATTCTGCTGCCGTACTCGATCTTATGGACGACATAGTTCCGTACGAAAATCGCCGGCAGCGGGAGGTGGAGCTTGTGGAAGGGGTGGAAGAACAGGAAGAGGACCTGCACCAGAAGCATGGGAAGACACGTGGCGAGGACGAAGGCGATGGCCCAGGAGACATTTGGGGTCTTCTTTTCGGTGGAAACGTCGACGAGGAAGAGCAGGGTGACGAGGAACGCGGGCTCGAAGAACCCTAACGAGAGGGCCCACGTGAATTTTGCAAAACTGGGGCTCCTCGAAGGAGCCGAGGACGGAGAGGAAAGGGTATAGGTAGGTGCGGCGGAGGGTGGGGATGCGGAGGAGCTCGTTGAGGGACCAGAAGATGATGAATATGACAAGGAGGAATCGGACGGTCCAGAGGGAGTTGAAGTGCTGGAGGTGGAGGGCAGTGCGGGACTTGAAGCAGAGGTGGAAGATGAAGGAGAGGGAGAGGAGGGATAGGATGATGAGGGCGGAGATGAATAGTAAGGTGGCAACGTCGAAGGCGGAGTCGAGGAATGGCGTCGAAGGAATGAAGAACATCGAGCGAAATATCAATTGGATTGATTAACTAATTAATTAATTTGTAACAAATTAATTAATTAGTTAATCAATAATAGTGTATCTCTCTCTCGATCGCTCTGATGATCTCGATGAAGGATGGATATATGGATTTGCTATATAGCTATGACAAACCCTCCTTTTGTTTGTCCTCCTTTGTATATATCGATATCGAATATATCGATGGGTAATCGATATACGTATTTATATCGATATCGATATGTTGCTACCTAACCACGCGGCTACGGTAAAACAAGAGGAGATGTGATCAATGTTGTTGTACAAAAGTAAGGGCGGCAATAAGGCTGGTGGCCGTGGCGGTGAGAGAGGCGGCGGAAGGTGGTGGGACCGGGGATTATGCATGGAATGGAAATAGTGAATAAATATTGGATAGAGTACTGAGGAACAATATTGAAGGAGGTAAAGGTGTAATATGGAAAAAATGAGGAGGAAGAGGGCATTGGGAGGGGGTTTACGTCGGAAGAAGATTTGGGGAGAGAAGGAATGAGACTTGTTTCTCTCCCCGATTTCCGACCGGCGGGAAACAGGCTGTTAGACAGCCGCAAAGAAAGAAGAGCAATCGATGATTTGGGGTTTAGAAACCTTAGATAGAGAGAGAGAGGGAGGGAGAGTCAAGGGAGGAGGAGAAATGTGGTGTAATGAGATGTCTCCTTCCATTTCGGCTTTTTACGGTTAGGAATTTTTTTTTGGAATTTATTATAGACATTGTTTTTATTATTTATTTTCAAACTGTTTTGAGATTCTATTTTCGAATTAATAAAGGCTTTTTATATTAACACCCCACAAAATGTTGAATGCACCCCACATTAGAATTTAGTATTAAATGACTTATTTACTCCACTATGCAATGACAATTTTGACCTTATTATGTTAAAAAAATATATATAAATGCACCTAAAATCACTTTTAGCGTATTATTTATCTTCCCAACTATCAAAACCCTCCCATCCTCCATTGTTGACAAAAACCCTATAACCAATGAAACTACAAACATGTTGATTGAGAAATTTTTTTTTTTTTTACGAATGTAACATGAAATCGATGTTTCAGAAGCTTCACATGAGGTAAGACTTCATATTTTTCATTGTTTTAATGATTTCGATGATATCGATAATTATTTAATTTTGCGTTAGTTGCATTATTTAAACTTCTATATTCATATTCATCTTTTAAGATTCATATTAATCTTGAGTACCCAGTAACATGAGTCATATTAGTGCTAGAGTCATATACTACTTTTACAAATTGAGAATGGCCATTCTCCACATGAACTCCTACTCTCAATCTTTTGCCGTTTGATTGACGTACGTTTCTCATTGCGAGTTTTTCTTTCTTTTTTCTTCTTCTTCTTTTCTTGTCACTGGGAGATGATCAGTGGAAAATGAGGAGAGACATGGCCTGTATTTAAAGAAATCTGAGACCAATTCAATTTTGATTTATTAATTACCTTCTACACCTGGATCATTAGCAGAGAGAGGGTCTTTATTTATTTTGTTCAAGACTAAGTCTAAAGACTTGTGAAATAAATATGAGGCCGATTCAGTTTTGATTTGAAATCGTTCGGCAAACTAAATGTTCAAATGGTTAGATTCAATCCCTGAAAATTAAAAATGAGTGTTATAAAATTTGAAAAATGTGGGGTGTATGTACAAAATACAATATGTATATTGAGAATGTGGGGTGTGGGGGTATTATGGGAATTAAGTGGGGTGTATTAAGATAGTTTTTAAGTGAAAAAGCAAATGTGGGGTGTATTAAGTATGTGGGGTTTATTCAACAATTTGTGGGGTGTTAATACAATTAGCCTTAATAAAATGTGATTGTTGGCTTCTTGGTGAGGAAAAAAGAAGTTAAAATTGTTAAGAAGATACAGCTCAAAACCATATATTCTAGGATCTTTGTTTGTTTTTGCCGGCTTCAATTGGATTTAACACAGTTGAGCATGATCTGCATGACAACTTAGATGTATTGTTTTATCATATACCATTCCACATTTGGGTAATTTCATGCCTAATCATATTTATATGCATACAAAGATAAATAATAATTACAAGACTCGAAGTCTAGACGTAAGATAATCCCAACCATATATTCTGTTAAATTGTCACATCTTTATTATTGTATATTTTTGTATCTTGTAAGTTGTGAATTTTGGTACGATACTTACGCGTACGTAATACTATCAATTAGATTTGTTGTAGTGACATCTAAAGAGTATATATGAATATGACTTTCAGGCAGTGATATTACTGAGTACTTATAAGTAGGGCGTAAGCACTTCACCCGCTAGGGGATGAGATTCATTCACTTGCATTCCTGCTAGCACTACAAAAAGCTCCTGTCTTAACGCCCCTACTACTTCTGTGCAGCCTTTCCTCTGGTTCGTAGACCCACCAAATTGAGGCATGACCAGTGCTCAGGAATATAACCTTGGCACGCCAACTTAGATAGTTCTTTTCAATCAAAGAACTTCTTGAAACTTATATATATATATATATATATATATATATATATATATATGTATATATATATATATATATTTTAGAGAAATAAAACCAGAAAATATGCTTTTGGTGATACCAAAATAAGTGCAATTTATTGATTGAATTTATTTTCATCGTTTACATTTGGCGGAATAATGGGAAATAAAAAGTGCATTAAGGAATGACGCTTCATCGACTCACTTGGCTGCACTCTGTAGGTGGCAATATATATAAACCTACAGAGGAGGGGAAGGGAAGAGAGGAAATGAGATTTGGAGGAGAGAGAATCCTACTCCATTCCAATGTTCGCTTTTTGTTCAACCTTATCAAAATATTAATTCCTTTTCTTTTTAATTACTTTGTTTCGCACTTTGCACACCTGCAACTGCAACCCACTACTCCCCATATAACACATACATAAATAAAATGTCAAATGTTTGTTTTACGATAATCATGTGGTTGTGGCCCAGACATCAAATGAAACACAAATTTGATCAAACACAAATGAAGAACAAAGATTAATTACTAATAGAATTTTAATAATATGGATACGATCATCTGATTAATAAACGAATAAGATATAAATTAGGACGATCCGGTTCAAATCCAATAAGTCTATTTCTCACATGGAAATCAATATAATGAGAGCAAAGCAACTATTGCACTGCAAAAGTTGGTCGGAATTGGTGTGTGCAACCCACAGCCAGTGTAGCCATCCTTAAAGAATCACTCTTGAGATTTATATATCTTTGCACAAATAAAACCAGAAAACTTTGCTTTCCATTCCCCCCAGAGAATAGATACAAGTCTTTTTCTTTCTAACTTTGTCACGCACATTGCTCACCTGCAACCCACTACACACCATATAATAACATATAAAATGTCAAATTAATATTTGTTTTACTAATCATGCGGTTGTGACCTGGCCCAGACTTTAGACAGTACTACAAGCTTGCTAGCTCACCAACCTTTTGTATATGAGAAACTAAGAACGTGCATGAAACACAATATGCATTTATACATGCTTACTGCTAGATCCAGTACAATAACTAATCCCAATTCGCACGCCCAAATAAATGTATCGTTGAAAAGGGGCAATTCGGTTTTATTTTTTTCCGGCTTCGATTCAGTATTCAGTTCATTTTTTTCGATTCTCGATTTTTTGAAATAGTTTATTTGAAGATAAGAGTTCCGTGTTAGTGCTCATGCACACGTGATTGTAAACAATACAACCATTGAGAGTCTGAGACACACACTGGATGCATTTGCCAACACTTTCTCCAGTCACCAATAAAAATAAGAGAGATTTAACGAAAAGTCCGCGGTGCTGTTCACTTTAACGAAAAACCACATTTTTACACTAAAAAGAACCTGGTACTATTCACTTTACCCTTTATTTTGTCCTTATCGTTAAAACTCAAAGTTTTCAAGCTCTTTTCATTAGTTTTCCTTAAAAATAAATCTTATTATTGCATGTAAGAGCTACATGTATTGATAAGTGTGTCAATTTTATGATCCAAATGACATCACTCCATTTTAATTAGTCTGCAGGCTAGAAAAAGAAACAGATAACCGGCTTGGTATATTCTAAATATGGGAGGGACTGGATTAGATTTTAGTGGCTAAAAACTTGCTTCAGTAACCAATTATGTACTACAAGAAAGCTCTAACTATAGTAACCAATATTAGTTTCATAAAATGTTGGTTCATATAAAATGAAAAGGCTAAAAGGTCTATCAATAAGGTTTAACAATGGCCACTGATTGACCTTTTACCACCCCGTTCATTCATCGATAGACATTCTGCCCACCTTATCACGGGCAACGAAGATCAGTGGATATTGTTAGCTCTTTTTGTGGTGATTAATGCGCAATACATAGTATTGCCGGTGTAAAAAAATGAAGGTTCAAATAAAAAAGGATGGGATATTGGAATATTAATCAAACAGATTACAATTTGAACTGTTAATATATATATATGTTTCTGGAAGTCTATGCTAATATATATGGGTCATTGGTGATCACAAATGTAATTGAGCAATGTGCAAGATGATCATGTTGTATACAAAATGAACAAAGTGAAATAGAAATAACCTAACAAAACTTTATATTTTCTGGTAAAGAATTTGTTTGCTCTTGCCCTCTTTCTAACCGAAATTATTTTCAGTTGATCTAACAAAACCTCTCCCAGACTTCCATAGACAGATACACCTGCACACACACAAACATCAAAAGTATAGATGGCATGCATTGTAAAGAAATATATGTTCAAAAGATGAAAGAAATACCTCTTTTACAAAAGGAAACTGATAATAAAAGGAATCAATACTGCAGAATATATATATATATATATATATATATATATATATATATATATGTCCGCACTCTGATCGGTGCCGATATATCTTCACGGCAATTTCATCCACGATACAAGTAAGATTCGAATCCATATGTCTTCCACTAAAAGCATGTATCAATACATTATTCAGTGGAACAAATAATATAGTCAGATCAGTAGAATATTAATTAGTAAAGCTGCTGAGAAGGGTGGAGAATGGAGATGAATATTATCATATACTGATCACTGATACTGTGAATACAGCTCTACAAACTCCACCCGCCGCCCACTACCACTACAACTAAAGTAATTAACCGTTATTCATTTTGTAATCGGGTAAAGGATCCAGATTATCCAATAGATGAAAACCCTAATTTCAATTGATCTTAAAAAATCAAAAAATAAAAACCCTAGGGAGTTTAACCCTAGCTAAGGCCAAAGACAAGTACACAGATTGGAATTTAGGGTTGTGCTCATCATGACAAAAGATCTATTCAATGATGAACAAGAAGGAAAAGACTGAAAGAAATTCACAAACAGTCTTAATGTTGAAAGATATGAATCATAAGTCAAAAGCAAATGATTGATTTTTTTTTTCTTTTTTCATACCTGCAGTACGATCAAACTAAGCCCCCATCATCATTGAACTAATCTGTTAAAATAAGCAGCAAAAATGGGGTTTAGTCGAAATTCAATCACCTGAAGATCCATCGATCATCTGGGATTCGGTCTCGATCATCTCCGCGGGGCATCGGGATCGGTGAACTAATAATTTATATGAAGAGAGATGTTTGGCAAATTAGATGGAAGCAGTAATTGAGGGGAATGAAGCCTGGTCCAAAAAATTACCGACTTAGGTGGTTTTGTACCAGACAACATCCCCCTCAAAGTTACCAGCCTCCTTCGTGATACATAAACTCCGATGATCATCTTCATCTCTTATACAGCTGGTGTTCTTCTCTTATTTGGATCGCGTTACTCCAAATGAAACAAAAGGGGAGAGCGTACTTTTACTTCTTGAATGAAAAGTATTATTAGGTCCCAGGAAATATTGGGGTTGGTGGTACGTCATAATTAAATACATGATTATTCACAAATATAATCATTTGGTTTACTTTACGAGAAAGAAAAGAAAAAGAAAGGAAGGGCTGCACATAGAAAGAGTAGGTGCATGGGCCCGGTACTAGTCGATCATGTTGGTTTCTCTGGAACCAGCTGTAGGGTTAGGGCAATTGGGGTGGGCACACTTATGTTTATACATAAGTTTAGAGCTAGGCACACACTCACATGTAACTAATACATATATAAGAATTGGAGTGGGGACACTTATATGTTTATAAGTCATAAGTACTAAGTTTATCGTTAAACACGAATTTGAATCAAATTATTATAGGCAGACTTATTGTGTGGCTTAGTTCAAATATCCGTCTCTTCACTATAAATATATCATTTGTATTGAAAAAAATTGAGTCAACAACTATCGTGAAATCTTCATCTTATTACCATATCATCTTTAACTTCTTCAGTTATTATTATCTTTAGCTAACGTGATAAGTATAACATGAAAATTGAAGAAAATACTCTAAGCCAAAATTCAATAGTAATATGATTCACCATTAAGAAAACCTCAACAGCCTTAACATATGTGTTTGTAGTTTACCACAACCCTAGCTGGGAATTTAATATAAAAGAAAATTGGAAATTTCTTAAGAAAGTACCAAAATCCAAACATCGTCCTCAAAACTTAAAATGCCGTTTGGACAGAAATCAATGAAATTCGGCCTAATGCTCATATAAGACGTCACGTTTGGGGATAGAAATCAAATGAAATTTGGTCCAATGCCCATATATCTGAGCGAAGCACTAAGTCTTATTCGTGACGACATTCTTCAACACATCTTATCCTTCTTCGAATCTTGAGAAGCGGTTCAAAGTTCAAACGAGCATACTATCAAAAAGGTGGAACATTGACTTGCATCACTTCTGCTACTACATACTTAAGTTGGAAAGGGCGATTCTCTTTCGAGATTTCATAAATAGGTTCCTTCTTACTTGTGAGGCAGATAAAATTGCCCCTGTCAATGCGATCATTGCGTATTGGATCGAAGCTGTATGAGTGTGAAATGTTCAGGTTTTTTCTTTCCATCTTGCAAAGTACTCAACGACACCATTGTGCAACAAATTGAGTTATGTTTGTTTTCTTGCAATTCACTTGAGCGTTTAGTTTTAAGTGTGCAAGATCATGTCCTCCAACTTCCCCCTACTGTATTTCTTTCAAGCCTCAAAACCTCAACACTCTAATTTGTTAAATACTCGGATGAACACTCAACCTTCTCCCTTGTGACTACCTAAAACTTTTTTACGGCTGCATCCTCCATAACCACTGATCCTTGAATAGCTAGCCACTCCTTCTACTCAAGGTGACAAAATCTTCCAAACCATACTCCTCCTTGTTCATATTCAACCCGCGGATCCCGACCGACCCGACCTGACAACTAATTGGGTGGGTGGTACGGTCAAGATGATTAGGTGGTCAGCAATGGTTTCATCATAACCCGATTGATCATGTCAACTTGCCTAACGGGTTGAGGGTCAACTCGGCCAAACCCACCCGATGCCCAGCCATACTACCGCTCACCTCCGTCTGTCTCTGTTTGCCTATCCACTATTTATAAATTCGCTCGGTTTCTTTTGCCTTGGGCCAGCCCGTTAGTATCCCAATATCGAATTCCGTTGCTTACTTGGTTCACGTATTAGGCATGAGTTCTTCACTCTTTTTTTTTAAGACTTTCTTTGTTGCCTTATTGGTTTCAACGTATACATTTTCTGAAAACTTAGGTGAGGCTAGTATTGGTGAATAACAAAAGATGAATAATCTTGAAGAAGGAAAACTTAGCAGCGGTAACAGAAGCTTGAGTGATTTACATGACGACATTCTTCAACACGTTCTCTCCTTTTCTAAACCTAGAGAAGCGGCTCGAACGTGCATATTATCAAAAGGGTTTATATCACAAATGGTCCCTGAAATTGACCTCATCAATCATGATGGTCCCTGAAATTGAAAATCGATCAATGTAGTCCCTGAATTTTAACTCGCGAATCAATGTGGTCCTTCTGTTAGTGTTCCGTCCAAATTAACACTAAAAAAAGTTAGAGAATCACTTTTTTTTTGTTTTTATTTTAGTTTTAGCACCAAATCCATGAAAAAATGGAGAGAAAAGTGAAGATGGAAAAAAGAAAAGAGAGGTAGTAAGTAAAATTATAAGTTACAGGGTTATTTTTGATCATTTTACCATGAAAAATTGGTTCTCTAACCTTTTTTTAAAGTTAATTTGGACAGAACACTAACAGAAGGACCACATTGATTCGCGAGTTAAAATTCAGGGACTACATTGATCGATTTTCAATTTCAGAGACCATCATGATTGATGGGGTCAATTTCAGGGACCATTTGTAATATAAACCCTTATCAAAAAGGTGGAGATACGTCAATCCCATCATTGACTTGCTCGGATTCCCCTTCTACTGGGTTCGGAACATAAAAGAGTTTTCGGACTATGTGGATAGGGGATTTTTCTGCGACATTTCGTTGAAGGCTTCCATTATATATGTCGTCCCTGTTATAAGTATAACACAGATATTGGCCCTTTTATTATACGTTGGATCGAAGGTGCAGTGCTTCGGAATGTGCAGAATTTATCTATCAACATTGATGTAAACATTTCCCGAATAAAAATACTAAATGCACAATTACTTGCGTTGCCTTGCTGCTTGTTTTCTGGCATATCACTTGTGCAATTAGATCTATGCATGCCTAGTGTCCTCCAACGTCCCCCTACAATATGTTTCTCCAGCCTCAAAACCTTGAAGATCAAGTATATTAAATTCTCGGATGAACACTCGACCAACCAATTATTTTCTAGCAGTCCAGTCCTCGAAGATTTATGTTTGTCACAGTGCTGGTTCTTGTGGAACGTCAGGAATGTCAATATTCGTGCACCAAAGCTGTTGAGATTGACTATAGACGAAGATTATTATGGAAGCTCCGATCATGGTTGCCGGTTCATGGTTCATGGAACTAATCTCAAACACTATACATGCTTGGTACATGTAAAAATGAGCATTACTTGTACAATCAATCATCACTTGAGGAGGCAGACCCGCATTGGATGGTGAAGATGATACCTATCGATTTTGTATGCTTCTTGGATGTCTCTCTAATGTAAAAATTCTCAAGCTTGAGGTATGCTTCATGCTACAATATTTTCTTCTGCAATTAGTTGTAACATATGTTGTAGATCGAAGATGCATGTTTGAAAAGTTATGTTTCTCAATATAAATTTTGTATTAGTAATATTTTAGCCAAATTTACATTTTTTTAGGCTCCAAGAGATATTGAAGGAAGCACTTTAGATGCATTTCCCTTGTTCAAGTACGTGACCCACTTAGAACTGTATGCCGCCGGTGCCAACGGAGTACATAAAATACTGCAAACTGTCCACGTCTGGGGCATCTTCAATTAAGCGCGGTAATTCATGCATATATATAGCTTTTTTTTTTTTTTTTTTTTTTTTTTTTTTTTTTTTTGTTCTACTAATTGCATGCACCATGGAACCTGAACTTTAAAATTCAAAATATGGACTAAAATATTTGAATTTTCTTCCGTGATAACCTTACATAATTTCTATGTTGTTAAGATGTCTAATGTATTTTATTACATTGATCAATCAGAAAAGTTGCTCTATCAATCGAGGATGTTGTGCCTCCTTGTGTCTTGTCGCATCTAAAGGTGGTCGAAGTAATTAGTTTTAAGGGAGAGATTATGAGATGCAACGGGCGGTAAAGAGTTTGCTAAATGAAGGGTTGGTCTTGGAGAAGTTATTCATTAGGCTCTCTTCGTGTGCATATGAAAAGAAGGTTTGCTGGGAAGAATTCTTTTCGAAGCTTCCCAAACGATGTTAAGATTGTGAAATTGTGGTTTGTTCGTAGTATGATTGAGCATGTTGGATTTCAGAGATGCTTGAAGAAGTCAACAGCAAATTTAGGTTAACCCTATGAGGGCTATTTTGACCAATTAAAGCACTATTTTTTTTTAATTATTATCAAAGGTAAATTTCATTACCAACACGACAAATATAAATAATAGGAGGTACAATTACAAGTCAAACACAAAATAAACCAAAGCTCAAACATACAATTGGGCCCAGAAAGAAAACCCAAAAAATAAGACAGCCTGAAGCCGGCTACACCTCAACCGCCATCGAAGCAACGAAATCCTCCACCATGCACCACCATCCCCGGAAAATACCAAAGATCCAACCAACTGACGCCCCAGAAGAAGTGGTGGAAAAAGAAAGCGCCAGCCGTCCTCCATCAAGCTGATGAAATTGAGGTTTCACCATAAAACTAATTGGCAATATGGGGAGTAGCCCAAGACCATATAAGCACATAGCAAACTTGTCCCCTCACCGATGTGGGACAACTCTCAACACGCCCCCGCACGTGTGGCTGATTTTCAAGCCTAACACGTAGACAACACAACAAGATGACGTGGAGTGCGTGTGGCTGTTGGGCTTCACACGTGGGACAACCTGCTCTGATACCATGATGAAATTGGGGTTTCACCATAAAACCAATTAACAATATAGGGAGTAGCCCCAGACCCAAAACCATATAAACACGTAACAAACTTATCCCCTCACCGATGTAGGAGAACTCTCACCACAAGCACCATTTCATTTATGTATGGTTATTCTAATGTGTTGCACTATTGTTAAGTTTAAAAGTGTTCCTCAGTTAGAAAAGCACATGGCACATGGAGGTGTTTTATAAAAGACATGGTCCACATGTTATTTTTTTTATTGAAATTTCAGTATGCTTTTAGTAACTAAATTCATTTTCAGATTGCTAAAAGTGTTTATGATAGTGTTTAATAAAAAAAAATTAAAAGTAAATGTTGGCTGAAAAAGTACTTAAAATACTTTATTGAAAAATCACCCGCTGTGTGCTTCTTTGAAATGCTTGATTGGAGAAGCACCTGCTGTTTACTTTAAAATTGTGTGATGCGGCTGACATTTCAAACATGATTGTAAATTGGGTTTGGTGATATAAAACAAATGGTTTATAGAGCTTAGGGCCATTTATAGCTTGAGAAACAAGGTAATGAATACAAACTTAATAGTCAATCTATACGGCTCGTTTGGTGGGCTGGATGAGATTGTGCTTTAAGAATTGAATTGGTAGAGATATGTAAGACATGACTTGTAACCTATGTATAAAGATAGGTTAAATAACTCATTCTACTGTGAATGTCATGTCCTCTCATATTTTGACACAACAAACAAAAGATTGAACTCAAATCCATTTTAACTTATCACAGTCCATCCCATCTAGACCACTGAACAGACCTTACATGTTACGAAGGAAAGGCGAACTGTTGATGTTGAAACCATGCAACAACGACAGCGATTCAATCCCTTCTTCCTAATGATTAGAGAGCCAAACAAGTCATCACCTCTAGATTTTTATCCCCCAAAGTTTTGCTCGCACACTTGGCACGAATCGCTCTCCGAAACTTGTCCTCACAAAGCACCAAAACACCAAAGGCCAACTAAGGATATTTGACAAAGTTAAAACAGTATGAATTTGGCAAAGGTTATCCACGTTACATGTACACCAAACTTACCGGGACGACAAGAAATGCTAATCATGGTCCTTTAAAGACAAACGATGGTGTCGTTTTCAGAAGCATAGTTTGGTGAGGAGGGGATGAAGGCTTTAATCTTCGTTGTGCTTATCCTGAGTCCTCCAGTCCTGGCACGAAATGCAGCCAAGTAACTTGGATTTGAACAACAAAGTTTTGTCCTAGTTTGCTCAATACCTACAGTCGGCACTCCCTTTTTATGTGGAATCTAAATGAGCATGCTCAATACTTAGACGACATGGATGAAACCATTAGTTCGGCCAAGATGGAGAGTGTTGTCTTCGGACAGCTTTTGGCAACAAAATGCATAAGTTCTCTCATGAGCTAATTTCTTTTTAATTTGAAATCTAATGAAAACAGAAGCTCGTTTTCCTATTTAAGGCTTGTTTATGATGTTATGTAATTTTTTTTCGTTAATAAGCGCTCTTGCGAGTGCCCTTTGAATCATAACATTTTTATTATCTGAAAGCATTTTGAACCCTTCTAAGAGTTGATTTAGGATTGCTTCTGTTCATAAATGGTTTTGCTAAAAGTGTTTTTAATTAAAAACACCAAAAAAAATTATTGAAATTCAAATGCTTTATGAAGTAGGATTTAATAGGTGATTTTCCATATGTGCTTTCAAATAAACATTTTTTTCCAAATTAAGTCCAAAGGGATTTCAATTGAGAGAAAATACTTTTAGTCCTTTCAAAAGTCATCTCAAACATTACTGTAAATTATGGCAATAAACGCTTTTGCCAATGCACTTCTCAAATCATTCTGAAAACGCTTTTAACTATTTAAAAAATACTGCGGAACACTACCTTTTATTTCTTACCACAATTTTAACAATAAGCTGATAAAGTGCTCCCGTGGCGTGCAAGTGTGACCTAATCCCAAAAGGCTTTGCATAAATTTTAGAGAACTGAGCACGTCTCATGGAGACTAGATAGGACGCCACACCAACCATGAAACCCTGAAAACGATTGGACCTAGCCCTATAGAAAATGGACTCATCGAGTAGAAGGACGAAACTAAACAACATGAATAACAAAACATTATCTTACTAAATAAGATCAATATATAAATCTTAGAACGTTATTTTGCTCAATTATACGTTGTATTCCTTAAAAAGATGAAGCTCTATAAAAAATAGACGCATCGAGTAGAAGGATGAAGCTAAACACTAGAAACCAAAAAAAATGGAGGGTGCACAAAGCCCCACTGATATGATTGGCTTTTATTGAAAAAAGCATTGGCCTTTGCTTTCTCCTTTGATTTAACTTGACAATTGAATTGAAATTGGACGTTTTTTTTTGTCGGTATTAGGCGACGCAAATTTATCGTCATCTAAAGTAACCATCAACTAATCTCATATGACCATATCCAACTCATGACACATTACAATACTAACCATATCTTCTTGCCATATGCGCAGCCATCAGTTTTCCAGAGACTCGTTAGATATTTTTTAAAATTAACAATCTGTTTGGTATCTTATTTGAATTTGTTTTTATCATTTTTAAAAATATTTATTAAGAATATCTCTTGAAACAATTTTCTTTAAAACAAAAAAACTTGATTGGTTTGCGATTTAAAAATTTTAAATCTTACGACTTAAACTAGACAAAGATATCTAAAAAGAGGGATCGTAAGAGAGGGAGGAAGAGGAGAGAGGAAGAAAGAAAGTAAGAGATGATTGAAGGAAAGAGACAGAAGAGAGAGGATCAGACGAGAAAGAAAGGAAGATGAATGATAGAAAGAACAGAGAGAATGATAGAAAGCATATTGGAGGAGAGACAAAAAAGGTAAAAAAAAAAAAAGAAGAGAGAAAGAAAGAAAAGAGAGAGATTTGGAGTGAGAGGGGAGGAGAGAGAGAGAAAAGATATGAGTGAGTTTAAGTTTAAAAACTCTAAAAACTCACTTTTTATGTTTTTAGATAATATACTATATTTTTGAGTTAGTCTTAAATTCAGTTTTTGAAAATAGTGCTACCAAACAAGTTTTTCAGGCATAAAAGTTTAAATTTGTTTTTGAGTTTAAAAAGTTAAATTCAAGTTGAGTACCAAACAGACCCTAAGTTTTTTTAGTAGGTTTCATCATCCATGTCATCCTTAATCCTATTACTATTAATTCTTAATACAAATAATATCTGAGTTATTAAACTTTATAATTGAACAAATTTTGTCATGTCACTGACTGCTAAGTTACAAATTTATGTTAAACTTAAGTCAAGAAAGAAGCATGAGTACTTGAATTGTTGGGATGTTTCCCTTTGTCAAAAAGCATTACGGACTGCAAATCTTCTATATCATACTAGTCTTTTGATATACGCTCGTGTGACTGTCGATTGACATTCTAATACCTATAATTTGGAAAAATAAATGATGTCGTAACTGTGAGATTATGCAATTTTACCGGTTGTATACAGAAGAGTAATATACAAGATTTTATCATAATTGAAAATTAATCGTACACTAGTGTTTGTATTATTGAATGTTCATTGTCAAAAAAGCAAAAAGTACATATAATTATAATACAAGAATGGCAATTGGGTTGGGACATGCCAAAACAAGCAACTCAAGTTCAAGTTTCTTCTTTTCAAACCCTGTAATTGTCTAATGCATGCACTTTTTTTCACATTATTTCCACCAAAAAGGAAGCACAAAACACAAGCCAAAATTGTGTGTTTGTGTGGGAAAGAAACACATATATGTCATAGTAGTAATTCTAGAGATGGGAAAGGAAGAAGATAAGAGTGGATTAGAGAGGTCCACAAGCAAGAAATTATGAATTCGAAGTGTGCCTTACGTTAGCTAACACCATTGGTTTAGGTTACCATCATCCATCAATCAACAACTTCCAAATATCATAAAGCAACCGCGTTTGTGAGGAGAGATTTTTCACGGCACACTGAAAAATTTCTCGTGAGTGAGAAGATACATTCTTCAACCCTAACTATATATACTACAAGCTCACTTCATTACCAAGATTTCAAAACCACATTCACTTAAAAATTAATACTTAATTGTTCATCTATTGTTGAGAGCATTACAAGTCGATATCAATCAGGCCCAACAGCAAATAATCGAGAACCAAAGTCATGGAGAGGAGGAAAGAGGAGTGCTATGAAGAAGAAAACTTAGATTACGGCATAGAGCCGCAGTCTGCGATGAAAAGGAAGAAGAACAAGAGCAAGAACGCAAGGCGGTTTAGCGACGAACAAATCAGCTTGTTGGAGTCTATATTCGAAGCAGACTCGAAGCTCGAGTCAAGGAGGAAGGTGCAGTTGGCAAGAGAGCTTGGGCTGCAACCTCGCCAGGTTGCAATATGGTTTCAGAACAGAAGAGCTAGATGGAAGTCCAAACAGATAGAGCAGGACTACAGAAGTCTCAGAGAAGATTATGACAAGTTAGCATCTCGGTTTGAATCTTTGAAGGAGGAGAAGCAGTCTTTGCTTATGCAGGTAGAGTAACTAACCTTGTTCAACTTCTTACAATCCGAAAATCGAAAAGAATACCTGGCTCCTCTCATGTGAGAAGTCAATCATGTTTATAAATAAAATTACAGTTTGACATGCGTGCATAAGCGGTTTTATTTGTCAGACTGTGATTTGCAGTTACACGTAAGGAGGCAAACAATGTTCATGAAATTGCATTCAAAATTTCTAGCTTGATAGTCAAAACTAAACATTTTTTGGGTTATTTTTATCAGTTGCAGAAGTTACACGATCTTGTGGGAACATCCCGCGATGGCGCCCCTACCGAAGATACTCTCGCAAATCAGACGGCAGATGGATCGAGTTACAAAGATGGGAATTGTAAGACTAGAAGAGGAACACTAGAAGAGGAACTGGAGCAGAGAGAAGCCATAGATTCACATACAAGCAATGGTGTTGGTGGGGAATTTGGAGATGAAAAGCACGAGCTTCTGAACATTGGTCAATTGGATGTCTCTGTGACACCTCAAGAATTGCATAGGTTGGATTCAGGCAACATTCTTTTTGATCCATCACGTTGTAATTCACACTGGTTAAATTTCTGGACCTGAAATTTCCAACCCCCCCACCCCGCACATAAAAGTTTGGTGTAATTGCTGTAAAGATTTTTCCTATAATCCATGTATTGATCCCTCTAAACTAAACCATGAGTGAGGTGCGGATGGCTTCAACAAAGCTGTTAATTTGAGGTCAACTAACAGCTTCCTCCGACGTCAAACGGTAAGCGGACCGGACCATGCAGCGGCTTATTCTTCTGAGCTCGACGCTTGTCGAGTTGTTGCATAATTTGGTTCGCTAATTGTTCTTAACAGACTATTTAATGAGAGAAATCCATGCATGAGTGTATGTGTTTGTGAGTGTTGCAGGATCATGAGATTGTTCAAATATGACATGAACGTCCTGCCTTGTACACAAAGATAGGTATTAGGTTTACAAAACAGAGCTTTATAGCCGCACTTAATGCCAACCAGCAAAATTAACATTAAAACCAATCCTTTGAATCTTGTATATCCTACGAATCACTACAATGAAGGTCTAGTCAAATTACGATTTAGAAGGATTTAAAAAAAATTAATTAATTACCAAAGTCAGACAAAAACCTTAGAATGTACGGAAGTGAATCTAACGAGAGGCAAAAATTATATGCCCAAGCTTAGTCAAACTGGCTAGAGCAAGGTGCTCCATTAGCAGCATTCCATTCGAATCTTCGTACTGTTGTTTAGATTAATTTAGCGTAACTATAGCAAGGCAGAAACTCACACGAATAAAATTAATTTAGCATAACTATCACAATGAAGGTCTAGTCAAATTACGATTTAAAAGGATTTTAAAAAAAAAAATTAATTACCAAAGTCAGACAAAAACCTTAGAATGTACGGAAGGGAATCTAACGATAGGCAAAAGTTATATGCCCAAGCTTAGTCAAACTGGCTAGAGCAAGGTGCTCCCTTAGCGGCATTCCATTCGAATTTTCGTACTGTTGTTTAGATTAATTTAGTGTAACTATTGCAAGGCGGAACATACGAATAAAAATATCATCATTTGCATAATATGAAACCTACTGGAACACGTCATCAAGTAGACAGTTTGGCCGAGTGGTCTAAGGCGCCAGATTTAGGCTCTGGTCCGAAAGGGCGTGGGTTCAAATCCCACAGCTGTCAAAAAAACCCCGATTTGTTATTATTTTTTCATTTTTCATTTGGGCTTCTCCAGTTGGGCTTTGTGGGCCCACTAGTAATTCACTTTCGCTATCCAAATCCTGACCACATACACAAAAACATGACCACACACTTGTTCCCCTCAATTGTCTTCCCAAAGTGACTTGCATAGGGTTCAAGGAACAAGATAGATTTAGGAATCAATGGCTTGCTTCTGATACAAGCGATACTGGGGAAGAGGAAATCGAATGTAAAACGTCGGAAATAAATACTCTTAATCGCTTGAGTTACAAACTTTTTGCGGAATCAATGGCTTGCTCAACCATAAAAGCCACAGCCTACTTCAGCTCCCCTTCAAGTGAGATTTCCCTCCCTTCTTCTCCATTCAAGCCCCTCAAGCTCCCTCCCTTCTGGCCATGGCAAAAGGTATCTCTCTCTCTCTCTCTCTCTCTCTCTCTCTCTCTAGCATTTTGTACATGTACAAAGTGCCTAGCATAAAGCATGCTTTGGCTTGCAGGTGAAGGTGGGCCCACTGAGTGTGTCTCCAATGGGGTTTGGAACTTGGGCATGGGGCAACCAGCTTCTGTGGGGGTACCAGGAATCGATGGACAGTGAGCTCCAACAGACATTCAATCTGGCTGTCGACAACGGCATCAACCTTTTCGACACCGCTGACTCCTACGGCACCGGCAGGTTGAATGGCAAGAGTGAAAAGCTACTTGGGAAGTTCATCCGAGATTATCCAGGTCTGCTCTTGCTATTCTTCTCGATTTTTATCACTTAGTTTTGTAGTTGATTGGTACAGTGCTTTCTAATACTTAAAAGCGCTTCTGATACATCGTTTGGGATACAATATACAAGTCTAATTTCTTGTACAAGTGCTTTTGAGCAAAAAGCATTTTTTAGAGAAACGATCCCAAACGAGCCCTTAGGCAACCACCTAGACCTCAAAAGCTTAAGTTGTTAAGTAATAAGCCGACGATGATATCAATTTTACACCCTCCCTTACGTGCAAATGACCAGCAGGGCAGAGACAAACATATAGATGTAGCCTCGCCCTACACTATACAGGGTTACACCCTTCAAAAACTTAAGTTGTCGGAGAATGAGCTAACAATGTAGAGATGGGATGAGAACATTTTTCGTGGTTTGACGATGAATTTCTGTTAGCCTAAGCTGTTAAACAACACAAATCTTCAGGGCAGAAGAGAGTGCAGAAGGACATCGTGATTGCTACCAAGTTTGCAGCCTACCCGTGGCGCCTAACACCAGGGCAGTTCGTGAATGCTTGCAAGTATACTTCTTTCATTCGACTCTTACTTCGCTTGTATTGTGTGGAATAACTCTCCTTTCCCCAAGTTTACTTGAATGCTGTTTCCAGTGCCTCGATTGATCGTATGCAGATCGAACAAATTGGGATAGGACAGTTACATTGGTCAACCGCAAATTACAATCCTCTGCAAGAAGCAGCGCTTTGGGACGGGTTAGTTGCAATGTATGACAAGGTAAGCAAATGATTAAAGGCGCCTTGTGCGTTCAAAGATGAATTTTCGAGCCTAGCACGAAATGGTCATACTCATAGAGATGGTATCGTGAAGGGTTTGGTTCGTGCTGTCGGGGTCAGCAACTATGGACCGAAGCAGCTTCTAAAGATACACGATTACCTACAAGCTCGGGGAGTTCCGTTGTGTTCAGCTCAGGTATGCCATTGCTTGTAGAAGATACGAAGCCAAACAGTTTCTAATGCACATGCTGGTGCACTGAAACTCTTTAGGTGCAATTTTCGTTGTTAAGCGTCGGAGAAGATCAGCTGGAGATCAAGAACATATGTGATTCTCTCGGCATCCGCCTGATTGCTTACAGCCCTCTAGGACTTGGAATGCTTACTGGGAAATATACGCCATCCAATCTACCACGCGGACCTCGGTACGTGGTTTCTTCATTATCTCCTGAACCAAATCAGTAGACACTGTTTACAAATGCATCGGTGTTTCTGCAGATCCTTCCTATTCAGGCAAATTCTTCCAGGACTGGAATCCTTATTGACCTCACTCAAAGAAATTGCACGAAAAAGGAGTAAAACCGTACCGCAAGTAATTCTACGTTTTGTTATCTGTTTCGATGTGGCTTACTTACGGCACAAGTAACGTAATTTGCAAGACTAAGCAAGATTTGAATTCTGTTTGTAGGTTGCTATAAACTGGTGCATTTCCAAGGGGACCATTCCCATACCCGGAGTCAAGACCGTGAAACAAGCGGAAGAAAATCTGGGCGCTCTCGGTTGGCGCCTGAGTTCACAGGAGCTGCTTCAGCTAGAAGATGCTGCGAGGGAGTCCCCCGGGAAGATGATCCAGAACATTTTCCAGACAAGGTGATCCGGATTCCGATTTTACGTTTGTTTCTCAGGAACGGGAAAACAAGATGACGATCATCACTACATCAGTGAACAGATGAACAGAAGAAACGAGACCAATTATTTGCTTACGATGTAAAGAAACTGGGAATACGAACATTACTTACCAAATCACTGCACTTCTCCGAATGTCCTTATGAGGAGATGGAAGGAAAACAATTGCTACTGAAACGCTTTCCATCCGACGATTCTTGGCACCGTTGTCTTCAGTAGAATCGTAAATTATGAATAACGCAAAAAACAATTGGAGGGGAAAATAGCATTCGTACACTAATCCATCTTTCATTCAACAAACAAAAATCAAAGTACGCATTAGCCATGTCGACGACTCGAAATAGAGAGATTCAAACTTAATGAAAGCCATTTCTCGTAATAAGTTCTAACAAAGTTTCAAAAGAAACGGCCCAAGACCTAAATGACCGGAAAAGACTTGACGTTCTGCTGTCTCGATTCCCAGTCTACTTGATCTTCTTCTTTGGCCTCAGCTGCATTAATAAAAGATAACACGAATAAAGAACAAAACTAAAACGGTAAAGGTTGAGAAGGTAGCAGGATCAAACAGACATCGATATTCAATCAGCTATATGAAATACCTGGTTGCTGTGTCCACACTTCTTCTTCCTGCAGTTAACCGCACGGGGGTGCAGGCGGGCATAGCACCTGTTCGCTAGCATTTATATATGTGAGATACAACGAGAATCAAAGAAAAGCAAAAGAACTCTCAAACTAAAGAAGGTCAGACACTCAATCAAGTCAGACGAATGGTTTCGGTGTAAATATAAATCGAACTCTACTAAATCCACTATGACATTGGGATTTGGCAATGTAAGTACTCATCCACATTCTCTTTTCTAAATCCAAATCCTTTTATATAAAAGAACACATAGATTTTGTCTCGAAAGAGTTATATGAGATCAAACGTGAAGATGCTAGCATCCAACGAATTCTAAGTAGCGCAGTGTGTTTAAAAATTAGGAATTTAACTAGAGAACTGAAGTAAATCTATATAAGAAAAGCTTAATCAGTTCTTCTACGAGAAACAGTAAAGTAGGAACTTACTTGCGGCAGATCATCTTTTCCTGGTTGTATTTCCTAGCCAATGCCATGAGAGACGGCTCAATAATCCCACCACGAAGCCTCAGAACCAAATGCAGAGTTGATTCTGAGAAAAATCAGATCAAAATAAACTTTCAACCAACAAAACATATATAAACAGCAAGCACCGATGCACAAGTATTAATACACACACACACACACAAAAAAAAAAAAAAAAAAAAAAAAAAAAAATTGCCAACTGCGTGAACAAATTAGGCCATCAGCGGGTCCAAAACCGGCCTCGAGCCCTTCAACTATCGCTACTGTCAATTGGGCACTAAACTTCTGAAGGTGAAACACTCCAAACATAATCACATAGCAACAGGAAACATAATTCGCTTGACGAAATCTAAAGATTTGGCTACTAAACTTCTGAAGGTGAAATGATCCAAACATAACCGCATAGCAACTGAAAACAGTCCAAAAAACCATTTTCCAAACTTATACTGTGTATATATAGGCCCTTTATGCAAAGGGATCACCTTTACAAAAATTCAATTCAATCCGAAATCATTTGCCTATTTAATTATCAAGATAAAATTTCATTATTTTTTATATAACAAAGTATTCGTTAATTTTTTTTTTAACCCAATTAAATGTCTGAAATATTTCCGAAATATTTCCGATTTGGCTAATATTTTGCAAGGATGATCTATGTGGTGCAACTTAAAAAATAGACGGTTTGAATCGTTAAAGTTATATGGTGTGGACTCCACAACTAATCCCCATTTTTATGAAAAAAAAAATGATGATCCCTCACTAAAGGCTTCCTATATAAACATTAACATTTTAAGATTAAATTCAATTATTCACAACCAAACATACCCAGCAGTTTCTGACCAACCAAACAAGGGATACGAAAATGCTAACCTTTCTGGATGTTGTAGTCGGCGAGAGTACGGCCATCCTCAAGCTGCTTCCCGGCAAAAATGAGCCTCTGCTGATCCGGGGGAATACCTACGCAATTGAAAACATTTAGCCGGCAAAATCATCGCCGTCGAAATCGTACAACTTTGAATTCGAGCACGAAACTCGATCGCTGGAAAAATCTGAGAGATTAGATTACGGGTGGACGTGTTACCTTCCTTGTCCTGGATCTTGGCCTTGACGTTGTCGATGGTGTCGCTGGACTCCACCTCGAGGGTGATAGTCTTCCCTGTTAGGGTTTTCACGAAGATCTGCATCTTCTCCGGCTCTCTCTCTTCCTCTCCCTCTGTCTCTGTGTGTATCTCTCTCGGCGGCGACGAGGCTGTTCTGCTCTTCGGTGGTTTATACTAGGGTTTTGCTGGTTGATGGGCTTTTCACCAAAAAATGATGAACTACAAAATGGGCTTGTGTTTTAAAATTTTAAAAAGTGGGCCTCGGCCCAAAATGATTAAAGCATTGTTTGGCACTACTCATACGGAAGAGCTTATGGTAAAGAGGTATTTGTTGATTTGCCCTTTGAACTTGTATGCAGCTGTCAATTTTTTCTCTGAACTTTCATTTTAATCGATTACCCTCTTGAACTTTTCTAATTGGCCAATTTCCCCCTTGAACTTGAATTTTAGCTGATTACCTCCTTGAACTTTTATAAATAGCCAATTTCCCCTTGGCGTTAGATTTTAAAAAACTTTCATTCAATTTTTCATCCATTCAGTTTTTCATCCTTTTTGCCCTCATACAGTTGTCATGTGTTGTTTCCGTGATCAAGATGGATGAAAAATTGGATGAAATTTTTTAAAATCTAACACCATGGAAAATTGCCTATTTATAAAAGTTCAAGGGGGTAATTGGCTAAAATTATAGTTCAAGGGGGAAATTAGCTAATTATAAAAGTTCAAGGGGGTAATTAGCTCAAAATAAATTTTAAGGAGAAAATTGGCAACTCCATACAAGTTCAAGGGGTAAATCGACAAATATGTCCATGGTAAAATTGCTTTTTATCATAAACATGTAAAAAAAATTATAAATAAAAATTAATCACTTATTGAAAATTAATCACTTATATAAAAAAAAAATAGTTCTAAAAATCTATATAAGGTTAAGATCTTCTTACAAAACCAATTTCAAATAACACTAACTCATATTCACATGTATCGTATCATATTGCTTCTTTTTAAGCGAAAGAGTGGAAAAATCAAACTCTGTGCATGAACAAACACACAAAATTTTAATGTGCTCCGAATCATAAAATATTACAAATATCTTAACCGTTTAATCTTAATTTTCATAGTTGTTAACAAAAATTAAATAATTGAAAAACTAAAAAGATCTCTTACTTCGAAACACCATAAAAATTCTATAAACGCATTAACAACTGAATTACAAGCTTCTCACACTCCCGATCGGTTAAAGTAGTAGCATATTTTCGACATCCATTAAAAAGAAAAAGTGATTCCAACAAAAGCATTTTCTAAATTAAGTACTTCCTACGAAAAGCATCCAACGGATCCTAACTCATACCCACGAGTCCATTGGGTTTACGCCGAATTCAGTTAACAGTAACCGACAAATTCCGCCCACCGTTACCGAACTTCTTCACTCACCGTATGACTTTCGGGAACCGGTCTGCCATTTTCTCAGCCAGCAAGCCCGGGTGCGCAGTGCGCATGGCCTCCATATGCTCCCCGACCCGTCTTTCCCTCTCACTCCGCACGACTCTCTCCTCATTGCGTACATCTCGCGCGCCCGTAATCTCACTCCGATCGTCGCCAATATCTCTATCCCTCTCGATTAAACCCGTTCGCTCGAATTTCAAGAACCCAGTTTCCGCATCATCGGCGTCGGCAGAGATGGCGGGTCAGTGTCAGAAGAAGGTGGAGAAGTTTCAGACGGAGGAGGAAGTGGCGGTGCGTCTGGCGAAGTACACTGCTGACCTCTCGGCCAAGTTTGTGAAGGAGAGGGGAAGCTTTCACCGTCGTTTTGTCCGGCGGCTCTCTTATTTACGCGCTCAGGTCAGAAACAAACCATCCTCAAGCGTTTCTCTTTTTAATAATTTCGGATTGCTTTGTTTCTGCTTATGTATAAGCTTTTATCAGGAACATGCAGAAATGTTTACTAATTCAAGTGTTTACTCGAAAAGTATGTGCTGTTGGGCCTGCTTTTGTTGTAAGCACTTCTGATAGGAGTGATTTTACCATAAACATGCACAATTTTTTTTGTTAATTCAAATGCTTTCTGGAAAAGTACGTGCTTTTGTTGTAAACACTTACGTTAGAACTCAGGAGTAGTGATTTTATCATAAACATGTAGAAATATTTATTAATTCACGTGCTTACTCGAAAAGTACGTTCTTTTGCACCTGCTGTATGTTCTAATTAAGCACTTCTGCTATCATAAACGTGAAGAATTTTTTGTTAATTCAAGTGCTTGCTCGACAAGTATGTGCTTTTAGTTTTTTCTGCCTGTTTAGAAGCGTTTTTGGTTGTCCGATAGCATGTTTGATTGTTTTGTTTACTCCTTTTTTATGTTTGTGAGTATTTTGTATGATTGGATTTACAGGAAATTAGCGGAAGAGCCGTATAAGGATACGGTGCAATGGGAGAAATGGCATGTGTTCTGGGTGGATGAGAGAGTGGTGAAAAGAGATCACGCCGACAGTAACTACAAACTTGCTCTGGAAGGTTTACTCTGCAAGGTACAATTTGTATGCTTTCTTCTGATTGTTGTGTTCAAGCCCTAAACTGCTATGCTGCGTGTCAGAGCCATGATTTTGGATTTTGGTAGGTACCGATTCCTCCTGGCCAGGTTTATGCCATTAACGACGCACTTTCAGCCGAGGGAGCAGCTGAGGATTACGAAACCTGTCTTAAACATTTGGTTGAGCGCAATGTGATTGCCACTTCAAAAGCTACTGGATTTCCAAAGTTCGATCTCACGCTTCTGGGTATGGGGCCAGATGGACATCTTGCTTCTCTATTCCCTGGCCATCCGCTTTGCAACGAGAAGACGAAATGGGTGACTCACATTACGGACTCGCCAAAACCACCTCCAGAGAGGATTACATTTACCTTCCCGGTGATCAACTCCGCTGCATATAATGCAATGGTGGTGACAGGTGATGATAAAGCTGATGCCGTGCAGAGAGCCCTAGGAAATGGTCAGCATCCTGATACTTTGCCTGTTCAGTCGCTTGCAGCCGAAGACGAGTTAACTTGGTTTTTAGACCAGGGTGCAGCTTCCAAGCTGTAGGAGCAGAATGTCGATGGCTTTGCAATTCGTTGCACTTGCATATCCGATGTTTTTACCTATATGCATGTCGATGTTAACATGTTTGTGTTCTATAATTTGGGCAGGAATCACTGTGATTCACTGCTTACACAACCTTCTTATCGGGTTGCTTGAGGCGAAATGAAGAAGATAACAACCATATTTCAATAAATTACAAATGGTTGTGTTCTTTTTTTCGCCTCAAGGGGATGCATGGTCGAATAATCAAACAATCCTATTAAAATTTCTCTCTTGAAAATGAGCTATAACGTTTTTATTCCAATTGCAGTTGCATGAAAGTTTTTCTAAATCTCAAGAATCAAGATAATTGGGTGTTTGAATCCCCAAAACCCACAAAATCCTCTCCACCCCAAGCCCAATCAGTTGGGCTACAATGGAAGGAAGCCGAGAACATGACGGATTGTAATTTCGAAAAATAACACGTGACGTGACAGAATTGATTAAAAGTTCTATCCGAAATTAAAGTAATATTATTTTTAATAATTTTTTAATGCCAATTGCCCGGGCAATTCATTTATGGGGTTGAGATGGATGTAGATGCACTCGAACAATTACCATTCATTAAGGTAAAAATTGTTTTGTTAATTGTCTTTGCCCAATTAACGGACAATTATTGTCTTTTTTTTTTTTTGGGGAGAACAACAATTATTGCCTTAGTTGGGTGAAAATGCTCTTATCAATGAAAGTATCAGCGGGTTATTTGCTTGTTTAAGCAAAACTATAGAAATTTATGAAATCAATGCCTGAGTTTGAGCACGTGACTAGGAAGGAGCACCCTCCCTCCTTGTCCTCGTAGACAAGTACAGATCCTCTCAGGATCTAAAAAACCGGATATTAATGATTAAATGATTTCGGCCGTTGAAATTTAATCAAACGGTTACAAATAGAGACTTCCTCTATAAGTTATAATAATTGTAGTTGTTGAATCAAATTTCAACAGTTCGGATATTTTGATCTTTAGGCTCTGTTTTTTTAGATCTGGGGAGGATCTGTACTCCTTGCAGACAATCATCCGCTTGCTTACTTTTGTTTAGTTTAATCGAGTACGTACATTGTATGGTGTTCGTTCATATGAGTGAAGTAATTGATAAGTTCGATGAAGGTAGGGACGGAGCTAGAAATTTCCTCTAGTGGGGGCAACTTGACAAACACTAAGAAGACCTTATTACAGTATGGTTTATAACCAAATGATAAGGGGGATGATTTCAAATGATGATGTTCACAATTGCAATGTTACAAAAATTTCAGTAGTAGTGGAAAGTGGCAAATTCATGAGAAAAATATTAACACATAAGAGGCGAATGAGGGGTTTTTCAGTTTGAATGACAGAACAAGACCACTTTTGCCTATATTATATTTGATAGAGTAGAAATAGTATGAAGGTATGCTTGATATTAGACACATCTTTTCTTCAAGGATAACATGTGTATATCTATAATTGCAGTATGTAGCTTAACAAACAAATTACTTGAGTGGGGGCATCTGCCCCCAGTGGGCCTTCATTGGCTCCGTCCATGGATGAAGGTGTAAACTCTTGTATCTTTCCATTTCTGTCCAACCAAAAACTGACTTGAGTTTCTAAACTATGCATTCAAGTCCTCAAAGATTTCGTCTTTATTTACTCCCAATCAAATCTTTCAAGCAATGGAATGAAGAGATGCAATTCGCCCAAGAAGATAACTAAAGGATGAACCAAGCCAACAATGCTTCTTTCTTTGCGAGGTCGAGGGAAAGATGTTTATCGTACGTAGTTTTATTTTTATTTTGCAAAGATGTTGTTTCCAAAACTCGAACTGATGATCTTTCGGTCACAATTAAAGAAGTAATATTTCGGTTGCGTCAAGACTCGTCATTTCCAAAAAGATAACTATTATATTTTATAAAATAACATTTCGATTGCGCCAAAACTCCCTATCTCCAATAAGATAACTATTATATGTTATTAAACCAGAAACAGAGCTTTAGCTCATGTTCCCGTTAACATGGCTAAATGAGCCTCATTTTCATGTATGGTTGAGAACAAACGGTTGTCTAAAATAACTAGTTTTCTCTCTATGGCTTTGGTGTTGGTGTTGGGATCTACTAAGCACAAAACAAGTTCATTGATCCTCCAAATCAAGAAGAGCACACTTTCAAGTATAAAACCATTGTGATTATGTATATTAGTTGTCGGATAAGTTCTGAAGGAGGAGAAAAACTTCGCAAAAAGTCTGACTGACTGGATAGTCAACCGCTCTTATTAAAAAATGATTCATTATATTTGGATACCATTTATTTGTATGTAGGTACAACTTTTAATAAGACTTTGCAACCCAATATGATGCATGCTTTAAGAAACATCAAATTGATGGAACCTGCATATTCTACATCAGCAGGCACGAACTGGTTGTCCCATGGCCGCACTTTGAAGGGTTTTTCTTGTTAATCGGATATTTATTTACATTTCACGTTATATCTTTCTCTTCACGTTACATGTCGGTTTCAATTAAAATGTTTTCCTTGCTTCGCGTCTCGAACAAAATGGTACCATCTCTTTCACGATTATGATAGGTGATAGAAAAAGAGTTCAAAGTGTAGGCCATAAGACATACAAAGGGCCCTGACCCCCTGCGTAAGATCATCATTTTGCGTCTGTTTTTTATGTAACTTGTATATGATCATATAGAAAAGTAGAAAAAAGAGCTACTGTAGGAAGAAAAGAAATAGAAAAATAGCAATAATAATATAAAGGATAGTAGAAGGAGAAAAGGAGATATTTTGTTTTCTTTTCTTTTACGAGAATATTTTTGTTCGTCATCTTCGAGTGATGATGACGGTGATGTTCATTATTTTATTTATCATCATTGGATAAGTTAAAATTTCAAGATATGCATAGTGAATACACAAATTTTTTAAGTTTAAACTCAATCAACGATGATCTTTGACAACATTAACATTACTTTAAAAAGATGAGCAAAAATACAGCATTTCTTTTACCATGTCAAGAGCACTTGGGCCGATTTTGTTGACTATAAGGCGTATTGATAATCACTTTTCTTGTCAGTTAACAATTTGCCAAAGTTTGCACAAACAACAAAATTAGTTGGCCAGATTTTGAACACTCTCTATCTAAATGCGCATAATATGATGATTAATTAAGTAAAGTCTCACACCACTATGCCTTTATAGTTAATTTAAGAAATTATTCATGCCTAATCAA
The DNA here is from genome assembly GCA_036320875.1 of Cotoneaster glaucophyllus. NCBI lineage: Eukaryota > Viridiplantae > Streptophyta > Magnoliopsida > Rosales > Rosaceae > Cotoneaster > Cotoneaster glaucophyllus. Next base: position 29,413,067 of record CM070070.1, on the reverse strand, counting down.
CCCAGTCAAACTGGATTAGACCCTTTTTAAATAGGAGTATGATTCTCTCCTCTCTTTTTTTTTCTCTCATTTCCTCCCTTCCTAATTGAACGGTCACGGTTAGGGATGGCAACAGGGCGGATTGGGTTTGGATGTGCTATCCCCAAACCCGAACCCCTTTATTTTCCCCAAACCCGAACCCGTAGAATCCCCGAACGGGTTTTCCCCATAACCGAACCCATCGGGTGATGGATTTTTGATCGGGGAACGGTTTTCCCCATTATGATATTTATATATTTATTTATATTATTAACTAAATGAAGAATATTAAAAAAAATATTAAATAAATTGCTATTAGTAATACAATTGATACAATGCATCTAATAAGTAATATTAAAAATTTATATTACTAAGAAAACATTTACACTCTTAAAAATTATAAGCATATAATTCAAATTATTAAAGATATAAAAGTAAATAATTAATTTCATATTTAATAATGCATGATTATTAACAACCCATTTTCATATAATAAATATTTATATATTTTTTATTTATAGATGAAATGGTTCGATTTCGGGTATGAATTTGGGGCGGATACCCCAATAACCATAACCGAACCCGAAACCAAAAAATTTACCCGACGATTACCCATACCCGTAAAATACCAGAAATTTTGTACCCGAAACTGAACCATTCGGATCGGTTACTTGCGGGGATCGGATTTGACGGGTTAAATTGCCATCCCTAGTCACGGTTAATGATGCAATAATAAAGGCTCTCATGCATGTATTGAAATTTACTAAGAGTCTCATGGGTATTGGAACCATCAAATACATTTAATCAAGTTTTATTTGGGGAGTCTAAAAGTCCAATTCGGAAATGGGTTTTATTTATATTTGTACTCTTTATAAATATCATGTATTAGAAGCCCTTGAGGTAGACTTGAATGAATTAAAAAATTGTATTTGCCTTGTGCAATTGAAGTGAGTTGTTTCTCATTCTAAAATCAAGCATTTGGCTTGGTCGTGTGAGCGCATCCACGATTAGCGACGTTGAGTGAGCTCCGTTGCCCCTGGTTGAGCGAATCCCAGGTTATCTATCCCTCGTCTCCTCGAGACCCTTGATCTTTTCTGCATCAAGTGCCATCAGAGCAGGTTTTCCGCTGCAGTTGGAAGATCATGGCTGATATTTTTCATCCGTTTGAACATCAAATGGTTGAAGAGATTAGCTTGGTTGATTGGAATTCTCCACCAGTTTATGACAAGTATGTTGATGACGACATGGAAGGGATTAAGAGGATGCTTCGGCATCTCACCGATCAAATTTCCCACATCGAAAGTCGACGACGAGGCGTTGTGGTTTCCGAAAGGGAGGGAGGCATTTGTTTGCAATGTGTTGACCTTTTTCATGATTAGGCTTCCTGGTTTGAGTCAACTGAAGAAGGAGATTGTTGTTCAGCAATTTACAATGAATTGGCACAAGATATGGTTAGTTTGAATTATCTTAGTTCAAATTATGGGTGTGAAAATATTGAAGCTTCGTCTTTAATTCATTTGAGTATGCCTCCCTTATTTGATCGTTGCTTGAGTAATTGTGAAATTTGTGATGGTTTTAGCTTGACTAATAACAAAAGTTTTGGTGGGAGAGAAGAAGGGTTTTCATTTCACGAATCTTTGAAGGAAGTCAGTGACGTTGTTGAAGTGAGAGATATCAAATCCCAAGATATTGTTGATATGAAAGAAGATGCTATTTATGAATACATTGATTTTATTGGTTTTGATATTTTTAATTGGAAGGCTTCTCAAGCTTTGGTTGATTTAGTCAATGAAATGAAAGTCGACATGAGTTGGAATACAAGATTTGTCATGGAGCATGAATTTACTATTTCAAGAATAAGGAAATATTGCAAGTATTTATTCGTGTGGAAAGGCAGAAATCAATTTCAAGATTACAACGGAGTAAATGAAGATTTAAACTCGAGGATGAGTTTCTTCAGAGAAGAGGAGAATGATGCAATAATAAAGGCTTTCATGCATGTATTGAAATTTACTAAGAGTCTCATGGGTATTGGAACCATCAAATACATTTAATCAAGTTTTATTTGGGGAGTCTAAAAGTCCAATTCGGAAATGGGTTTTATTTATGTTTGTACTCTTTATAAATATCATGTATTAGAAGCCCTTGAGGTAGACTTGAATGAATTAAAAAATTGTATTTGCCTTGTGCAATTGAAGTGAGTTGTTTCTCATTCTAAAATCAAGCATTTGGCTTGGTCGTGTGAGCGCATCCACGATTAGCGACGTTGAGTGAGCTCCGTTGCCCCTGGTTGAGCGAATCCCAGGTTATCTATCCCTCGTCTCCTCGAGACCCTTGATCTTTTCTGCATCAAGTGCCATCAGAGCAGGTTTTCCGCTGCAGTTGGAAGATCATGGCTGATATTTTTCATCCGTTTGAACATCAAATGGTTGAAGAGATTAGCTTGGTTGATTGGAATTATCCACCAGTTTATGACAAGTATGTTGATGACGACATGGAAGGGATTACGAGGATGCATCGGCATCTCACCGATCAAATTTCCCACATCGAAAGTCGACGACGAGGCGTGGTGGTTTCCGAAAGGGAGGGAGGCATTTGTTTGCAATGTGTTGACCTTTTTCATGATTACGCTTCCTGGTTTGAGTCAACTGAAGAAGGAGATTGTTGTTCAGCAATTTACAATGAATTGGCACAAGATACGGTTAGTTTGAATTATCTTAGTTCAAATTATGGGTGTGAAAATATTGAAGCTTCGTCTTTAATTCATTTGAGTATGCCTCCCTTATTTGATCGTTGCTTGAGTAATTGTGAAATTTGTGATGGTTTTAGCTTGACTAATAACAAAATTTTTGGTGGGAGAGAAGAAGGGTTTTCATTTCACGAATCTTTGAAGGAAGTCAGTGACGTTGTTGAAGTGAGAGATATCAAACTCCAAGATATTGTTGATATGAAAGAAGATGCTATTTATGAATACATTGATTTTATTGGTTTTGATATTTTTAATTGGAAGGCTTCTCAAGCTTTGGTTGATTTAGTCAATGAAATGAAAGTCGACATCAGTTGGAATACAAGATTTGTCATGGAGCATGAATTTACTATTTCTAGAATAAGGAAATATTCTAAGTATTTATTCGTGTGGAAAGTCAGAAATCAATTTCAAGATTACAACGGAGTAAATGAAGATTTAAACTCGAGGATGAGTTTCTTCAGAGAAGAAGAGAATGATGCAATAATAAAGGCTTTCATGCATGTATTGAAATTTACTAAGAGTCTCATGGGTATTGGAACCATCAAATACATTTAATCAAGTTTTATTTGGGGAGTCTAAAAGTCCAATTCGGAAATGGGTTTTATTTATGTTTGTACTCTTTATAAATATCATGTATTAGAAGCCCTTGAGGTAGACTTGAATGAATTAAAAAATTGTATTTGCCTTGTGCAATTGAAGTGAGTTGTTTCTCCTTCTAAAATCAAGCATTTGGCTTGGTCGTGTGAGCGCATCCACGATTAGCGACGTTGAGTGAGCCCCGTTGCCCCTGGTTAAGCGAATCCCAGGTTATCTATCCCTCGTCTCCTCGAGACCCTTAATCTTTTCTGCATCAAGTGCCATCAGAGCAGGTTTTCCGCTACAGTTGGAAGATCATGGCTGATATTTTTCATCCGTTTGAACATCAAATGGTTGAAGAGATTAGCTTGGTTGATTGGAATTCTCCACCAGTTTATGACAAGTATGTTGATGATGACATGGAAGGGATTAAGAGGATGCATCGGCATCTCACCGATCAAATTTCCCACATCGAAAGTCGACGACGAGGCGTTGTGGTTTCCGAAAGGGAGGGAGGCATTTGTTTGCAATGTGTTGACCTTTTTCATGATTACGCTTCCTGGTTTGAGTCAACTGAAGAAGGAGATTGTTGTTCAGCAATTTACAATGAATTGGCACAAGATACGGTTAGTTTGAATTATCTTAGTTCAAATTATGGGTGTGAAAATACTGAAGCTTCGTCTTTAATTCATTTGAGTATGCCTCCCTTATTTGATCGTTGCTTGAGTAATTGTGAAATTTGTGATGGTTTTAGCTTGACTAATAACAAAAGTTTTGGTGGGAGAGAAGAAGGGTTTTCATTTCACGAATCTTTGAAGGAAGTCAGTGACGTTGTTGAAGTGAGAGATATCAAATTCCAAGATATTGTTGATATGAAAGAAGATGCTATTTATGAATACATTGATTTTATTGGTTTTGATATTTTTAATTGGAAGGCTTCTCAAGCTTTGGTTGATTTAGTCAATGAAATGAAAGTCGATATCAGTTGGAATACAAGATTTGTCATGGAGCATGAATTTACTATTTCAAGAATAAGGAAATATTGCAAGTATTTATTCGTGTGGAAAGGCAGAAATCAATTTCAAGATTACAACGGAGTAAATGAAGATTTAAACTCGAGGACGAGTTTCTTCAGAGAAGAGGAGAATGATGCAATAATAAAGGGCTCTCATGCATGTATTGAAATTTACTAAGAGTCTCATGGGTATTGGAACCATCAAATACATTTAATCAAGTTTTATTTGGGGAGTCTAAAAGTCCAATTCGGAAATGGGTTTTATTTATGTTTGTACTCTTTATAAATATCATGTATTAGAAGCCCTTGAGGTAGACTTGAATGAATTAAAAAATTGTATTTGCCTTGTGCAATTGAAGTGAGTGATTTCTCCTTCCCCAATCAAGCATTTGGCTTGGTCGTGTGAGCGCATCCACGATTAGCTATGTTGAGTGAGCTTCGTTGCCCCTGGTTGAGCGAATCCCAGGTTATCTATCCCTCGTCTCCTCGAGACACTTGATTTTTTCTGCATCAGTTAAGTCACGTCAACATCTTATATTAATTTTTTATAGCAAGAGAAAGATAAAATAAGAGAATGTGAGAGGAATGGATGGAAAGAGGAGAGGAGAGAATCCTAGTCCTTTTAAATATGTTTAAGGAAAAAGCAATCGCGCTGAAGTTAGCGAAAAATATATAATACTCAAAGGTATTGAATACCGTACCAGTTAGAGTTCTTAGGTCCAATGCAAACACCGTTCATTTGTTTAATTGGGGCGAAGGACTTTAAATGGCGGAGTTTTCACAATTTTGAAGTATTATAACCTCTCACAAATTTAATTATTTATTTTAGCATGAAAGTAGTATTAATAATAAGTTAAGCATGCTGACTGCTGAGGAGGTCAAGTAATTAAAGGGAGTAGTTGTATTAGTGTAATTATGGAGGAGGAAGAGGAGGGATGAGGATACTCTATGGATTCTCATTGTGGAAATCTTTGAATCCTCGTATTCGCTGTTTATCGTACATCGTACGGTCAGTTTTTATCAGGTACTATTTATATTTAATTTTAAATAAAAAAATTCAAAATAATTTATGATTACATGATGTACGATAAACAACTAGAATGTGATGATCCCTAGGATCCCCACAATTTGAATCAGATGGGATTCAAATCCGAAAATGAGGAGGTAAGAAGCAAGCACTCAATGAGAAGTGACAAGGGAGTTTGGTGAACTTACCAACTAAAATCGAGGCTCTGTTAAACCTACCAAACTCCACACATCCCTCAATCTGCATAAAAGCTCTGATTTTCAATTTTCCTTTTCTCCAAACTCCAAACAATAGGAGATAATTGTATATCATTACGTGTAAGCGTTTTTTGGTCAAACAAACGCATTTAGTTATTCAAGAAGCGGTTCAAACAAACAATTAACTAAGAAAACGACGTCTGCGCTCATTTTCTCCTTTTACACTATTTTATTTAATACGAACGTTAATTAACTAAACTAAAGAAGAAGAAAATCAAAGTGCATAAATCATTCGTTTCCTCTTAATTAAGAAAGAAGTAATGTCATGCATCTAATTGACTAATTGCCCATCTCACATGATTTGGTTGATTAGTCATATAATCCCTAAATATAATAAAGTGACAAGAAACATAATACATTTAACAAACAGAAAAGCTTGATAATGGTATACAATACCCTAGTTAAACAATAAAATTAGGAAATTCTTGACCTAGAATTAGTAGGCTAATGGAAAATTAGGGATTGTGGTTCCCGACTTTCTGAGTTCAAATTTTCATATGTTCATTTTGCGAGTGGATTCTCTATAACTTTTATTATTAATTGATACGTGTTAATAAATTTAATTTTTTTTAATTTTTATTATCGTAAACATAACACGATTTAATCAATAATAAAGACTACTGAGAGAACACACGCAATCAATCCAGAAGATTTGATCTTATGTTATCACACTCTTTGTTTTTTTTTCTCAACTCTTCAACTTGACTCTCTTTCACACTCTTTATAAAAATGGGGTCTACTCTCCTACTCTCTATACTCTAGAGAGAGATAGACTCAGTCCCTAGTGAGAGAGAGAGAGAGAGAGAGAGAGAGAGAGAGAGAGAGAGAAGAGACAAAGAAGAAGACTTTCAAAGTAAAACAAACAAAGCAAAAACCAAATCAAAGCAGTTGCCTTTGCCATTCAATTCATTCATTCACTCTTGCAGTTCTTGAGTTGTGAGTAAAATTATTAAATTTTAATTCCCAATTAATCCCAACCTCCTCCTGCTCTTGCTCTCCCACCAGAAGCAGCAGATCACAAGGGCATTTCTGTCATTTACAACCCTACTCACATGATCCCCTCCGGTTCCGGGAACTCCTTCATCTCCGGCGGAGGCGGGTTATGGTCGGCGGCACCGTCGTGCGTTGCCGTCGGCGTCACGGCCTTGGCTGGGCTCGCGGTGATCGTGGCCGTGTTCTGCACTGCCACTAGGTAAACAAAGCTTTGAAATTTCTCAGAAAAGCTCTGAAATTTCTTGAAAAAGGCAAACCCCAGAACAAAAATTCACTGCTAGATGAGAGCTCTACGACGAACTCAGACTTCCTCGTCGCCTTCGAGCTCGAATTCATCTCATTCTTCGTCTTCGCTGTCGTCGTCTTCGTGGATTCATTTGCGTTCGGTTCTGTTAATCGTGTCCTCTTCCTCACCAGCTCATTGTTCTTCCTCTGATCGGTGAGTCTCTCTCTCTCTCTCTCTCTCTAAAGCTTTTGTTTTCGGTAATTTCCGCTCTTAGATCCCAATCTCGGGAAGCTTCAAGTTCATGTTTTTAGTACCAATTTTAGCTCAGTTCCACTGTTTTAATGGCGTTTTCGCTTCGATCCCTTCTTTCGGGTCACCTTCTTCATTCGCATTTTGGTCCTCCTTGGAAATTGTTACTCTTTCAGTTGCTTAAAAAATTGTGGGTTCGATGTTTTGGGCAAGCCGCATTGGTTGTTTCTTTTGCGCATCGATTTGCTTCTGGAAGATTTGTGTTGTTTTTGTCTCGTGGTTCTAGTAAAGGTAGGATTTTTATGTTTTAATGTTGCAAGTGTTTGAATTTTGTTTATTAAGCTGCCACTGAGCAACAATGCTGTGGTTTAATAAGTCAAAGATTGATAAACCTGAATCGATGTTAGCTTTTACTAATCTTCTCAACAGATAGATGGATTGAAATGCTTTGGATATTCAAAGTCAATTAATTAAGCTGCAAAGCTATTGCATTTAACTGCAGTTTAACTTTAATCCTTGTTGATAATTTGCTTTGACTTGGCCCTTCGAGTGCATGCTTACGTAGAATATCCAGACTTTTGAAGCGGTTTAATGTGGTTTTCGTTTACTGCCAGACCCTGTCTTTTATATGAAAGGTTCAAACTTTGAGATGTTTTTATTGGCCTGACATTTTCATTCATTCATACATTGATATTTTTCATATAGCTGATGCTTCCTTATTCTTACCATTACTAATTGTGCTTACTGTTTTATTTTCAGGGTTCGTCTTAAGTCACCTTGGTCCCGCAGGAAAAGAAAACATGCCCTTTCAGCTCAGCAATGGAGGCTTTTCTTTACACCAGATGGAAAGCTTCGCGATGGTGGAGTTAAGTTGGTGAAGAAAGTTCGCAGTGGAGTGAGTTTCTGTCACTTACGTGTTATATATTTGCTATCAAAATGCCGTAACATCTATTCATGTTTCCAACTTCCATCATTGACATTATTCATCTTAAAATTTTGTGAATGCAGGGTGTTGATCCAAGTATTAGGGCAGAAGTTTGGCCATTTCTCCTTGGAGTGTAAGCATGCTCAACACCTCTTTTTAAGTTTTTAACTGAAACATTGCTACATTAATACCTTGCATCTCCGAGATAGAACTTGTTATGTGATATTTTGGCTTCCAACATCAAGTGTTTTGGTGTATCATTCCTGGCAGAGGATTGTATGCTCTTTCTCTCCTATTAGTCTGAATCATTGCTTTTAGACATGTCATTAGGTCCAAATGAAACAGACTGACTGCTAGATATATGAGCTTTTATTTAGGTCTGGTTATGGCTTCGGAGAAGCTCAGTTTAGGCATTAGACCTGACATTTCTGCTTTTGAACACTTCGCTGCATAATCAATGTGGAGTCAAAGTTTCAGAAAAAGTGTTCTCTTTTTTTTTTCCTCCACATAAGAAGAGTAATGCGATTCTTTCTGAATTGATGGCATGAGTTTTGGAAATAAAATCTGCTAGTATACCTTGGTCAAAACTTCAATTATTCTTGTGATTATGTCTTATAATGCCATTATCATATTCATATATGACCATCGTACTGATTCCTGTTCTGCATATAAATTAAAATGTTGTGTTGTTTCGGGAAGTGCGAAACCATACTTACATATGTTGGCTTGATTTCTCTGTCTCAACTCTCAACAGCTATGAATTAAACAGTTCAAAAGAAGAAAGGGAGATAGTACGATCTCAGAAAAGGTAATAGTGCCAAGATCATCTAGTTCTTTTGTAGCTTCATATTGCATAAGTTGGCTGAAGCTTTTCCCAGTTTGAGTAATATTTTTTATCATCCATTGGTTTTGCTAACTTTATGGTACATTGTTCAAATATTTGATTGCAGAAAGGAATATGAGAAACTCCGCAGACAGTGCCACCGACTCATAAAGCGCGAAAATGATAGCTCTAAGTTGAATGGGGACCATGATACAGGTTCTCCCAGCTCTGAGGATGTGGTTAGCGCCAGGGAATCCCTTTCTAGTGAAGATAAGATACCAGATGTTGAATACTCAGATGACCCTTCCAGTACATTGTTGGATGGAGATGATGATGGTTCAAGAGAAAACACAAATGCTGATTCCAAAGCAATAAACTCCGACTCGTCTGACTCGGATTCCTCTGAAGAACCTGAGGTGATTCAGGCTTTCCCCTCATGTGAAGGGAGGGAAGAAAATGATCCTGACGTGACTTCCAAGGATGAATCTTCTCCCTTGAGGACGGAGGTCCAATCAAATCTAAACAGTGAGGATTTTGCCACATGGCAGCGGATCATACGCCTTGATGCAGTACGAACTAATTCAGATTGGATTCCGCACTCCCCATCTCAAGCTGAAGTGTCACAGGATAGGGCATCACGTTCTGCTGAGGCTGTTGGGTTGAAAGATTATAGTCACTTGGAGCCTTGCAGAATTTTCCATGCTGCTAGACTAGTTGCTATTCTTGAAGCATATGCACTCTATGACCCCGAAATTGGTTACTGCCAGGGCATGAGTGACCTGCTTTCTCCTATAGCTGCTGTAATAACGGAGGATCACGAGGCTTTCTGGTGTTTTGTCGGTTTCATGAAGAAGGCTCGACATAATTTTAGGCTTGACGAGGTAGGGATCCGAAGGCAGTTGAGTATCGTTTCTAAAATTATCAAATGCAAGGACTCCCACCTATACAGGCACTTGGAGAAGCTCCAGGCAGAGGATTGCTTTTTCGTTTATAGGATGGTGGTTGTGCTATTTAGGAGGGAGTTGACGTTCGAACAGACAGTATGCCTATGGGAGGTAATGTGGGCCGATCAAGCAGCCATTAGGGCAGGTATCGGAAAATCTGCATGGAGCAGGATAAGGCAACGAGCCCCACCAACAGACGATCTGTTACTCTTCGCCATTGCAGCTTCTGTATTGCAGAAGAGGAAGCTGATAATCGAGAAGTATAGCAGCATGGATGAGATTATCCGGGAGTGCAATAGCATCTCGGGGCAACTCGATATATGGAAGCTCCTGGACGATGCACATGACCTGGTAGTAAACCTTCATGACAAGATAGAGACATCTTTCTCATGACTGCATATTCCGGTAGCATAGTTCGTTCTTATGGTTCATTCTCGGCATCCTGTTATTGGGAGCATCCAAATTCCTCATTCCTTCCTCTTTCACAACATAAGCACATCGGGAGCTCACTCCGATCAGACTATCTTATTAACTATTCAGATTTACCTGCATTGTATTCTGCTCTGTTTTTACCGCCCGATTCCGCGATTTGCAGGTAAAACTCTTGTATTAGCATTTACCATTAATCCGTTAATGTAACCATACTGCCATACTGGATGAGGAACACATTTTCATGTGTTCCTAAATTGTCCAATTAGAAATAATACCATTCTCCCACATAGGCCCTGGCAGTTCAGTGTTCCTCCGGTGGTTAGTTATGTAAATTATGATCTAGTTGGGGTCTTTTTCATCCTTTTAGTGCAATACGAGCCTTTGAATTGCTCCAGTTTCGTCCAAGTATCGATCCCTTAAAAAATGGAGGCCCTCCTCTTTGGGTGCCCTCTTCATGTCCTCCTATTTGTGCGGTCACGGTTAAGTCATATCAATATTTTATATTCCTATTGTTTTTTGTCTTATTATCTGTAAAAAAAAATCAATATAAAGTGTTGACATGACTTAACCGTGACTGCACAAAATAGAAGGGCATAAGGAGGACATCCAAACAGAAGGGCAGACAATCTGCCTCGTTAAAAAATGGATTCGGTCATAGGGATGGCAATTCTAACCGTTAAAACCAATAACGTGGATAACCGTCCGAATGAATTGGATTTGGGTATGAAAATTCGGGTATCATTTGGATGTGGGGAAAAACCGTTAATAATATTCGGTTATGGTTTTGGATATGGTTATAGGAGTCTTCAATCCATATCCGTAACCGAATTCGAACCGAATTATATATAATATAATAGTATGTATTTATAATCATATATAATATAATTGTATTATAATATATATATATATATATATATATATATATATTATTCATTGAATCCATTACTTTGAGAATACAAAAGTTGTAATGTGTGAGTTACATTTTGTGGGCAAGTTAAAAAGTCTTGATATGAATGAAAATCTATGAGAATCTAGACTAATAGTACTTATGGGAGATATTAAAGATCAACCAACATTATCAATATTTAGCTTTAATTTTTATGCTACACAAGATCCATTCATTAATCATTTTATACATCAAATATTTAGTGACGAAATTAATATTTACTAAATTATCATGCGTTAATTGAACAAATATATTTTTTGTATTGACGAAGATGGGTATAACCGTTAACCGATGGGGAATCCATTACCGATGGGGAATCCGTTACCCGATGAGTTTGGTTATGGATAATACACGATGGTTAATTTGTGGTTATGGATATGGTTAAAGGGAAGGATATAACATTTCCGTCTTCAAACCGAACCGTTGCCATCCCTATCGGTCAGTAGGAATATATAAAACCTTGTAAAAAAAAAGCCAACGCAAAAACAAAAGTCCAATATTTAGACGTCACTGGAAAGTCGTATCATTGAAAGTCGTATCACTAAATATTGAATCTATATATATATATATATATATATATATATATATAAAATGTGAAGGCAAAAAAGGTGAAAGGGATATTATATATAAAAGCTCGCGAAGAAAAATAACGCAAACTCGAAAGTCCAATATATATAGATATACAACCGCCCATTCCGAACAAGAAAGTTCTTAGTCATCGCCGTCTCACTCTTAGTCGTCGACACTTTTTGATTTTTGTTTTTTTAATGAAATTATCTTGAATGAAGAAAATGTTATTTTTCTTCATGACTCATTTATATTCAAACGTAAAGAGTTCCTTTAAGTCTATGAATTCTTTTAAAATACTATTTTCTTGAACATTGGTAAAAAAAACAATTCGGATGGCCTAGTATTTTCACCAATGAGGAAACCAAGATTTCAGACTTATATCAAATGAGAGAGATCCACCAAGGCAAGGAAACTATAGATGCAAGATAGAGAAGGGAAATGCGTACATTATTTTTTACCATTTTTTCGTCTGCGAATTTTTAAATTTTTAATGAGCCACCTTATTCGTCGACTCTACGATACTAATGTTTCTATCAAGCATAAGTTTTATTATAAGTCATTGATGTATTTCCGGAATTTCAAGTATTTATTACTTTTTTGTTGACTTCAAGTATTTACTATTATAAAAGTTAGCTATGTGTTAGGTTTGGCGATTTTTTGCATAATCTGTTAACTCAATATGAAACGACATGAAAATAACAGGTTTTGGGTCGACATGTTAACGAGCCGGATCGGTATTGGATCACCTCTTAAAAATTCTTTAATGAGTCGGGTCATTATCGGATCGCCAGTTAAAAACCCGATAAGGATATCGTTTGCCAAATCTAAAAATTAGACATGACAATGTTTTGCATGACTCGTGAACCCCGACACAAACGACACGTCTAATTAACGAATCAGATCGTTATCGGGTCACTTATTGAGAACCTAGTAAGGTAACAGTTTTGAGTCTTGACACAACCCGTTAAGATAATGAATATGGCAAAAAAAGGAAACACGAACACGACAAACATAATCCGTTTTGCGAAGCCTACAATGTGCATTGCAGGCGATGGATTTAATGAAAGATGGAGATCATTGAACGTTCAAAGGACAAAGTGAAACACCGTGCACAGCACAGCACAGGTTTCAAATGCAACACACAACAATTGCCTTTCTCAGATCAGCAACAAATAACGGATGAGGAATTCATATGGAAATAATAACAAGCAAAATCCTTTAATTTTAGATCAACCATTGTACAATCTGTCAATCACCTTCTAACCAAACAGACGCTGGAAACCGATCGACCGACTCTCGGATGAACAATGACGTAAACCAAGAACGACATAACTGAAACGAGCAACTGTAAATTTCAACTACTCAACTAGAAACACTCTACTCTTTCTTGGTATAGTTACGGGCAGCAAAGGCCAACCCCAAGATTAAAAGGGGAACCAGAAACTGTAAAATCTTGATCACGAAATCGGGTGTCTTGGCAGGCTTGTTTCGACCGCCTTGTTCCGGAATGGAAAACCGTTTCAATGGGATAGTTGATGGATCAATCTCACCAATGTAGTACTTCTCCATCATATCCCTGGCTGAATCACTGTGACCAACATCGTCGAAATCATCTGTTGCATCTTTCCCTACAACCAAAATTAGTCTCATAAACCCTACTGGCTTGAAGGTTGAAAATAAAAGGATATACGTAGTAATCGAAGGCCTTACCAGTTGCAGCTAGCAGAACTTCACCGCCTCCGGGATGATCATCCATGAATGGCGTCACATCATACACCTGAAAATTGATATTCCAAACCATCGATGAATCAGCCAATTCTTCTAACTATCAAATTTTTTGGTGCAGCTAGCAGATTTTGTTTCAAGTATGAGATCTAAACTCCATACGATCATCGACCGAGAAATTAGTCGCTTTATGTTTGTACAAATGAGACCTTAAAACACCGGGAAGTGATTTTCGCACTCCGGTTTTCCCCTATGCGCTCACTCGTTTCTAGTCAATGGATTGAATAAAATCAAAATCAAATCAAGGGACAGATACAACGGGAGGACTGAGGAGTGGGAGTGTGGCAAACAGGAGCACATTGACATGCAGAAACATAATAGTCAAATTCTGGTTGAGTCCTTGAGGGTTATTTTCTCATAGTCCTAGATTTTCTCAGCAACCAAACAAGGGATAAATCAATCAATCAACATGGAACTCAAGTTTACAGGACGACAATCAAATATCCAACTCAAGATAAAGATCTGACCTTCCCAGCAATAACAAGCCAGCAATCTTTGTTCTCGTTGTGCTTTGCCACCTCTTGGAATGCGTGAACTTTTGGATCAGAAGCCATCTTTCACTGCCACCATACAAAAATCACCGAAAACGTTAAACCCCACTAAAACTCACCCACCAAATCCTCGAAATTTAGACAAAAACAGCTTCTGCCAATCACAGAAAACAAAATTCTGATATACCAATTAAAGCCCACAAAAATGAATGCACCAAAGCCTCGAAATTTCAACAAAAACAGCTTCAACCAATCCAAGAAAACAAAATTTGAAATACCAATTAAATTAAAACCCACAAAAGTCATGCACCAAAGCCTCGAAATTTCAATAAAAAACAGGTTTCACCAATCACAGAAAACAAAAATTTGAAATACCCATTAAAACCCATGAAGGTGTAAGCACAAAATCTAAAATAAAATTGATAAGAGAGAGATTGTGAATTGAAGAGCAAAGATTGATGAACAATTGGGACTTACACCCGCGAGAGAGAAAGGCTTTGAGAGATGGACTGTGCTGCTTTGTTTTCTAAGAGTGGAAAACAAATTTGCTGAAGTGGGAATTTATGGACGATATCTTGTCAAAATGCCCTTCGAATTTAGGAATATTACGCACTTGTTAACAATAAATTTAGAGGCTTTTCTTTTAATTTAAAGGGTAAACATGTCTCCCAACTGCGAACTCTCAACGGCACCTCCACCTGGCACAGTGCATCCTCATGTTTCAGTTACATCTGTTTATCGTATATCGCGTGAAAAAAATTATAAATAGTATTTGACAAAAATTAGGCGGACAATGTACGATGAACGAATATGATTGGAGGATCCTCGGGATTCTCACAAAGATGATATGGCGATGATCCTCTCTCCCAACTGCCAACCAAAACTTATCAGTGTGCCAAGAACATAGTTCAGTCTATCAACACATGTGAATTTCATTTATATTAAAAAGGTGATACAAATAACATCACAAATATATGATAAGAACAGTATTTATTTTATTTTATATTAAGCCTAAAAAAATAAGAATTCAAGTGGAGACGTGGGACCCACATGTGGGTTATGCCTTCAAAGTAGCAGATTTTACTAATTGTTTTATTAATTAGTAAAGATGAGTAAAACCAACAGTGCACGTTTTGTTGAATTCAGTAAAATAAATTAATGGAATTTTAATTTAGAAACGAATTCTAAACTCGAGGACAAATTGGGAGATGAATTCTAGATTTTGCTATTTTGGTGTAAACGCTGATTAATTTAATTAAAATTCAGCGAAATAAATTAATGGCGGGCCGAGACCCAACAAACAAGAGCTAAACTACTGAAGGGTCGGACACAACTATGTGGGCCTTAAGTTGGGCTACTACAATGGTGGTTGGAGGGGTCGGACACAACTATCTGGGCCTTAAGTTGGCTTTATTTACATCTTTGATCCAAGTGGATATGGGCTGATTGGACTCGCATTTTTGGGGTTTGTGAAATTTAGGGCTTCGGGTTGAGAATCTATTGTCTGATTACGGAAATTCTTTCTCGCACATTGTTTTTTACGAGTAAACTGTTGAAGTTTAACCAGATGAGATATGATAATGTCACTGGAAGCGTTGGAAATATCGGAAGAGAATGACGATGTCGAAAATAAGAGGACAGAGGTGACAAGGCGCTGGGAGACATGCAACGACGTCACAAGTACATTAAACGATTGACTATGGTTGCATTGTAGTCTAATATTGTATTGCTATGTGGAGATTAACTTGCACATGACAGTGAATTATTGGCCAATCTTGTCGACAGTCAAGCATATGAAGTAGAAATGTAATGTCTTGTCTATGTTGATCCACGAAGTGATGTCTTGTCCATGTGTGGTCGAATAAGGTTATCGGACATCATCTCGACGCGTTTCTGAAACTGAGCTAGAAACTCCACCTGCAACCATATGCAACATAAGGGTGTTTCAAACCCCTTTCAGGTTCGTATTCCACACGGCATGTTTTGGGTTCGATTCTTGACGCTAATGAATCATATGATGGTGGCCATAAGAGGTTGAAATGACTCTGTGAGTCTTTCCAGCCCCCAAAATAGTGGACTATCGTGGCAAAGCCACCAGCTAGTCCTTTATAGAAAGAAAAAAAACCCTTTCAATTGTTAGTCCAATTAAAATGTTTTATGTTTTTCCTTACATTTAATAGTATAGTTCTACACACATGAAAAACGTTTTTAGTGCAAGCGTTGTTATTAAAAACACAATAAATATTCTATAAAACTGAAAAACACTCGAAAATACTTTGTAAAGAAGCGCAACGCTTCGCTATAAAGCATTAAAAAAAAAATTGCGATGGCTTTGCCATACTTGCCATATACATTTTCGATCATCTTATACTGAATCTAGTCATTCGAAATGCAATGTCAAACAAGCCCTCGTCCCTTTCCACAGTGAGTGGAAGCAATGTAATGCCAATAGGGGTTGAAAAATCAACCGCCTGCCTAGTGCGTAGAAAAGTTGAAGTTGAACCAAAGTTAGGCGTGCAGCAACTTCTTCCACACCAGAAAAACTATATCACTGTCATTGACACACGTCGGTGGTGGTCCAAAACTGGATGTCTGCCCTGCTCTCAACTCTGAACACACACACACACATATATATATATATATATATATATATATATATATATATATATTACAGAGAGAGAGAGAGAGAGAGGACCACTTCCCCCATCATATCTGATGTGAGCTTCTTAAACCATGCATCTTCACCTGCTCCAACCTTATCTTTTTAATCGGCACAAGGGCAAAGGAAAGCAAAGCAACACGTCAAACGGGGATTAAGTCAATTGATTAGGACAATGTCACAATCCTTGCGCTCAAGTTTGAATCACTCATCCATTGATCGGGTAGTTTATAACATTTCATTGTTGAAAAAACCATGTTTCGACAAAACGAAGTAGTTTAGGAGGGAAGGAAGAAGAAGATGCATACCATAAGGGAAAATAAAGATGCAATATGGCAAACGTGAGTCAAGCCAGTTGATCAGGGCAATGTTTCGATCCTCTTATGCCTAAGTTCAAACCATCCGTAAATTAGAGTAGTTTAGAACACTATATTGTCGGAAAAAAAGTTAAAATCACAAGTTTCATTTGACAAAATGTGGCACAAGTTTTCTTTGTATGCATCTTTATTAGCTCATCATATAAGAAGTAGGATACAAAACCCTAGCATCTAGTCATCTACCATGCTACATTACTTTATGTATTACTTGAGATAATTATCACTAATTCCCCTATACTTTGCTGAATCTGCATCTGCAGATTTTACCTACTGCAACTGCACTCGAAGAACACAACTACTAGTCTGCGACGTAAATCCAGGTCTACTTAGTTGCCAAGAAGTTCATGCAGATGGGAGGTTGAACCTTGGCCAATGCCAGAATCGACGAAGGGAGGATCCACATCCCATCTCCACATATCAAACCGGAAGCAACTGCCGGAATCATTAAACTTGCCTTGTTCTTCTTCAGCTTGTGCCAGACAAACACAACCAAACTCCCCATGCACATATCAATCGCAAAGTACGCTCCAACGAGGAATGGGACAGCCATCGCCATTGGAAGCGGAACCCATTTCCCGATTTTCGTAGGAGCAAGATCTCTCAGCAGATTAGCTGCTATGGCAAATGAGAAAAAACCATAACACAGCTGTAAGCAATGTTTGGGCAGAGCAGAGAAGCCTTCAACGCCGAGAATCGCCATGTTTCTGTAAATGATGGCGTAAGGGGCTTTGTATTCACCGTTTGGATCCCCAACTTTAAAAGCCTTGTAGAAGAGAAAGAATGTCAGAGGAGCTACCACACAGCCTATGGCCGTTCCAATAGCCTGGCTTAAAAGCATTGATCGAGGAGACGTGAGAGTGAGATGACCAGTCTTTAAGTCGTGCATCAGATCGGAGGAGATAGAAACCATTGATTTGATCAGACCACAGGCTACAAGTCCTGCAACAACACCATCGTTTTTCCCAGCAACGGCAGCAAGCACAAAGAGAGCCACTTTACCGTAGTTATGAGCCATGTTCATGTCCGTTAGACCCGCGCCATAAGCATTGCAGAAGCTTAGAGAGGGTCCAATAAGGTAGGTTACGACTACATAATACCATTTCAGTTGAGGGAATATAAGCGGGATGATAATGATGGAGATGACAGAGAACAAGGTGTACCCTACGCACGCTACCCAAACGGGAATGTTATCCCTTATGAAGACTTCATTTCGTCGAAGATCATCAAGAGTCGCGTTCTTGTTATTTGAAGCTACATGAGAGAAATAGTTTAATGATGTTTCTCAAATCAAATGTTTCATTTCCGCACACGAAGCAGAAACCAGGCAAAGTCGCGCATTACCTGTTTTAAGGTTCTTGTTGTTCATTTTCATGTGGATGCTTGAGCCAGTAAAGTATAGTATCTTGAGAAAATTGTACAGTCCATCTCCTAGTAACAAGGAAATGGAAATGAGAACCTGCAGCACAACGAAGATACACGAAACTCAATTGCCTACATACTTGAACTCGAAAACCTCTATGACAAAATCAGTAAGAATCTCGTTAAGAAATCGAATCGAATGTCTAGTCCTCACCTTGTAACCGTTTAGACTCTTCATACTACTTTCTGATAAAGTTGCAGGAAACCACTCTCCCTTAAGACCCCTTATCAATGGCCACATTACTCCCCAAGAGAGTATGGCGCCGAGAAGCAAAGATAAGTTCACTAGATGAGAACAGATCATTCCTGCTCCTATATAAGTCATACTGAAATCAAAGTAAAATCTGCAAAATTCAATTTATGCAATCAGTGATGAGAGAAGGATCAATCATGATATAAACAGAAGGAAAATGAAAGACGCAGAGCACGCACGAATTTCTCCAAGCGGTCAATCCAAATGTTGGAAACTGAACGAATCCGCATTTCTCCCCTCCAGAATAAAACCACTGAAAGAAACCCCACAAGAAACTAGCTGAAAAGAATTTCATGAACCCATGAACCTGCTTTCTGCGAGAAGAACCTCAACATGTTAGAGTTCGTTCAAACTCGAGTCCTATTTGATCTTAAACCGAAGATAAGTCATAGAAACGGATGCCTACTTAGCCATCTTGTCACCCTTTGGAGTATGGAACCCATTAATAAGGACAGCGGTAGCAGTTCCGCTCGGGTATGGTAATTTATAGTCTATTATCATGATCTGCAAAACAACCAAACTGCATGAACAAACAATATTCTAACCCCGTGCGGAATCGATAACTTTGTCAATTCAAACACACAACACAAGCAATCTCAATCGATTTCTCAATAACTTCGCAGTTCAGAAACATAACCCAATTTACTCTTTCACTGCCTCATACAAACCTTGTTCTGTTATCGAAAGTTAGATAGGACGAAAGAACATACCTTTCTGAGAGGAACCAAAGCCAGCAGCCCAACAAAACTAGTAACAAATAGAAAACCAGTCATCCAACCAAGCTCTGGTTCCTTGGTGCTCCCGGGAGTGTTCCCCTCAGTATCAACCCCAACTTGCTCGTAAATATACCGGCTTAGACCCAACAGATACGAACCAAAACCACCTGCAGTGCCATATATTTCAGCAAAACCCCATATTCAAAATTTCAAAAATATTATGGAATCGAATCATCAACACGAAAAAAGTAACAAAAGAAAAAAATTTCTGACCTCCATAAGCAATGCTATAACATGCAACTGCACAAGTTTGAATTACTGTATTCTCCTGCCTGGTGAAGGGAGTTGATACAACTCCAGCTTTCTGAAGCAGCTTAGTCCATGACCGGATGAACACGAAGGCGAGAAGTGCAGCCGAAACATTGAGATTAGGAACCAAACCAGTGGTGAGGTTCAACTTTGTCACTATAACACTGTAAATTACCCCAATAACTACGCTGGTTACGAGTCCCCGGACTGTAATCTGCCTTGTCCATGGGACTATTCTGTTCAAATCCTCATGTGGCTCACCTCCATTCTCTTCATTCCCATGTCCATTCTGTGTCTCAAACGTCTCAATCTCTCCGTTTTCGCCATTTGTGTTCCCCATTTGGTCTAGAAACCTCCTTCCCTGATCAGATTGAGTCAAATGAGTGAGAGAGGGAGTAAAATTTAAAGTACTAATTCAAAAGAGACAGAACAAAAACACTAAATTTGTAGAATTTGACGATACAAACATGTTTTCACAACGCCATTTCAATCTGAAAGCTGAAAGGAAACAAACACAGAAAAACACAAAAACCCATAAACGATATTACCTCAACTTTCTGTTCTTGTTCTTCGATCGAGAGCCGAAAATTTCAGAAATTTACAAATGGGGTATCCGCAGACGAACCCTTTTCTGAATCCGCAATCCGAAATCCTCCAGATTGCTTATTGCATTGAGAGCGCAAGAACCCACCAAAAAGATCAAACCTTGCAAGCCCCAATGCAGTCTTGAATGTAATGGAATTTAATGCCGCAACAGAGAAAAGTAAAAGTCTGAAAGAAAAAGCCCCCACGACTCCGCTGTCACGCTGCTGCTTGCGCCGAGTGCTTGAGGGGTGGCAACCGCATGGCAGACATATTTATAATTCGATAAGAAAACGCAGAAGCAGAAACTGAGAGGGAAAGCCGTCGTCTCTGCATGTACTACACCGAAGTACAAAACAGGCGTTTGTAGTACATGATATCAACTTTCGATCCACCCCACTCAAACAGGAAGGAGAGAGGAGAGAGAAGAAATATGGAAATGCATTTGATTTCCACACACGTTTTTTATGCTAAAGGCACCCACCTTACAAGAGCAAATCCAAACCAGTTCATTTTTCTCAGATGGAATGATTATATCTTTTTCTAATGTATGGTGATCTTATCTGTATGAGGACACTGAGGGGAGAGAGAGAGAGAGAGAGAGAGAGAGAGAGAGAGAGAGAGAGGAGAGAGAGAGCTTGTACTGACTCAATTCATTCCCTTCAAAGTGAGAGTACTTTCTACGTGAGGCTTAAACATGGCGCACTGGGTTCCGAAAAGACTCGGCTTTTCTTATAGTCCCTACAAATTAATAAATCTTTTGAGCAAAATAATAATAATAATAATAATAACCATAAAAAAGTATTAATAAATAAATAAAAAGAGAAATTAAATGGTTTTTTTTTAATCATTCGGCCACGATTAAGTATCAAGCTTATTATTTATACGAGTCGAACTGAAATATCACATCTATCATTGTAGACAGTTTAATTTGTAGACGTTGCACTTGGCTATACAGTTTACATTTGTCTAATATTATTTATTCTTAATTGTCAATGAGAAATCTTAATCTGATATGACAAATTTAATATCAAATTATGACTGACTCATTTTGTGAAGGTAACCATAGGATGCAGAGAAATGCCAAACCTAGGGTGGATTTTTTTGCCAAATTGTCAACCGTGTTATACCGATTTTGTGCCAATCGGCAATGGTACAGTATTGTACCGTACTGAAATTTCGTGGTACGGTATTGGTAATGGATATACTTACTAAAGGTATAACCGTACCGTACCGAAAATATAATATAATATATAATTTATAAATTATATAATAGATAATTATATAACACATATTTATAATATTCCAATAATTTGAAAATAAAATCCTACTTATATTAGCATTGTTGTTGGTGTCACATCCCGGCCCGGGGTCCACCACATCCCGGGTCCACTCCACCACCGTAGCACGATATTGTCCGCTTTGGGCCCCGACTACGCCCTCACGGTTTTGTTTCTGGGAACTCACACGAGAACTTCCCAGTGGGTCACCCATCATGGGAGTGCTCTCGCGCGCTACTCGCTTAACTTCGGAGTTCCCATGGAACCCGAAGCCAGTGAGCTCCCAAAAGGCCTCGTGCTAGGTAGAGATGAGAATATACATATAAGGATCACTCCCCTAGGCAATGTGGGATCTCACAATCCACCCCCCTTAGGGGCCCGACGTCCTCGTCGGCACACTTCCGGCCAGGGATTGGCTCTGATACCAAATTGTCACATCTCGGCCCGGGGTCCACCACATCCCGGGCCCACTCCACCACCGTAGCACGATATTGTCCGCTTTGGGCCCCGACTACGCCCTCACGGTTTTGTTTATGGGAACTCACACGAGAACTTCCCGGTGGGTCACCCATCATGGGAGTGCTCTCACGCGCTACTCGCTTAACTTCGGAGTTCCCATGGAACCCGAAGCCAGTGAGCTCCCAAAAGGCCTCGTGCTAGGTAGGGATGAGAATATACATATAAGGATCACTCCCCTGGGCGATGTGGGATCTCACAGTTGGTGACTTTGATCTCTTTAAATGGTGGAAATAAATACAAAGGAGTTCCTAATTCTTTCACAAATAGCCAATATATCTTTGTAACCCCAACTTCTACCGTTGCTAGTGAAAATGCATTTAGCCTAGGGATGAGGGTTGTGGACCCTTTTACGACATCCTTGACTCCTAAAATAGTAGAGGCACTAGTGTGTACTAGTGGTTGACTTAGGACAGATGAAGTAAACTTCTACAAGGAACCAACGAAAGATATGCTTCAATTTTACAAGGAAATGGAAGAAGAGGAAACATGAAAGATATGCTTTAATTTTTTTAGTACATTTGTTATTAAATGGTTTTCAACTTTAATTATTCTTGCTACTAATTAATATGTTTTCTTTGTTTGTAATGTAGGCTTGACACAAACTCAATCTTCTACAAGTTCAATGCCTCCTCCAAAAGTTTCGACATCTCAAGCTTGAATAACTGATAAATGAATTCTACTTTTTGAAGTTTAGTTCCAATTTTCATTTGGTTTGAAATATTAATTTCTATTTGTTTTGGTTCGTAACTTCTATTTGGATTGTAAGCTTAATTTTCATCATGAATCTTGATGCATCATTTGAATTATTGTGTGTGAGAATCATGAACGATGAATAATAGATGAATTTAAGCTACAACGTATGAGATAAAGGTACAAAAAAAAAAAGTTTTGCCCTTGAATTGGGTTAAAAAAATAAAAACAGATTTTGTCCCCAAACAAAATGACAATTACCATTGTCATACCATGCCAACCAAACTTTTAGCAATACCAAACTTCGGTATACCGAAAGTTTGGTACGGTTACCGTCCCATGTTTTAGATATACTAAAAAATCTCTCATTGGACGGGGATGGTTAGAATG
Source organism: Cotoneaster glaucophyllus (assembly GCA_036320875.1). Taxonomy (NCBI): domain Eukaryota; kingdom Viridiplantae; phylum Streptophyta; class Magnoliopsida; order Rosales; family Rosaceae; genus Cotoneaster; species Cotoneaster glaucophyllus. Next base: position 29,389,847 of record CM070070.1, on the reverse strand, counting down.
AGAATATTTTCATGCTAATTTTGGAGTAAAATTATGATCATAACTCTAATGCATTTTGTGGATGCAAATTCCGCCGTCTTCTCCTTTGACGAAAATGCACCTGCAAAATAATAACACCTAAGATTAAGGCCAAAAACCTCATGCGCCCACGATGAATGAGGGGGGCTTTGGCCGAAGAATCTCCGATACCAAAGTTAGAATTCTAAAAATAATGTGTTTAAGAGTTTGTGGATGACAAATGACTTAACTTTTTAGTGAGATAATATTTAAAGAATAGTGGCCAGCCATGGAGTAATTAAATGAATAATTGCAAGATATTTTATGGGTAAATTACATAGTAACCCCTCAGGTTTGAGGTCTATTACAACCTCATACAACGTCTTTAAAACTTTTCACTTTCATACCGCAACTATCATTTTATTTCAAATTCATACAACCGTTACATTTTCCATCTATTAATCTGTTAAGTGCTGACGTGGCTGCCACATTTGTGCTGATGTGGCTGCCACGTGGTAAAAAAAAAAAATTTATGCATTAAAAATATTATAATATTAACCCAATTTAAAAAAAAAAAAACACACAAAAAAACCCGAACCCAGATCCCATTTCTTCCCCCTCTCCTCTCTGCAACTCCCTTCCCACTATCCCTCACCCACCCCCGTGAACCCCCTGCAAAAATCAGAACCGCTACCTCCCCCCCCCCCCGACGACCCACTTTCCCCTTCCTCCCTCCGCACCCTGTCGCACACCCTGACGACCCACCCATTTTCCCCTTCTTCTCTCCGCACCCGCCCTCTCGCACACCCCGACGACCCAGACGACCCACCCACTTTCCCCTTCCTCTCTCCGCACCCGCCCTCTCGCACATCCCGACGACCCACTAGAAGACATCTGGGTTTTTTTTTGTTTTTTTTTCTGGGTTGCAGGTAGGGGTTGCAGGGAGAAGAGAGGAGGGGATAAGGTTTCTGGGTTTTGGGGTTGCGGGGAGGAGAGGAGAAGAAGGGATTCGAGTTGCATAAGGGAGAAAATGGTGGGTGAAGGGATCGGGTTCTGGGTTGGGGTCGCAGCAGGGTGTGTGGTCGGGTTTCGGGGTCGCTGGGGGGAGGGGAGGGGTGGGGGAAGAACATCTGGGTTTTTGTTGGGGGGGTACGGGGAGACGCATTGGGTTTTTTTTTTTAAATTAAGAAAATTCAGGTTTTTTAAGAAAAAAAATTAAAAATTATTATTTTGCCACGTGGCACACATTTGGCAGCCACGTGGCACAAATGTGGCAGCCACGTCAGCACTTAACGGATCAATGGATGGAAAATGTAACGGTTGTATGAAATTGAAATAAATGATAGTTGAGGTATGAAAGTGAAACGTTTTAAAGACGTTGTATGGGGTTGTAATAGACCTCAAACCTGAGGGGTTACTATGTAATTTACCCATATTTTATTTATATAGTACCACCAATCACTTTATGTAATTAAATTAAATACCACAAAATATTGCGCTGTCCACTAATCTGTTAATGTGATTAGGACAGCTAATTGTAGTACGTGATGTCATTAGTCAACTAATAGATAATTTAAGAATGTAGTACTACTTTGGGAAAAGAAAAAGAAGAATGGAGTAATACACTGGAGCAAAAAAAAAATTCCATAATAAGGATAGAATTTTCAATGCGCTCGAAAGACACGACAGAAAATTACATGGTATTACATAAATAGAAAGATACTAAAAAAATTTCTCTAATTATATAATAACATGTGACATACTACTCCGTATTCTTTGCACAACACTCTATAATATTTATAATTGTGTATATGAAATTCTGTTTGTTTCATCTGCCACTTGAATTCTACTGGGAATTTTGGAAAGTAGGAATCATCATGTTCAAGTTATTTATTTATGTGAAAGTAGGAATCTTCATGTTCTAATTATTTATGTATGTATATGTTATTTATAATTGTGTATATGAAATTCTGTTTGTTTCATCTGCCACTTGAATTCTACAGTGAATTTTGGAAAGTAGGAATCATCATGTTCTAGTTATTTATTTATGTGAAAGTAGGAATCTTCATGTTCAAACGCAACGACTTCAAAGTCGCTGAAAGATTCTTTAATCTCTTAAGTCTTTGGTTTGATGGTATCTGTAGATAAAAAGTAAAGAAAAACTTTACAATTTCTTAGATTTAAAGGAAGCACCAAACCTGAAAAAATAAAAAAAAAAAAAAAAAAAAAAAAAAAAAAACAACCTAGCTGCTCCAGCTTCTCTATCTCGCAGGAACCCCCCAAACCCCAACCTTCACCGCCGACTCATTTCTTTGGTTGCGGTCGGCAGGCATCCCCTTGCTGCTACCCCTTTTCTTCCTCCTCTCTAGTCTGCTACCCACGCCCTAAAGTCTTCTTTCCCCCTCCGCCTCTTCTGATCTTCTTTCTCACCCCGCACACCCCATCCTTTCCTTCCCCTGTTTTGGTCTCCACCCCTCTCCCATTTTTATTTTCCTTCATTCCCCTTCTTCCCTGAGATTTGCTTCCCAGTTTCATCCTCTTCCTCTTTCTCTCCTTGGCCGAGGGACTCCTCTATTTCTTTGCATTTCTTTCTTGCGTTTCTCTAGCTTCCTTGAGCCTTGTCTCAACCTCCCTGAGTTTGTCTCATATTTGGGTTTTTATGCCCCTTTTTACCCTCGATGTTTCTCCCCGTCGTCAATCATTCCCCGCCGACCTCTGTTACTCGGCCCATGACGTGTCTCCCTCCGGCGGTGCACCTTGGTGTTGGGTGGTTATTAAAGTCTATTTAGCATTATTTGGTAGGATTATGGGAGCGCTTTTTGTGCGGGTGGCTCGCTCACCCCCATTTTCCGTTCATCCAGTTTGTTCGTGGGTTCTTTCTCTTGGTGGTGGTGACAGATCGGCGATGGCGGCGCAGCTGGCGTGATGGAGTTTTCTTTTTTCCAGATCTAGGGTTTTTGTTGATGTAAGCTTGCTCTTTATGAGCTTGTCGGTTGTTTTTACTTTTAGCTTTTACTTGTATTTGGCTTGCCTCTGGGCCTTCCATTTCTTGCATAAGTTTTTATTAATGAAAGTTCTCTGTTTGTCCAAAAAAAAAAAATGTATGTATATGTCAAAATAATAATGTACATTCATCCTCATACTATTCTAGGTGCGGAAAAATTTAGGGGGAGATTGATTACTATTACCATCAATGCCAAATTATGCCACAACCTTGAGCCAAAAAGATTCACGTGTGACACTTAAATGCCAGCTATCACCTATATTAATTTATGTATGAGTTTTAGCTATGAACTTACAGATCGCACATAAATATCTAAAAATACACACAAACAAATTCTTAGTCAATACTAAAATTGAAGAGATATCTTTATATGTGTAAGCAACATTAGGGGAAATGTGTGAATTGAACTTGGGACCAAAGGTGCAAGAGTGAATGCTCTTAACAAATTAAGCTACAAGTCCTTTACAAATCGAATAGATACAAAACTGTAGTTTTATATACGCCTTATTGTATGTTAAGTATCTTCTCAGTTTTATTTGACTTAGTAAAGAGAGTCCGGAAATATTGCTTATATTTGTTAGTCAAGTCAGTGCACCCAAATTCACATTCACCTCATCCTGCATTAATATAGTTTAGGGTTTAGGAGAGTCCATGGGCCAACCCATAACATATATAAGGCACATTTGTTTGACCTTGGTAGGTTTCACTAGACTAGACCGGCTTAACAAGGATTCCTAGTCCGTGTTTGGTGTGAGCACAGACTGACTTTAATGGGACTAAGTCGGGCTCGTGTGGATTAGAAGCGTCGCTAAGTGGCCTTACCTCCAAAAAGGAAGGGATTACTAGTCCTGTCTCCAACACCTTCTTTGCTTCACCTAGGACTCGTCAAATATGCTTCACACCATCTTCCTAGCCGTCCAACAAGTTTACGACGAACCTGCATCCCCACCGACAGTCTCTGTCAAAACCAAAATTGATAGAGACCACCTACAAAAATCCCCAAAAGACGAGTGTGCAAGCGCAAGACCAGCACCGCCATTAGGACGACATTCTCCCATTGCAAGATCTGGCAAAGAGGGACGACGATCTCACCTTGCAAAATTAGGACAGCGATTGAAAAAAAATCTCCTGAAAAATCTGCGTCTTGCAGTAAAAATATTTTGAAGGATCTGAAGTTTTGCAAAAAAAGGGAGGAGAAACGAAGAGAATGGGACGAGGTCAAAGAGGGAGAAAAGCAGAGAAGTTTTTAGGGAGGGTGGAGAGTATTTTAGAAAAAAAGAAAAATGTTGCATAACAATAAAATATTAATAGATTTGTATTAAGTATTATAATATTATCGTTTGTTATTATTTTGGTTTTTAGTCCGATGTTGCACTTAACGTTTCACTAAATCAGGTCAGCTTAGTCTATAATAAACAACTCCAACTTAATCGTTGAACTAGTCCGGTGCAACCAACGTACTCATAGAAAGAGCCCATGGCCTAAACATCAAACCTAGGCCTAAACCATATTCAACACCACCAAAAGGCAAGCCCAAACTCTAACGGGCCGACTTGAAAAACCAACGGCCCCAAACGAAATTCTCAACTTGTTTACCAAGCAGGGCATTTCTTCGTCTCTCTCTCTCTCTCTCTCTCTTATCCCTTGAAAACCCTGTGTCTGCTTCCAATCCAAACCCCTGCTTCTTAACTCCAAGCCCTAATTTGCTATCATTGCAGAGGGACACTAGAAATTGGGAATTAAGTCAAGTTCGTGTGCATTTTTCAAATGGGAGGTTCAGGGGAGAAGCTCCTGCAGGAACTGATACTGTACGCGGCGAGCGCGGCGTTGAGTTGCTTGGTTTTGTTCGCGGGCCTCCGGCATCTCGACCCGAACCGGGAGGCGTCAAAGAAGGCGATGGAGCACAAGAAGGAAATCTCCAAGCGACTCGGCCGCCCCCTTATTAACACCAATCCTTATGAGGTAAAGAGGCCTTTTTTTTTTTCTTTTTTTTTTTTTCTTCTGGCTTCTGGGTTGTTCTTAACTTGCTATTTCGTGGATTTTTAATTTATTTTTGGAAATAATAATAAATTTTGGATAATAGTGATATGGGTTTTTGTAATATGTGAATTTTGAGGTGATACTTTGAGAGATGATGAATTCTTTATGCATATTTTGTTTGGGTTTTAGAGGGTTTTTTCGTGCTGTTTTCTTGAAATGCAGGCGTTTTTGCTGTTTTCCTTTATGCATTATGGTGCTATCAATTTGATTTTTGTTAATACTTGGTATGTGAGTGTGAAATTATTTTGAATCACTTCGGGGACATCCGATAAAATTGGAATGATACCATTAGATTTCTTGACTTGTCGATTTGAACGTTTCAGTTTATTAATGCTGATATAGTATTCGTTATCAGGATGTTATAGCCTGCGATGTAATAAACCCCGACCACATTGAAGTAGAATTTGAATCTATTGGAGGACTGGATGCTATAAAGGAAGCCTTGTATGAACTAGTGATCCTTCCGCTACAGAGGCCTAATTTGTTTTCCCATGGGAAGCTCCTTGGTCCACAAAAAGGTGTCTTGCTGTATGGACCACCAGGTACGGGAAAGACTATGCTTGCCAAAGCTATTGCAAAGGAGTCTGGAGCTGTTTTCATCAATGTTAGGATATCAAATCTGATGAGCAAATGGTTTGGTGATGCACAAAAGCTCGGTGAGTGATGATCATCTTAAAACGTACTCTTTTCGAGGATATGATTTTCTACTGTCTCTTCTCAATTAGATTCTGCATGTTTCATAACCTGTATCTTTATCTCTGATTCAGTACAGTGTTTTAATTTGCTAATTCTGTACTGAGAAGTAGTCCTTAGTCCTTGCCATAGCAATTTTATGCGTAGAACCATTTAGATTTTCTGTGGTTCTCATACAATATCTTTTACTTCTCTATTATCGGAACATCATTGTTAGTATTGTATGGTTGTGAAGTACAGAAACGGAGTGTGCTGGATGAAATATGGGCCTTTTTTTAATAAGAAAGATAACTTCATATGAGCCTTGATCTGGTAGCTTCCATACTTTATGTGCTTCTCACAATTTACTCAACTAACTAAAACCATGGAACAACTATAACCATGTCGTTGGGACTTTTATAGCGCTTTTTCCTACCATCTCAACTAATAAGTCAAGTAAGCCAACTAATTCAATACTTATGCAACTGGAAACCAAAATGAGCTGTATAAAAGAAATTATTTTGTGATCTAACTTGTTAATTGGGACGACTGACCTCTTACTTTGAAGCCATCCTTTCTTAGACCCTATTTTTTTTCAAGGAAAAGTTCATGCATATTTGTTGCTTTTACCTCAAGAGTTCAAATTATGCTTGTTTCTACAATGATTTTGAAGTTTTTGTAGTCTTCATATCTACTGTGCTTACCATGTTTATATTTTCTTCTGCAGTTGCTGCTGTATTTAGCTTGGCTTATAAACTCCAGCCTGCTATCATATTTATTGATGAGGTTGATAGTTTCTTGGGTCAGCGCCGAAATACAGATCATGAGGCATTAACAAACATGAAAACTGAGTTCATGGCTTTATGGGACGGCTTTACTACAGACCGTAAGTATTTTTTTTGCTCCCCTTCTCTCTAAATAGGAATTTTCTTTTTCTTTCCTTGGATAGGGCATTTGGTTTGATATTTTATATTGTTCATGCAGAGAATGCTCGAGTTATGGTTCTTGCTGCTACTAATCGTCCATCAGAACTTGATGAAGCAATACTTCGTCGTCTTCCTCAGGCCTTTGAGATTGGGTTACCCGATCAAAGAGAGAGGGCTGATATACTAAAGGTGATTTTGAAGGGCGAGAGAGTTGAAGACAATATTGATTATGACCGTTTAGCCGTCTTGTCTGAGGGTTACACAGGCTCGGATCTACTTGAGCTTTGCAAGAAAGCAGCCTATTTTCCTATCAGAGACCTACTAAATGAAGAAAAGAACGGAAAGAAATCTTCTGTAAGTAGATATGGCATTTTCATTGTTTATCTTGGTAGTTTAAGCTCTAGTAATAGGCTTGCAGGTTTTGTTTGTACTCAAGAGTGTTGGTCTATGCTTCTTTCTTCAGGCACCAAGGCCATTAACCCAGTTAGATTTGGAAAAGGTTCTCGCAACGTCCAAACATACAAAGGTTGCTGCAAATGACTATACTGGCTTGATCTCATCACAATCATCACCAAGGTGGTCAAGGAACAGAGAGACGGGTGGTTATCCAGTTGAAGCTGCAATTAATGAGCTCACGAGGCACGTGGTTTCCCAAATCTTGAATATTCAACCTGATGCACAGGACCCTTGAAATCGCAACCTCCAATCCAGCCACAAAGCCTCCACAGGTGGGGGGATTCTTGGGTGTCAAAGGTGTATATCCCCGTGTGATATATAACTCTTATACATCACGGGATGAGTGATATATTCACACGGGGTATTCCTCCGGCGAAGCCCTTGTGTTTCACCTATCGGTGACATGTTGAACTCAACACCGTTAGACTCGTGGCAGTAGTACAATACAATTATCTTGTATTAGGTTTACAATGCATATATTCGAAGTATTCCATGTAGTTCCATCGTTTTGAATGGTGCCTAAGATCATATTGTGATTTAGCGAGTGACAGATTATTGGATATGAAGGAGCTGCTTTGTATCGTTAAACTTTCGTCGTTCGGAATCAAACCATTGGCTGTTATAAACCTTTCCGACTCTGTAAACGTTGTTTATGGTGGGTGGTTTTGTTTGAACATTTAACGTTTGCCTTCCAAGTTTTTATTTGCTCTTGTTGCAACTTCTCTCAAGTTAAATGTGCAAGACTAAACAGTTCAGCAAGGGTACCTTCAACCCTAAACCAACTATCGTAGGGAAATGTTAGGTCTAGTTGCGTCCTAGGGCAGATGCGGAACCTGACAATTCATGCTTATGGGACCCATAAACAGAGCAATGACATACTACTTTGTGCAACATCATTTGATGTGTGTGGTCGCTTGAGCATGTCCCAAGTTATTCGGGTTAGTAGGGCATCTTATTCATTATGGGACAAATGGGGGGATACCTATATTCACGACAATGGTATACTATTCTAAAGCGGTGCGATTTATGGCAAAGCAACATAACAGACAAACCCTAATAATTTGATAATCAAACTTACATATGATGAGATATACTACTAAACTCGTGTTAGTGGGCCCGCTTGATGATTAACAATGTATGATTCACATGGTGAGCAAGTTGCATGAGGTAGCAGAATGATTAGGACCATCGTCCAGGACATATAGCTGGAAGTAGAGCAGTTGCTTTCATTTTTGGGTGGGAGCCTTAGGCGATGGGGTCAAAGCCACTCAGTTAAGTGGGGCATATTATTACCCTCCACTAGAAAGCTGCAACAACTCGTGGAAGTGCTTTTAGTCGTTTTTGTTAGCCAAAAGCGCTTCTGATTTCATTTGAAACATTTTTCGAAGGCATTTAAAATTTTAATTGTTACGTATTTATATGCGCTATGAACTGAATTGCTGTACTAAAAGCACTTGTAACAAGAGTTTATAAACTGAAGTGCTTTTCATAAAAGCAATCTCGAACATGCTCTAGATAGCTTTACAAGACATCAAGAGACGAAACATTGCAATTTGCAAGTGAGTTAACAAATATTGGCAGCACTATACAGCTGTCCATTATAAATGCTGAAAAATTATTGCAGGGAATGGACGAAGTATACTGCTGAAGTTCAACTTGTTCTTGAAAATTTGAAACCAACCTGTGCAGTGTAGGTGACAATTAAACAAAATTATCCCCGGAAAATCGCAATAAAACGAAAGATTTTCTGTTCGAAAAGAAAATACATCCGGTTACAAGGTAGGTTCTCTTTACAAAAACTCCGACCATAGATATTACTTGATTGACAGAACACAGAAGCACCATGTATAACACGAGAGTGGGCATATGGTGTGGTATCGAGCTGCCATCAAGTTATTCTACCAAACGCAAGCCATATAAAATACATTACTGCGGCCACAAATTTCAGCAAAGTGAGACGTCGGAACCGGAATAAGATTCACTTCGGATCTTTATGTCGAAGTTTACGAATTAAAAGATTTGGATCATTCAAAAGAGAGAAAAAGATCAAGGCCGTTCAAGGTTTTGAATTTTTGTAAAGTAGGCTAGTAGGATAAACTAATGAAACCGTAAGATTGTAATTAAATGGTCTAAATATGTGAATGAGCGGACTCCCCAAAGAAATCCAAAGTCAATCTCAATCTGTCACAATCAACAATTTGTTAATTTACTTTGGATTCCTATTAACTTGTAATACTAGTTTTGTGGACATTAGTAGGTGCCCTTTTTTTTTTGTCAAAATTAGTATGTGCCTTTGGCTCTCTTAATTATTGCAACGCACAACTTGTTGAAGAAAGTAATTTCATGTCAGAAATTTGACCAAATAAATTTGTTGAAGAATGCAATCTTACGTCGGAAACTTAACAAAATACATTACAACTTATATTAAATAATTTTATACTTAATTGTATTAATACATTTTATGATAAGTGGTTAAATTGAGACAATATCAATGTAACTAAGACTAGACCATTAATCCGACTTGAAAATCTCGACACAATTAATCCAAATAAACCCCTTGCATTATTGCGTAACCGCATTAGTCATTCCCCTTACTAAAGTAAACACCATATGTTTGACAACTGAAATATTAATTAATATTGCATGTTGAAAATGACCATCCTGTTTGAAGCTAGATTAATGAAGATTAAAGAATAACCAGGTCGCAGTTGGTGAGCAAAACCACACTCTTTGACTACAAGCTCACTGCGGGACATACAAAACTGACAACGCATGAGAGGGAGAAAAACTAACATGAAACAGGTTTACCGTTATCGTAATGTCGATATTGTATTATTACAAATGACAATATATTCTTAGACTAAAACATCATGATAGTCGTAAACACGCATTTTTTGGAACTTTCTCTACGAAAAAAATGGAAGCCATGAAAAGTCGGTTCACCTTTTCAAAAAACTCAGCATGCAACCGCTGCTGCTTCTAGAAAAGTAATCAAGTTTGCAATAATGTGTGTTCTTTTCCGATGGTTTCCCTTTTCATGTATGTCACGACTATTACGAGCAGATCTCCCTGCGCCCTGGGTTATTAGCTAGGCACCACCGAACTGGACTTAGCTGCTGCAAATTCAGCAGCAGCGAAGTTCTATCCGGCACCATCACCACCAACAAAACCAATAATTTATTAGATTTCTTCAACAGTCCTAATCTGCAATCGGAGAGTGGTATTTCATATTTCAAATTAATTATGTAAATTATGTGTTTTAATTATTCGTAGCACCATCTTGACCGATATTTTTTTTTTTGGCTAACCGACCGATAGTTTAATAGACACTTTCTGTATCTAATGGACGACCGTATGAGAGTATACTTACTAACAGATTTCAATATGACAGTATATCTCAAACCAAACGTGCATTGTTATGTGTTTTGACCATTTCTTCGGTCATTAGCAAAACCACCACCCGAACCCATTGTCTAATAGATTTCGTCACTTCCTATACCTAATTTGCACTATCATGAAATTACGTCACTAGCGTCAGTAATCGAACTCAAAACGTGTCGTGTGAAATACGAATTCAAAATTCATTCCCACTCACCATCCCGTAGTAGTTAAACCAAGGGCTTGGTTGGTCAATAAAATTGAATAAAATGGGGGCGCAAGTGAATAGTCTTCTAAAATGCAATATTATTCAATAATCTCCTCCAAAATAGTTATATAAATATTAGAGAGAACTAGTCCTTAGTCGTTGGTCATCGTTTCACAGCCAAAGACAATACAATCTACATTTCTTCCCTATTTCCCTCTACATACACGCCCATTGTTGCTCTTTGGATTGACCCAACATTGATTGGCCGGCTCAAGCCGTCTCCATATATTATTCCCCAACCCAAACCCCATTAAATTCTCCCCCTACCCTCATTCCTCCTCCAAATATTATTTTCAATCTCCACCCATCACCTCCACTCCTCTCTCCCTATACCTTCCCAAAATCTTGATACAACTCCGTTAATGTGCTTAATCACTTCGTAATTAGTTAACTTAAGCGTCGGAGGTTCTTCGGCCCGTACCAGGTTGTGCGTACAATTTTATTATTGCGGTGGGCTAGCTGGGCTAACTGTTCATTTATCATGGGCGGATTCATGGCATTTTTCTATTTCTTGCTCTTTGCAATTTCTTTGGTTCTGGTTCTCCGGTTCGTGTCCAAAACATCTCTGGTTCACAAATTCACAAAATTATGGCAATCCTTGGCGGACCGGTTCAGAGTCTACCAATTTTACAAAATCCCGCAGTTCAACGAGCACTTCCAAGAGAACCAGCTCTACCGGAAGATCTCCGTCTACCTCGACTCCCTCCCTTCCATCGAGGACTCCGACTACACCAACCTCTTCACCGGCGCCAAATCCAACGACATCTTCTTCCAGCACGACGCCGCCAACTCCGCCGTCCACGACACCTTCCTCAGCGCCAAGCTCTCCTGGACCAATCAGAAATCCCAGTCAGACGGAATCCGCTCCTTCGTCTTGAAAATCAACCGGTCCGACAAGCGCCGTGTGTTCCGCCAGTACTTCCAGCACATCCTCACCGTCGCCGATGAAATCGAGCAGCGGAACAGAGAGATCAAGCTCTACATGAACCTCTCCAGCGAAAACGAACGGTGGCGATCGGTTCCGTTCACGCACCCCGCCACCTTCGACACCGTCGTGATGGAAGCTGAGCTGAAGAATAAAATCCGGTCCGATCTCGAGAATTTCTCGAAATCGAAGCAGTATTATCACCGACTAGGCCGCGTTTGGAAGCGGAGCTTTTTGCTCTACGGCCCATCCGGCACCGGAAAAACCAGCTTCGTCGCCGCCATGGCGAGGTTCTTGAGCTACGACGTGTACGACGTCGACATGTCCAAAGTCGCCGACGACTCCGATCTGAAAATGCTTCTCCTCCAAACGACGCCGAAGTCGCTGATCGTGGTGGAGGATCTGGACCGTTTCTTGACGGAGAAAGCGACGGCTGTGAGCTTGTCCGGTCTGTTGAATTTCATGGATGGGATCGTATCATCGTGCGGCGAGGAGCGCGTGTTGGTTTTCACGATGAACGGTAAGGATCATGTGGACCAGTTGGTTCTGAGGCCGGGGCGGGTCGACGTCCACATCCATTTTCCGCTCTGCGATTTTTCCGCTTTCAAGGGCTTGGCCAGCACTTACCTCGGACTCAAGGAACACAAGCTGTTCCCGCAGGTGGAGGAGATTTTCCACGGCGGCGCTAGTCTGAGCCCGGCGGAGATCGGCGAGATTATGATTTCGAATCGGAGCTCGCCGAGTCGGGCTTTGAAGTCGGTTATCTCGGCGTTGCAGACGAATGTGGATAGTAAGAAGGGCGCGAACAAAGCCGCGCAGACGTTGACGAATAGTTCGTCGGGTCGGTCGGTCGACGAGTCGGGCGAACCCGGCGGCGTTTTTTGCCGGGAGAGCGTTCACACGGTGAGGGAGTTTAAGAAATTGTACGGTCTTTTGAGAATGGGAAGTCGGAGGAAGGAAGAACCGCCGTTGGATTCGAGTTCTGCGGAAATGTTGGATGGTTCGCGGCATGAAAGGGTGAATTCGTAATTTTACAAGTATTTTATTTTTTTAAATTCAAAATACCTAGTCCCATTGTAATATAACGCTTGACGATGGATTTAATTTATTTTTTTACTAGAATATTATTTTGTTAATTCAAAAACTTAAATGAATTGACTTCTATGAACAATGAGGAAATATACGCGCAAATGTTGATTTGACTCGGTTAAGCTTGTGTGTTTGACCCTTTTTAAGGACAATGACCCATATTTTTGAGGCGCCTAACTAATTTGACAAATCAAAGTTTTGATTTTTGTTAGGTGAGGCTTTCTTTTAAGAATCCAGATTTTGATTTTTGTTAGGTGAGGTTTTCTTTTAAGAATCCAGATCTTCGTCGGATTCTCTTTGTGAGAATTTTGGGGGTTTGTGAATTATATCCGTTCATCGTACATCATACGGTCAGCAATTATTTTAAATATTTTTATTTAAAATTAAATACAAACAGTATCTAACAAAAACTAACTGCACGATATACGATAAACAGACATAATTTACGGATCTCCATGATCCACACCAAAAGGATCCGGAGAGGATCCTATTGGTTCTTTTAATGCTCGAGGCTTAAGTTTAGTATCTATTGAGACGGTTGTAAAGCCAAAAATTCTATCTAGAAACGTCAAATTAACAAAAAAAATAAAACAAAACAAAATAAAATCATCTAATAGCACAAAAATTTTAGTTTTGTCAGGTTGATTCGCCCCATTACGGGTTGACGTGCTATAATAACCAACAAGATCATCTTTGGATTCTTTTGACGAAGATTTTAGGGATTCGTACATCGTGCGAACAATTTTTGTCAGATACTGTTTGTATTTAATTTTAAATAAAAATATTAAAATGAGTTCTGACCGCATAATGTACGATGAACATATATGATTCACGGATTCGTCCTCACAAAGAGAATTCGACGAGGATCCAGATTCCTATAATGCCTCTTCATGCAAGGGTAGTAAATTTCAGTAATATAAAAAATTATTTCATACATAACCACAACTATTATCATATCTAGCATCCATATTCTCCTTTTCTTTTTCTTTTAATCTTATGAGTCCTAGAAACATACGGGTCAACAACTCAGAATTTGCATATTTGTGAAATTTATGTTAGCTTTTATTTCATAAAAGGTTCCGTCGGTGAGAAAGATCATGCCTTGAGAATAATATATACAAAATAATTTGAACATATACATAATCTGTTAACCTGAGAAGACTACCTTTAATCTGTATTGGCTATGCCCTTGTGTCGAGAGTTTCTATTATGAAACTAATAACGTGATGAAATAAATAAACATATGTTGTATGTAACTGGTGGTAAGACACGTTTTTTTTATTTGTTATTGGCAATCTTTCAAGCAACTTTGGAAGTTTTCACAAACTATGTAAGATTTTTTTTAATCAAATAAAAACTTATACGAAAGTTAAAAACATATCAATTAGCCATTGATTTCCTTTACATTACATCCATATCAAACACAAAGTGACCCTCATTTGGATGTGTTTTTAAAATGATTGAAAGCGCTTTTTAGAAAAAAATCTTTTTGGGTTCCAAAAGCACTTGAAGTGCTTTCTGCAAGAAACACCAGTTATGTGTTTCCCAGATGAAATAGTTTAAATGTTTTTTTTCAGGATTTACTTGCATTTTTAACAATAATTGGTTCTAAAATATTTTCACCAAAAACACTTTCAGTCATTTTAAAAGCACATCCAAACGAGCTTGTAAACTCTTAAAATTATGTGACAAAGGGAAAACCAAAGGTTCGGTCACGTGCTCGCACGTGAGAACGAGCATGGCTTGAAGAAGAAAGCAATAGACTTTGAGTCTCATTCCCAACTGTCGATCAAGGAGTGGTTTCGCTCTTCTTCTCCGTCAGCCCTAAAACCCCAATTCGCAGCGCTCGCCGATCTCTCTCTTCGTCCTCGTAAGGTACGTGAAATTCATAAAACTTCAACTGCGTTTTCAAAATCTTCGCTGTAAATTTACTACTTTTCTTCTGATTTAGGCTGATGATCGGTTGAATTTTGATCTCAATTGTTCCCCATTTTATGCCCATTTAGAGCCGATTAGGTATAGATGCAGTTGAATTGGGAAATCCTTTTCATCTATGAGAATTAGGGCACAAGTTTTGAGCTTGGAATTACTGGGTGGTTGTGCATTTTAGCTGTTTTGGGTTACAATTCATGCATTGGGGTTTTAGCTTTTTAAATTGTAGGATTAAGTGAGTAATTTGTGATTTACGAGCTTAGAACAATTTTTTTTGTTCATAAACAGATAAATTTTGCACCTTTGTAAGTGCAAGCTATGTGTGTCTTAAGTTGACTACTATTAGTTTTAAAGTTGATTTAGGTGAACTTTTCGGGTCTTAAAGGAAACTATGATTTTAATGTTTTGTATATATACACGATTAGCGAGAGAGGCATGCTTTATAATGTGTGTTGAGGCATGAATTGTCCACATTGAATTTTGCAGGTCTCTTGAGTGAGCTGTTAGGAACTGGGCTTTTTATCCTGATCAACATGGTAAGGTTTCATGAACAGCTAATGGTTTCTGCAGTTATTGTTTAGTCTGGTTATAAACCGCGAGGAATTCTTTGTAGTATTAATATGGCTCATTTCAAATTTGTCGCAGAATTTCTTAATTGGAGCGTTCAAACCATCCTGCAACATTTCAATCACATTTTCTGATGCCAAAACTCGGAAGCAGGTAATCTACATGTAAAATAGTACATTGAGATATTTTTTCCTTTCAAGATCGTTATCGTACATATTATAGATGGTAGCTCTTGCTCCTTGTTAGTTCCAATAGATCATTTTATTTTGTGGTTTATTTATCCGTGGCTCTATTATCCAAAATACAACTGTATGGGATTGGAAAATCGCATTCTTCTTCCCCTCATTTCTGATCTGTTTTTGTAGGTCCCTTTAAAGAAGGAAAGTGGCCAAGCAGTATTGGTCCCACTTTTTCAAAGTCAAGAAAACATTTCTGGGAAGGTAAATTGTTTGATTGTATTGTTTTAAATGATAAGCATTATAGTACACAAAGGTTGAATCTTGAGGAAATTGATTTTGAGTAGTTTAGACTATAAAGATCACCTCTTAAAGATATTTCCTTTCTTTGTTGTCATTGTCAGATTAATATAGAACCAATTCAAGGGAAGAAGGTCGAACACAATGGAGTTAAAGTCGAGCTTCTCGGTCAAATCGGTATTGTTTTTTTCTTTTATTGTCTTGCTAGTGTCCTGTGTTATATTTTGTATGATTTGGGATAATGGAGGTTTGATGTGAAAATTATAGCATGAGGTTTGGTTTTTGGTTGACAGCATGCTAATCGAACTGCTCCTGCCCGTAATTGTTGTTCCTTTCTTCTTGGCCAATAGCATTTTTTTAGGATTTTTATTTCTTACCGTAGCACTCTAATAGACTTTATTTTATGTTGCAGAGATGTACTTTGACAGAGGCAACTTTTATGACTTTACTTCTCTTGGTGAGTTTGCTTTGTACAGTTTCTACTCAGTTTTTCAAACTACTGATTTTGGTACTTTGTTTACAACCTTTTACATTAGAAATGAACCCTATTATAATTTTGGCGTTCCAATTTTTTACTGAAGAAAAAAAGGTGCTGTGTTCCATTTAATTCGCTTTAAATTTGTTGCTTATCCCTTCCACTGTATTCTTCAAAGCTCTAAGTGCATTACTCTTGTTAACAGTTCGTGAACTTGATGTTCCTGGAGAGATATATGAAAGGAAAACATATCCTTTTGAGTTTTCTACAGTTGAGATGCCATATGAGACTTACAACGGGGTGAATGTGAGACTTAGGTAAGTTTTAAGACATTGATAGTTACTTATATTTTCATTCTTATTTTGTTTATTGAAGTAAATATCTATTGGCACCCTTTACATTTTTTCTACACTAGTGTAGATGGAAAACATCATGTTCATAATAATTAATTCATGCTATGACATATTGTAAATTTTCTTTTCCTAGGTATGTTCTGAAAGTCACAATTAGTCGTGGTTATGGTAGTAGCATAGTGGAATACCAGGATTTTGTGGTAATCTTTCTCTCTCTCTCTCTCTCTCTCTCTCTCTCTCTCAGAATACCAGGATCTTTTGAGCATTGTGCATTGTCACTTTTTATTATCTATGCTACCATAACCTGCTCACAATTTACGACTTAACGGTGTTTCCATATAATTGATCATCTGTACCATTCACACTCACTAGTCATGTAGCATTCTCATAGTTTGTATTGATGTCATTCTGTGCTTCAGGTTCGCAACTATTCCCCACCTCCATCTATTAACAATAGCATCAAGGTGAGTACCAAATAAGGACCACAATAAAAAAGTTTGCTTCGATTCATCCATTACATAATTCCATTTTATGTTGCATCTATCTAGTGTGATGCAACAGCCACCCCATTGTTAGTCCTCCCTCAATGGATCGTCTTATATTTTTATTGCCTTTGCAGATGGAAGTCGGAATCGAAGATTGTCTGCACATTGAGTTTGAGTACAACAAGAGCAAGTAAGTCGAAATGCATTTCATGACCAGGGTTTTGTGTTTGTCATTAGTGGTTTACATGCATGAGATGAAATCCGGAAACAATGGCTGTTTTCAATTGTTACGTTTCATTGCCTTTACAACCATAGCCTGATTTCACTTGTATATAGCGGGCTTGTACAAGAACTTCGTGCCTGGAGTTGTTATTAAAACAAAAGAGAACAATTTGGCATTAATTATTGGTGTGTTGATACTTGATATACAGGTACCATCTGAAAGATGTTATTATTGGCAAGATATATTTCCTTCTTGTGAGAATCAAGATAAAGAATATGGATCTGGAGATCAGGCGTCGAGAGTCTACAGGGTCGGGGCCCAATACCCATGTTGAGACAGAGACACTTGCTAAGTTTGAATTGATGGATGGTGCTCCAGTAAGAGGTATGTTCATTAACTCTTCCGCTTTCTTATATATCAGGTTTATGCTCATGCAGGTGGGTGATGGCTGTGTAATTTGCAATTTTTTTAGCACATTTGTATTTTCAATTGGGATGGTCTGGTAAACGTGAATGAAGTTTTTGGGAAATATTGAGTTAGGTCTAAGCCTGCTGCAATTCTTAAACTGTCCATTGATGAATGGTTTACATGCACATGCTTGCCTTTTTCAGGTGAATCAATTCCCATTAGATTGTTTCTTAGCCCTTATGAACTCACACCAACACATCGCAACATCAATAACAAATTCAGCGTGAAGTATTATTTGAATCTTGTTCTGGTTGATGAAGAGGACCGACGGTATTTCAAGCAGCAAGAAATCACTATATACAGGCTTCAAGAGACGTCATGATCACTCATCTCGCGTGCTATCTCCATTTGATCCATTAATGTGGAATAGAAGATAAGTTTTCTCATGGCACCTTGTAAAGCTTAAAAAATTTCGACCTTTTTGTGCAACTTTGATGCATGGGGCGCGGTGGAAAGGACACGATCTCCGGTTGCTGTGACGATACATCATGTAACAATCATCCTGTGTCTTAACTTTGTGAAATTTTCTCCAATTTCCTTTGTGAATTTACCATTGGAGAAAATAAACCCTTTGGTTTGAGGCAAATTCTCCATGCTATGTCTGAACTATGCATTGTTGGTATTTTCATTACAAGAACATTCAATTTGCATCCGAGAAATCATTGGCACGCACGCACGCAGTCATTCATTTATGAACAAAACTTTGCTCCGTTGAAGCATCTTTCTTTCTACCACCACCGGTACTTCACTCTTCTTCTTCCGCAACCGATGGCAGCTCCTCCTTAAACCACGCATAAAGTCCGCCTTCTAAGTGGAAGACATTCGTGTAACCGTTAAGGACGAGCAAGTAGGCTGCTATCAATGATCTGCAGAGACTGGTGTGAGTGATCAACTCTGCTATGAATCGAAGTCTCAAGGAGGAAGAAATTAAACTGACTCACCTTGACTGTTGACCTTCCGGGAGATTTTGGGTCGGTTTCATCGTACCGCCGGCGGCGCATGCCACTATTATCTTTGCCTTCTTATCTAGCTGCGATTCCACACCTGTTATCATGTACCACAACATTGTTATTATTCGGTGTTTCTGTAGCTGTAAAAGTTGTCTACGGACAAAGCAAAGCTTATACGTACTTGAAATGAACTCAGGGTTCTCTTCTGTGCCGGCAAAGATGCCGAAAAATGCAAAAGCAGCACGGCGGGCAATGTCCCATGCTGTCCACTCCTTTATAAGCCTGTATATTTGCACGTTAATCGCCCCCGCCGGATGAGCCTACATTCACCAGAGACATTCATTTCAGGTAATTAGATAGCCAACTCAAACTTCCTGCAGAGATTGGCGTGACGGTAAGGGTGACAAATGCAATCACGACGAAGAAAACTTAACCGAACCTCTCTGAATTCCGCTTCAGGGCGCACGTCAAGAATCACAAAGTTGTCTTCTTTTTGAAGCCTCAGAGCTTCTTTCACATCCACACTCCTCACCTGCGCATTTTTCAAATTTTCGGCGTTGGTGATTGTTGAAGATCAACTTCTACTTCTGTTCTTGGTTCAATGCTAACGTTCTAACATGGTTTCAGAGCGGAATATTCACATGTTATGTTCTTTGATTGAACTCTCATCGGTTTCAGATGAAAACAAGTGTACCTTTTTCTGTAGGAGAAGTTCCCTCTTAGTCTTCCAGTCCTCTTCAGCTAACCTCTCCAAAACAAGAGAATCAAGAAACCAAGTGAGGGTGGATTAAAAGTGCAATTATCATCGTTTTTTTTTTTTTTTTTTTGACAAAGCGATATTCTAAACTACTCTGATATGCGTAAATACAGGATTTATAGTTGTACCTGGCGTTTTGGCTTGCTTTGTTGCTGCACTACGGATTTTGAGGCCCTGTGACGAAAACCGTTGCCTTGTGGATGCTGACGATGATGATCTGACTGATCCGACGGCTGTAAGCCAGCACGAATTCTGGTTATGGTGACAATGCTTTGAAGCCAATGATCCCAATGGGGAAGAAGAAGATTGGTTCAGTGTGATCGAAGTCAGAGAAGCCATTAGTTCCTAATATATATATATGGCCTCCAAAAACCCCCAAGAAATCAGCAGCTTTATAATCTAAATAATATGGATCAATAATTCATTACAGAAACAATTGGAATTGGTGTTTTGGGATGGTTTGAGTGCTTATTTTTTGAGAGGTAAATGGGGGCCATGGATATTATGGTTATGGGATTTTATCTCTTTCTCTTCACAAGTCTGAGTTTGTGGTGGATATTTCTGAGGGTCTATTGCTGTTTCAGTTTCTTTCATCTTAACCGGAAAGGGATCATCACCGGATCTTCTCCTCCTAATCCATCAAATCAGTAGATCTGTGCCATTGAAATTTGATCCAACAGCTACAAACAGGGGTCCACTTTAAAAATTATAATAACTTCAGCCGTTAGATCAAATTTCAATGGCACGGATCCACTGATTTGGTGGATTAAGAGGAAAGGGATCCAAAGAGGATCCCTTTCCATCTTAACCAGTCACCCCCTTTTGTCATGTTGTTGTAGGACCATCCATATTTAGACAACATGGATCGACTTGAGAGGATCTCTTGGTCCGGAGCAGATGAACTTGGAAATCTGAACCGTTTAAAGACTTTTTTTTTTTTTTTTGGTGAAGTGGGACATTAGGATGGGTTAGCTAAGAGCAACTCCACCCGTTGCTCTTGCTCGGGGGAGAGGGGAGTGCAAGGGGCCTGAGGGCCGGTGGGAAGTGCTCCAGCCGTTGGGGGCCCGAGCTCAGGTGGGAGCCCGAGCAAGGGGGCAGTCACCAACTCACGGGCCTGTTGCCCGAGCCCTTTGAATATTTTATTTTTTTTCTTTGTGTCAGAGAGACAGAGACAGAGACAGAGGGCGAGAGTGAGGGAGAGAGGGAGCGGGAGCGAGGCCGGAGCTGGGTGGGGGGGTCGTCGCGGGGGGGGGGGGGGGGGGAAGGATGGGTCGTCGCGCCGGGGTGGGGGGGGGTTGGGTGTCGTCGCTCGTCGCGGGGGAGGGGGTGTCGCGGCCGGGGGCTGGGTTTTGGTTTTTGGGGGTTTTTGGGAGGATGGATCTGGGAGGGAGCGGGAGCGGGAGCGAGAGAGAGAGAGAGAGAGAGAGATTGGGGGGTTTTTGGGAGGATGGATCTGGAGGGAGTGGGGGAGAGAGAGAGAGATAGAGAGAGATATAAAAGTATTAAAGAAAAATAATAATATTTTATGATTGGGTGAAAAAAAACTAATATTTTAATTGCTTATTGCCTGGGGGAAGGATTCCATGGGTGGAGATGCAAATGGCAATTACTGTTCATTTATGGCAGTTACTATTCATTTAAGTCAGTTACTGTTCATTAGGGTGGATTGCATAGTGAGTTGCCTGGGGGGAAGGCTCCATGGATGGAGTTGCTCTAATGAGAACCGCATGATTTAAATTGACTGGTTTGAATTTTCGAGTCCGCGTGCTCTAGACACAAAAATTCGGAAAGGATTTCAACTCACAAAAATCAACGCTCCTTCCAATCTGACTTTCGTTTACCTTTATCCATCTTTTGCATATCAATTCTGCCCGTATGACATGTTTACTTATTTAAAACAAATTTGAAAATTGAAGAAAAAATGAATGGGTCCAATCATTGAGGACGAGAGAGATTCCGTTGCCGTTGGTCTGAATTACATAAAGCTGCATGATTCATTAATAATTTGCACAGTAAGCATTCCTCCATGGCTCCATGGTATGAAGAAATTTTTTGGTACTAAAAATACGACTCGGTACATTACGTATCGTAATACAAGTAGTCGAATTTTTTTTTTATAGGATAACTAACGAAAAGTTCAAAAAAAACTTTAGTTTTAATGAAAAATAACAAATAAAGGTATAGTAAAAAAAAAAACGTACAGTACTGGAAGTATTTCGTTAAAACTCATTTTTTTTTATTTAAGAATCCAATCACTTGTATTATGAATTTATGACAGTTGATACTAGAGTGTGTTTTCGATACACTTTAAAACCTCTTCAGGGAATGGAGAGTAAAGGAGGAATATGCTATTAAATTAAAGGAATCCCATTTCTTATTAATTCTAATAAGTCAGCATCAACCATCTGCTGATAATATGGTAGGCATTAATTAGGACATGACTTGTGATCTAAGCTATTCAAAGATATTCCGGACCGTTAATTATTAAATGGTTGATTCAGATGTGATCATTTTAAGATATTGAATACATTAACTGTTACACCTATTTATCCAAAATTGTCCATATTTTAATTTTGAAAACCAAAAAAGTTGTTGTAATTAAGTTGATAGCCTTTTTTTAATTTCAAATTGACCTACTAACGAATCAAATAAAATTACATGATAAGGATATAAGTTATATAACATCTTATTTAATGTTTGCTATTATGAAGGGAAGAAAAAGTTATGGTAACAGAACACATTGTTCGTCCGACAACTCTTATAAAAACATAGCGAATTAGCTCACAACTTAGAGGGCATTTGATAGAAACTATAAGAATAACATGAGAAACTCACTTGTAACTAGTGTTATACAAGTTTCCATCTAGCGTCGGTTAGTCGTTAGGTGGCTGACTACTGTCATAATTAATTTAATCCATAAACATTTTAAAAATAAGAACGAGCATTTACACCTGCTTAGGTCACGACTCTCACTTAAACAAAAAAAATAGATAACTTCTATTTTACATTTTATTTTTGCAATAAAATGATAAATTGGAAAGGTGTAACTGAATCCCAAACCAACCAACCAAAAATCCAAAGTCATCAAATTAATGTCACTTTATTGAATCACTTTATCATAATCATTTTATTGTAAAGAATATCGATTGTTCAAAAAAAAAAAAAAATAGGGAAATCGTCTACGTCATACCCAGACTTGCAGTACAAGATCCGACATTATTTTTAAGTCTTAACCGTCTGATTTCGATTTGAGATCTGTTTCTGTTAAATCACCCACTCCCACATCCCTGGTCCCACAAAAAAGAGAACCACCGACACAAACAGTCTCTACATCACGCAACGTGATGTCGCCACGTGTCGCATCATCCAACAGAAGCCATAATAAATAGGTACCGCGTCCTGGTAGGTCTCTCCCGCGATATCTCTCATGGGATTCTCCTGCACTCGCACTCTTCTCCCCACCTGTTTCCAAAGTCAACGCACTTTAGTCAAACGCTACAACTCTACGACCAATCATTACAAATTATAAAAACAGAGGCTGATGCAGAGGATCGCAGCTCCATCATCTTCTTCCTTGTGCTATATTTACACATTCCATTTCTCTCTTCACGTACCTTAAAACTCTCATCTCTCTCTCTCTCCCTTTGTCTCTCTAGAGTGCAGAGAGTAACAATGGAGGCTTTCTACTACATGGTGTTCGGGATACTAGCGGCGGTGGTGGCCGCGGCGGAGCTCAGCAAGAGCAACAAAGACCGAATCAACACCCCGTCAACTTTCAACGTCTTCAAGAACAATTACCTTTTCGTTTACTCCCTCATGATGGGTAAGCCCACTGGATCTAACCCAAATTATCGTTTCTCTCAATGCGTACGTGTTTGTATGCGTTTTTGTATAAATGCATGTGTCTTGATTTGATGAATTTTGATCCGATCTGATGCTAATAGTGAGTTTTATGGAGTTTTAAGTGAAAATTTAAGTACCCATTTGCGAGATCTGCTTGTTCAATCTGTTTTCCGATAGTTTTGATCATGTTTTTTATAAGATTTTTGGGATTTTTAATCGTTTTCTTGGTTGAAAAATGATGCTGGCATTGCTTTAATTCTAGCTATTTTCTTTTGGTTTGTTCTTAATTGGCGAATAGGAAGCTGGATCTGAGCTGCACTTTAATTTGAGGGGATTTTGCTAATTATGTTTGAACTTCTCTGATTGAATGAAGAATTGGTTTAAATTACTGACAAATTAATGGTTTTATGGCGATAGCTGGGGACTGGTTGCAGGGTCCTTATGTCTACTACCTGTACAGTACGTACGGATACGGAAAAGGTGACATCGGACAGCTTTTCATTGCTGGTTTTGGGTCCTCCATGTTGTTTGGAACAATTGTTGGATCTCTGGCAGACAAACAGTGAGTTTTCGCTCTGTCATATGTTAAATGGTTCCATGATTATTCGATAACTTTTCGCTGATGATGTCGTGAATTTAGGGGCCGAAAGAGGGCGTGCATCACTTATTGTATAACTTACATACTGAGCTGCATCACCAAGCATTCTCCTCAGTACAAAGTTTTGATGTTGGGGCGTATTTTAGGCGGTATTGCCACATCACTTCTATTTTCAGCATTTGAATCATGGCTTGTTGCAGAACACAACAAGGTAAGGGATCGTTGCTCTGCCCTTCGTTTTTTTCTTTTAAGAAAAACTAATGAAAAATGTTTCAAAACTTTGAGTTTTAAAGATAAAGATAAAATAAAGGGTAAAGTGAATAGTACATGATTGACTTTTTAATGTAAAAATGCGGTTTTTCATTAAAGTGAACAGTACCGGGAGTTTTTCGTTCAAGTTCCTTTTTTTTTTAAGATCGTTTGCTCACAGATCCACCACTCTAGATGTATAGTTTTAGTGGATGGTCACTTCACTCCACAGGGTGAATTTGTCTTCGAAGGGTACTATTATTGTGCTTACTGGCTTAAATTAGAAACAAATCGCTTGCTTGGGGTGCAAAATTTGCTGCCTTTGTAAATTGTTTGGATGTCATTATTTGTTACACATAGGCAATGAGTTCGACTAGGCACTGTTTCGCTTGGTTGGGGGCGTGAACTGTGAAAATTTTGATTGATTTGGAAATTTTAACCCTTTGTATCAATAAATCTTATATGTGATCTTCATCTTGACTGTGCAGAGAGGTTTTGAACAACAATGGCTGTCAATTACATTCTCAAAGGCAATATTTCTTGGCAATGGTGTTGTTGCTATCTTGGCTGGGTTGCTTGGAAATACGCTGGTTGATGCACTGGCTCTTGGGCCTGTGGCACCCTTCGATGCTGCTTCATGCTTTCTCACAATTGGAATGTTTGTGATTTTGTGCACATGGACAGAGAATTATGGAGATCCTTCAGAGAGCAAGGACTTGTTTACCCAGTTCCGGGGTGCTGCTGTTGCCATTGCTTCTGGTATACTATAAACTTAAGCTAATATTTTGGATGATAAATTCTGTGTGTATAATGGTTGGCTGTGGTGTTTAAGCCTACATACGTCCTGCCATTTCTTGTCATTCCCTTTCCAACCTCATGGTCTATTTTTCTGTTATGTTCTCTGCCTCATTTATTATTATTATTATTTATGTGGTTCAGATGAAAAAATCGCGTTATTGGGTGCCATACAGTCTCTGTTTGAAGGTTCTATGTATACCTTTGTGTTCCTCTGGACTCCTGCTCTGAGCCCCAATGACGAGGACATTCCACATGGTTTTATTTTTGCCACTTTCATGTTGTCTTCAATGCTTGGAAGCTCCCTTGCATCCCGTTTGATGGCTCACCAATCACCTAGAGTCGAGAGCTATATGCAGATTGTCTTTGCCATCTCAGCTGCCTCTCTCCTGCTTCCCATTGTGACCAGTGTATGTTAGGATTCCAGTGTATTGTTTTCTTTATTCTTCTATGTTGTCGTGCCGTTCCTTAACTTTGCTAATTTCAAACAGTTCTTGGTAGCACCATCCAATGTGAAAGGAGGGAGCATCTCTTTTGCTGGTTGTATCCAGCTTCTTGGATTCTGTGCCTTTGAGGCTTGCGTAGGACTATTCTGGCCGTCCATCATGAAGATGAGATCTCAGTACATCCCCGAGGAGGCCAGGAGCACCATCATGAACTTCTTCCGCATTCCTCTCAACATTTTTGTCTGCGTTGTGCTGTATAATGTATGTTACAGTTCTTGACCTTGCAATTACATTAGACCTGTAGATGTGGGCGAAGTAGGCAAATTGGCCTTTAGGTGGACCAATCTTGTTTTGTCTTCCGGACATGATGTTATCACGTAAGTGTGCTCAGTCCACCTCTTTTGTAACTAGCGAGCCGGTTTTGTATGTCTTTGCAGGTTGATGCGTTTCCAATGACAGTTATGTTTGGTATGTGCTCGATCTTCCTCTTCGTAGCATGTCTCTTGCAGAGGCGCCTCATGGTGATTTCAGACAAGCCCAGTAAGTCGTGTTTTCACTCCAACCATATCCCTTGGCATCCTTAATATTTTTGGTGCTCATGGTTGGAACTGTTTGATTCTGTCAACAGAGACTGAAGATTGGGTATCAATGAAGGAGAGGGACAGCGAGGCAGAGCCGTTAAACATATAATCGATGCTGAGCTGACAGACCACCGGACTTTTGAAAGGTCGAAGACAACGAGCTCATCCGTTCAACATACTAGTAAAGTTCCTGTTAACTAAGGGTAATGTTCAATTTCGAAACGTTATGGATGGAAAATGTGGGAGGAAAACAGTGGTCTGCCGATGCGAACCGAAGAAGATCCGGTTGAACGTCAGTGAATTAGTTTATTGCCAAGTTTTCGGGGAAGGAAAATCATCTCTTCTTGTAATGCCATCGTTATTCTTTTACAGCATCCAGTACTCTCTCTCTCTCTCTCTCTCTCTCTCTCTCTCTCACACACACACACATTTTTCTTCATTGACATTGAAGTGTAGCTACGATTACTTAATGCAATTTTGTTTTATCATCTTTGTGTTTTTGTCATCAACAAAATTGGAGTGCAGCTTCTGATTTATGCAGACTCAAAAGTCACATTTTTCCGGTTTAAAAGTTGAATGAAAAGGACTTGCTCAATAAATGGTAAGACTGTCTACAAGTTACTAATAATAAATTCTGTAATGCATACAACAAAAAATTTCGGCTTAAATATTCTATTAAAAATGCATTTTTGGCTAAATAAATTGTAAAATTCGTGTCAATTGCCTTATAGAGTTTACTCTTAAATCATGACGAAAAATATTTTTCAAAAATAAAAAATTTACATTTTTCTCAACAAAAAACGTTGGCTAACCATTACGGTTTTTTGTCGATTTTGCAAATTTGTACAAAAGTTTATTTGCTTTCACCTCCATCGCACCATGAGGTTTTGAAAATTTATGTAAGATTTTTTGTTGATATTCTTGTGGATGAAGTCCAGTTTCGGCAATGTGTTGGGCCCGACTACAATTTTGTCCATTTTATTTTTTAGTTTTCGGCTTACATGGTCTATTAAAAATATATTTGTAACTCAATAAATGGTAAAATCGTTTTCAATTACCTTATAAGTTACTTTTATTCATACCGGGACATATTTTATAGAAATAAAAAATTTAGCATTTTTTTTCAATAAAAACGTGGGCTAATCACCACTGTTTCTCGGCGATTTTGTAAATTTGTACAAAAATCGTTGTAAAATTTATTTTCTTTCGCCTTCGTAGTACAGAGAAGTTTGAAAATTCATATAAGACCTTTTGTTGATATTCTAAATAGATGGAGTCCTCGTTTCAACAATATTTTGTGCCACACTACATTTTTTGTCCATTTATTTTTAAGTTTTCATTTTAAATATTCTACTAAAAAAACATTTGTGGCTCAATAAACCGTAAAATCGTTTCCAAATGCTTATAATGTTTTCCATAATACTGACGGAAAATATTACTAGAAAATAAAAATTTAGCATTTTTCACAAAAAACGGGGGTTTAACTCACAGTTTTTAGTTGATTTTGCAAATTCGTACATAAATCATCGTTCAATCTATTTATTTTCACATTCATCTCACTGTGAAGTTTTGAAAAATAAAATTAAGATTTTCCGTTGATATTCTTGATGGTGGAACCCCATTTTAACAATGTTTGGGCCTCACTACTATGTTTTTCATTTATTTTTTTTAGTTTTCGACCTAAATATTCTGCTAAATATACATTTATTGCTTCATAGACGATAAAACCACTTCCAAATGCCTTAAAAAAAATTTCTTAATGCTCATGAAAAATATTTCAAGAAAATAAAAAAGTTTGTATTTTCCTAGAAAAAAATATAGGCGTTACGGTTTCTCAGCAATATTCCAAATTTGTACAAAAATAGTTGTAAAATTTATTTGCTTTCACCTTCGTGGTGCGTGAGGAACTTTTTGTTTATATTCTAAATAGGAGTCCCGTTTAACCAATGTTTTTTTTTGGCCCACTACAATTTGTATCCATTTATTTTTAAATTTTCGACTTAAATATTCTATTAAAAAAAAATAATGGCTCAACAAATGTTAAAATCGTTTTCAATTGACTTATAAAGTTACTCTTAACCACGGAAAATAATTCGTAAAAATTAAAAAATGCAACCTAACCATCCCAAATTCTAGCTACTTTGCAAATTCACATAAAAATTTAACAAAATTTATTTGCTTTCACCTTTACCGTACCGTGAGGTTTTCAAAATTCATATAAGAATTTTTGTTAACATTCTTGTAAATGAAGTCGCATTTCAGCGAAGTACAATTTTTGTCCATTTGTATTTCAGTTTTCGGCTTTAATATCTATTTAAAATACACGTGACTCAATAAATGGTAAAACCGCTTACAACTGTCTCATAAAGTTCATTCCTTTTCATCTGACTTCAGTTGGAAGCAATGAGATGGCACTCCGGATCAGATTTTCCAACTTGCTGCTCAAACTATAAACGGTATTGTTCAATGCTTCCGCTGAATGCGTCTCATCAAGCGGGTCATGTAGCACACGGAGCGCCACCTCCAAAAACCGACCGAGACTCGCCTCCGCAACATTAACAAGACCGAGCGATGCATTTGTGTGCATAAATTTCGTGACGAGGAGTCCGGCGAGAAGTTGCTGATCCGCCTTCACAAGCTCTGATATGAAACAGGGGAAGAGTATTCTTCTGAAAAGCAACGGCCATCTCTCGTTTTGCACTTCGGCTGCTTGAAACTTGCGCGATATGTTCCCGACCAAATAGCAGATATAGGAGAAGATGTTTCCGTACGAGGAGTTGGAGAGGATAGTGCGCAGAACCCCGGAGAAAAGTACCAGCGTTAATAACTCATGGTCACCGGCAATCGATTCAGAGATGCCTTCTTGCTTCAACTTGTCGTCAACAACCGCCAAACAGTGTAACTGTAGTGATTCAAAAGGCAGTAACAGCACCAGCTTTAAAGCCATGAAACAATCTCTTTCAAGAACAATCTGGCTCAAGCTCCTCGCGCCATCTTCATCGAGCAATATCCCATTAGGTTTCGTTACGGACTGATCAATCAGCCTTAGAACATCTTTAAATTGGGAGAGGTTTACAAGCTTTTTGAAAATCTCCAACCAACATACATGCAAAGGGTGAATGGACAGGGAAGTCTCCTTTTCTTTAACAGGCGGTTCTTCTTCCTGGAAACTTTCCCAGCCTTCGTCCCAGTTGTCATCCCAGTCGTTTCCAGCATCAGGAGCTTCAACAGAGGCTTTCTTATCTTCCCTCACCGAGAAAAACCCTTCCCACTCTCCCAACATAGCTAGCAAAGAATCAACATGGGAATATGTTTGAGCAGCATCACACAGCTTCAGGAAGCAAGAAACAGCTGTTTCTTGATTCGAGAGATCATCAGGGGTAACTTCCATGGTGGGTGATATGGTTGCCACAATCTGTGTCGATTTGAGGGCAACTAATGTACTTGTAAACCTGTTAGATGTATCATTATGGTCTGCCGACCCCTGATTAGCAGTCTCGCCATTTTTACTTGCAAAGTGCACCTCGTCCCATCCTTCCCATGGCGTAACATTAGATTGTATACTAGCAGACAAACCCTTGATACTTTTACCTGTGAGGTATTGCATAAGCTCTAAAGTATAAACTCGAACTGACCCCGGCAGCTGCAGGTTTTCAGAGAACTTAGCCATTCTTTTCCAAACTAAATGCCTGACCCTATCTAATTCTTCTAAATCACCTTCTAATTTACTCAAGGAAGATAACAGCTGATATAAGTTCTCATATTCCTGGGATCCATGGGCAATCACATCCTGCAAAATGCGTTCCAAAATATTTAAGTAGAGAAGGGGAAGTTCCTGGATTTCAGTGTCTCCGGCCAAAGTGGAACCCATTGGACCCCCTAATACCGCTTGGGAAAATACTTCAGCCACAGCTCCAAACCCACAACCAGAAAAAATCACGGCTCTACAGAACATATAAGGTTCAGAAGCAGAGTCACCAATTAAACCATGATTGACAAAGCTGACAATTGTAGCCCAGCCTTGACTCGGTGAGACAGTGTCTTCTATAACCAACCTCATGAAAACCTTTAGACAACATGCTAAGCAATCTAGATTGAGCCTGAGATTTTCTCCAATGTCCTCATGGGATGCAATTTCCTTCATCTCCTCAATCAATCTTATCCAAAAGTTCAAGAGAATTATTAGACATTCTTGCCATGCTGAGTTGTCTGGTAGAGTCCCAGAAGAACCCAAAAGAGGTATGATTATTGTGAAATACCGCTTCATAATGTTCAAAGAATCTAGACGTGCCAAGAGTCTAATATACTTTCTGCAATATTCATAGCTCTGCTCAAGTTGACATACTAAGATTTGAAGGTTTTCAGTGCTTTTGGCGACCGTATCAGTTCCAGCTTTGGTTTCCAAAGTTGCCAACAAACTCAAAATATAATGTTTGTAGACATCCTGCCATGTTATCAGACCCTCCGACAATGGGTCGGAATATATACTGGCAAGTGTCTCTACCATCTTTGCCAAGGCTTCCAAGCTATTATCATATACGTGCATGTACACTTCATGGCTTAAGCACTTAAAGTTTAAACCACCTAAACCAGCAATATTTTTGAAGTTAAGGTTCGCAACAAAGGAGACTCTTCTGCACTCTTGTTCCATTAACTTGTAAAAACGAGATAATCCAAAACCAGATAAATGCACTTGATCAGGGTGTATAATTGGTAATTCTTTTCTGGTTTCTTCCAGTTGCAAGTAGCAGTCAGAAAGCAGACTAAAGATGTAAGCAAGCCGCACCTTGTGGCATCCATCAATTGCAGGGTATACAATGGATGACACAGCTTTGATGGTTTCAACAGCATAGCCAACTATTTCTCCTTTAAATTCTGAAATTTCAGAAGTAATATCATCATTGGTCCAAACTTCAGAAACAAGGACAGAACTCAGATAACGTACAAAGACCTGCAAGGAAGCAATAGATAACTATCACTCAACGGGAAAAACAGTTGTCTCTATGTTAAAGTATTCAGAGATGTATGCCTATAAAGCTGCCTACCTGTGCACGGTTCAAGCCATATTCATCAGCTAATGTCAAAACGTCCTTCAAAATGTGCTTCTTCTCTAACTTGACAGAATCAATCAAGGGAAGAACAACACTCTCAATATAATTGAAGTCCCGAGACAAAAAGCGTGCCGTGTCAACGCCAGGGATTATTTTCTCTAATGCTCTACAACGATCTGCAACACGCTTTTGGTCTTCTAATTTCAATTTCCATTCTCTCCAAAAGGTTGACTGTACCTTGTCAAATTTGTCTATTTCCTCTGAAAGCAATAAAACAACATAAGAAACCATGAACCATGAACCCCTCATTATTGGAAAAATGTTGACCAAAAAGGTGAAAGACATGATAAAAAAAATGTATTTAGGCCTTCTTTTGGTGATTGATGGAGCTTCAAGATGATTGCATAGCAAATTGTAAATAAGTATAGCATATTACCAGTAGTAGGTGGAGTGTGTTTTTCTTTAAATTTCCTTAGTAGCAGCTCCCTCCTTTGTTTAGGATCTTCACACTCAATTGCTGAACTATACAACAAGCCATATGTCATCCCCACATTCATGATGCTAGAAATTTCTTGGTAATCCTTCCTTGTTCTAAGCTGCTCTTCTATCACTTCAACCCCATTAACGGCATCCCACAGATTCAACAGAAAGGAGCAACCCACTATGTCTTCCTCTTCGGTAACAGGTGGTTCAATAATTGATTTTGCCAGAGACGCAATCACATTGTCTGTAGGAGCAAAACCATTTCTCGCCAACCAGGACAGAATTGTCACTAGAGCCTGTGTTCTTACGTTGACATATTGCTTTCCAGGAATCAAGTTACCAATTGACTTCTTACTGTGTTCTCTATTCCTACTTAGTTCAAGCAGCCATGGAAGTTGCAGAGCAGCAAAAGTCAAAATTTTTCCATTTTCTCTCAAAACAGATTCCCAATTGGTTCCATTCTCAACAGGCAAGTTTTTAGCAACAGTAGAAAGTACACTTTTTATGTTACCAAGATGAACTTCTTGATCATCACAACTAGCTCCCTCAACCATTTCTAAGCAACCTTTTAGGTTGATTATATCTTGAATACCATGGACTGGACCTGTAATAACTGAGGAGCCTTGAATTGAGAAATCTGGACATTTTGTCCCTGACAACATCATTAATGTCTCACACTGACCTTGCAAATCAAGGTCCTTCCATGCATGGAGCAACTCGCTCACGGATTCCTCATCACAATTGCTCAAAGCAAAACCCAGTAGTTGCTTTCGGGAATTCATATCCATGTTTTCAAGCGCAGGACCCCTTGCTATTGCAGCACATAAGTCCCAAATGTGACCATGCCCTTTCTTAGCCAAAACAAGACATAGGTCCAGTGCCAATTGGAGATCACCAGCAACCGCAGCTTCTCTGGCAATAGCTTCCTGAACTGAAGATATGTGGTCTGAAGAGCTCAATCCAAGAAGTTTAGCAATCTCAATGAGTTCATCAACATGTAAATATGCACCACTTTGGCATGTGATTGCCATTTTGATTATCTCCATTGGATCTTTTATTTGCCTGAATTGCATGGGTAAGAGAGTCACTCCAAGACTGGGAAGTCTAACTGTAAGTGCATCGATAATATCAGATTCTACTCTGACATTTCTACTGCTTGGAAATAAATTGAGGCATTCCTTAGCCTTCCAGATCTGAAAAAAGTTGTACACTGACTAATTAATACAATAGTAAGTATTGATGTGCTACCACATCAAAATGTTTAAAATGTATCATTTCGTGCTTGAATATCATAAATCATCAGCAAACGTTAGCATCTTTATACTTACTTCAGGACAAGAAAGACTTGAAGCTGAGAAGAAATACTCCCTTGCTGCTTGTATGACAAGATTTTCAGCCTTCTCTGTTGCTAAAGCAACTGAACTTGTACCCTTTAGATAATTCCTAGCAAGAGAAAACTTCCCCGCTTTCAGCAGTCCTCGGCAAAATTCCATCAACATATACTCCAGATCCAGAAAAGGAAATGCCTTTTCCCTAATGCATTGCATATCACGCCACATGCTTGCCCAATCAGTATCTGATCGACCAGGCTGTCGACGTATAAATTTTGAAAGGATAAGACGAAGAATTTGCTTTACACCTTTTCCATCTTCATGAGACTCTAGAAAAAAGTTCAGGGGCTTTGGCACCTGAAAACATATGAAAATTGATTAAATGCAAAACATCAATACCCTAATACCAAGAAGAACACTCCCTTTCAAGAAAGAATACAGACCTGATAAAATGCAAGGAGCCTCCCTACTTCAATGTGGCCTTCTGCCAATTTCAATCTTCTGTCAAGTCCATCAATATGTATTTCACTACCTGTTCAGTCAGAAAGATAAACGGTAAACATTCTTAAGCAAAAACAAAATCATATCTGATTGATTATCACACAAACCATAATTCTAAAGAAGCAAACACCTTGCATTTGTGGAAGCTTTGATAATATGGCTGCCATTGTACTCCACCTATCAGTAGATGTGCACAAATAAATGCACTGCAGAGCGCAGTCTATGACTTCAACCTCAACCTTGAATAGGCTGTTACTCTGAAAATCACTGCACCCTTCCTCTATTACCTGCAAGCAGATATCCAACTTATTCTCAGAAGCAGTTTCCTTCAGCCATCTAACCAGAAATGATTCAGCCTTGTTATGCTCTGTTGTCTGATGGTTATCTGCCACCTGATCCTGTGACCTATCTTGCATAAATGGAATTGCCATATTATGTAGTCTCGCAATCATATTTTCTTCTTTAACTCCTTTAAGCATCAATCTGAACTTCTCATAGTCAGAGAACTGTTCCCACGTGACAAGACTCAAGCTGGAATTTATTTCCGGACTACTGTCATCAGAATAAATAAGTTGGTGCAAGTATGAGACATCCTCATGGAACCTCTGCAACTCGTATACACCTTTGCGATTAGCAAAATCAAGCAAGCAAATGCAATTATCTAGCTGTCCACTACAACTATCAATATCTTTAGCTCTCTTCTTGTACCACATTGAAAGTTCATTAGTTGATGGCCAAACCAATCCAAGGCACTGCTTCAGTAGAGGTTCGGTCTGGATTTGGATACCAATCTCATGGTCCTTGGGTGATCTGTTAATAAAACTTATCATTTTCTCACATTCAACCCAATCTTCTTCCCTCACAGCTACATTTGTAGGAGGCGACCTCCCTGGAAGAAGCTGCCCATATGTTTGTACAGGAACTGTTTCAGGGATAACAGCTAAAATCTCTAAAACGCAAGAAGCCAGTGAATAAGGATGACGCTTGAACAGGAGATTTAAGGCCCCAATCTTCCCACTTTCAGCAAGCGTAACAGCAACTTCACTTATAGGCATAGCTCGAAATTTGCTATATTCCTGCACTGAAAACCTGCATAAAACTATGTCATTCAACTGTAGGTTAATATTTCACTAACATGAAAATATAGCTTCGGAAGATTATGATACCTGCCCATGTTTATCCCAAGAAAGGTCTCCAACCGGTCTTTGAATTGTAATAACTGAAGTCTAGCCATACGAAAATCCCAAACTTTGCTACATTCATTCTTTTCTGATTCAGAAAACCCATACTGGTTAGTTAGGTTCAGCCCATACACAAGTAAGGCCCTCACAGCATCTTCAGTAGGTCCAACATTGTCAACACATTCGGAGAGTACAAAAGTTTTGTCCTTAATTTTTGATAAATAGGTACTTATTTCCTTTGGTCCTTGGCTTGACTGCAACCACTGTGACTTTACAACTTCATCTTTATCCAACCCATGACAATCAGCAAATTCCAAGGCAGCTTGATACTTTTCATTTCTAATTAAAATATTATACATCTCCATGATAGATCTTTCAGAAAATGATACAAGGCTCCAGTTCAACGAAGAAATGTCAACTTGGTCAAGGCTGTCCACTACAATATGCTCCATACTATATGAATCATTACTTTCCTTAGAGTTAGATCTCTCTTCAGATGACACCGTCTCCAAAAGAAACAGGTTTCCTTGAAACAGATTTATTCTGTCTATAACCGGCTTAGAATATACAGTTTCATTTTCCTGAACTTTCAAGCCACTAAGGATGTCAAGCATGGTAACAACGCCACACCTTTTTGCAAAAGTAAGGATGTGGTCAGACCACCAAGTAAAATCCACAATGTCACTTAAATATTCCCCCTCTCCACTTGACAAATTATTAGTCACTTGTGACTCGCATCTCTCTCTGCATGTAAAATTGGAAAGTGAAAAGGATTCTTTATCCAGCTTAAATACGTGCAAGCATCCTGTGACATCTAAAGTAGCAACAAATTTGGCTTGTGGAGAGATTTGCACCTTTGGATATACTAGCTGACTTCCTTTTGGTTTCGAATGAAAACCCTCAAACTGAATGGTAACAAGCTGCTCCAGATCAATCGTCCTACTTCTCCGCCAAAAAGAAAGATAACAAGATCCTGGAAGAACATAAATATTTAATTAATAAGTAATCTAGCTCATATATTACATCATTTTCAATTGTTTTCTATAAACTAATTGATAACATAATGTCAAAATCTTTTTTGCATATGAAATAAACTTAGATCGAAGTCCCAAAGCAACAAAAAAAGTTATTTATAGCCAATGAAAAAAAAAAGAAAAAAAAAGCATGATATGCAAATATTCGACCAATGACAACATCTAAAGTGTTCTTCCATTCTTCAAAAAACGAAAGAGTTACCATTAACAATAAGGCCATCAACAAAAGTTACCCGATCATCCAGATTCATGCAAAACTAACGCGGTAGATTTGTTTAAGATTCTAATCTAGAACTTGCCATCTACGTATGCAAGAAATGATATTAACCACATAAGGGCCTGCATAAATGAATATCTTCATGTATAACCATGTTTATGCTAAATGGAAAGTAGAAGTAGGAATCATGAGAGAGTTGCAACCTGAGGTTAGTATGACACCAGCAAGCAAAGAAAGCTCTGGGTGGTAGTCAACACAGAAAACTTTGCAAGAGAGCTGCCCCTTTGCAGTTAACCCATTATGTGAGGTGCGTGCAGAATATATTGAGGAACTTGGATCCTGACTAATCTCAATATGCTGAAGGGAACCATCAGAGGTAACCACAATAAAGCTACACCTGAAAACATTTCATTAACTTCAACAAGTGAACATCAAACTTTTCCAAAAAGAAAAAGTGAACCTCAAACCAGAAAGTCAAGATATGTTCTTGTGCGTCATTTTTGCACGGGCTACGGGCAGAAAATACTCACAGACAAGATTTCTGTACATCAGAATCGTCCTGCACAATCAGGCTAATTACTGGTAAAGATACTTTCAAACTCCTCCTTGCAATCCTTGTTATCTCGTCACCATTTGCTTTGAGAAAATATAGTGTATCATTGTCGTCAACAACACCAAGAACATCATGACTTTCAGACCAAGCTCCTATTGTAAACGAAGTAAGGCTTCCATCTGATGGATAGAGCACAGATTAGATTCATTAGAAACTATCTTAATGAAAAAACAGAACTAATGTAACATACAAATTTGGATCTAACGAAGAAAAAATAAAAAGGGAAAATCCAAATTTCTAAAGCATACATATCTCAATACGTCACAATGAAGAACCAATAGGAATCCACACATTATGTGCATCCACAAAATTATACCAATTTCAAGTCTCATTGGCCCTTATTAAGATGGGTGATTCTACAAACTCTTGTCATAATTTTCTGAAAAGACCTTTTTCCTAATTAACTGTCTTTGGCCCTAATTCGGAATCACTGTATACGGTGGACTACTATGGTTAGAGGCCCCATGGTCTACAATGAAATTACACTGACCGACATGGCCAATTCACAATGAACGTACATATAAGTGTGTTCCGTAAAGCAAAACCATTATTACATACCACTACTAACTGGGTATTAGTATTTAAAATATATCAGCTCACCATTACTGGGTACGTTGGAAAAAAGGCATAGCAACCAAATATAATGCAGGGAATCAAGTTTATGAGTAAAGTCCTCAACTTTGCAGGGAATCAAATTTATAATGCAAACATATTCTTCGAAAACCAAAAACAGCATATCGTATTAAAAATTCAATGCCCGCCTAATACTGATAAGCTGATGATTCCGAAAATGTAAAGGTCAACAAAATCAGCAAAATACAACTTATATTACATGTAAAAGTGCCGCAAGGCTTCGAGTATTCGTCCTCCTTCTGTAAAATAGTTATCTGATTTCCAGAAGCCACAGCCACGCGCTCGCCTCTCGGAGAAATAAACAAAGATGCCAGTTTTCTCAACTTTCTTGGCTGCCTGTATTCGCTCCATTTCTCTCTGAGCTGGTTCACACCTTCATGGATCAAGAGGAAACACAAATTCAATCAATTCGCGTTCCGGCAACATGATCAACCTTTCAAACACCATAATTCATCCAAAAAACAAATAAAAATTAAATATTGAGATAAAAAATGAAAAAGAGTGAACCTGGAAGGGAAAGCAATGATCGAAAGCTCCCTCTGCTACCATTATTTCCCTAAACTCCGTGAATCAATCGGAAGCGGAAACAAATCAAGAACTTGATTAATTGAGTGATTAAGCAAACATGGAGTCGATTAACATGAAATTGAAGAAAATTAAAAGAGAATTAAGAACCTGTTGAGGAGGGTAATTGGGAGTGTAGGGCCTCGTAATGTGACGCCGTGTCTCGTAAAACACCGTGGGAGTTGCTTCTTCCATGGCCTAATGATTCAGCGTCGTTTTTCCACCCTCCAAGATCTCAAACCCTAGACCTCAAAAACCACGCCCGCATCTTACATTCCACTTTTTACAGAGGAAGAGGAAGGAGAGGGAAATCTTTAAGGAGGGGATCTTTTTTTTTTTTTTTTTATAAAAATAAGCATTAGTAGTAGAATGAATTTCAACGATCTAAATTGTCCATTTTTCAAGTTGCACTTTATAATAGCTTCAGGAAATTAACGAATATTTTGTTATATGATAAATAATAAAATTTTATTTTGATAATTAAAAAGATAAATAGTTTCGAACTGAATTGAATTTTTGTAAAGATAATATATGAATCGAAACTTATAAAATAAACCATTTGAATCGTTGAATGAGAGAGAGTGTACAAACGCCGGTTATACTGGTGGTGATTGACAGGTTGACTAAGTATGAACATTTCCTCCCACTAGCTCATCCATATACTATATTGCTAAAACTGTTGCTGATGTGTTTGTGAAAGGTGTGCTCAGGTTACATGGTACGCCTAATACCATTGTGAGTGATAGAGATCCCCAGACTGATTGATGGTTTCAATTATTCAACAATTTCATTTTACCAAGTTCAATGTTAGTCAGATTAGTCAACATTTATATGTTTCGATGCAAATGAGAGAGAGTGTACAAACGCACCTACCATTTTTTTTTCTCTTTTTTTTTGTTTTTTCTTTTTGGGTTGTGAAACGGGCACGGACTCAAATATGTCGGGTCTGGGCTACAATATAAGGCGGCCCAAATATAGTTGGGCTTACTGCAAAGACTTCAAACTAGCCCAATAGCATGGGGATTAGATTTTTGGACCGGTTGGGTATCCTGGATGGGTACAAGACTTATCGGGGCGTTACTGCGATCCGTTTTGGATGGGAGCTCAAAAGGATAGGGGCATGAAGTCGTTCCATCGGATCGATCCATTTGTTTTCTATCTTTATAAAACGATATTAGGGTGGGCGTTTGTAAGTCATACCATGAGCTGTCCATAAATTTAGTATTGAATTCGACATTTTCAGATATTAAATTCGAGACATCTCATTTACAAATAAAATAAAAATATCATTAAATTGTAATATTATCTATTGCTGATTGACCCATTCTTAGATTCTTGTGAGAAATTTTTTAGTAGGTTTTCATGTCACGTCACTAGTCTGCCTAAGACGGACACAAGATACACTCACGCCTTCACATCCATCACTGTTCTAAAAAATCTATGTCTAGCGCTGCTCCGTTTAAGGCCATCTTCAACCAATCTGGCCAGAGGACCGAAAATAGTCTAAAATGACACGAAAACCGTCTTCAACCAAGGGCTAGGCTAAATGGCTCGTGGGCCCCATTGGGCCAAAAAGGTGAAAACAGGCCAAGTTGGCCCAAAGGAGCCAGCTAGCTAGCCCCGGGCCGGCCCAAAAATTTGAAACCAACAGCTACCTGGCGTCAGCATGACCATTGGATTTGAATTTTTTTTTTCAGACAAAAAAATTAAAAAAATAAATTAAAATTCCCATTTTTTTCCTATAAATACCTACGTCATTCCTACACCATTTCTCACATAATTTTCACCATTCCATACTATCTGACTTAATTCTATTTCAATTCTTCACATTCTATTTTCTTACTTCTTCCAATAATCTTTCCTTCAATTTTTTCAATAATTTTCAAATGGCCACATTTGCAATGAAAGGTAGGGCTTGGACCCGAAAAGAAGATATAGCTCTTTGCAGGGCTTATAGATGGGTCTCAGAAGATAGTGTGAGGGGAGTTCTCAAACAAGTGAAGGTGTTTGGACTCATACGTCCAAAAAATACTATGAGTTCTACGAAGGCACCACTTCAACGAGAGTTGTTCTTCAAGATGGAAGAAACATCTTCATCCAAGTTTGAATAAATGGCATCAAGCACTGTTAAAGGCCTCATTGCAATTAATGACGGAGCAAAATGTCATTGTCACGGAAAAAAGGAACCGTACGCACGAAGAACGGGCCAAACAAATACAAAAAGAGACGGATAATAGGAATATGCAAAGTAACACTTCGGATTACACTCCAATGAGTAAGGCCTATTTTGATAGGAAAAAGAGGAAAATTATGGTCCGACGGGAGTTGTTTACCTCCGACCATAATCTTACAATGGCAGATGATGATGATAATGATGATTATAGACTTTAAATTTAAGTTGTTGTAGCTTTTAAATTTAGGTTGTAGTTTTTAAATTTAAGTTGTTGTAGTTTTTAAATTAAAATAATAAATTATATTTGGCCCTATGACCCTTTGGCCCCCTCGGTTGGAGATGATTTTTTGTCACAGGCTATGTTTGGTCCATGGTCCCCTAGCCCCTCGATTGGAGATGATAAGAAATATGATCTGATACTGTTTATTAAAAATTAATTTCTTCGAGAACTATAAGACTAAAACGAGTCATCTAATATTCCTTTTGGCCTAGGCGTTACATTGATGGCCACAACTTCGATCAACTCTTAAGCGTTTAAATGCCTAGCCGGCAAAAAAAGATAGTATAGTATAGACGCGCAATCCAATGGACTACAAGTCTACCGCGTTTGTTTACACCAGCGAGACCCAAATCAGCAACGTAGGCACGAAGGTGAAGTTACGATGGCGTGGCAAAATCTGCATGGCTCTCTCGCAGCATGGTCCCACGCAGAGTATACGAACAGCGAACAGCGTTGACTCGGTCGTCAGTTACCATGTCCAGCTCGACGTAGGCTGCTTGGAAAAAACACAAAAATTAAAAATTAAAGAATTCTACCCTATTAAACAAGTTATTCTTTCGTTTTCTGGACTCGGAGAAAGACTCCATGAAAGTGAAAGAGAGTGCTTCTGAACAGAAGAAGCTCTAGTTTCAAAGCTTTCTGGTTTTTGGGCCCGATTAAACAAGTTATTCTTTCGTTTTCTGGACTCGGAGAAAGACTCCATGAAAGTGAAAGAGAGTGCTTCTGAACAGAAGAAGCTCTAGTTTCAAAGCTTTCTGGTTTTTGGGTTTTCGCTGGAACGTGCATGCTTGGTGAAGATATTTGTTGACTTCTAATGTCAGGTCAACTCTCTCTCTCTCTCTCTCCCTCTCTTTGATGGAGAACCCAATGTTATATATTTCTGTTTGGTTGCTGAGAAAGTGAGGGAAACAGAAAAGAAATGGAATTCTGCATAATGGGTAGGATTTTTCCCTTATAATTATTAGAGCATAATATATAGCATGCATGATCAAATTAACTTCGTTTAAATTCATTGTATATTTATTTCACTAGTTTGTTGAACTTGAATGTGATTATTTGGAGTTCATAAGATGTTTCCCATGAAACAACTTGGGAGGATAAATTGATGAAACTAAAATACGACAATCTGTTTCCGCTGATTACCATTTCGGTTTTAGTTTTTAGCTTTTAGCTTTCGCTTTTCTTGGTTTATAGTTTTTAGCTTTTAGCTTTTGCTTTTCTTGGTAGGGTTATTTTAGCTTTTAGCCTCGTTTTTAGTTTTTAGCTTTTAGCTTTCGTTCTTGAATTCCAAAATGCACAAGTGCTCCCTTTCGGTCAACTCTGTGTAATTTGCAGTTGGGAAGAGAACCGATATTTTCTCGATGTTGTTTTTTAGCTGCAGGCTTACATTTTCCGGCAAAGGGCGGCTTCTTATCTTTCGTGTTGAAATTTGGTTCGGACAGAGCTGAGGGTCTATATCCATAGATTTTTCGAGCACAAAGAAATGGCGAATGATAGTGTTATCGGTGCCTCATTCGTTCAGGCGTCTGAATTACTCTTTGAGACTGTACATGTAGCAAAGGAGGCCCTCGTTCAGAAAGAAAATTTCAAAGTATTGTCAATGTACTTGGAGCTGACATCTTCTGTTCTGAAAGAGTTGTCAAAGCAAAACATTGAGTGTTCCGAAAGCTTGGCTAATGCTTTGAAGATTCTGAATCGAGAGGGTGAAGTCGCGAAGCAGCTAGCTCTAGATTGCAGCAAAAGAAACAAGCTGTATCTCTTAATCAATTGCCGGAATATTGTTAAGGCCCTAGAGAGAAGCACAAAAGAGATTGGTAGAGCACTTGGTCTAATCCCATCGGTGTCATTGGATGTTTCATCCGGTATAAGTAGTCAGATTAGCAAGCTGTGCAAGAATATGCTGGATGTTGAGTATCGAGCGGCTGTGGCTGAGGAAGAGATTGTGGGCAAACTTGAGCTAGGAATACAAGAACAGAATGCTGATCCGTCCAGCGTGAAGAACTTGTTTGTTCGGATTGCTGAGGCTCTTGGGATCTCCGATGATCAGTCTGCATTGGAAAATGAACTCGAGGAGTTCAAACGTGAATTGGATGATACGAATAGAAAAGACCTGGAAGAAGATTTGCCAATGGAACAGATCATCGCTTTGCTTGAGAAGGCTAATGCTGCTACATCTGCTGGTGACAAAGAGAAGGAGTATTTTGAAAAGAGAAATTCTTTAGGTAAGCAACCATTGGAACCTCTTCAGAAATTTGAATGTGCGTTGAGTCATGATATCATGGAGGATCCCGTGGAAACCTCCTCTCGTCACACGTTTGAGAGAAGCGAGATAGAGAAATGGTTTGCAGAAGGTAACACTAACTGTCCTGTGGCCGGTATTCCCTTGGACACTTCAGTACTACAGCCCAACAAAGCACTAAAACGATCAAT
This sequence comes from Cotoneaster glaucophyllus, assembly GCA_036320875.1. Taxonomy (NCBI): domain Eukaryota; kingdom Viridiplantae; phylum Streptophyta; class Magnoliopsida; order Rosales; family Rosaceae; genus Cotoneaster; species Cotoneaster glaucophyllus. The sequence continues at coordinate 29,347,403 of CM070070.1, read as the reverse complement.
TGAAGAATGGAAGGAAAGGAACACCATCTTTGCAATTGTCTCTATTAAACCGAAACTCCAGTCAAATGAAGAGCAGGAGCAAGAAATACTTCAATCCTTGGACAACCTGCAGAACATGTACATGGAAAGGGAGTTGCACCGTGAATGGGTGACAATGGAGGGCTACATTCCTGTCCTCATTGGACTTCTTGGTTCGAAAAGTCGAGAAATAAGAAAGCGTGCTCTTGCCATCGTATTGATCCTTGCAAAAGATGGTGAAGAAAATAAGGTACCTTCTAATTGTCATGTTGTATTTGACGATACATGGTTAATAGTTTCTTGGTAGAGGCAATAATTGGCAGTCCCGAATTTCGTATATGTGATCCAGTTCATTATGTTGTTAACAGGGGAGAATCATAAAAGTGGATAATGCACTCGAATCCATTGTCCGCTCACTTGCACGTCGAAATGAAGAAAGCAAGTTAGCATTGCAGTTGTTACTGGTACTATCTACAACTAAGGCTGCACGCGATTTAATGGGAAATGTTCAGGGCTGCATACTTCTCCTGGTAACAATGTTAAGCAGTGAAGATAGTCAAGTCATCCGAGATGTAAACGAGCTTCTAGAAAATCTGTCTTTCGTTGATCAGAACATTATACAGATGGCGAAAGCAAACTATTTTAAACCTTTGTTGAAGCTTCTTTCTTCAGGTATGCTTAAGTTAAGAGGGGGGTTTTGTGATAGTTTGGAAAATGTTACAAAATTGTGTAACGTGACAACTTAAATTTGATGCAGGAGAGGAAGATGTTAAAATGCTTATGGCTAGAACTTTGTCGGAAATTGAACTGACCGACCACAACAAACTGTCCATTGTAAAAGACGGGGCGCTAGGACAGCTTCTTGAACTGATTTCGCAAGGTGATACTGAGAAGAGGAAAGTTGGCGTCAAGGCTCTTCTTCACCTCTCCGACTTACCACAAAATGGCCTGCAGATGATTAGAGAAGGTGCAGCTGGACCGCTGTTTGAACTTTTGTATTCTCACAGCTTATTATCGCCAACCTTGCGCGAGCAGGTAGCTGAGACAATCATGCACCTTGCCACATCGACCACCACACATGAAGCTGCACAGGAGCAGGTATCGTTGTTACGCTCTGAAGAAGAAATCTTCAAGCTCTTTTCGCTAATATCTTTAACCGGACCTGACATACAAATAAACATTCTCAAAACCTTCCATGCAATGTGCCAATCTGCTTCTGGTTTTGACATCAGACTAAAGTTGAGACAGGTAACACAATTACTTCTCGCGCATTTTTTGTTCTTTCGGCATGTGATTCTGTACGTGCTAATAGCCACTATGATGTTTCATGTGATTCACAGCTCTCTGCTGTCCAAGTATTGGTTCAATTATGCGAAGCTGATAGCCCTACTGTGAGGGCAAATGCGTTGAATCTGTTCTTCTCCTTGACAGAAGATGGCGATGACAGCACATTCTTGGAGCATGTAAGTCAAAGGTGCGTCGAGACCTTGCTAAGGATTATAAAAAGTTCTAATGATGTGGAGGAGATAGCTGCTGCAATGGGGATCATTGCTAATCTTCCCAAGGACGCTCAGATGGCGCAGTGGCTTGTAGATGCCGAGGCAGTTGAAATTATCTGCAATTGTCTAACTGATGGGAACGGAGGTGCCTTGTATAGAAGCCGGGCAACAGAGAGTGCTGTTGGAGCTCTTTGTCATTTCACGGTTCCAACAAATCAGGAATGGCAGAGAAAAATAGCTGAAGCCGGTATTATACCAGTGCTGGTGCAGTTACTAACTTCTGGAACTTCTTTGACAAAACAATACGCCGCAATTTCACTTAAACAGCTATCAGAAAGCTCCAAAAGCTTGACCAAGCCAATCAAGAAGCGCGCGGTTTTCCTGTGCTGCTTCTCTGCCCCGGAACTTGGCTGCCCTGCACACCAAGGCATCTGTACAGTGGAATCCTCATTCTGCATAGTAAAGGCCAATGCTGTGGAACCCCTTGTGAAACTGCTTGGTGAGGAAGATTTTGGAGCTTGTGAAGCTTCTCTCGATGCGCTTTTGACATTGCTTGATGACCAAGGAATAGAGCACGGCGGCAAAGTGCTTGATGAAGTGAAAGCCATCGCTCCGATCATAAAATTACTGAGTTCACAGGTGCCCAGTTTGCAAGGAAAGTCTCTCAAGGCTTTGGAAATGATCTTTCGGGTGAATGAGTTGAATCTGAAGTATGGAACTTCAGCACATATGGCATTAGTGGATATTACTCAGAATAAAAATACTGAGATGAAATCTCTGGCTGCCAAGGTTCTTGCTCAATTGGGTGTGCTTGGCAAACAATCTTCTTATTTTTGATTGATTTGTATATCATATATTTATTGAATTCTGCAAAACGTCGGATTCTGAGTTTTTAGATTGGATATGGAAGTCTGTTCGTGTTTTTTTTCAAAATCTATGACCCATTTGATAACTATTTCGTTTTTAGTTTTCGGTTTTCAATTCTTATGTTAGAAATAAAAGGGAGTCAAAACAGAGGTCATCTGCAAAAGCTAAAGAAATAGTTATCTGAACTATTGAAGTTAGAATGGAAATGTTCTTCAACATGGATATCATATCGAAATAAAACGAAAAAACTAGAAATGAATCCCTGATAAAACATTTACAGATCATCGAAAGCGATAAAAATGCTACTTCTGAAAATATGAAGTTTAATGTCAGTGAACTGGGCAGCCATCGACTACAATTCCTTTAGCAGTAGGGCAAGTAGCCAACGGGCAGCCCTCGCCATTGTTCCCCCACCATTCAAGTCCAATTCCCCGGTTCTGCAGCGTAATGAACATCAATATGGTAACAAAGGCAGTTCCGGCATCAAGACCACCAGAAAGGACATAGTTATAGCGCGACCACACGTCTGGCCTGTACCTGTAGACAACATACCCGAAAAGAAATGCAACAATGATCCAACTGGTAAAGTTTACAGCACTAGCCGGGGGCATCATGGACGTGGCACCCAGCAAGACCGGCATGTTGATGAGACGAATCCAATTATGTTGGGGGAAAGCCATGTGTGCAAGCTTGACAAGCACAGGGGCAATGGCCCCACCTAAGAAGAACCAATTGACGTTCATGTATTCACCGAGGTTTCCAAAGATTCTTCGAGGGCCAACGAGCCCCCAGATAACTGATGCATCAAAGAACACGCGGTCCATTGGACAAGTCCACTGGCTATCCTTTGGCAGCTTGGAGGTATCACAAAGGTTGGGAATGTCACCCATCAGCCACCATGCTGTTACCAGGTATACAATCACTGCTACAATCGTTCCTACCACCTGTAATTCCACGAGGTTAGCTTCTGAAGATTTCAAACCAAAAATGTAATGCAGATTGATAAATCCGAAAAAACGAAACTGACCTGCGCTATGAACATTGATCTTGGTGGAATCTTCATGTAGTGACCAAGCTTAAAATCAGCCAGGAAAGTTAAAGCTTGAGACATACTGATGTAGCCATACACTTTGAAGCACATATTCGCTACAGGGTGCTCCGGGTACAAGTACCCGATCACATATTCCGTGATAATATTCAAACCCGGTTGCTGTTACCACGAAAAAAGAACGGAAAAATGTTTCAGAAACCTTTACCTAGCATGAACTTGAACAAGCGGTTGTAAACTTACAGCAAACAGCATTAAGCTTATAAACAAAAGTTCTAATTTCGTTACCTGGTTTGTTGTGGCTGTGATGATACCAATTGGAACTGTGTACAAAATGGCAATGGCACAAGCAAGCAGAACACCCCACCAAGGCAATTGAAGAGACTCGTTGTAATACTGGCAAGCAAAGAGGATAAGAGCAATGTTTACCACGAGGATGCCGAGAAACCACCATGTTGGCACTGATTTGTACTTTTTCATAAGCCTTGCATGGATATCCAACTTCTTTTGTCGTCGAAATGCATTTCCAATGTCCCTGCAATGAAGGTATGATGAAATTCAGTTTCAATTCACAAACAGCAGATCTCTAGTTTAACTTATGCTTACATTTTGTGAAAACGTTCAACGATTAAAACGTAAATTACCTTGCATTAAAGAGCAGAACATGCACAAGCGTAGCAGGAAGCGTGGCAAACCCGAGACCATAAGTCATAGCGAAGAAGGTGCTCAAATTTACAGGTCCGGACTTCGCATACGTAGGACGGTCAAGTTCAAACTTGGAATCAATGATGCTCAGAACATCATACGTGGTACCATTAGAAGTGAAAAGGTCACTAGAATATATTGGGAACTTCTTGGCATTGTAGATATCAAAAAAGTACGTGATGGGTGTCATCACATACATGACAAGAAAAAACCCAATGGCAATATTGGCAGTGGCAAACCATGGGCTAGCTAGCGGAGTACCAAGATACGATGAAATAGCCGCCCAGTCGATTGCAAAAGAACCGATACCGAGGCCAGACAAGCCAGAACCCAGTTGTTGGACAAGAATAGACTTAGGAGCAAGCCAACATACCCAAGAGAAAGATGTTATGATGTTAATCAGATAGCCAGGAAAGATATAGTAACAGAAACTGCAGATCATCACTATGAGGAAGAATTGGGAACGAGTCATTCCACCTTTCGGCCTTTTGTCCTTCTCATGCAGAGCTCTGCAGCAGTAAAGACTTGCTACTATGAGTACTTGCTAAACAGGCTACGAAATCAATGACTGAGTGATTATTACTGAACCAAAGATATGTTTACCTGAAGAGTGAAACCTGAACCAGATTAGAAGGCCACCACATTTGTTCCGGATCAACCAGAATTCTTCGGAAAATTCCAGCCCAGCCAAACCCTAACACCTAAATTCAAACAAGATCAACAGAAACTACAGGGTCAGACACCAGATTAGTAATTTTGGTTTGAAACAAACAGTTCATTGTGTTATTATTGTTACAAAAATTCAGCAGATTTGCAAGATTTTGATAATATAAACAATATTGAACATTATAAACGTATTTGTCATAGAAACGAAAAGCATATGCAAATATTGCTCCGAAATAGTCAAAATCCGCTATAAAACCAAATGCAATTCCATTAACACAAAGAAGAAGAAAACACAAAAGCAATCGAAATCCAAAGAAGAAGGAGAAATAAGAAAACCTGAGTGGTGAACATAACAAGCAGGGCAGGAATAAAAGTGAGCTTCCTCTTATACAAGAGCTTCACAGCAGACAAGATATGAGTAGCGTAAACGCTTCCAGCGCCCGAGTTTGCAAATATGGTGATCAAAACATGTTCCTTGATATTAAAAGGCCCCGGATTCATGGTGAACTCGAACCACGTCCCCTTGAAAAAAGGGGACGTCGGCAGCGTCCTTGCCATGAGATGGCCAATGGGCACGACAGCAATCTGGGCACAAATCGAACTGATGGACAAAGGGTTTTTCCTGTACCAGAAGAACTGGTTGACAAAGGAGAGCAAGATGCATGAAGACAAACCAAGAACCCACATTCTGAATGTGAGCACCGGAATGGTGGGGTCATCGGTTTTTGGCACCGTCAAGTCAACCTGCTTGATGGAGCAGTCGTTAACTTCCTCCTCCTCCGCCGCAGAGGCATCAACTTTTGCAGCGTCTATCTCAGCCATGAACACAGCTTGCAGCTGTTCCTAGTGGAAAAACAAGCAAATGTGTGAAATATATATTCAATATATATGCGTGTATATATAGATATAGATAGTTGTACAGTCGGCTCTGTGAAGTGCGTGTAAAATCACACAACGCAGAGAGGAAGAGAGGGCTAGGTTGGATACGGAGTATTGAATATTATATATGTGTATATCTGTGTATATATATAATATAAGAAGAGAGAGTGAGTAGGACTAGGAGAGTAGCTAGGGTTTGTTTGGATGCTTTAGAATCCTAACGGATAAGTGTATGTATATTATACCAGAAAGGTACAATATACATTGTAGTAACTCAATATGAATACTTGAAAGACTATGATCTTCTAGATATTGTATTTACGGTGCATTATGACCGTCAAATCTTTTATCAATAATCAAATGATCAAAATTTAACGATAAAAAGAGATTCTGGTGGATATGATAACGGTACAAGAAGAATTTTCGTAGGCATAGGAGTTTAAGAGATAGAGATTCGAAATGCATGTGAGAGTCCCAAGTCCGCCAAACTAAAAGGATTTTTGGAAAACTGTTTATTTTAACAAATTTGGCTCACACAATATGACATCCTGTAGCAGAAAAACAAGAAAAGAAATCTTCGTTTTCAGAAAATTTAATTTTATGGGTTTCCATCACATCACTTTCGGTATGGCTTAATAATTATTGGTTTTCACTTTCTGAATAATAAATGCAAAGATAAATAAGAGATTGAGAAATATAAACATATTTTAATGATTTAGGGTTTAGGGTTTAGGGATAGAGACGACAACAACCAAACTTTATCTTATTAAGTAAGATCAGTTGTATAAATTTTAGAATATCGTTGTCCCTCGATTTTGCACAGAATCTCTCATTAGCTCTAAGTACATAGTAAGATGGAGACAAAGATATTTATTTTAATTCACTTCCTTTTTTTTCTTATATGAAGATAGTTAATTCAGATTTCGGTTTTAATTGTGAGAAAAAATGTTTTCAACCAACTAAACATTTATAAATCCATGGATTTTTATGGAGTTTGATTGATTTATAGAGATTCCATATAAAATTTTGATTCAATTCACTCGAAATCTCATGGGAAGATGTGAGATTTGTGGATGCTTAAAATACACTACGAAATCTCTCCAATTCTCTCTAATTCCTCAACTTTCTCAAATTCTTTAAAATCAATTTCTAATTGAATACACCTGGAATGTTATAAACCTCTTTAAAATCCTAATTGAATACACCCGGATTTCTAAGGATTTTAACAAACCATCTTAAAATTCTAATTGAATACACCTTGAATTTTAGAGAATCACTTAAAATTCTGATTGAATACCCCTAGATTCATTAAAAGAATTAAAATCCTTCAAAATCCCAATTGAATACACCTCCTACATTTGATCTCACTAATTTTTCTGTAGATTATTATTTTTTTAATTTCAATTCAGTTCAATTCGGTTCAATTTTCATAGAATTGATTAATTGATGGGTTATTAATTTTATATCTGTCCATTTGGATTATGTACAACTGGCGTGGTCAATAAAACGGCATACTTTTATGCGTAAAGCAAAGTCAACTAATAAGCCAAGTAGCTAACCAACCCCACTCATCTTTTCGTAGGAAATTGGAAATCAAGACCAATTTTTAAATAGTAAACAACAAGATAGGTCACGAATAAATAAATAAATATGCTAATTAAAAAGGAATTAATAATCTAATCATAAACCATCACGAGCAATTATACGTCCACATTTTAGTCTTTCAGTCAATGTTATTCAATGTTTGTTATCAATTGATAACAAAATTTATCAACCCTATATAAGCCTTGGAAAATAAAACTTTTTTTTTTAAATTAACCACAAAGTGCTTTATCCTTTTAATTAATCACGTAGAGCTCGTTTGAACTATTATTATTTTTTAAATGACTGAAAATATTTTTTGTAAAAATATTTTTGAGACCAATCTTAGGAGAAAGACAAATAAATCCTAAAAAAGTACTTTTAATGCTTCCTAAAAAATTCACAAAGTGCTTTTAGAATCCAAAGATTTATTGTAAAACACGTTCAAACAAACGAGCAATATTTTGTAAGTTTGTTTTTATGAATGCCTTGCGTAACTTCAAAAGTCACCATCTTGCTTCTAATTCAATCGACAATTATTCGTTCATTGGAAACAAAAGTGGGAAACAAAGAAAGTTTGAGCGCGACGGGGAGACTAATCTAAACCTGCCATCCACTGATTCAAACTTCAATAGGCTCTTTCCGGCAATTAAGTTTGACTGAAGAGCCACTTCCACAGTTCCAGTTCTAGAAGACAGCGACCCAACTATGTACGCGATTTTTCTTGAGTACCCACAGACGTTCAGTGTCTTCACATATTTAACCGTTAGATCCGATCTAACAACTTAAATTGAGCGACCGAGGACTATCGTAGGTGTGTGAACCCTACAGATTTCGGGACAAAATCCATCAACTTGTAACGGCGGTGTGGGGGGAAAAAAATCAAAGTATCCATGTCTTATAAGCTTGATGAAGACACCACTACCACGACGGTCCCCCTTGAACAGTCGCAGCAGTCCGCTTCCAGCAGAAAAACCAGTACCGCAACCGTCCCATTCAATGTTCTGTTAAGCTTGCTGAACGATCGGTGGAAAAAGTTCACCGTTGTCGCTCTTTTCTTTGTCTTCGACATTAGCTGGCGAGAAGGTAGGACCTTGCGGGGGCAGGGCAATGACATTTATGGTTTACGTGAACGACCAAATGCAGGAAAATGTGACCTCTCAGAGAATATGAAACCATTAATTTCCAACTGCATGGTGCGTCTTGTCTCAAAATGAATGCCTGCTACCATGCCGTTGAGTCATTGACTGGCACTCCACAGAGTCAAGAGTATGAAACCCAGGGCAGTGTGCCCGACATGCACCCAACTGCAACCCCCCCCTGCCGTGGATTATTAGAACGTCGCCCCGTGAAAAGAGATTATGAAGTTAGTAAAAGAATCAATCCCTAATATGCTCCTAATTCAGTACAAGTGCAGAACACAGTAGCTGCCAGTTTCCCCAACAGTCAGTGAAATCCAAGGACATCCCTTAAGACAGATCTTCCGATATCATGTTAATTCTTCGGTTCTACGGTAGACTCTAGTGGATCACAATCGAATCATGTTAGGATTAGATGCATCTACAACTCAAACCCAAACCCACTCAGAAGACTCGAAAATCAAACGCAAGAATGCTACATAGAGTTCACACACTAGTATCTACGACGAACAAAATTCATGACATCTTTGAGAGAAAATGAGCAATGACACAGAAAAGGCCAGTTATTTTCAATACAAAATGAGACCTACAACAGTTACCACAAAAGCCAGTTACTTTCAGTACAGTAAAATGAAACCTACAACAGTTACCACACTTCATCAAGGAACAACATCAAATCTAGACCCTAATCCCAGAGCATATGCAAATGCAAGGAGACTTCAACATGTTTAACTTCAAATAAGTTTACATTTTCTAGCAATCGTATATGGCGAAATAGTCTGCATGTAATCGTACTGGTAACCAGACCGAACAGATCGAATCAAAATAAAGGAAATAAAGTCTGCTGTTGTCTACACACAGAAAAGCAGTCTAAAATTATCGGGAACCACCCAAGCGAGTTGGTCCTAACTATGCGCCTTTAATTCTCGAAACTGCAAGTTTGTTGTATCACCCCTCATTATCACAACCTCCCAAATCAAGCAAGTCCTACAGAGAAGAGTCGTTTGACGGTTTAGCGTGATTTTTTTAAGTTTCAACTCGGCACCTAATGGCCATGAATATAAACGGCTGTACGGATCGAAAATTGTGTTAATCACCTGAAAAACCGCATAATTCAACGCTTCCCTCGGTGCCCACCTGACCTCGCACCAGGATAGCGAGCGAATTGCAACCTTAAATTGACTGAGTCACGGTCATGCTCATCGAATTTATAACCTGCAAAATCGAGCTCGACCATTTACGCTGTAACAACTGGGTACGTTTTCAACTCCGAATGAGGGTATCAGCAGATAGATGATATAAAGACGTTAAACCGTTATCTTAAATATTTAACACCTATCATTTTTCAACACACCTAAGTAGCAAACCTGAGTTCGCCACAAAAGTCCTAGATTGACAGAAAGGGTAAAACGGGTCTCCCTCATTCCAAAAATGAAGTTCACGCACTTCCTCTCTTGACATAAAGTATACAGTTTCACTAGATAAACCTCCTCATAATGAGAATTCATCTTCGAGGAACAAAAGACGAAGTGTAAGCTAAAACATGAGACAACTATCCCGAGTGCACCATTGTCCCAAGCAGCATTCTTAGACTGAATTATATGGCTTCTCTCACCAGTCTCGCTGTCCTACTTGACTAATTAAGGGAAAAATCAAGTCCCAAGGAAACCAACCAGTTTCAAGGCATTCGCAGAATCTTGGAGGATAAAAAATGAACCATGAAGGCAATTGCTTCCATTGTTTGGAACAATTTACAAAGTTTGGTTTGTGGTATACTGGTACTGGATGACTTTGCTGACCATGCAACTTCCAGTTTGCAGTAAGGGGTGAAACCAAGACCTATGGGCAGCGGTAATCTATGTTCACCTCGTAAAACCAATAGAAAGTGGCCCCATGAATCACCTCCTTAAAAAACAAAGTCCCATGCCTTGAATTGTATGTTATCTCACTTTAAACGGAAAATAAATGCCACAAAACTAAGGGTTTGGCAATCTTTTAAATGGTTGAAAATGTCAGGTAGCTTTGGAAGTTAAAAGGGGTTTAAATTCACCAATCCTGTGTACAAAATTTCCATATGAATTGAAGCAACACAATCTTATTTGCATTGTAAAATTTGATTACGTATTGGCCTTTCCTTTATTTTCTTTTGGTTAATTACACAGAACTGCCAAACAACAATCCAAACTATTGATGAAAATCTTTTTTTTTTCTTTCCTTTTTCATGAATCATTTGGCAGTCCATCTTCTTGCGAAGTGAAGAAATTTTTTTTATGTAACTTCTCCAACAATGGCATAAGAAATGTCAACGAAACTATGGTGCTATGATTTCAACAAATTTAATAAAAATGTAAACTTACCTTGCAATGCATCCATAGCAGTTGCTGCATGGGCCGGACTCACAAAATCAACAAAACAAAGTACCAGTGGATCTCCTCCAGGCTGCAGAGATAAATTATTTGAGAATCCAACAGTCAATAACTTTTGAATCTTATCTCTTGGGAAAGATAAACTTACATGTCTGGATTCCTTGCTCACGAGTCTCACTTCCTTGTAGCCAACGAAAGGGCGAAAGATATCTTCAAAACCAAGTGAAGGTAAACTCGAGAAAGGTAAAGTGCAAGTAATGACACAAAGGGTTATAAAACTGTGACCCCTAGAAAATTTTAAGGATACGAGCTACTTCACGTCTTGTACAGTTGGGAGGCAATCCCTCCACAAATAGCGTACTGGTAGCACCAGGAGGAAGGGGAGCATCAGGCCGTCCACTTCCCATTCCTAAGACCCTATCTTTTGCAGGTGCCCCAGGGTCAACACCCCCAATTCCCATCATGCGTGGATCCTCAACAGCACGACCAGGTGGTCCTCCACTCATGTTTCTAGCAGATTGTCCCCCGCTATATGATGACATTTGCTGAAGCATAACTTGTAACATTAGCCCCCGAAAATGATGAAAAAATGTGACAGTTCTAGAAAAAGAAAAGTAAGTACCGCATTGCGCAGGTAGCGATCATACGACGCATTTATGGAGTCGGTATCTCTAATTCCTCGCATAGAACCTCTATCATCTTCATGGGGATAATAGTTAGGGAGGTCTTGACCACCCTGGGTATCTAAAAGATGAAGGATGTACTTCAGCATACCAAAAGAGAAAATAAAGAAACAATATTTGAAGGCTTATAATTATAAACGCAGAAGGTGGCATAAAGCTATAAACAAGAGAATATTAAGTTAAAATGCTGACGACCTAACAAAATCAAATTGCTATAATCACTAACTACTGCATCAGTCATAATCAGGTAATTAAGTTGTTACATGCCCATAAGGTACCCAAACATCTCAATATATTGCATATGCTAATTGCTAACACAACCACTTGAATTTTCCTATCACATTTAATACTAGCAGCTTAGTAGTTTATATAGTAACTGTCGTGATCTACATAGTAGCATATCTTCAAATAACTTCAATTAAAAACTCATGTATAATACAATCTGTACACCGATTAAGGCTTACAGAACTCGAGATAAGAGGCTGATCCTTGAATCAAACCGGGCATTTATTAAAGATGAATAACTATTAACAGCCTCCAGGGATATTGACACTTAAAATAAACTAATAACGAAGATGATCTAGGAGCCGGGACCAGCCAGCACGCAGCTTGCTCAAATATGACACTGGTCATATTACCAACAAATGGGTGTCCAAAATATATAGACTACCCTCCTCATGGATGCAGTACAACAGACCGAAACATCTTCACGAATGTGCATAATGAGATTAGGAATACTCATTTTAGCTCTCATATGCATGCTTTGAACAATGTTTACACTAAAATGTGTGTAGATAACACCAAATAGAGCACAGAAAACCAACAAGAATGCAAATTTATCACGTAATCTAAGCAATTATATCTCAATAACAACCATGGAAGCCCCATCTGAAAGCCGAATATGATGGCTTAATAAGCTTATCCACATAAACATCAAATAGTGATTAAACCACATACAACAAAGATCAAAAGATCCCAAATTTCAATTCCCCATTGAAAACCTAGTTCGACTACTTAAAAGTCAGCTGAAATCTCCATTTTCTGTTCACATTTCTTAGCGCATCTTTTGCATTTTGTATTTGTACTTCAACAATTCTGCTCTCAGGGCAACCAGGAAGATACTAAAATCCCCAAGAACCCTAATTTAATAAACCCCCAAACGCACGAAAAAGGGAGAGAGGAAACCCAAAAAAGGGGAAATTTGAGGAATTTAACATACCGTAATCGGAGCGAGGACGCTTTCCAACGACTGAATTCATCGCCGAGGGCGGCGGTTGTCGACCGTCGCTGTACCTCCAGTACGCGTCCGCCATGTTTGAGGCTTGCCGACCGTCACTACCTGCTTGGATTGTGGGCTCCACGGCGAGAGATATGGAAAGTGGAGAGAAAGGAAGATGAAAGATTCTGGTTTTTTCAGTAGAGAAGGAGAGAAAGAGGAAGAGTAGGAGAGGAGAGCACGGAGGGGGCAAACCTGTTGGAGTTACTTCTACCCCATATTCCCCGTTACTTGTCTTTTTGTTTTGTTTTGTTTTTTTCCCTAAAAATTGTTACAACCAATTGTATTGTCAAATTGCATTATTTGTCACTTGAACACAGACGAAATCGTAGTAATAGTTTATCGACTTTAATTTAATTGAAGTAATGGTCTCTTAACAAAAAATTTATGATTATTAGTTCTTTAATTCATCAAAACGTACAACTATGGTAAAATTTTCGTCAAAATAAGTCACGTGTATGGCACGGGAAGTTGAATGTAGAGACAATTAAAGAAAACAAAATATTATGGGTAAATTACATAGTAGACCCTCAGGTTTAAGGTTTATTACAACCCCATACAACATCTTTAAAACATTTTACTTTCATACATTTACTTATCATTTTATTTCAATTTCATACAACCGTTACATTTTCCATCCATTGATCCATTAAGTGATGGCGTGGCTGCCACATTTGTGCCACGTGGCAAAAAAAATAATGGAAGAGTGAGGATCCTCGCCGGATCCTTTTGTGAGGAGTTTGGAGATTCTCAAATCATATCCATTCATCGTACATCATGCAGTTAGAAATTATTCTAATTTGTTTTATTTAAAATTGAATATAAACAGTACCTGATGAAAAATGTCTGCACGACATACAATGAAATGATGTGATTGAAGGATCCGGTGAGGATCCTATCTCATACTGGAAATATACCATCAGACGCACAAAGCTGCATTTTGATGCAAAGCCACCTGTTCCCTCATGAAATAATTTCGTTTTCTTTTTTTATCCTTTTATTCAGCCGCATGTGTCATGCAAGTGACTCATTTTGACGAAGTTAACGAAAATGACAATAACTACATGTTTTGATAAGTTAAGAGATCAATGATCACAAATTTTTAGTTGAGAGATTATTGCTCTAATAAAATTAAAGTTAAAGAAGTATTACTCACTTTTTCTCTTTAAATTAATTAGAGTGAAAGGGATATGGCTCAAAATGGTAGAGCCATCAATTTGTAAACGTGTGGGCAGCAATGTGTAGATTGTACACCTTGTATTGAAAAATAAGGTGGACTTCTATATTTTTTTTGGGGTAAAACACCATGACAGAACATGGTGAAACCTTTATTACTAATTGAACAAATTTATAACAAAGGGCCAATACATGTACACAAAGCAAAATGGGACTTTCCAAACAAAACAACAAACGCCCAACCAAGTGATTAGGCCCAAATACACACACGAACAGAAAGAAACCCTAGTCCTTCTGCTACTAACACCACCGCAGCTCCTCTTGATCAGCTTGACCCATCTACCTCGACGAACCCCATAATTCAAACCTAACAACGCCTCAAAGAAGGTAGGAAAGAAGACTCCATCATCCAGCAACCAGTCACTCTTTTATTGCAACCACCAAGAAGAAGAAATCAAAGAAGTCAGTGGGACTCCCACAAGCAACACTGCCACCAAAGGTAGAACGAGGGAGGGAGGTGGTGCGAACACTCGAGCAGTGTGAACACTGAAACTCTGCACATCTTCTCGATGAACCACAACAAAATGTGGTCAAAAGTGATTGCAAACCGGATTTGGGGAGAAATTGATGAATGATGGAGTGAAATCAGAAAGGAAGAATCGAAAGAAAACATAGATTGATGATGGATGAGGGATGTGAATATGTAGGTAAAACAGGGGATAGAACAATTGATATGAGGATAAAAAATAGGTTCGATGGCTTGTGAGGTGGAAAGATCAAGAAGATCAAAAAGGAGAACAATGGGAAAACAGTAGCAGAAGGAAAGGAAGGGGAAAACAAAAAGAAGGAAAAGGCTACCACTGACCCTAGTCGGAGCTAGGGTCGACAGCATTACTGAAATCTGGAAGAAAAGAAGGGCAAACTCATACAAACAGTGAGAAAATCTCTCAGTGTGAAAGAAGGACTCTCACGTTCAAGGGAGAGAAGAAAAGCAAACCCCCGATACGCTATCAATTGTATTGACATAATATCGATACGTTGTCAACAAAATATTGATACATTTTAGTAAATTGATACAATACTTATAGTACCAATACATGTTGACAAAACTCAAAACTCATTGGTAAAGTTCTTTGCTTTTCTACTTTTCTTATTGATGTTTTGCTTCACCCACTGATATCGTTGTTCCAACCGAAACTCAAAACGTTTCAACGTGTCATCTATACATTTTCAATACTCCTAGCAAAACACAACTTATTAATATTGTTGACTAGTTTAAACATCGGTTAAGAGTATGAACAAGTACGTTGGTTGAGATTATAATTATTCGCAAAAAACATTTTCTGTTATGAATTCCAAAAACTAGTTGAGTGCCTTTGACCAAAGAAAAGATGGCCTTAACCACTTCTAACAATTCTTACCGACTTGTCGTCGAGTATTATTTTCGATCTCGATATAGATTACTTGATTTCCATTATTCCACAAAATTATATTATTATTTTTAGTACTTTTCATCAACCGGCCTTATCCTTTTCATCACCCTCATCCATTTTTTTCCAGCTGAAACACTATTTCCAGTCAACTCTCCAAACTCTACAAATCTGCCCCCACTCCTTATGCTTCTTCAATTTTTGGAGCATAATCTCTTCATACTCCTCCACGTATGAAGATTTCAGTTTTTTTGCTTCCATTTTTATCCTCGGCATATATATAGGCTGTGTTTTGAATCGGATCTGATTGTTTTTAACGTGGTGTTGAAATCTTTCAGTTTAATGGCGGAATCCGGCGGCAACCCCTTCTTCAGCTGCAGAAACTGCCATAACCCTCTTGCTCTTCGTGACGACCTTATCTCCAAGAAATTTCTGGTGAAAACTGAAAACTCAAACATGATTAATGTATCTTAGTCTATTATTTTCAGTAAAATTTAGGTTGAGACCTCGTTAGGGTTTTTTGCTAGAAGTGATTTTAATAGAAATACATGAAAATATTTATTAAAAATTATAATGCTTCTTGAAAAAGCAGTTGGAAGTGCTTCTGCATAAAACACTTCTATGACCCGGAAGAACTTACAATTTAGGGGATTTTAACGAAAAACTTTCGGTACTGTTCACTTTAACGAAAAACCACATTTTTACACTAAAAAGTCAATTCTGGTACTATTCACTTTACCTTTTATTTTATCCTTATTATTAAAACTTAAAGTTTCAAACATCTTTCATTAGTTTTCTTACAATTTATCGTTCGGATTTCGTTGTTTAGGCAAAATCAGGGCCGGCATACATGTTCTCTCATGCAATGAACGTCATTGTGGGACAAAAGGAGGACAGGAAGCTCATGACTGGTGTTTTCTCAGTTGCTGACATCTATTGCAGCAACTGTGGCGAGGTCTTAGGTTGGAAGTACATTCGAGCTTACGAGCAGACTCAGATGTACAAGCAAGGGAGATTTATAATGGAGAGAGCAAAGATTTCTAAGCAGTACTAATATATCCCCCCCATGACGTATGACAAGAATCGGTGTCGTGATCCCTGTACTCTATAACTTCAGCTAAAATAATTCGATTTTCGAAGGTTTACGATCGTTTGGGGATAATTTGTGCTGCTTCTTGTTGGTTCTCTGCATATATTCAGCAGAAACTGATGTTAGTAATATATGGAATAGAAGGTTAATGAAATCCCCCATCGGTAAAGTTCTTTGCTTTCATACTTTCCTTATTGGTGTTTTACTTCCCAGGACATCTATCTCTCGATATAATGGTCAAAGAAACTTCTTTAAATTAGTCCGACTACGAAACAACCGTCGTTCTGTATATCAATTTGTCGTTAATATTGTGTTGTTACCATCAAAATGTACCAATGACGACATGTTATCCACATTTTCAGCAAAATGTACCTTGTTAATATTGTTGACCAGTTAAAACACCGGTTGAAATTATTGACACACAAATAAAATTACATAAACGGGAATGTTAAGATAATATTGTTCTTGTGGATGCAAATTTTCTCCTCTTCGATCTTGGACGATTTTGCACCAACAAAACAAGGAGCACCTTAGGTTAAGGTCAAGAGCCTCACGCACCCACGATGAATGGGGGGGCTTTGGCCGAAGAACCTCCGATGCCGAAGTTAGAATTTTAGAGAGAAAAGTGTTTGGTGAATTTGGGATTTTTTGCAAGAGAATTGTAATGACTTTTTGGTGAAAATGGGTGCCTATTTATAGGTTTAGGCTTGCCCATTTTTCCCATGGTATGGTCGGCCCCTTAAAGGATTTTTGTGGTTATGGTTTTGGCTTAATTAGCCAATTTATTGGCTAATTAAGTATGAAGGAAGTTAATAGGAGGTTACAAAATTATTTGTTTGTATGAATGGGGTAATAAAATGGAGAAAAGTGTGAAAGGTGTGGATGAAAAGGGAGTGGCCGGCCCTTTAGCAATTTTTAGGTTAAATTGTATAATTTAATAGGTATTTAATGGATT
Organism: Cotoneaster glaucophyllus; assembly: GCA_036320875.1. Taxonomy (NCBI): domain Eukaryota; kingdom Viridiplantae; phylum Streptophyta; class Magnoliopsida; order Rosales; family Rosaceae; genus Cotoneaster; species Cotoneaster glaucophyllus. Next base: position 29,330,025 of record CM070070.1, on the reverse strand, counting down.
AATTGGGTAATTTAATCCATTAATTTACCCATTAATATTATTTTGGAGGTTACCTTGCAAGAAAAGGATTTGATGAGATGGATTTTGGATTGGTTACCTCTTTTTGGAGCATTTTTGACTTTGTTGAAGGATGATTGTCTGCTGCTCGCGTGTAGAAATCCTGGTGTACCTCAGAGGTAGTTTGGTCTTTTTCTGCTAAAATGTCCACGTGTCGCATTGTGATTATTTTTGGCTCCACAGTTCTGAACATCAAAAACTCCATTTTTGTCCATTAAGTCCTCAATCAAAAGTAAATCACTATAATTTAACGGTAAAAATTTCTAAGCACTACAGAAGTTTTGTAATTTGAGACATCCTTATCTTAATGTCTATGTTTTATATTAGTCCTCCCTCCCCTGGTATAGCACTTGACACTTGGGAATAAACTAGGGGCTACTTTGTTTACACTAATAAAGAGATTTTCTATGTGTCTAAAACACGGAACAGTACGCTAGATGTTATCGAATGAACGCTTGAAAACGTAAATTCCTACAGCGCGGCTAAGCTTGCGCGTGTTAAGCCTCTCTATCAGAGCGCGCGTAACTCTGCTCTTTGTGACTCAACCAAGTCCATCTTACTCAAAATATTGCAGAAAATTCTCTCTCCTCCCTTCCCTCTCTCTCTCATGGAGTTCGCACGCAACCATGAACCTCAGCCCTCAAGTCTCTCAGTCCTCATCCGTTAAAAGGTTAGTGCTTTTCTTTTCCTTTAAAATTTAATGCAATTTCTCTTTCAATTTCCCGACTTTGCTTGTAGTGCTTAACAGCTAGTAATCAATTGATTCAATTCTACAAGTAAAGAACAAAGCAATTTCCCAAATCTCTAATCATTTTTTAACCACAATTAGTGACTGGTTAAACAGGTCAGATCCTTATCCCTTCCCATATTAATATCCAATTAATTAATGGGTTTTTATCTTATTTTATTATATCCCATAAAATTTCACTTCAAAGACTCCAACTTCCCCCTTCCTAATCACTTATTTAATCATTTTTAATCTGGGTTTGTTAATCTTTATCCTCTCAGTGTTCTTGTTGCTTACGCTTAAATGCAAATCCTGTCTCTTTCAAAACCCAATTTTTCAAAATTTAAAGTTTTACTTTTGGAATCTTGCACGCTAACTCGGTTGGTAATCTTATCTTTGATTGCAGGTTTCTAGGTCAATTTTGATCTTGTTGCAGGTAATTAAATTTATAATCTTTCTCTTAATCCATATTTTCATGTTTTAATTTTTGTAGAATTTTACTCTCCTGTGTGTAAATTTTATCTCTTTTGCTTTTTTGCTTTTTTTTCTTTTTCTGGTTGCCGAGCAGTGAGAGGTGTTTAGAGCTGTGAATTTGTTTGTTAATGGCGGATTTGGTAGGGCCTAGATTGTACAGCTGCTGTAATTGCAGAAACCATGTTTCACTTCATGATGATATAATTTCCAAGGCCTTTCAGGTGAGGTTTCCACAATTTTAATTACCTGCAAAATTACGCTCTCTATGAACATGCTGCACATTACCGCAGTCCCTCTTCTCCGTCTGCACACCCCTTTTTTTTCCTCTAGCTGTTGGATTGAATAAGTAAGGGAGAATCAATAATAGGATCCGGGAGAGAAGAGTGTAGAAGGAGAAAACGAGTGTGAAAATCACTATCCTTTGCACAAAGAGGGTACATTTCATAGAATGATTGAAATTGGTGTGTCAACTGTCTCTGTAGGTTCTTATGCTTTTAGTTCTTCGTATTTCTTTATCGCTAATCATGAGGGTTCTTGGCTGTAATCAATATATGAACTGAATGAGCATAAGAGGATAACTTTCCATCTTTACATGAATAGGACACTTAGTTTGCTCTTTGTGCCCGATCTTGTAAGATGAATGTATTGCAAAATTACGCTCTCTATTAACATGCTACAAAATTACGCTCTCTATGAACATGCTGCACATTACCGCAGTCCCTCTTCTCCCTCTGCACGCCCTCCTCTTTTATTTTCCTCTAGCTGTTGGATTCAATAAGGGAGAATCAATAATAGGATTTGGGAGAAGAGTGTAGGAGGAGAAAGCGAGTGTGAAAATCACTATCCTTTGCACAAAGAGGGTACATTTCATAGAAAAATCGAAATTGGTGTGTCAACTGTCTCTGTAGGTTCTTATGCTTTTTGTTCTTTGTATTTCTTTATCGCTCATCATGAGGGTTCTTGGCTGTAATCAATATATGAACCGAATGAGCATAAGAAGATAACTTTCCATCTTTACATGAATAGGACACTTAGTTTGCTCTTCGTGCCGGATCTTGTAAGATGAATGTATTGAATCTGCTTAAAAAATCTGAATGTTTTGTTTCATTTCATATTCGGGTGTGATAATACGATGTGGGCATATTATTTTTGGTCCAACGTTGTTTTCCAACAATTTGTTTATAGGGAAAACATGGCCGAGCGTTTCTGTTCTCCCACGCAATGAATGTTGTCGTTGGGGCAAAGGAAGACAGACGTCTCTTAACTGGTCTGCATACTGTTGCCGATATCCACTGTGGTGATTGCCGCGAGGTGTTGGGTTGGAAGTACGTACGAGCTTATGAGGCATTGCAAAAGTACAAAGAAGGGAAGTTCATATTTGAGAAGTCCAAAATTGTGAAGGAAGATTGGTAGCAAAGGTCGCTGCCATTTGTTCCGATTTCTGTGTTAAGTTTACCAATATGCAGTTCCTATATATGTAGTGTTCGTGTTTGTACAGAAACTCGGCATTCCTTGACAATCTATCATTGTTTCTTCCGGTAAAGTTCTTTGCTTTCATACTTTCCTTATCGGTGTTTTGCTTCCCGGGACTTCATCTGTAGATATAATGGTCAAAGAAACATCTTTAAATTAGTCCGACTATGAAACAACAGTCGTTCTTTATATCAATTTGTCGTTAATAATGTGTTGTTACCATCAAATTGTACTGATGGCGACGTGTTATCCATATATTTTCAACATTTCCAGCAAAATGTACCTTGTTAATACTGTTGACTGGTTAAAACACTGCTTGAAATTATTGACACACGAATAAAATTACATAAACATGAATGTCAAGATTATATTGTTCTGAATATCAAAAACTCCTCCATTTTTTTTTCCATTAAGTCCTCAATCAAAGGCAAATAACTATAATTTAACGGTGAAATTTTCTAAGCACTATAGAATTTTTGTAATTTGAGACATCCTCATCTTGACGTCTATATTTGATATTAGTCCTGCCTCCCTGATATAGCAGTTGACACTTGGAATAAACTAGGGGCTCCCTGTTCACCAAAAAAAAAAAAAAAAACTAGGGGCTCCCTTGGTATAACACTTGACACTTCGGAATAAACTAGGGGCTACTTTGGTTGCCAAGCAGGGAGAGGTGTTTAGAGCTGTGAATTTGTTTGTTAATGGCGGATTTGGTAGAGTCTAGATTGTACAGCTGTCGTAATTGCAGAAACCATGTTTCACTTCATGATGATATGATTTCCAAGGCCTTTAATGTGAGGTTTCCACAATTTTAATTCCTTAATTTGATTTGATTTTTATTTTTTGAGAAAATGAGGTTTGAATTTTTACTTCTTTGGGGTTTTTACTAGTTCTTCCCAACTGATCATTGACTTTTGTAGAACTTTAAACTGATTTGCGTAGGGTTTCATGTGATTTCCGCAATCCCTCTTTCTTTCTTTTTTCTTTTTTCTTTTTGGGTAACATGGAAGAAGAAAAAGAAACACTAAGAAACAACTAATCTAGCTGTAGTGACTCCAGAGCAGTCATCCGAAAAGTTTGAACTACACAGGGAGGAGGCTCCGCAGGCTATTGAAACTCCATCTCGCTATTTAAACCCAATTTGGTTAACCCGTCAGCTGCAAAATTACCTTTCTATTAACATGCTACAAAATTACGCTCTCTATGAACATGCTGCACATTACAACTTCACGCTGCACATTATCGCAGTCCCTCTTCTCCCTCTGCACGCCCTCCTCTTTTATTTTCCTCTAGCTGTTGGATTCAATAAGTAAGGGAGAATCAATAATAGGATTCGGGAGAAGAGTGTTGGAGGAGAAAACGAGTGTGAAAATCACTTTCCTTTGCACAAAGAGGGTACATTTCAAAGAATAATTGAAATTGGTGTGTCAACTGTCTCTGTAGGTTCTTATGCTTTTTGTTCTTTGTATTTCTTTATCGCTCATCATGAGGGTTCTTGGCTGTAATCAATATATGAACCGAATGAACATAAGAAGATAGCTTTCCATCTTTACATGAATAGGACACTTAGTTTGCTCTTTGTGCCAGATCTTGTAAGATGAATGTGTTGCATCTGCTTAATAATCCGAATGTTTTGTTTCATTTCATATTCGGGTGTGATAGTAGGATGTGGGCATATTATTTTTGGTCCAACGTTGTTTTCCAACAATTTGTTTATAGGGAAAATATGGCCGAGCATTTCAGTTCTCCCACGCAAAGAATGTTGTTGTTGGGGCAAAAGAAGACAGATATATGATGACTGGTCTGCATACTGTTGCTGATATCCACTGTGGTGATTGCCGTGAGGTGTTGGGCTGGAAGTACGAACGAGTTTATGAGGCATCGCATAAGTATAAAGAAGGGAAGTTCGTACTTGAGAAGTCAAAAATCGTGAAGGAAGATTGGTAGCAAAGGGTCCTGCCATTTCTTCTGATTTCTGTGTTTAAGTGTACCAATATGATATGCAGTTCCTATACATGTTGTGTTCGTGTTTGTACAGAAACTTGGCATTCCTTGACAATCTATCATTGTTTCTTGCGGTTTGATTCTTGCCGTGTGCTTTGTGTAAACGGTGTAGATGGATATCATCTATCATCGAATTTATGTTTAATTACTAATCAGTTCTAGATGCAGCTTTATTGTGTGTGGAGAGAGCTATGTCCAGATTTGACCACAAAACGCACGGATTCAGTCATATCCTCTGGAGAAATGAAGCAGATGCTCTCACCTTCTCATGGAGAAAGGATGAGTCCGGTTGCTTCTCCTCTTTTGCACAAGGCGTCATTTGCGTCATTTTTTCCAGGTCATAATGATTCATTTGTGTCTAAAGATTCTGTTCTTGTTGAAGTTTGTTGATAAAATCGTTCAAGTTATTGGCTCTTGCCTCAGGGAACGAAAACAAACACAATCGAACAAGGTGCAAAAGAAGCAACCAAAAGGTTTGACTTTGAGATTGTCGAGTATGTTTAGCTATACAATGTCAACGAGCAATGCAAATTTATGAATTGTGCATCCTTAATGTTTCCGAAACAACTTATGAACGTCAACTTCCCCGAAACAACTTAATACTTCATACGAACTTCATCTCTTGCTTTGTTTAAAAGCGGATTCTTCGTTGCAAATTTCCACTCTTCGAAAGCTTCCGAATCCGAGGGATTGAGGTATCACTGATGTTTGTAAGCTTCAACATCTTGAAGGAGACAACCATATCGATCGGAACATTAATTTTATACTTCAACAAGCTCCTCCGGGTCTGTCAATAGTTCAGCGAATATGGAGTCCCAGGCGGAAGAGATATATAGTTGAAATTCCGAGGTTAGCTTCCTAATCTTAATATTTGTATGTATGTCTGTGGATCCATTGATATTTTTTTGTTTTGATGAGTGGAAGTTTATGTTCTTGTGTGTTTTGTCGAGCCAGCAGTCCAGATTTGAATCCAGTGGCTACGGAGGATGGTTCTGCCAACCAAGTAAAGAGTGGCTAACAACAAAGCCATCATTTTACTCGATTGCTGTGATATATGTAATTTCGCCTACACGCTTGCTGTCTCGGTGAATCCTCACTTCTATGATCAACGAGGATATGAAGTGATGTAGAACAAATGGCCGAGTGGATTGAAGAGGAAATAGACAGACAAAAGGGACGCAGCAGGAATTTGCAGATTTGGCGTTCGAGCTTCAATTTGGGTCCATGATACCTTTTTGGAAAGGATCGGCACCGTGGTTCACACACACTGCTTTGTTGTGACATATGATAGATTTTAGACGTTTGAGATTGTTTAAGCTTCCAAAACAGCTTTTTAAGCTCAGTAATAAAAATCGAACTTTTCGTTTGTCGTCCGATTAATAGCGTTTGCTTTCGTTTAGCGCTTCGCGTTGTCTCAGAGAGTTGTAATCTATTTATTTAACCCATTGGCTGCTTCATTGTAATCATCAACTCAATCTTTAATCAAATACAACCTTTGGAATTTCTCTTTAGACTGGTGGACTCCAGAACTTTATTCTTCAAAAAATTACGCTTGTAATCCTTGTTGGCTTCCTGCTGCGTCACGAAGTGTATCAGAACGGACAAAAAGTTTATGAAAGTAGCTCTTAGCTTGAAAGCGATCATGCATCTCTTTTATATCGAAGACATTCTTTTTCAAGTTCTTAAACTACGCAGTGGGACCTGAAAGTTGAGGCCCCTTTCGGTCTTGGGGAAAGGAGAGATATGTATCAGTTACAAATTGCTGAGATGATTTGGCTGTCATACGTACCAACTGATGTTTTAGCAGTTGTTCCTATTCCACAAGTAAGATAAGCCTCTCTCTCTTTGGAGTTTATTCCTAACTCTTAAGCATATCATTTAACCAAGATGTTGCTTATTAAATAAGTATACATTATGTTGGAAAATTTAATAATATTATTATTATATTAAATTTATTAATTGAATGAAAATTATAAGTGATGCCTTTTGGTGGAGATATATGTCTGTTCTAATGAAGAGTTGCAACTTTTGACTCTTTATGAATAATCATATACTTTCCAAAGAGGTATCTCAAATTCTATAAATAGGGAAGCCCCCTATAAACATAAGATAACTCTCATTCTTTACATATTCATACATAGAGTGCACTAAATATATATATATATATATATATATTTTTTTTTTTGACAATTGACGGCATTAAATGTATGGGAGGGGGGAATACAACCATTTCTATGGGGGAGACCACTGGGACTCGAACTTGGGTGAGGTGGGAAAACCCTTGCCACTAGTGCCACCGCAACTAGGGCCCTTGCCTCAGAGTGCACTAAATATTAGAGAGTCTCATTGAGTCCATATGAGAAAGTTTTCAACACAATTGTGGTTCATTAAACCTTGTGATTTGGAGTGCTACTATTACAAGGACGTGGTCGTTGTATCTTGGGAGACAAGTAGGGATCAACCATGAGCACCGTAGTGGGGTGTAAACTTGTCTTAAGGACAGAGTGTCTAACACTTGCCTCGACCGAATTTTCAAGTTTTTCTAATTCATTATGACATGTTCATTTAACATTAGTTACTATGTCATGCATTAATTTGATATATAATTGCATGAATTATTTCTTTATTTTTTATGTAATTTAATATTGCAATCAGATCAGACCCCAATTTTTCCAACACATAAATCATAAATTAAGATAGGTTAATTATATTCGAACTGATTCAATATTTTTCACACGATGATTAGATTAATTGCTGGTTGTAAGCATCGTAAGTGTGTGCAGTAGTCTTTCTCATAATCTTCGCAGAAATGAGGGGAACCAGGCACCTACGGATGTTCTGAACTTTCTTCTTGTGCTCCAATTTGTGCCACGGCTTCTTCGTATTCACTAACTGCGGAAGAACGTCGAGGGCTTGTCAAGTCTTTGAGATTTCAGAGGCCATGTGCGAAGTTTATTAAAGGACCTCTCGTTAAAATAGTTTTCTAAGAAGTTAGGACAATGGGATGAATGTGTTTTTGTATTCTTTTTATTCATCCTTTCTAGTCACGTAAGTTTCAAACTTAGTTTTAGTAAAGTTCTTTTTTAGTAGTCCATTCCATGAGTTTCATTTAAGTTAATTAATTTGTTGGATCTTTAGTTATTTGAAGCTCTTTGGTACTTTTTTTTCTTTTCAAAGAGAGATATAGATTGCTGGCAATGTGCTTGTCGAAGTGAAAAATGGTTGTGAACTTGGTACTTTGGATTGTAAAGACAATGATAAATTCAGAAATATCACACTTCATTCTCTATGCCCTATAAATCCCCCAAATGCAACACTCTTTGATTTTGGTATGTTTCTCGACTCCATACTATACAATCTGGTATGATGGGCTCAGTAGATTTTCCACAAAAGTTCTTGCACTGTTTTTAGTGGGTACGAAATCTAAGGTTTGTCTCTCTAAAGAATTTCAATTGGGTAACCTTTTGATCAAAACGTATAGAGAATCAGAAATATTTTGATCCCATTGGATTAATATTTGCTCCTTTTCATTTTTGCAATTCTTTTGATCTAAATCTCCAGACCAGTATTTTTGCAGTTCGATCATCACATATAAGTTTACGATTTTTTTTTTTGCTGGATCGAGCGCTCAAGCGGTAATCAATTATTGTTAGTCACAAATTGATCTCTTTTTCACGAATTTAGCAACTAAGAGTCAGGTGAGTGGTAATTTTACCCCTCTCAAAAAACCAATTTACTTTCACCCATGTCACACACATAATTGAATTTGTGATGATCTCGTGAGTTGTAAAAGGAATAAAAAACTAAAATAAATTTATTTGATGTATAATTAGCGATCTAGCTAACTCATATTTAAATATTTCTCACGTGTTTAAAAATGCACTATCCGTTCAATAAACGATTAAGACTTGATGGATTACTGGCATAAGGATGATCTGAACAAGTTTTGCGAGCAAAAAGGGGCGAATAAAGTGAAAAGCCAAGAGAGATTGGTGGAGTAGATTGGACATTCCCAAGTTTTGGCAAGAAAGAGATGTTCATGGTGGGTGGTGCACCTCCACCTACATATATCACTGTAACTAGCAAGCAACAGAAGCCATAACCCTAGCTAGCGCTCATCAATTTACCATAGACAAAAAGATGGCACAATTATTTGGAAGTTAGAAAGTCTATATCTATCTCTATGCATGAATCTAATTACATATTATATTAATTAATGGAGGGTCTATATCTGGAAGATTTTGTAGAGTAGAGAAGATTATTCCCTAGCATGGATGTCGAGGGGAATGTTTGTGGTGCCCCCACCTTGGAGTTCAAACCTTCTGCATCTGTTTTATATAGTCTCTCTGTGATATTTGTTATTGATTGATATGTGTTAAGTTTAAGATAACATAGTTAAAAACGATGAAGTTTATGAATATGTGTCAATCAATGATAAATGTCACAAAAAAAACACACAAAATGAGTGTAGAATATTTTAAACTCGCTTAAAAGAGTTCGTGTATATATGTGTGTTTTTGTGGTGGGAATGTTATGGTTCAAGAACTCTACGATAAAATAAAAAATAATTAACACAGTTTTCTAAATTATATTGTTGACGACGGCAGACCCAGATTTGCTTAGGCATTATATAATTTAATTTAGAATATTGTTTGGGTCATGCATACCCACTCATTGTTCTTGAAAAATCATCTAGTATTTGTAGAGTACTTGTGTGGGTGATGATGAAGATTCACGAAGGGCAAGAGTGTGGTGAGCGAATATTTTTTCTCACCTTATGTGACACGATAAAGCTTATCATTTTATTTATCATTTTTTTATGAAATTAAAGTTTAAAATTTATAAAAAAAAAAACAAATATAAATTTTAAATTTAAACTCATCAAATATAATGATGAAAAAAGAAAAGAAAAAAACAACCCGCTGGTGGGGATGGTGGAGTTAATGGGTGGAAGAATCTCAAAGACGCAGATGGTGATGAAATGACCTGACATTTCTGACGTGTTGCCAAGCAAAAAGAAGAAACTTTTGCTATTAAAGGACTGACAGCCATCATTCCAACCGACCTTTAATATTACTTCAAACCAATAAATAATCCAAATTCAACCGCTAAATACGTACACAATCAACGCACAAATCCAACCGTTAACTACCAAAGTAAACACACAGAATATGTCATTAATCTGTATGCGCAGCTAATTAACAAATTAATTACCGACGCTTGCTAGCTAGCTAAGGCAACCGAAAATAAAACATTGCATTCCAGCAGGAAATTATAAGCAACCGCATAGTATAAATTGCTGTGTAGATGATCAAGAGGTAGACTCTGTGAGTAATCTTATGAAACCCTAATAGGAAAATCGGGGACTTCCCCGACCTCCTTTTCATGCAACTTTGTATAAAATTCCTCGTGAGTCATGAGACACCCCTTTGAAGCAAAACCAAAAACATATTTCAAACATGCATCGAGGCAAAATTAATTAGAAAGAGGGTGAGAGTGATGAGAAATTCTTCTATGCTCCGGTGTACAGATACTCCGAAGTATACTAGAAAACTTAGAGAGAGAGAACACAGGAGGTTTAAGTACAATTAACACTGATGTTGAAAAAAAAGAGGAAGAAAAGCTCAGGTACCCTATTACTTTGTTCTTGTTACCAACTCCAATTCGAAACAAGCCATCCAAGACACAAGAAGCAAAACAAAACCAAAATACCAATCTTTCTTCAAGATCACTACTTTTTTTCTTTTTCTTTTCTGGGAATTGAATTACCATGATCCTCCACCTAACATTCCATTCCAGTACCCACCACCAGAATCTCCTTCCCTTCCTCTATTATTGTGCTCATCAAATTCGGCAGCAGTAGTAGTGGAGCTCGGAATCTGCTGCTTAAAATCCTGATCAGTAGGAAACAAAAGCCTGGCATGACTAGTAGTATTCTCTTGCACACCTTGTAGGCACCCACCATAACCAGCACTCTCAAACCCATCTAGAGAAAAACTAAGCCCACTTGGCTTGAACTCTTGCATAGGAAACCCAGCTGAAAACATTGTGATATTATTCGAATGGTCCGGCACCGCCGCTGCTGCCATCGGTACGAAAGACGTCAGCCCCCTTGATGCAATCCCGGTACTTTTGAGCAGTTCCACAGCAGATGAGAAATGATGAGATGTAGTAGTGCCCGAAGAGCTAGGGTTTGGGTGGTAGGTTTTGTTGTCAATACTAAAGGATAGTTTGGTAATATTGTTGTTGTCATAGTCCTGATCAGCTGTTGGGTATGCAAGGTTGAGATCTTGGCCTTGGAAGTGGATCTTGTTAGGGTTTTGAGAAGCAGACTGAGGAGGAAAATCACTATGCGGGGTCAGATGGTGATCACGATCATGAGCAACCTTCTTCGCTGAAGACGTGGACGGTGACGATGAATCGGAATTTGATCTCTTGTTGTTCTTCCGCGAGCCTCCACCCACAGGAACATTTCTCAGAGATCCACCTTCAGTCCAATACCTTTTACAAGTCTTGCAAAAGTATCTTGGCTGAGAGAGGCTGTAATTGTTGTAATAACAGAATTTTGTGGTGGTGGAATTACACCTTGGACAATTCAAAGCTTGATCCTTTTGTGGCCTTGCCCTTCTCTCTGTGATTGGCCTTGTAGAAGAAAAATCTTCCATGGATTTAACCACTCCAATACCCTGAAAATAAAAAATAAAAATACACCCAAAGAATAGGCCATAACTTTGGTGATCGAAAACCAACAGAAGTATATTTGTCACTTGATTCTAATGATTTTTATTTATCAAAAAAAAAAAAAGTATATTTGTCACTCCAAAAAATTTATGAAACAAAGATGGAGAGAAGGAACAAGAAAGTAAGAGGAAGAAAACAACCCACTTTATCAGATGATGGGAAGAAGAAAAAGAAAAGAAAAAGTGCAGTCCTTTTTAACTTTCAAGACAAAAAAATGGAAGACCTTTGGGAGATGCAACTATATAAATTCAGATAATATTAGTGGAAAGAAGAAAAGTAAATTATTACAACTTTAAAACTAACTAATATATCAAGGAAGATAATTTTCCAAACCCAAAGCTAATTAAGCTAAGATATTTCTAAATATTAGCTTTGAAAAACTCAACCCTAGAAGATAATTTCATGATTTCATGGAGGAAAAAGAGAAAAGGGTTTTGCTTTACCTGTGGCCAGTGAGCTGTGTCCATGGATTATCGAGGAGAAAAGGGAAGAGAGAAAAGGAAATGTGGAGTCTTTAGAGAGAGGAAAACCACCCACTTTTCAAGCGCAGATGGTCTTAAAGGCAAAAGATGAAGCACTTTGCTGAAAGAGATGATGGTATACGTGGTGTGGTTCCATGTGTTGGCCAACTATATGAGAGAGTGAGAGAGAGAGAGAATGGTAGTTTCGTCTTTACAACTTTCACTGTCATGGTATTATTATGGAAGTTCTAACTAAATACTCTTGTTATTGTTTACTTTTATCGAAAAATGACATTTTTATCTTTTCTGGTACTATTCACTTACACTTTTATTTGTCATTTTTCATTAAAACTAAAGTTTTTGAGGACTTTTCGTTTGTAGTTTTCCTTATTTTTGTCTACTCAAAGCACGACTGGTATATCACGTGTCATAATAAAAATAAAATAATATTTTCTCACTGCTTGTATTATGAAATAATTTATCAAACCGTGAGCACATGAAAAAATCTCTCCTCATACACAGTTTTTATTAATTTTAACTGCATAAAAGAAAATCGAGATCCAAAAGTAAAGAGTAATGTTAGAGTAGACTAAATTTGAAAATTTAATGAACACTTATGTAATAATCAAATCATCAACTTTCATGTCATTTTATTTACAAAAAAAATTTCGCACATTTAGTCTCTCTAGTATAATAACATTACCCAAAAGTAAATAAACGTGTATGAAAAAGCATACATAAATCATTTTCTAGATTACTATTCATGTACATACATTTGGGAATAATGTACATGCACTGATGCACATAAGTTTATTAGAATATATATAAATTCTTTCCCTTGGTCAATGTCGTCATTCATTCTTTTCTTCGTGTGCGTCTATGTGCATATGCACTATAGACTTTGGTGGATTCTTTCTGACCAGAGACTAAGGAAGCTGGTGATGAATTTTCCTCCACTACATAATCACCTCTCTCTGTTTACCAAGTTAATTTCTTCTCTTCACTTTTCCATTTCTCTTTCTTGAACGTGAAGGATGCATCGGTTCTATTTGCCTAAATGAACTAGGCAACTACTTATAACTTTTTGCAAGACTGCCTGTCAAAGGAAAGTGACAACACTAACACAGACAACAACATTGGAGATATTTGTAAACTTGGTGAGTATCCTAAGGATTCATAAATCGTGTCTGTTTATCGTACATCGTGCGGTTAGTTTTTGTCAGGTACTGTTTGTATTTAATTTTAAATAAAAATATTAAAAATGAGTTATGACCGCACGATGTACGATGAACGAGTATGATTCACGGATGGATCCTTCCAAATAGAATCCGCTGAGGATCCGGATTCATAAATATTATATTATTATATTTGTTCTCTGGTTATGAACTTCTAAAATCATTGCTAAGATGAATATTGATTTTGGACAGATTTTTAGTCTAGTTCCTGTGTCCTATTTGGGAGAAAAATCCAAAGCAGATGGTGACCAAAGTAATCACGAATGTCTCACTCCAAAACCATATATTAAGTTTTGATGCTACTCTAGTTACATAAATATAGCTAGTAATATTAAGGTCTAGTAGGTTTAGCAAATTATAAAGCTTAAAAAATATAAAACAAAAAGAATAAAAAGGATAATCTCAAAAAATTTACGTATAGTTAGAATTTCAACACACATAACAATACGTGATAAGTTTAGAACGTTATATTTATCTATTAGATGCTTGTAAGTGTGTCTATGATAAGAATTGATGAGACTAAATATGCCAACTAAAATACCAACGAGAAAAACTTAGATGGTAATTTAACTCTTGGAAGATAAGCTTAGAACACCACAACTTTACGTCTAGTTGCATGTAATTTGCCCCTCACCGTCACGACATGATTTAGTCAAGACTAAAAATCATATCACATACTAAGACAAACATGTCAAGGAAACTGGTGCGGTAGCTGACGCTGGGATTCTGAAATATGGTGACGGCGGCAAGGCAACTGCAGAAGAGATGGGGACAGTGGACACGCGGTACGAGCTCCGACGATCCCACCAGAGGAGAGCTCATACGGTGGCGAAACGTGTCGACGATGATGAAGAAGGAGAGAGAATATCTAGGGTTTTGCGCTGGTGCTTCTAACTTTATCCAAACCTCCATCCCATCGAATCAATTAAATAATGAATAAGCAAAAACACAATCAGCAACTGAAAAGCAAATGGGGAAGGTGCGCGCACATGTGGCGGTGTCTTTCCTTCTGCTTACCGTCGTACGATTACCTGACCAGCATAAGACTTCAGTCAAACTCCCGTACGTCACGAGAGAAGTTTAGGGTTTCTACTGCAGCTACCGGTGCCTAATCAAGCCGAATACAGACATCAACATGCATTTTAAGTTTTAACTTTTTCATTACAATTAGTCATCTCTTCATAACAATGTGTTTTAATCTCACCATAATATTAATACCTGCATTGTGGCATTCTCCTTTCATGTTAATTCTTCTCGTTAGTCACGAAATGATGGTTTATTATTAAAAAAATACTAAGGAAAATGATGTAATTGTTATGTTTTTTTATAATTGATTTAAAAAGAGAAAACAATCATAACTTATCACATTATGTAATCTACAAAATATAATATAAAACAACGATTTCTCGAGCACCACCCTATTAGACGCATGATAGTAATTCAATACTCTATTTACTAGAATATTGAACTACATGCAGTTACAAATTAGTGTTGAACGTACTAATGACTGTAAATATATATCGTTTTCGCATTATCATGAGTCGAACTTTGAATCTCCTCAAAACTAAATAGAGACCGATGTCTCAAACCATATGATCATGTGCATGTGGTTAAAAGCTTTGCTTTCGAGGTCTTATTTTCGGTTTCAACCTCTCCTAATAGGCTAATATCACCCTTTTATAAAACAAAAACACAAATTCGAACTGGATATTGTTCTTTCTCTGGTCGGATTCTATGTGGTTTTAGATTAGAAAAAACACAAAATCATTATAATCTTAATAGTAGAACACTAAAAGCTTTCAAGTTCAACAATGGTTGTGCTATGCACACACTTGTTTGTACCTTTCGCACAAACCTCTCAATTTTCAACTGTGAGATCGTATGAATTGAAAAAAATTGAAAAACAAAAATTATCGAAAATATATCAAGATAAAAAAAGTGTGTGAACAATACCGCCTTTCAACAATGGCTACGGTTACTTACACATGCGACAAACAAAGAAAGGGCATTCCTAATTAAGCGAAAATTTGGATGCCAATTTGCCAAATACCAAACAGAGCATTCCATTCTTGGACCTAACCATCTTTACAAGAAATAACCTCACTCTCTCTGGGCCGGTCCAACTTAGGTGGACCCACTTACAAAAGCAAAACGAACGCGTGGGGCCCAATAAACATTCAAAAATTCAAACCACGAGCCTATACATTAAGCTATGAAGAGCAAATGAAGCTTCCTCCCCACCTTTTGGATTCTTGTAAGATTTTTCCACATGTTCATCTAAATCATGCTTTTGCTTTCTAACACCTACTTTTGAATTGCTTCCTAACACCTACTTTTAAAAGAATTTTTATGAGTCTCTAGAATATTTGTATCATAGTGTATCATTTAACGTGTTATGATATAAGTAAGCGAAGTAGTTTATACATTTCGTTTTGGAGCTGAGAAATGCTAAGGATACTCACTCAAAAGTAACTCTCCAGAAACTATCTGTTTCCTCACATTTTAATGTCAATTATCATGTCAATATTATAAAATATTATCCCTGAAGCAAGAGAGGGCACGCTTCTAAAAGAATCCTACTTAACATTTCTCTTTAGAGATATATGAATAAAAAAAAAAGCACTCGTTTTATTATATTAGAGAAAAAGTAACACCGTGTAAAAGTGTTTTTAGATCACTAAAAAACCAAGAGGATCCTCGCAGGATCCTAGATCCTCTTTGTGAGGATCCTGGGAATTCTCAAATCACATCCGTTCATCGTACATCGTGCGATCAAAAATCATTATAATTTTTTTCATTTAAAATTAAATATAAACAACACTTGACAAAAACACGATGTGCGATAAATGTATATGATTGGAGGATTCTCAGAATCCTCACAAAGAGGATCCGGCAAGATCCTTTCTCACTAAAAAACCCCCTGCTTTTTATAACAACTCTTGGTGCCTTGGTTTACCCAACCCAAAAGTTACATTAATCCTTATTTAAAGGATTACTTGAGGGCCAAAACAAGATAATTAATTAACATAGCATACCTTAACAAGTTATTAGGCCAGTGTTTCTTTCACATTACACCTATTTTATAACACATCACAAGAAATTTGAAAATTTTTAAGCTTGTAACATTCTCTTTTTGAAAAGCGCGTTAAAGCCGTTAACTAAGCATAATTTGTCCCCTAATTTCACTTAAGCATCCAACAAAACCATAAATTAAAGCTACATTTCTTGATCAAGCTGACTTCTATGTTTTGTGGGACATCAGGAAATATATTGCAGGAAGTGAAAACTTGATACTACGGGGAGGGAAGAGGAGGCCAAAAACAACAAAGTGAATATGATCCGAAAATTAAACATATTTCCACGTGAAAGTCACGCGATAAGTGATATAGAGACAAAAGGACATGTACCGCGGACACCCGTGACACCTTAATGTCACCACACATGATAATCGTTATAGACAGGATATTCTCCGTTTTTGGCAGAACGGGTTTCGGCCACAAAATGAAACGTGCAACTAACGGGTGTGCATCGCCATCAATCACCAAAAGAGTGGTATGTGGCATGAATAATTTGCCGAAAAATAAAACAAATATCAAAAGAAGGCATACAAATAGTATGAGGGGCAACATATGGGACCAATGAAATCCTAGTGCACAACATTTATCACCTTCAATTTACTCATTCAACTTGCAGACATCAATGAACTTCTGGACTGCATTGTGGTATTGAGTTCCCTGTAACCAGCACGCACGTTGGATTAATGACAGCTTAGCATCAATATCGGATGATGGATTATCATATTATACCAAAAATCCTTGTAGTATCAATAATACACGACGACATCTTTAATCATGTATAAGTTTCTTAGCATACGATTTGATAAACATACCTCCCAGTAAAGTTGGTTGCAGTCCATGCACTGCCAAAACTCTAGATTCTTATTAAACAAGCAGTTAGGAATTCTTTGGAAACCTTTCGCAGCTTCAACAGCCTCTTCAGTAGTCAAGGGCTTTTGGATAAACCTACCATTGCATTTGGTGCATCTTGACATTAGCTGATCCTCACTAATTTTCAGTTGGAAAGTTTCGATTATCTGCAAGAATACTTCAGAATCAGATTGATCCTGTAACATCGCTTCAATCCTTCAAATAGCTTCTTCGAAGGTTATTATCTAGGAACATTGTAATAGCTACGCACTTCAAAAATTAAACGAGAACCAAGAGTCTAGGTTGGTAGACTCAACTCAACAGATCCGTCCCAACTTCATCAGATACATAAGTGATCCGAAAATTCTCAAGTTTCTTTATCATCTATAATTTGAACTTTTTAAGAAAAAATCTCAAGCACCAAATACAAATTTCAACTATTATAAACAAATTTACATTGATCGTAATAAGTTGACATGATTATTATTATTTTCTTTTTTCAAATAAAGCCGCATTAAATCCAAAGCCTGACTCAAGGTGGTGAGAAGCTAACCTAAAGGACCATGAACCACTTGCAATATATACACACACACAGAGTAAAATTGTCCAAGCATGATGCATGCACAAATGCACATCTGATTTTCACAGCAGGCGCAGAAGTTTCAAAATGAAGACAGGCATACCTCAAGTAGCTGTTCGTTCTTGAGAAGACTCTTCACCCTATAGATCTGATTGTTTATTAGATAATCATGTCTCAGCAGCTTGGCATCCCGCGTCAACAGCACTCTCTTCTCTTTATTTGCTTGATCTATTAACTGCCTGCACAAAATGAAACCAAATTAATAATTCATTAAAAAAAATCTTTAAAACATATTCAAAATCTACAACATTTAACATACAAGAGCATGATCATGAGAATACCTGGGTTCAGGCTTTTTCGAATACGAGATTGCAGCATTGATCCCTACACATCTTAAATGTTTAGCTAAGCCTTCGACCTGAAAATAAACATAAGCAAGCAAGTAGCATGTGACATTTCAGCCACGGAAACCCTTTGGTGGGCGACCTTGCCAATCTTCAAGGAAAGTGGATATAAAAACTTACCATCACGTCACATAGAAACTTCGGTTGTCCATCACCCCCCAAGGCCAAATCCCATGGTGGGGGACCTTGCCAATCTTCAAAACTCTGTCCTTGCTTTTCATTACAAGTCAAACCCTCTGATGACCCTTTTTTTGCTTTTCTTTTAGAAGTTTTGGCCGTTTTGTCTGATTCTTTCAACAAAATTTTCTCCCCATATTCGTTTACAACCTTCAAGAGGTATTCATCCATGGGAAGGGTATTCCTATGCCCTATCCTCAATGTCATTCCCTCTTCCGTAACTATATTAGGAGAAACATAAGAAGCAGTAGCTCGGGCTATATCTATAGCTTCACGAACTTTCATCCTTACAATTTTATTACATATATCAAGCTTCTCAAAAACCACTTTCAACCCAAGAGTCACAGTTGGGGGATGCGGTTCAGTGGGACGGTGAACTAGTTTCCCTGCAATGAGAAACCAATAACTTTCCTTTATCAACAGAATATAATGCAAGAAAATGTGCAACAGACGCATAAACACGAATGTATATATACATATCTAGCACGACTAACCTTCCTTGATGACTTTGGCCTGGAAGACATTGAATATCTCAATCAAGCAGTGTGCGTCCATTGCTGCATATGTTTTCTGCTCTTCTGTAAGAGGACGACATGACCAATCACTACATTGAAGTTCCTAAACAAGACATATTTTACATTAACACATCTTTATAGGAACTAAAAATTCCCATCCCTTTATTCCATCAACATTCCATCGTGTGGTTAAAAGTCTAAAACTTCCGATGCAGAGTAACACAGAAACTTGGAATTACGGAGAATCGAAAACCTTTCTAAAACCAAACCTTTGAAAGAGAAATTCCGAGGACTTCTTTGCAAATACTTGCTAAACTCTTGATTTGCTTGGAGGCCTTCCTTCCATGTTGCTTGTGCTGCAGGTGATTGTATATGCTCGTAATATCCATAAATGGCTCCACCTGTTCACCAAAATATCAACCGAGCAATGATCAAAACAGAGGAAGACGAAAGAAAAGTTTCTTGATTTTAGCTAAAGGGTTGGATTAGATTGCAAAATTTAAGACAACCCAAATCCCAAAATCTAAACTTTCGCTACAGTTTCTGCAAAATATGAAATTTTCTTACCTTGTCGAACCCAGGTTCGCAGCCATTGGAGCTGAAGGTGGAGGACAAGTATATCAAATCCTGCTTAAATCGAAAACCCAGTTTCAGAATATCGGGGGAAACGAATGCGTCCCTCAGCAACTCCCAGATCGGCGGCAGATGAATGGTTGACAGATCGAGCAGGAAGACAACTGAGTCGTCCGACTCGTCCGAGTCTCCGCCGAGTCGGGAGCCTAGTTGACAGGCGAGTTGGAGGAGGAGGACGGTTGGGAAAGACGACTGGGGGGTGCGGGTGCGGATGGGCTTCCACTCGGCATCGAGCGCAATGATTCTGCAGCGAGTCAGAGACCGAGTTAAGTTAGTGAACTCGGGCGAGTCGGTGGATGAAACTAGTTGGATATTGAGGGGCCTTTGTGTATCCATGGAAAAAGTGACACTAGCTTCATTCCTCATAATTCGATGAGGGTTTTGGGTTTCATGTGTCAAATATGTTGAATAGGGTAAATTGCATTTGAACCTTTCAACTGTTAGCCCAGTTGAAAGTCACCTCCTAAATTATTATTTTAGTAAATTAAACTTATGAACTATTTAAAACTTACCAATTAACCATTCACCGTCATATTTGATGAAATTTCATTCACTATGCCGACAAATATTGGCACAACTTTGCTCTCAAAAGTGAATCGCGCGTTGATCATGGCAAAACTTTACCCTCAAGAGTGAAGTACGTGTTGGTCACATGCCGATGTTTGATTGCAAAGTCAATGAAATTTCATCGAATCTAAGAGTGAGGGGTTAATTAGCAAAGTTTAAATAGTTCAAGGGGTTGATTTCTTAAATGGCCTCAAATGATCAATCTATCACCTTTAGGAATGACTATAATATTAATATGTAATTTATACAATGTACTAAAAAAATGTAATTTTTACAATCACCATCTGACAGTCAGATATAATTCATGCAAATATAAGTATTTAATACAATCACCGAACTTATTCTGCCCTAGGGCCAACTTAGCTTGATTCATTTAGTCTGATTCCCTTTGGTCCTTTAGTTAGAGATTAATTTTGTCACTTTTAGGACTATATGTGATCCAGAACCCTTGGACCTTAGAAGCGTAATGAGTAAATATAGTACGAATAGCAACACCCGATCGATTTGCGCTTAGAATTGAAAACCAAAAGTTATAGATATTCTAACATTTACACTATGTTTGGATGAAGAAATGTAAGATTACTAAATAATTTTAAAATGACGAAAATTGAAATGACAAGATTTTATTTTCTAGAATTTGTAAATTTTCTTGTTTGGTTAACCTAAAAGAACAATGGAATTGAATACGGAATTTGTTATTTTTAAACTCTCAATCATAGAAATTGGAAAATGACACCTATTTACATGGAATTTGAACTTGGGAATTAAAGGTCTCAAATTCCAAGTTTTTTTTCGACGCGGAAATTCTAAATTTCTATGTTTATGAATCCAAACAAGGAAATTGGTGCATGTCAATTTATAAATTCTGACTTTTACCAAAATTCTAAGTTTATTTTCCTAATCCAAACATAGTGTTAGGGTATATTAAAAAATTAAGAGAAAAAAAAAAGTTTTACATCGAAAGTGAACTTTCAATTTTATTATGGCCCCTCTATTTTTATTTCGATCAATTATTCAGTTAAATTAAGGTCCAAAACATAAACTTTATGGGCTTAAATATTTCAGCCCAAGATCACTGTTGGACATGCTAAGTATAGGCCCAAGACACGGCCCGGTCCAATAGGAAACAGTGGCTCCAGGTGATTAAGAAGCGAACCCATGCTCGCGCCAAACCTCCCTCGAATCAAATTAGCGCGCGAAATCTCCCCATTGGTTAAATAGCACAACCAAGGTATTAAATATCGGTAATATCGGAAATATCGGTAGTCCGAAAACAAGGAAATATCGATGGAAATATCGGGATAATATCGATATCGATAAAATTTCCATGGAAACCACGGAAATTGTAAGAAAAACTTGGAAATTTTTATTGAAACTTTGCAGGATGTTTATTTAGTCAATTATCTATTAGTTTATCACAAAAAATTGGAAGGAAATGCATTGCATGATGGATTTAACATTATCAAGTTGATTATATAGCGAGCTGGCAAACATTGTAAGTGTAGAAAATATATAGTAATTAATGAAAGAAGTTTAAACACACCAAAATCATTTATATATAATGAATTAGTGCAATATTTTACACTTTATACATTACATGGTAAGATACATGAGTGACTTAGTACCACATAGAGTTCCTATGAGGTTCAAAATTTTCACTATCTTCATCATCTCTACGTGTAGAGTGAGTGTATTGTGAAGAGTAGTTATCAAATGATAAATCCCCAAAATAGTTTTCCATGTAATTGTTAACATGCCACCCATATGGATCCGAGATTGGTTGACGTTGTCCATAACCAAAATCATTTGAAGATTGAGTGTCGGATTCTTTCCATGAGTCGCTCGATTCCATCCCAACATGAATGAGATATGAAGGGTAGGGAAATGGTTGGTTAGGAGTATAACCATAGTTACTACTTCCTTCTTCACTTGACAAAGTCCCCTTGCCTCTTTTTGTACGAGTATAGTCCTTCCCTATGGCACCAATTCCTGGTCCTGCCCGCCTACTGCCATGGTCCTCATCCTGTGTTGCATGCGTGAAGTTTGCCTCACCAGTGAAGGGGCTCATAAATCCTGGAGGTGGTCCATAATAGTTTCCATATCCACCACTACCTCCAGCTCCACTACCTCCTTCATCATTCCCACCTCTGGTAGGTGAGTCTCCTGATCTTGTACTAGAGCTATCATTAGTATCAGCACGATGTTGTGGTTGTGTAGGATTGGAAGAAGGTGGAATTCCAGTGTTTCTTGGTCTTGGGGGCAAAAGTTCTTCGAAAGAGTCAGCGCTGCTAGATCCCACCTCCTCCTCTAATACTCTTTCTACATTTATCCCTTCATTACGTGCTTCTTCAGCAACTCTGGGAGCTGGGTTGCCTTCATCATCATCTAAATGAAGAGGTCTAATCCACTGATAAAGTTGATTACCCTCTGTATCATCATCTTCAGCAACAATATCAAACACATCTAGTGGGTCACCACGGTCGACATGATCTATTTCTGCTTCCTTATCTCGAATTTGAAGCTTCATGTTGTAGTAGCAATAAACTAATTTTTCCAACCTACTATGAGCCAACCTATTTCTTTGCTTTGTGTGTATGAGTGCAAATGTGCTCCAATTTCTTTCACAAGCAGATGAGGAAGCTGTTTGTGATAATACTTTGATTGCTAACTTTCTCACAGTTGGTGCATCGGTCCCATACATGATCCACCATTCAGCTACAATGAAAAACAATGTTGATAAGCCTAATAACTCCAACAAATTATGTTATAAACTTATAGTGAAATATGTTTACACTCACTAGGAGACATTGTTGTTCGAGCAGCAACTGATGTTGGTTCTCCAAAAGTTATTCTTGCATCTTTAAACCATGTTAGCTGAATGCAATAAATCGTGTTAGTTTAATCCAACAAAGTAATTATTATAATTTAAGTAATTGTGTACCTCATTTCCAAATTGGCCAACTGCTGGTGATGCAGGGTCTAATTTAGAGAATACATTATGTACATCACGTATAAGGGTACCATCATCTCCAACACCGGGTCTGTATTGGTATCGAGGATTCAAATAATATGCTATTCAAAGAAACACATACTATAATAAGAGAAATAATACTTATGCAACTGAAGAAATGAATTGCAAATTATGACATAATTTATACCTGCTGCATGCAAATCGTGGTATAATGTTTTATACCATCGGTTTTCAATTATCTTTATGACCCACCTTGCACCATGTTTTCTTTCCAATTCATCCTTTACTACACGCATCAACTCATATACTGCCCCCATAGTAGGATACACTTCTGTGTCAACGACCCGTAAAACTTTGTAAAGAGGTTCAAACACTTGGCACACATGTTCTGATTGAGTCCAAAAAGCATGATCAAGAACTATACTTTCCACCATACGACCTGCATTTGAGCGGCTCAAATTGTGGTTGGCCCAATCGTCACTAGTGAATAGTTGCTTCAACCCTGCTTTCTTCTTAAGTAGGCTGTCTAATGCAATATAGTTGGTGGCGAATCGAGTGGTAGCTGGACGAATAATTTCTCCTTTGCAAAATTCACGCATCTTTGCCAACAACCAACCGTGATTGTAAATATAAGTTGTGATCGTTCTAGCTCTTTTTACCACAGTAGTAACATTCTCTCTCTTCCCCATTGCCTCAAACATGAGATCAATACAATGTGCTGCACATGATGTCCAAAACACATTATGATGCTTCATTAACTTTTTTCCAGCTTTGACAAATGCAGAACCGTTGTCGGTCACGACTTGGACAACATTATGCTCTCCCACCTCCATGATTACGTCCCTCAATAATTTGTAAATATACTTGTAGTTCTTTAAATGGTCTGAAGCATCAACAGACTTCAAAAAAATTGTCTTTCCCTTGGAGTATACCATGAAGTTTATGATAGACAATCTGGTCGGGCCAGTTCATCCGTCACACATGATTGTGCAACCATTAGTTTCCTACTTTGACCTCAACTTGTTAACATACTCGCCAATGTCTTTATACTCCATATCCAAAAATTTGTTTCTTATCTCATAGGGAGTGGGAGGTTGTACTCCATCACCGGCCTGTTGACATCCCACTACCATATTTTTGAAATGATGTGATGATGCTTTCTCAGCAGGGACATTTTCATAGATAAAGAACTTGCTAATTAGACGCCCCATTCCCTCATTCACATTACCTCCCTTGAAATAACTCCAAACAATCTTTTGACGTGCTTTGGATGACTTATATAAACTTGGGGCTATTGGTGGTGTTGGTTGTGATTCTCTAAGACTGCCTCCCCGTCTCATTTGTG
This sequence comes from Cotoneaster glaucophyllus, assembly GCA_036320875.1. NCBI lineage: Eukaryota > Viridiplantae > Streptophyta > Magnoliopsida > Rosales > Rosaceae > Cotoneaster > Cotoneaster glaucophyllus. The sequence goes on along the minus strand of CM070070.1, from coordinate 29,305,735 downwards.
CACCACCACTTGTCCCGGAACCTTGTGCTCTATTAGGAATTTTATGAAGGTGTTCTCTTTCCCATGCTGACTGTTTGGAGGCACGTAATGCTTGTTTCAAACTGCGTCGTTCTTCAAGTCCCATGTCATCATCACATTCGTCCTCATCGTCATCATCATCACTGTCAACCTCTTGGCCAATGACTTCTCCTCGTAGCCCAGCTCGAATATTTTCCATTCCATGTGTTATCTTTTCCTTCTGCTGTTTTTTATTTTTTAATAATGTGCTGATGAATGCCTTCACTTCTGGGGGGACATTATCGCATCGTTGGACATTTTTTGCTGGATCTAATCCACTAAGATGGTACTTAAGTCGTGTCACTCCGCCACTCTTCATTACCCGACCACAATATTTGCAAATTGTGCCATGTTTGTTTCCGTCTATTGGGTTTCCATGTTCCCAAGCTGGATCACGTTTAATAACTCCACTGGACATCTTAAACGTACCTATATTTATTTTTCATGAAAATTAGACAATTATTTTTTGGCCAAAAAATATAGTAGTGATGACGGTTATATAAGAGAACCTAAATAATAAAGTTATTCTACAGAAGAATTAAATACGAAGTAAAGAAAATGATTGTAAAAATTTAAGTGATTATAAAAATAATATGGAATAATAAAACCTAATATTAATGAATAATAATCCAATTTGATAAAAAAATAATCCTAATATAAAACATAGTGATGAATAATAATCCAATTTGATAATAATCCAATTTGATAATAATCCAATTTAATGAATAATCCAATTTGATAATAATCCAATTTAATGAATAATCCAATTTAATGAATAATAATCCAATTTGATAATAAAACCTAATATTAATAAAATAATAAATAACATTAAACATATTAAAATTATCCTAGGGAATAATTATACAACATTACTTAATTACTTAAAAAAATTAACATGTAATTGTTAACATTACTTAATTACTTACAAAAATTAACATGCAAGTATTAATTACTTAAAAAAATTAACATACGAGTCCACACAAATTTATTTGTTGTTGTATAAATTACAATAATATAAATATAAGTTTGTAAACTTACCTTAAATATGGAACCCTTTGTGTTCAAGCTTTGGAATGGATCTGGAATGGTTTTGAAAATGGTAAGGGAAGAAGAAGAAACGAAAATGCTCTGAATGCCTCTGATACTCCACCTCTGATAAGGTGAAAGAATATAACAGACAGTGGGTGGCACACTGTTTTGCATGTGAAAGAATATCACAGACTCACAGTGGCACACGGTTTCATTATGAAACCACTATTATTTGTTGTCTATGGTCTGAAATAGTACAAAAATAATTGTACAATCACTCAGGTGAGTCAGATAGATCATAGATTAGATGACATGAGTGACCCAAGGGCCAAGCTCAACCACACACACACACAGACATGCCACCAGGCCCACCACCACCACACACGCACACAGACAGCAGTCTCTGTCTCTCTCTCTCGAACCTTCTCTCTTCTTCCTCCATCTCCCAGACTCCCAGTGTCCCACACACAGTCACACGCATACACACACACGCACAGAGACCTCCTCACCTCACCTCTCTCTCGAACCTTCTCTCTTCTTCCTCCATCTCCCAGGCTCCCACACACACAGTCACACGCATACACACACACGCACAGAGACCTCCTCACCTCACATCTCTCTCGAACCTTTTCTCTTCTTCCTCCATCTCCCACACACACGCACAGCACATAGACCTATCTCGGCGCCGTCTCTCCTTTCTCTCTGCACCTAGGGTCCGAGACCCACATACACACACGCACACCCATCATTAGCAACCTCGTCTTTCTCCCTCTCCTTCTCGTCTCTTCCATCGGCGAAATCGTGTTTTTGGGACGAAATCGGCTCGGCACACCCATCTCCGGCGAGGCCGTGGGTGTCGACGAACTTTTCGAACACCTCCGACCGTTTCACGGCAAACGGAATATATAAAAACGTTCATCTCGTCTTCTATTTCATTTTCATACCTAGATCGGAGTCTATGGTGTTGTTTTACAGTCAGCCGGAGCTGTAGAAGCTCCGGCGTTCTTCTCCGAAAAGGCCTTTTCAAAAAATATCCCGATATTTCGATAATATCGCGATATTATCGATATTATCGATAATATCACGATATTATCATGAAAACCCTTTGGATAGTTAAAAAAATATCCGTCCCCCTAAAAAACGATAATATCGCCGATATATCGGCGATATTATCGATATTTTGGTCCATGAGCACAACACAAACACCATCGCTCGCCCGAACCCGGAAGAAAAATGGTGGCATTGAGGAGAAGAACGCAAGCCCCGAAGCCTCCCTCTCCCGTTCAAATCGTTGAGAACGAGAAATTTTTAATTCTGACGGGAATACGGATGGTATATCACGTGTTTTTATGCAATTGATGAAAAATTTTAATTTTTCAATTATTACATTTTTAACATACATAACCCCCTATTTATATAGGAACACGTGATGTAACACCTCGTGTGACGGTCACACTGAAAAATCTCTTGTCGAGGACAATGTACATAAGCAGTATTTTGTTAAAATGTCCTATATCGACCGTATTAATGAGAAAAGAAGAGTTTAAATATTATAATCTCACTTCAACCAATACCGAGGCTTTTTGTGATAAAACTCCACACCTGACTAATTGTGCATGTGGTATTTACCAAGTTTGAGACAGTATCAGTGTAGTTGGAAGTTGGTCCGTCTCTTTGATAATTCTACACATTTATCAATGAGTTTCTGCAAATGTATGACACTCGAAAAAAGCATGTTCGATTGTAGTCGCTCACTTTCACATGTTAATAGGCTGCTTCCAGATAATGATGTTAAATTCATAGACTTGTCCTCATTATTCTTGTAGAGAAATTCTAGCATCTCGTATTTGATTTTCCGAACTGTACATCTCTGATATTGTTGCCTTTCAGGTTATGTCGAAAGAAGATATTGAAACGTTGAATTTGTGCAAAAGCATGATGGAGGGAGGCAGGGGCGGATGCATAAAGGGGCAGGGGGTCTGTCAGCTGACCTCCCGAACTTTGTTGAACGTTCATGAATATCTTGAGTACTAACTCTCCGAATTTCGGTGAATGTCCATAGATACCTTGGGTGCTACCTTTTTGAAGATTAGAGTTGGCTTCATACATGACCTTCAACTAATTTCAGGTCTAACAAGACTCGGTGAATGTCCATGGATACCTTGGGTGTTGCCCCTGCATACATTCACAATACTTGATAAAATATCAATATGCATGATATTTTTTATTAAAAAAATTTGTGTGCTGTGCGCGCTATTCTTACTGACCCTCAGAATATTATTTCTTGGATCTGCCACGGGAGAGAAGAGAATGTCCTCCTCTCGCGGTTGTTTTCGATCCTGAAGAAGGGTGAGTTTTGAACCAACAAAACATTCTCTCTTGTAGTTGCCTGGACTCCCTGATTCAGTATTAATGATTGATTTCACAGGTTCGCAGTTGAGGCTGATAAACACACAAGGCATTTGACATTAATCACAGAAAATGGTGGAGATGTTGATTATCTGAAGAACCGCGAAAATGACGATGGAGACAGCACAATGAAATTGCTTTCAGCAGCTACCCCCTTCAAAAAGCCTCGTCATTTGTCCCTACAAGCATGGTAACATTGCGCGCTTCATCAACGGAATCAATAATCATAGACCGTAAGCACCCCTATTCCAAAACTCGATATTCTGCCTTCAAGTGTAAATTAGTTGCCTGCATAACGATTTGATTAGTTTTTTTACTAATTGGATGATGCCTATGCGACGAAAGAAGTTACTGTGATTTGGTGCAGGGACGGGAGGAAGAAGCAGAACTTGAAGTGTGTAAGATTTGATGTCAATGGCGAGTCTCGGGTTTTACTGATTGCGAAACGAGATATAACAAAGGGGGAGAGATTGTATTATGATTACATGGATGTGAGAATGAATACCCAACAGAGCATTTTGTGTATCCTTTGTTTATGTCACTGATCAAGAGCTAAATGAAGCTAATGTGCCCTAACAGGCTAATTCTATACTCATGACTGTTTCTGTTGGACCACAATTTTTTTTTTTTTTTTTTTTTTTTTAACAGTATGATCTTGTAGGCTCAAACTCGGCTAAAAAAAATAACCTTCTTGGCCAGCTAGCTGGATCCTCATTTGCATTCGACCACAATGATTTGATTGTTTTAATTCATAGCGTGTTTACTAACCCGTAATCGGAATGAGAATAAGGAATCCGATTCCGATTACGGATTATACCTGTGTTTACTAAAATTTGGAGGAATCAAAAGTGCGTGGGGCCTACACAAAAAATGGAATCCAATTCCAAGATTTGGTTGATTTGGATTCCCAACATAGAGAAGGTATTTGGATTCCGGATTGTCCAAGCAATCAGAATGATAAATTTTTTTCCCTTTATGCCCTCACTTACTTTCATTATTTCCAAGATTATCCTTAACCCTAGATTCACATTATGCACAACTTCATACATATGCCAAAGAGAAAAACTACAACTTGAGCGAGAAAATTTAGATATTAAAGTAAATACTCAAATTTATAAATTAAAAAAAAAATTAACAAAATCATTTTAGTATGTCTGTGAAATAAAAAAGCAATTTAATTTTTTCTTACTATTATATACTATATCAAATTTTATTAAAAAGTATATAAAATATTTGATTTGAAACAATGGTATTTTAGTAATCATACTGATTTATATTCTGATTCTAGTGAATTAGTAAATAGTTTTATGGAATTTTATTCCGATTCCAGACAGTTTTAGTAAACAACTTCAACAGGAATCTGATTTTGATTCCTCCTCATTTCAATTCATCCTCAATCCAATTCCTCCCCAATTCAATTCCTCTCATTTTGATTATGGATTAATAAACGCGCCCTCAGAGTTGTGAATTGAAGAAGCTAGGAATGAAAATTTGAGTTTCTCCATTTAAAATGGCCAAAGTTGTAGTTCATGTGATTACCAGCATATACATTTGTATTTGAAGTTTTATTTTCGACTTCTCTACGAAAATGAACTTGGGTAAAGCTGGAGTTTGGGCTTGGGTAGTTTAGGCCTAGGCCCCTCCTCATGTACAACTGCAGCCCATATCTAAAAGCCGAGCACAAGCCCATTAATTGTTTAAAATACCATAAAACCCATTTCGTACACATATGTGGCTCTCCCTTGACAATCGTATCAACGGATCTGTGGCGCAATGGTAGCGCGTCTGACTCCAGATCAGAAGGTTGCGTGTTCGATTCACGTCAGGTTCACTTTTTACCAACATTTGGATTTTTTTTCCTTTTCTTTATTTTGTGAAGATTCCATCAATGTGCATCCGGATATAGATCAACTCGCGAGGTTTTGATCCGATACAATAAGAAATGCTTGCTTGAAAGGAATGAAATGCACTTGTGGATTAGCGAAATCTTTTCTATAATACGAATCTCGAAAACACATTTACAAAAGTGTGGCTAATAAAAAAGTTTCGTGCTATACATTAATCAAAATATTGGAACCATTTGAGTTTTCTCTCCTAAGATATAGAATGATGCATAAAGTGACGAGAGCACAATGAAATCATTGTATCCGGAAAACCTCAATAACTTGTAATATATTTCAGTAAGTTTGAGTTATCATACAATTGTTCAACGCTAATATTTAAGCCTCATTTAAAATGAGAGGCAACGTGATTGATCGAAATGCCTAAAAAAGTTCTTCAATAAGAATTTATTGACATGTCATCATCAGACTAAATTATGTCGTCGTTATAACTTATAAGTCGTACATTATTGTATGCTAAAATAGACTGAGCGATGTTATCTCATCATAATGGTCCCTTCGTACAAGATCTGAAAAGTCGAAATGGCTTTTTGGCACCACCAATGTAGTCAAATGATTACGGTGGTTGAGTTTGAGAGCGAAGCAATTCAAGATCTAACTTCATATATCCAGCACACTCCTCTGCCGTACTTGTAAATTATCAACAAGTTCAGGACCACTTTCGTCTTTATATGTCCAGGAAAAAACAGTTGTAGCCATAGCTAAGCTCAGAGTGGTCCAAAACCTGGAGCTACCATAACCGCAGTAGTAGCTGATCAGCTGGCAAAAGCAACTGTGGCCGTCAGATCTTGATCAGACGCTCCCCCACAGTTGTGGTCCCACCAACCACACTAATTTCTTGCTACCCAAATAATTAGTGTGACTGCATGTAACCGTGGTCGTGTTTCAGAAAATATGAACTGGATTTTGTGTACTTGTATTTGGTGCTTAGAAGCTCCAGCCAGCAGGTAGTATCTGTTACCACAGATTTTTCATCAGATCGAAGGCTTGATTAATCGAATAAATGTCGTTTTGGTTCATAAACTTGCCCCAGTGTGGACGAAGTCTTATTTTGGGTAACTCTGTTAAAACTTGCACCTCTTATTTACGTATTTAAACCCTTTTGTATTAGATGGAAGTTACAACGGTATTATGTACAAGTTTAGAAAATTCAGTGAGTCTTGGTCCTTGGACGCATCATAATATAGAGCAATAGTCCATTCTGATAACGCTATTAAAACTTTCGTCTAAAATAAAGGGTTTAAATCTTTTATACTTCAAAATATTAATTAACAAAAGTTTGTGTTGTCTTGAAAGAAAAACTTGAAAGTAATTTATTACATATGTTTTTTTTTCATAAAGCACTAAAAAAACAATTTTCTAATATAGAAACACTTTAAATTATTCATGTCAAAATTGTCAAAAACGGTTTTTAAATTTCGAGAAGTGCTTCTAATGTTTATAGAAGCATTTTCAAGTAAGCCTATAATTGGATTACTTTACTAACAGTATGAAAGTTGTGATTATGAACCTCGAATTGAAAAATCAAGAAACATTACGCGTGCTTATAAAAAGTTAAGTTACTGTTAGTGTCAATCGATTTTATGGTAAGACATCAGTTTCATTAAGTATTTCCGTGCTTAAAGACAAAATGGGCAGTGGGGTATCCATTCTACTAAATTAACAATACAATATTGCAAAGAAATGGACCCAATCGTACAATCCAATCAGCCTGTTTGGTGGAAACTGTCTTACACTTAATCTACACCACAGACCACGACCATGCTTCTTCTATCTACAAAGATAAGGGTTACAACTTCGGACACTACTCGATTCAAAAAGTTCTTAAACATAACACACGATGTGTAAACTACTAGTACACATGTGGTCTAATATTCTAATGGACAGAGTGTTCTTATGAGTCTTAAATTCGAAATTCTCAATCCTCTAAATTATTATAATAATATCGAACTCTTACCATTTCGTTAATAATAATAAATTGCTCTCTCTCTCTCTCTCATATCCGAATTTGAGTTATCTTCGTAAATTTGAGTATTGTATAATATTGTTTTACAAAAAACATATCTAACACTGATAATTTTTTCTCGTTTTACGAGTTGATCAAATTTGATTTACGAATTAAACCTGAGCATGACCCCGTTGCCACACCTCAGAACTCTCAAGTTTTAGCTACTCAAATATATCCAAGGAAGGACCAATAGCCATGGAACTAGATGACAGCTGGTCAGGGTCATCACCCCAACTCCAAATATATCAAATACCTTATCATCATAATCTTACAATATCCCACTTGTGACTTGTTACAGGACTTGTAGTTTTCACTTCACTTTTCCCATGCTTTTTCTCATTTCTTGAAAGATAAGAGTCATAAGATTTGAAAGGCTTATAATCTGGTTCGTGCATCTCAAATTTGCCTCTCGCGCTAAAGTGTTTAATCATAGATTACTAGGGTTTTACGAGATACTTCTCTCGATATAGATATTGTTAGATTTTTTGTGTCTTTATATCAAAAGTCAACTGTTTAATCTAACACTGTACCAATGCCAACCTTTTTTCATCACGTTCAGTTGTAATCCATGCATCTGCCTTTGTTAGTGCATGTGTAGGTCATCCATGATGCAAGAAGCATTAACCTTCATAGTACAAAAAAAAAGGACATGGATCCTCTCTGGACCCAGTGGTCATAATCCACCAAGTCTAATTATTCGGGCTGTTGAAATTTGATCTAACGGCTACAAACATGGGTCCACTTTAAAAGTTATAATAGCTTTAGCCGTTTGATTAAATTTCAACGGCCCAGATGATTGGACTTAGTGGATTATAACCACTGGATCCGGAGAGGATCCATGTTAATAATAAATAAAAAAAGCCCCTAATTTATAACCTTATTATACGAGCTTTTGTGATAAGATATCACACCTATTAAGTTGAGCATGTGGTTTTGTTGAAGATAAAATTGATGGATTTAGTAGTGGATTGTTGACGTATCTCTCTATATCTAGGTAGATTAATCAATAGAAACTTAAGTTTGTTGATATAATACATAATTTTAGCTGTGGGAGCAAATTTCTACCTCGGATTGAATTGACGAAAATTTACATAGAAAAGAAAAGAGATAAACGGAGTTAGACTAACACCGGTGTGGTGTTAGCCAAAGGCCTTCGATGCCTAATTCAGAAAGATTGTAGGAAGTAATAAGAGTGTGGCGAGAGTTATTGGTTGTGTGCTTCTAAGGCCTTTGTAGAGAATGTGGTCCTTCAGCTCGTTAGGATTTAACTAAACAAAATGTGCATTTCATCAAAGTCAGAGTAGTAAAATTTAATAAGTTATAGAAGTGGCGTCTATTAGTCAGAATACTTTATGTTCCCACATTAGCGCTTCTTTATTTTATTACATTAGAGGAAACCAAACCTTTAATTGATCTTAATTTATCTTATCATACCATTTTTTTAAACAAATGATATGATAATATCAATTTTATTTAAGTTATAGGAATAAAGATTCAAACTCAAGGGGCGAAGCACACTATTCTAACTAATTTAACTAAATTAAGTCTGCACAACATCATACCATTTTACATATGCATTATTTTTCATTTTTATAAAAAGACTGATTCGAACTTGAGTGTTAAAAAAATACGTCGTCATGGCTAACATACCCAACCTCCTCGTCTATAAATTTAATGGTGATTGTACGTAGTATGAAGCCATTACTTAAAGGTTAGTTTATCAAATTGTCGGCCCGGACGCATCGATGCAAGGAGAAAACATGTACACTTGTACAGATAATTATTACATACATAATTTTCTCTACCAACAAACCAAATACACAATTATTTATTATTTAAATCAATGTCGGCAGCCAATTCCTGGAGTAATATAAGGCACCATGCATGTGGCAAGCTAGCTAGAAGAGGAAAAAGGAGGCCTTTCCAATGATAAGTACGAAAAATTTTAGTGTGTCAGAAACACGATCAGTATATTGAGTGTCACAATAAATTGAAAAAAAAATTCTTAAGTTTTTAATTAAGTGTATTTTTTACACTTTGTGTATCAAATTGTATTATCGACACACTGAAAATTCTCTCGTTAAGTACGTACACGCACCCGGCGGGAGAGATTGACAAGTTCCCTCCAAATGTTGATCCATGCATGCAATGCGAAAGTTCTAATTAATTAAACAGTTCACCAAAATAATAAAGAAAGTCAAGGTATGGGTCAACCGTTAAAAGAATCGCAAGGACAAACCGCCATGTAAACCCATGGGCTAAAATACGAGAATTATGATTAAACTAAGGCCGAGAATATTGGTGGCCATGGGGGTCTTTCTCAATGGAAATTAAGGATTAATTTGTTGCTTAAGAAAAGAGGCAGACCCCAATACCATGCATGTATCAAATTTAAAATATATATTATATACAAGTTCATTCTTAATAAGAGGGATTTCGCTTTACTATTCATAGACTTGGCATTTTGGACCCGACCTGTTAATATTAGTATTTGTGTGGATGCTTAACGGGTCGGGTCACTAACGGGTGAACCCGTTAAATAACGAGTTACTTTGGATCAACCCGTTAGCACTCGTTAGTTGATGATGTTTTAGTAATTTCAATAAAGTCTTAACAACAAAAAATAAACTCTATGCAAAAAAATAATAATAATAATTATTAACAAGTGAAACGGGTGACCCATTAACTTAACGGGTCGGATTGAACCCGACCCAAACCCAATAAACCCGACCCGTTTACAGATCTAACTATTTAGACACAAGGTTGATAGAAGACTCGAATTTTTCTAACCATGTACCATTTATATAACACCCCTTATATTATATAGAGCCAAAAAAAGGGCAAAAACATGAAACTATTGATAACGTGGTCCAGACTTGGTCAGTATACGAACACTGCGATAGTACTACGCTATATATGTATCGTGCTCCCTAAAGAGTAGAGTGTATCGATCGGCTACGTACAAGTAATGTACCTCTTCTATGGCTCTTGCATTTACAAGTTTACAGGTTACAACTCATAAAATTGCAGGCTAGCTAACCAATTGGAGTTGTAATGTTGGCTACCCAATAATGAAACCCTAAGTATTTCGATTGTTGTATTATTTGTTGGTGCACCAACTTTTGATACGTGCATTGCACGCCACATGGCACTTTGTTTGGTTCCATGCATGTGAGGACAGACGCATACTGTCACGTACCAAAGCATGAACAGCAAATTTGCCGTATGCATATGCCCTGCATATATGCGAGGTGGAATGTTTTGGAATATAAATTAAACACTTTAATTTGATGAATTTTGATGAGTTTATGCTTATTCTCAATCATAGTTTATGATAATACATATTATATATAGCGTCATGTCGAGGCAAGTATTTGTTCATGCATTGCTTGGTATGATCAACTCTAATTCATGATAGTTTAAGTACCCTTTTCTTGATCCTCGCATCAAGAAAGATTAAACTATATAATTAACAAGTCCCCAATTGCATGATCAATGTTGATAAGATGTGTGTGTCCACACACACACACACACATACAAACACTCGTCGTTTTAACCTTTTACAAATCTTTGTTTAATCGCGGTCGTAAATTTCGTTTTATTTATTTAATTTAATAAATAAAAAGAATGATGAGTGTGTGAGAGGTTAAAGACGGTGTGTGAAAATTATTTTCCTATACAGATCACCGGTATGATAGAATGGTAATTTTATACCCTAAACTTTTATCCAAAAAGATGAAAGGGGATGTTGCTCAATTGGCATCAATTAAAGTCGTGGAAGCTAAAGGTAAATCATAAGTGTAAATGTTTCACTTTATTATGCATAAAAACAAGAGTGTCCAGTGTGACTTTTACAAATCACCATCAAAGAAAAAACAAGAATTAACATTTATATATATATTTTTAATACATTCGATATTATCTATACTAAAAAGTAAGGAAATGTCAATTTTACAATGAAGTAGTCATAATAATTTAATTCAAATTCATCTTTCGAAAAAATTGAAATTGAGACCTCTCACGATATATTTTAGGTTTTGTTAATTTATAACTAGTGAAGACTCAAGTATTCTTTATTTTATTAATGGTTACATATGATTAAGAACAACTAATTTAATCCACTCTATATCTATTTGTTCGGAGCTCGCTGTTAGAGAGATCTAAACTGTTCAAGAAAGAAAAAGAGATTCGGGTCGCTCAAGTTTTTTGACTCACCATTCCGAACACAAAAAACCAGAGTGAATCTCAATCCGTCAATTCTACTCGTTTACTTTGCAGGTTAATTTATAAAACAAGCCTCTTCTCTTGCACATTAATTAGGACATGATCAAGGAGTTTAAGAAATAAAACGAAAGGCTGTGCTACCTGCCGACTACTACCAGGGTTTGTTTAGCCAGAAACTGAAACACATGAAATCGTTTTTTAAGTAAACTGCCCGGTTTAGCGGAAACAAACCGACTTTTACTTTTTTGACTTTTAAGAGTTTGTATGGCCTTAATGGTGACACAAACCTAATGCAAAGCTACCTAATTAGTACTAATCCTATTTCTTTTTCCTTTTTAAATGATCATGCCGTGCACTGCAAATCTGCAGTAATCAATTGGCACCAATTTACATAATCTCAGAACGTGCATGTAATAAAGAATAAATCATTTTCCCAAATGTACATGTTTTCATTTAATTTTTTTACGCATAAATTATCGGAGAATTCTCTCGTCTCCAAATCTCCTTCCCTTATCTCCCTTCTCTCTCTCACTTATCTATTTGTCTTTTTGTATTTATAAAGAAATCAATACAAGATGTTGACGTAAGTTTATCGTAACCGTTCAAATAAGAGGTTACAATAAAAGAAGAGAATTTGAAGGCGAGAGAATCCTACTCTATAATTAAATCCGAATAATTACTGTTGTAATCACATGAAATCGATGAAAATCCGCAGAGACAAAATCATTGAATTCGTTGGACGCATTGCATGGAACCCATGCATAACCCATGCCCTATTCTCACAGGTGACAACATCCAGGATATCCCAGTTTGAACTGTCGGTCTGGGCGGGTTTGGCTACATGGCTGGAGGCATCATAAGCATTGCCCATGCCCTGCTATGGTGAAATGGTAATTTCACCTTGAAATATAGACTAAAAAATAAAGTAAATTTAGGTTAGGCAAATGGGTGGGAAACAAATATCAATGTTGTGTGACATTGATATGCCACTAAATTATATATGGCTCTATGGGAAAGCTTGATTGTTTTTTTTTTTTTGACAAAGTGGTATCCTCTACTCTAATTTTTATTGACGGATTTCATTACAAAGAGAGATTTAGTTACTACACTTACATGTATTAAATATTTATATTCACATGAATTCCGTTAAATAATGGTTGTAGTTAAATACTTGTAAGTATTGTAGCCAGTTTCTTACAAAGAGGGCATATTCATTACCTGACCATCTAACCTAACAATTAGGGAAAACGAGGCAAGAGAACAAGAACAAGGAAGAAACCAAGGGCATTTCAGCCACTTTACTGTTAATGAATAGTTCATTTGAACTGAGTTTTAGTATATGTATAATTTACAATTTATATTTAGATTTACATTTTTGTTCCCATGCTTTTGTTGTTAAACATGATTTGACTTTCAACTAGCATTTTAAAACAAAACAAAAATCTAGCATTAGTATATAATCTCGATTTAGGTCCAAACCCTAATCCAAAATTTTATATATGGCTATATAGGAATGATTTTACTAAAAACTACAACTTAACATGCAATCTTTCATTAGATGGTCAAATTTTCCCATTTGATATTAAATATTTCACATTTTTTATATATTTTGCTTTTTTATAAAGTAAAGTCATCCCATTCTTCTAAATTGGAATTCCAAGTCAACAAATTTTGGCATTGACCACCACTTGGAGTGGAAAGTGACATACCAAATTCATGCCACTACACCTAATATATATGCTACAATCATATAATTACTATAAAAAAACCACTCGTCTCCCCTTCCCAAAAAAAAAAAAAAAAAAAAAACCCATTAAAATCAAGTCAATCTAATCGGATTTTTATTTTATAAAAGAGAATCAAAAGCAAAATATTTCGGGGTAAAGAGGGTTGAAACAATATTTGGTTCCTCCACGATACATGGCAAAAGTTCTATATAAAATCGTATCAATATCAATGCTCATAAAAAGGGTTGAGAGTCGTTTGATTATTCGGCAAATATTTTGTCAGATTAAATTAAACTATAGAAAATAAAAAGGCAGGCTTAAAAGAATCATGCTTGGCTGCGAAAAAAAGAAAACAACAAGTTTTGTTGAAAAAATCAATTACAAATGCATGTATCTGAATAATTAAAATTGGATACTTGTTTATTTGTATTTGAATTTCAGCGCTTAAAATTTAACATATAAAAAGATCATACGGGTGCAAATCATAAAAAATGTTGAGGTTGCGCATGTTTTTCTATATCAAATATTTATTAATGAACTTTAATTTAAAATTGTGCGTGTTAATAAATTAAAAATATATATTTCATTGCCATAAAGGGATTTGATGGACTAACCTTGGTGTTCGAGCCATGCTGTGTTAATGTATGATTGTAATAGTAATAGCAAGAGCATTTATTTTTTCTACGAAAAATGTCATGTTTTATATTTCATTTGTTTAATTAAGAAATAAAAATTTGTTTGATTTTTGATCGCATGACGTTATATTCTTAACTACGAAAGAAATTCAAATCAAAACTTATAATGTCGCGATCATGCTACTTTTTGATATAATCAAGAAAAAGTATTATTAAAGTTTTGATAACGCGACATACTGTTACGATGATTTGATCAGCTAATTCTCCACGTATGTAAACAAACTATTTATGCTTGATCCATTTTGTTTTACTCCCCCTAGCTAGAAGCCTAGAAGCATCGAAAAGCTCCAATATTTTTTTGGTTATAATTATTTTTCATACGAAATTTGCTGGTTTTCTTTTTGGTAGTTTAACACACAAAGAAAAAAGTAATCGAAACATTTAATTTGATTGGAGTGAAAATAAGAAGAAGGAAAAAGGTGAAATTACCATTTTATTTTCTAGAGAGAGAGAGAGAGAGAGAGAGAGAGAGAGAGAGAGAGAGAGCAAAAACACAAAACACAAAACACAAAACACAAAACACAAAGCAGAAGGCAGAAGCACATCCTTCTACTCTCGAAATCTCGCTTCTCGGGCCAGCCATCGATCGCGAATATCAAGAATAATCGTCCGTTTTCCTGTTTTGCCCCTGCCTATTTCTCAATCTTTTTTATTCTTTTTAATTTACTAAAATAAATACTTTATTTCCTTATTATTTTTTGTTTCTCATTTTTGTGCAGAGAGAGTGCTTCTTTGCTTCCTCGAGAGAGCGAGCGAGCGCGAGTCACCGAAAGCTCCAAAATTTATACATGGCTGCTTCGATCCATGCCCTCCCCAGTTGCATACCAATCTCATAAAACCAAACCCATGTAATCAAATTTCACGCTTTTGCTTAATCCAGTATTTAATTTCCTTTTTCTGGCTCGTTTATTGGATTGTAAATTTGTAATCATATGAACATCAAATTCTGCAAATGGGTTTTCTCTGTGCTCAAAAGTGTTTTTTTTTTTTTGAGAATTTGGTTTGTTTTTAATTTTTATTTGGGGGTTTTGTGCATATTTTATTGTGATTTTTTTTATATATTGTAGTGGAAGACCAGGTTCAATGGGTGTGGATTGGGATCCATGTTGGATCTCTTGGTTTTTGTTTTATTGCTTTAATTACCATTTTTGTTTAATTTAACAAGTATTTTGTGTTGAACTGCTCTTGGTTTCTGTGTTAATTGTGTATTTTTTATTTGAATTTTGTGTAGTTACCCTTACTCCATAGGGTTGCTTGTGTGGAGGGGGATTGGATTTTGGCACGTTGCCTGGGGTTTATAATGCTGGTTTCTTGATGTGGAATCTGATGGGTTGAACTCAAAGAATAATGGGTAGCTTTAGTGAAGAGGAAGAAGATTGTGGATTCTTTGATGCACAAGAGGAAATTGCATCAACATCCGATGCAGGGTCTGAAACCATTGAGATATTTGATTCCAATGCTTCCTTCACCAATTGGGTTCCAGCTGGTTTTCCTTATGATGTGTGGAATAGAACCCCGGGAAGTGTGAAGGAGCGGCGGGTTAAGTTTCGGGAGTGGATGGGACTGAGCGCGGATCGAGAGACTTCAATGGAAATAGCAAGTGATGTAGCAGGGGAGGTTGAGAGAGTTAGAGAGAGTAGTGGGGCTGTGTTGAGAACCACCTCATGTGTTGAGGATGAGTATTGTTTGAGTCGGTCATTTGTGTCATGTCGGCGTAATGACTACTCCATTTATTCCTCAATTGAGTTGGATTGGAAGGATGATTCTGCATGCAGAGATGGGAATTTAGGGAAGCCATTGGAGTGTAATGCAGATGAAGTGAGGCTGGATGGGAAGGTACGTGAAGGTCAAGAAGTGACCAAAGAGTCCGAGGGCACTTCTTGTTCTTCATCTTCATTGTCTCTACAATTGACGGAGAATCAAATGGAGGAGGCGAACAATAGAGCTGGGATACTGAAGAGAGCTAAGAAGGGGTGGTTGAGTAGGTTGCGGTCCATCACATGCCTTGTTGATAGGCAAGGGGAGGATGAAGAATTGGCACACGATGACAATGCTGCAATCATGGGGTTCAGGGCACAAAGAGTTAAGGTTCGCCAGTGCAGGAAGCGGTTGAAGGAACTTTCAGCACTTTACATGGGGCAAGATATCCAGGCACATGAGGGTGCGATTTTGGCAATGAAATTCAGTCCCGATGGACAATACTTGGCAAGTGCTGGTGAAGATGGGATTGTGCGTGTCTGGCAAGTAGTGGAGGATGAGAGATCTAATGAACATGACATTCCGGAAATAGATCCATCCTGCATTTACTTCACAGTGAATCATCTCTCTGAACTAAATCCACTATTTTCAGAAAAGGATACAATAGGCAAATCAAGTAGCCTTAGGAAAACATCAGATTCAGCTTGTGTTATTTTTCCCCCAAAAGTCTTCCGGATATTGGATAAACCGTTGCATGAATTCCACGGGCATGGTGGTGATATCTTGGATCTCTCTTGGTCAAGGAGTAATGTAAGTGATTATTTTTATTGCAATTAAGTTTCTAGTAATCTGGAAAATATTTATCATTTACTGATACATGGCAGAATGTTTAATTTGTTTTGTTTTAATTTGTTCTGAATGCAGTATCTTCTGTCATCTTCGGTTGACAAAACTGTTCGTCTTTGGCAAGTGGGATGCGGTAGTTGCCTCAAAGTCTTTTCCCATAGTAATTATGGTGAGCTTCTGTCTATTGTCTATGATTATATAATACAGGAAGATCCTGGTCTCTGATCTTATATTGTATTGGATTGACCTCTTACCATTTTTTCGTTTATTATTGATCATGCAGTGACCAGTGTTCAATTTAATCCAGTGGATGAGAATTACTTCATCAGTGGTTCAATAGATGGCAAAGTACGTATTTGGGGAATTTCTTGCTGCCAAGTTGTTGATTGGAGTGATATAAGAGATATAGTTACCGCGGTGTGCTATCGCCCTGATGGGCAGGTTTGGTGATTTTCTTGCCCTTCAATTATGTAGAAATGTATATGCATCCTCACATATTAAGTAATGCTTATTCAAACACCGTTGATTTCTTGTGCAGGGAGGAATTGTTGGCTCAATGACAGGCAGTTGCCGCTTTTATAATATATCAGGTATGCTTTGACACTCTAGACCTGCATTCCTCACCCTCCTCCGTTTTATTCACGTCCTTTGCCTAGAAACTGAGTAGATGCCCCTGCTCACTTTTGAGTTTATGACGCTGGTTTATTAATTTTATCATAACTAATGTGACGTTTCAATTTTGAGTTTGTACTAATGAAGTAGTTATGTGTATCTTGGAACAGATAATCATTTACAATTGGATGCTCAATTATGCTTGCAAAGTAAAAAGAAGTCCGCTTGCAGAAAGATTACAGGCTTCCAGGTAGTTACTTCCTGACTGCTTTGTTTTCTGTTTTGTTTTCTTTTACACATCACTTTACCTATTCAATAAGGGATCTGAAGTTCAGTAATTTTTGTTATTTTATACAGTTTTTCCCACAAGACTCTAGCAAAGTGATGGTCACTTGTGCCGATTCAAAAGTCAGAATTCTTCATGGTCTTACTGTGGTCGGCAAGTATGCAGGTAGTTGCATAACTTGGTACTTTTAGTTGTAATTGTTTCTTTTTTGATTGGTTTCCACAACTCTGATTTTCTAGAGGCAGTTCATTGTGCATATCACTGTTTTAGCATCTGACTTATGAATTTTATACGTTTCTCTTTTCTAAACCTCGTCTCTCGTCTCTTTCAGGACAACGAAATGCTGGAAACCAGACATCTGCTAGTTTCACTTCAGATGGAAAACATATAGTCTCGGTTAATGAGGATTCTAGTGTATATGTATGGAACTGCAATAATCATGAAGAACGAGTTCTCTCTCAAGCAAAAAAGATAAGATCTTGTGAGCGCTTTTCCACGAATGTTTCTGTGGCAATACCTTGGTCTGGATTTAAATGTGGGACCGTAGAAAATGAGAGGCAATTTCAGGCTGTCGATGAGAATTTACCAGAGAGACTGCCTTTTTCCTCACCTGCATGTTTTTCTCTCAGCCAAGATTCTTTCCTTCAGTCTATTCCCAAGGGATCTGCGACTTGGCCAGAGGAGAAGCTTCCAACTTCGAGCTCACTGGCAAAGCAATCTACTATGCACAAATCCGAGTACAAGTTTTTTAAAACTTCTTGCCAGAACACTTCCAGTTCACATGCATGGGGTATGGTTATTGTTACTGCAGGATGGGATGGACGGATCAGATCGTTCCACAATTATGGTTTACCAGTACCCGTTTGATACTATTGTGGTCTTTGGCATGGTTTTCATAGAGTTGTAGCTATCCCCTTCTGCAGCAAACTTATCGCGTAGTGCCTGCTTTGGTTCATTACCAGATGCAAATCTAATGGATTGATGAGTGACATTACCTTTGGCAGCATCAATGGCCACACCAGGGTCAGGTTGACAGCTCTAGCAGGCATGTGCACGATCGATGAACTTGAGAATTTGGTTCTCCGATGGGCCCCTTCTCAGATTTCCGAGGTGACGGTGACCATTTTATGTCCTGACAGGTGGCTGAAATTCCATGGTTGTGATGTAATCCAATTCGGAATCAGCCAGTGGCCGAGGTTAGCTTGTCCAGATAGTTTAGTTATAACCAATGTGGGATGTTTTTGGTCTGCCGGTTCTCAACTTTTAGATGTGAAGTCATCTGTTAAGAGAAAGCGAATGAGATATTATATCTATATAATTCAGGTGCCTGTGGGCCTTGTAGAACATCTTTGTTCTCTAAGATGATGGATAGGGATTCAAGGGCTGGTGGCTGGAATTCGTTTGGGGAAAAGATGGTGGGGAACTCCACCATTCCCTCGTGCCCGCCGGTCAGAATTATTGAATTGTTGTCTGCCATTTCTGGTCCATCTCATGGTAGGGTCGGCGAGCTTTGGTTGGCAGTGGGGATGTGCAGGAATCCATTTCGTCCGAAGTTGCTCACTGCCTCGGCCAGCGGCTGGAAACTCAAAGACCATCCAGTCTTTCGGAGAAGACATGTCTAACGGGAATACGATTTGCGGCAGCTCATGTGTCCATGGATGAGCACTCCTAACCGGGTTTTCGTCGACGTAGGCCTTTGTATATTTACACTGTCAATTTAGTCTAACATGAGCTTAGTCTAGCCTCGCATCGTTGGCGATTTTGTTAACTTAACAGGAAGTCCTTTTGAGATTTTTATGTAATGTCAAATGCAATTTTTCCTTCTGATATGTAAATGAAATATTCATGTAGTTTTTTCCTGCATGTTCATGATCCAAACGAAATGGCAATACTACAGTAGAAATAGTATACAATTACACAACTGATGTGTCTTCCTAAAAGTAAAATGGACTCAACATTACTTGTATGCATCAGGACACCACTTTATCGCTCTTCTGTTTCCCAAACCTAAAAAGTATTGTCAAGTGTTTTAACTTTTGACATGACTTACCTATGATGTCACAATGGTGAAATTGATCCTCCCAGATGAGGGAACTTTAGGATAGCCGCCTACTCCAACTATCGTCTAAATGCATCATTAGTCTGGAATACCTTCACATGCTCGCTACAGGTAAGTTTCTCTCGTTAAAGTGATTTTCAATTTAGTGGAGAGAATCAAAGTATCAAAGATTCAATTAGGAGACAAGGAGAAAAAAGCATATGACTAATTATGAAGAGGGGGGACATGAGACATGTATTAGTGGGAATTATAAAGTGAAAAGGAAGGAGCACAAAACAAATTAACATCAATTATTGAACTGTTCATCTTCTACTTTTGGCCAACAAGCTTGCATTATTCAAGGACAATTGTACAAGGTGACAACATTCAACGAACCCATAAAATAAAAAAATAAAGATAAAAATTGCGACTTCGCATGATGAATTATGAGTGATTAACTTGACAAAACTTACTTTATCAGGTCTAAATCTGAATCTCCGACAAACCGACATACGATAATTGTCACTCCCATCTTTTTTTGGGTATGGCAGAACAATATAATTAAGATTAGAAGTTAGATTAATTGGTTTTGTAACCCAAAAGTTTATTTTGTTTGGAGTTTAAGAAAGGAAAACAACCTTTTTAAGAAAAGGGGAAGCCGGATTAGCATGTTCATGGATATTTGTTGCAAATATTGGGCGATAAGATCAAACCCATAAAACCTAAGTGCAACTCCAGCCCATTCAAATCTCCTAGGGTATAGGCAACTAAATCTCCTTCTCCCCTCCAAAATACCCTCCAGCCCACAACAATCCACTGGGCTCCAAGTGGAGCCCGACATCCCTACCAAGCCCAAATCGCCTGGCCCAGCGCCTGGGTGGTGTGACATCACGCTGACGTCATGGTGGCGTTAGCTACAATTAAAAATACAAAACATTATAAAACGGTTCATTAAGAGCAGTTATTGTTCACTTTAGGGGATTGGGTTGCTTATAAACCAAGGAACTTTTAGGGTTGGAGTTGCCCTAAGCCCGCAACGAGGCCTATCCATAGGCCCAAAAATGATTGATCCAATTGCTAAATCTAGAAACATCCCTCAGCCTTAGAGATGGAAGATTCAAACTTTTTAAAGAGTTACATCGACAATGTCCTAGCCAACTGGCCTAAACATGTGTTTTTTTGACATTTTACGAGGTGCGGGATTCGAATTAGAGTCGTGAGGGGTGGGCACACTGTCATGTCGTGGCTAACTGGCTTAACCCACCACATATTATCTTTCGTCATTCTACGAGATAGAGATTCAAATCCTAGAGAAAAGAGGCAAGCAAACTACTATGCCTTGACCAACTTGTCTACCTTACCGCATACGTCATCTTGATGTTGGACAAAATATGATTCAAGTCCTACGAAGAAAGAAAAAATAAAATAAAATGTTTCAACTTCTGAAAAAGAAGAATTAAAGTTGAAAATGTTGGATTCATTCGATATCATGACATAAAGGGCAGCCAGAAATATTCTAATGTTACAATTGCGTATGATATGTCATTTTTATAAAGAACTGCGAGCAGAACAAAAATCATAGTATACCATTTGCCCGTGTTTAATGCCAAAAACGATTGTTTAGGCTTCCAAAATTCCAATTTAAATTCTGTAATAAAAGTTGGACTTTTCGATTCTCCTTCGGTTAATATCATTTAATACTTAAAGACCTTCGAGTTGTCCTAGGGATTGTAATCCAATTATTTAAGCCATTGTAATCATCTTTTAATCAAATTTAAAAATAATCAAACAACTTTTCAGTTTTGTCCCAATGTATGGTGGATTCCAAAAAATTTTGTTCTTCAAGGAATTACACTTGCATTCCCGATTCCCTCCCCCTCATGGAATTCGAATACCTCATCAATATAGGGAGTCCAATTCCTCCACTTTTAGAAATTGAAATCCTTATTTCGTGTAGACTCCACCACTCTCTTGATTCTTTTAAAGTTAGTAAACGCTTGAATACTCCGTAATCAGAATCCAATTCCCTATATTTATTCCCATTACGGATAGGTAAACATGCAATAAGTTTCGCGTTGCGTTACATCCTTTGTTATTATCTGAGATAAAAGAATGAAATTCGACTACAAAACAGAAATCACACTATTATGTCATGACCAACCGACCAATTTGCTAGATATTGATATTCTTCACTAATCAATTCACAATTTCACATTCCAAAACACAAATTATTCTCTAAAGAATGATCACAATAAGAAATCAAATCAAACCCATAAAATTCCCAGAAAGACTTTCTATTTTCCTTCACATCGATACCAATCGCATATCAAATGGAAGAGAAGCAACAAACAACACTGAGATTAAAAATAAAAAAATGCATTTTGATTTTTAAACAAATCCAACCCCAAGTTTCCCGATCCAACCTCAAACTTCACAACCTGAAAAGGACGCATTGAAACCCACAAAAATTCAAGATGCAGAAAACAACCTAGAGAGAGAAGAAACAAAACGACCCAATTGATCCGATTCACCCATTCAGACGGGGAGGTTGACGACGTCGTTCGGTGGAGGGGCGGAGGAGGAGGAGGCGGAGGCGGAGGCGGAGGAAGTGGAAGAAACGTAGTGAGGGCGGTGGTCGCTGAGGTTGACGGAGCGGGAGGCGAAGAGCATGAGGGGGCGGTCGTGGGCCTCCTCGGGGTTGGTTTCGTGGTCGTCGGAGGTGGAGAGGTTGATGCAGGAGCAGCGCTCAAGGGAGGTGAAGAAGGCGGAGGCCACGTGGTTCCCAAGCCAACTGGCGACGCCGTTGATCTTCTCGTACGACAGGCACGAGCTCTGGCTCTGGCTCTCCATTGTCGGAACAAATTCTTTGTTTTTTTGGCAGTGCGCAGTCAGAGAAAGAGAAACAGTGGAGACAGATTCCTCAAATATCCCAAGAAAGTCAAACGCCGATTCCTCCGCTCTTTTCCTTTTGTTGTTTGTTGTTCCTTAACCTTAGGAACTCGGTTTTACCAAAATTTACTATTTACGTGTAGGCAACTAACCATACTCAAGTTAAGCTAACATTGTCTCGTTGTAAAGAGATTTTCCAGACACATACGTTATGTGTCATTATATATATCTCGTACCGTTTTGTATTTCAAACACATTAAAAAATATATCTTTAAATAAAGCTAACATTATCTCTTAGTGGAGAGATTTTTCAGACACATACTCTATGCGTCATTATATATATATATATATAAATATATATGTGGTATCGCTTCGTATTTCAGACATATTAAAAAAATGGAAAGGGATCATCTACATATCCCTTTTTCTTAATCCATCAAGTTCGGGGATCCGAACCATTAAAATTTGATCAAACGGCTAAAGTTATTATAACTTTTAAAGTTATAAAGTAGGTCCATGTTTGTAGTTGTTTGATCAGATTTCAATAGTCTGGATTCTCAAAAACTTAGTGGATTAGGAAGAAGGAATCTAAAATGATCCTTTCCTAAAAAAAAATATCTCCTCATTCATTCCTAAGTTTGACCTTGAACTCTTACGACATGTCACTTCCATCGATGGGTAGTGCAACTGTGACCGTAGATTGACAATTCAGCAGCAGTGACCCGCGGGGATAAGGCTCAGAGCAAGATTTTTATTGGCGTCAGACACGATCCCACGTGTCAAGCCACGTCATCTTGATCGACGGATACTAACTGTAAAGAAGAACAAGGATAAGAGAAAGAGAAGACCATTGTCTCAGTTCTGCCGTTGTCTTCTGAAAAATGGCTGCTTCACTTTCTTCATCGATTCTTCCGTCTCGGAACGGCGTTTCTCTCCGATTCTCCCAGACGAAACGCCCGCAGTTTCACTCGCCGACGCGCGTATTTTGCTCCGGTAAGCCTTTCTCGATGATTGCTTCTAGGTTGTTTGGTGAATGTTTATGAAGATTGATTTTTTTTTGTTTATGAATAACAACTTCAAGTTCTGCTTCACTTACAAGTACTTTCATAGAAGCACTTGGAGAAACGTCTTCCAAATGCTTCTTAGGAAGTTTTTTTAATAAATATTTCAACTCGTTTCTAATAATATCACTTGTAGTAAAATTGTTAATAAACAAAAGTGCTTTCTAAGATGCAGTCTCAAATGGCAACTTGCATATATAGATTAGGAAAGTTGGCTAGGCCCAGTGTTGCCCCTTGCAAGGTTACACCGAAGTTCGAATACCCTTCGTAGAATATCGTCTTGTAAAATAGGTGGAAACTTCTATTTAGTAGATTTATAACCATTTTTCTGCATAGTTTTGGAGTTCGAGTCAGGGAAACAATCTCTTTGCAAAGTAAGAGGAAGACTGCATACCATAGACGTTCACCCCGACCTAGCAAAGCGGGGAAGCCTTGTTGGCTTGGGATCATCCTTTTTCTGCCTAGCTTAGTATCCTGCATTAAAATGGGAGATGTGGATTTATGTTTTGTAAAAAAGTTGGAAACTTCTATTTTAGTAGATTTATAAGCATTTTTCTGCATAGTTTTGGAGTTCGAATAAGGGAAACAACATCTTTGCAAAGTAAGAGTAAGAATACTTACCATAGACGTTCACCCCGACCTCGCAAAGCGGGGAAGCCTTGTTGGTTTGGGATCGTCCTTTTTCTGCCTAGTTTAGTATCTTGCATTAAAATGGGAGATGTGGATTTATGTTTTGGTTTAATTGGGCGGGTGCAGCTTCTAGGGGTGGTCATGAAACAAAGGAAGATTTGAGTCCGTGGAAGCAAGTTAAGAATGTAGCTTGTGGGGTTCTTGCTGTTTGGGCCGTGAGTACCGCTGCCTCACCTGTAATTGCTGCTGGTCAGGTTTGAAACCCTCTCATTCCGTATATTTATTTTTCACTTGACTTGCTTTTGGTGCCGTTGCCTTACGATTTTGTTGTCTTCGTCGTCTGTTTAAAATGGAAGCATATAGATATCATGCAAAAGATGTAGTTGAGATGTTATACACAATGGACTAATGGAATGTTCATGGGAGGTTCATCCCCATGTTGAACTCAATCTCATTCCTTTCTCGCGCTTTTCTTACTTCCGAATGTCTTTTAATGTTTTGTATCATGAAACAAGATCATGTATACAAAATGAGGAACACAACATCAGCTTGTAGGACGATCGAGAACAAAGCAAAAGTAGGACATACAACCAGCTAAGCGGTTACAAACTCACGCCAAAAGTCCACAAGTTACAAATTTCTCTATTAATAATCCTTGAGGTCCTCAACATAGCTTCAGAACACAAAGCTTTATTCATGAATCGGGCGATGCCTTTACACCAAATGTGATAATCAGAAATATTGAACTCTTTCCTTTACTGCGATTTTATCCAATTAAACTCATCACGACAAAGATTGTATTGAGAGTTGGCTGTTTAGGCTCAGGAAATTTGTCTAGCCTTAGTTGGAACGAATAAGCTACCAAGAAATAAACCCTGTTTTAGAATCGCCGTAGAGAACCAGACAAGACTGTACCAATCCACTTTACAACGCTCGCCTCCAATAGCATTCTAAGTAAAAGTTTAAGAAAATCCATTTATGGTATGAGCAGGGATTCAAGATACTTGGTAAGTTTTATGTTACTTAATTTTCCACTTCTAGTATTGATCTCTTTTTCTTAGTACCGAATTCTGATTGCCCCGTTTTTCCTTATTATGTTTTCTTTCAGCTCTTGTGAAACGCCACCATGTCCATTAAATAAGCAGGAGCCATATATAATGTCACTGTCCAAATTATAAGTTACTAGTTCTAACTTCTTATAGCTGTGACTGTGAAAAGTTGCTAAATCGACTTCTTCTGTATCCAATAGAGGTTGCCTCCATTGTCTACTGATCCAAAGCGGTGTGAGGTTGCATTTGTTGGAAACACGATAGGTCAGGCAAATGGAGTTTACGACAAGGCAATTGATCTCCGCTTCTGTGATTACACAAACGAGAAGTCCAATCTTAAGGGGAAGAGTCTTGCAGCAGCACTCATGTCCGGAGCCAAATTTGATGGCGCAGACATGACAGAAGTTGTGATGTCAAAGGCTTATGCTGCAGGAGCTAGCTTCAAGGGTAAGCTTGCGGATCATCCTTGATATCAAATGCACAAGATCGTAATATGGAATGAAAGAGGTGATTATCAATTTTTTTTCTTTCTCTTTTTCAGGTACAAACTTCTCGAACGCAGTTCTAGACCGGGTTAACTTTGAGAAAGCGAATCTGCAAGGAGCTTTGTTTATTAACACTGTCTTATCAGGTTCCACCTTCAACGAAGCAAACCTTGACGGTGTATTTTTCGAGGATACCATTATAGGGTACATTGATCTTCAGAAAATTTGTAGAAATACAACTATCAATGAGGAAGGAAGAGCTACCCTAGGGTGTCGATAATTCAAGGTTCGTCTGTTTCAACGTAAGAAGCAGCCACGCACGCACACGGTGCTAACTGCGTTTTCCTTCTGTATTTCGAGTTCATTTCTAGGCACTTTTAACTGTATAGCCCCTATATCTGGTATCCTGCATCTGTGTATGAGTACCGATCATCCGAAGACAGTTTTGTTGTAGTATTTGTTTGGTGGAGACGGGAGATTTTCTCCTTTGTTTCTTTGTTATGGCTTTCAGTTTGAAATATTCATCTTTTCTTCTGTCAAATGACATGAAAAACACTACTCATCAGATGGCCTATGCAATTTAAGTAAACAAAAAACAAAGATAGAAAACAAAGGAAAACGATATCCGCACATTCTTTTACACATTGTTTAGGTTTGCATAAATTAAAGGAAAATCAAGGACATAAATAAGCAAGGTATGCAGAAGAAGAAAATGAGTGCAGATATCATTTTCCAAAGGAAAATGTGAGGAAGGGGCGTATTAGGGTGCATTTTTCGCTTAACACACCCGAGTGGTGGTGGTGCTCATTGCCTTCCTTACTACTATCAGATGAGTTCAAATTTTGAGATTTATGTCTATCTATTACACAGATCTCGAAATTTAAACTCATACAATGATAATATATAAAATGATACGTGAGGAAAAATATTCCCAGCATATTATGATATGGGTAGTTAGATCGCAATGCACGTGTGCAACATACCAAAATCGGATGCTACTCACTTGCTCAGTACTTCAGTTGAAATTGAAATTCACAACTCACCAACCCGCTTTTTAAAATACTAATCAAACCCGGGGATCGTGCTCCTTACTTTTCTTCCCCTTGACTTTGAACTTTGAAGGCTTGACATTCATTCAAAAGGTACTAATTACTAATTATGATGTCTGCACTCTATTTTTCTCGCTCTGCATATTTTTCTTCTTTTAAGCTCATCACTTTAACTGTTGCGTTGAATAAATTAATGAAAAATTAAGAGACGGAAGAAAACAAACGTAAGAGTGCAGAATTAAAAAACGAGTGTTCGGAACCTTTTCCTAATCATAACTCGTTATCTCACCATTTAGCCTAAACTCAATTGTTCCTTTGTTTTTCCTGATCATTGCCTAAAATCTTTGAGTCTAAGCCCGCCGGGTTTCGTTGAGCTCTGCAAGATTTGGATCATGCAGAATGACTCTACTCGCTGCTCGGCCAGATCGTCTAGTACTTGATAAAATGTTAAAATGTGACAGTGACCCAGCAAGAATTAGGTCAAGTTAGAGGAGGGCAACAAGTCCACGTTCCAATCTAATAACTTTCTCTTTTGAGGGTCATTTCGAACTTCTATTCTAATTTGTCATTTATGATACGTATCATTGAGTGGTCCGAAAAACCAACTTTTTGCATATTGCATAAAACTCGTCTCCCTACCATTGTAACCCGATCTCTTTTATTCATCTTCTCTTCTTTGTGGAAGTCATCTCATCTTGGACCACTTCTATATGAAGATAGTCTTACACATTATATTTTATTAGTTATTGAGAACACCACAGTAACGGTTAACCCGTTTCATTGAAATATGAAATTGAAACTTTTTAAAGATGATATAAAACTGTAGTTGACCTAATAATTGAGGTATCTATTTGTAATTTAGCCTCATAATTTTTAAGTGAAAAAAAAAAGCAAAGAATAAATATGAACGATGGCGATTGATACCAATCTAACAAATCAGAGTTCTTGAGCATTCATCAATTAGTCTAATCGGGAAAATTGGCACCAGCATAAAATACCATTATGACAAATTCATATAGCGTGGATCACATGAGTATATATATTATATAATATTATATTATATAATGGTAGCTTCTGGTGCCCTAAAAGTGTGTTTTGTTCTTCACCTTTCTCCAATTTGAAGTCCTCGTACTAGCTGGCTAGCTAGCTAGTAGGCTAGATATTAGCTGGACGGAGGGATATAAGGTCCAGTGGGGGCACGTGCCCCCTCTCATCTTTTTTTCCCATTACAAATTACTCAATTAATTATTCTCATTTTTTTTTGCTTAGCATATGATTCAATTAATCATATTAAAATAGTGAAAATCTTGTTTAAGTTCTTAATGCCCCTCCGTCTTGTATATTTTTCTAACGCACTAATGTCTAAACCTTGTTGAGTTGCATGTATTTGGTTAATTAGTACAAATGAGCATTAGATTGTCAACAATTAAAAACAAAATTAGACAATAGAGTAATAAAATTAGGCATTTTGTAATTAATTTTTTCAGCATTTGTAAAAGAACTAGCTTTATTTGTCCAAAAAAGGAGCTCAAATTTTTTAAGATGCCCCTTCTTAGTTAAATTTCTGACTTCGTCCCTGGTAATCATAATAATTATTATATAACATATTATCGGAAAAGTAATCTGAAGTGTGGAGACTGAGGAAGAGAATTCGAACTTGTATATATGCATAAAATGAGTACAATCACTTGGATGCACAAGGTAAGTAGATTCGTTCCAAACAATAGTGTCACATTTGAAGGAAGTTGGAGTTTTACCGTAAAACTAATTGACAATATGAAGAGTAGCTCAATTTACTTATTACCTTTTATCCATATGAGATTCATTCTTAACGCGTTCCCTCACGTGTGACGAATTTTCACGCCTAACACGTGGACAACAAAAATAGGATGATGTGGAGCACGTGTGGCCGTTTGGGTTCACACATGGGACAACCTGTTTTAACACCATGAAGAAAGTTGGTTCCACCATAAAACCAATTGGTAATATAGGGAGTAGTTCAACTTACTTATTAAACCGTATACAAAATCTCTCATCCCATTAATGTGAAAGTCATTTGGAATGACATTCACATTTTGAAGAATTTAAAAGTGGAATGAGGATTCTCTTCTGATTCTCTTTGTGAGGATCCATGGAATCCTCTAATCACGTCCGTTCATCGTATATTGCGGCCAAAAATAAATTGATCGCATGGTGATGGTATACGAGATGAACGGATGTGGTTGGAGGATATCCGGATCCTCACAAAGACTGATCATGAGCGGATCATCATTCTTAAAAGTGTAACATCATAATAATTAAGTTTTGGTGGTTGGGGTTTGGAGCAGTACTAGTTTGAATTGAATTATTAGCAACCATTCCCTACATGTTGCATGCAGAGATGTAGTGAGAAGTACGTACCAACCATTCCAAAACCTGCCATCTACAATTCCTCCTCTCTAGCTAGCTAGATGCATGTCGCATCCATGCAACAGCAGCAGCACCACCCCTTTAACGGACTGTCAAAATTGAATTAAAACGACAAACACATGCTCCCCAAGTGCCCACCGCCTTTCCTTCCTCCATGATCATATGCTTGCCAACAAACTGATTCCATTAGCCCAAACCTTAACTAAGCAACAATTAATTAATTAAGCTAGTCATGAAAAACGGCTCCAAATTAATTAGTACCATACCATCGAGATGACAAGAGATCGGGAGGTAGCTTTCACTTGATCAGGAGAATTTAGGTGGAACGAGTTCATCCTCAGCGTGGGTCTTGGACCACTTCTATGTAAAAAGAGCTTTACACATGGTGTTTTATTAGTTATTGAGAACACCATAGTAACTGTTAACCTATTTCATAGAAGTCTCTCTCCTCGATTTGAGTTCTAGCTGTAAGCATGCAGTGGGTTGGGTCCTGACTTTTGATTAAACACTGTAACTATAGAGTACAGTATTACCGTGATTTCACTCCCACCAAATCCCTTCCCATACTTACAAGTTGTGACCTTCTATATATAGAACAGCCCTACATTGAAGGGATATTACAAGAACCATATGCTTGCTTATTCAGTTGAGTGACAGTAGTCTGTGTGTGTGTGTGTGTGAGAGAGAGAGAGAGAGAGAGAGAGAGAGAGAGAGTTTTATGGGATTAATCCTCTTTGTAATGTTTCTTGCTCAAATGAGTATTCCAGCCACAGTTTGCCTACAGCTTGCATATATATATATAGCACTGGTGCTTCTGCAATTCTGAGATGCTCATTTGAGCAAGCAGCGTTACAAGAGGAATATTTTTGCAGTATGATCATCAAAATAAAACTGCCGTTTCAGCACCAAAAGGAGGCCTTGATTGCTAGCTAGTTCATCAATCTTAATTATACACAGTTAAGTATTACTGATTTTCCACTTTCTCTTGCTGGTTAATTAATTAACACGCATATATTATCTCTTAATTTGCTTATTTAGATCATATTAAGATCACTTAACTAGCTTAACAATATATTAGCTAAGAAGTAATGTTTGGAAGATCATAGATGAACTTAATTATCTTGCCTGGTGGATCTTAATTTCTTAATTTATAGTATTGTTCATATACAAACTACCAATGTAGAACTTGAATCAATACTTTGTATTCAGCACAATATACTTAATCACTGATATAGAATTACATCGATTATATGTACATTAATTTCCTGCATATATTAGCTTTCAAATTGTGGTTAATAGAAGGCGGTGCTCCTTTTTGTAATTCAAATCGCCAGCAAAGTTATATCATAGATCTCGTTCAAATAACTTAATTTGTAAAAACTTTGTTTTTTTTTTTTAAGTAATTGACTCTAATTTACCTGAATATTGTTCCATTATAGATTAACCTTGTTGTAATGTTCATATTTCTGAATTTGAATCCTCTCCGGACCTTAGTGTCCAGAGCATAATGACCATGTAATTCGGATCCTTGGTTTGTGTGAAAAAGAAATCGAAGTTTTTAGTTTGTACGAGGTGAGCCAGCAAAAGTTAATGGAGATGGTCTGATTCAATTTGAGTTAGTCTTGTCCTTGGCCTTCGGACAGAGGATCTCTAGCCCATATTTCTTTGCTTTTGTACTTAAAGCTCCTCAAGGAAAATTAATTAAGAAAGAAGAGAGATTGAAAAGGACAAATGATCGATGTGCAGCGCCAGCGCCAGTGCCTGCCCATATACCCTATTGTTCTTTACTCTGTACCATCTTCTCGCTAATGAATGAATGCATGTATGTACTGTTACAAGAATTTAACCCTATTGTACACCAGCAAACCCTATTTTACTATGCTGCGCTACCTAGCCTTGCATAATTTCGCGGACATATGACGCATGTACGCCTAGCTACTGAGAATGTGAAATCACTACCATTAGTAATTCGTTAGAAAATAGTAGAGTTACATGCAGAGGGAGAAAACGAGAATAGTAGAGTAACATGTAGAAGGAGAAAACGAGAATATGAAATCACTATCCTTAGATAACGTAAACAAAAAAAGGAAAAAGGGTTATCCGATCCCGTCTAATTGTACAAGAAATATCATTTGATTTGGAGCATTTTCGTCAATCGGCAATCTGATCATGTGTATGCACTGGCCATTCCCTCCCAAATTTTACAGGTGCAAACAAAATTTCTATGCCATATGTGCTAATTAAGCTGCTAGCTAACTTAACCATGATCCTTAAGATCGATCGATGTTATAGTCGCGTACTAGTAATTTTTACTAAAGCTACTACTTCATCTAAGTTTTTAACATTACGCTATGCATTGCATATCTGTGCTTAGTTAAATTGGCTAAAGCAATGTGCTGGTATGCTTCAACCTTTGCACCCAAGTTCGAATTTCCCGTCCCGTAGTTTAGATCGATTAGCTTAATGCAAGTATTCTGTCGTTTGTGAAAAAATTATATTACACTTCGAATTAATTAATTAATTAATTTGTTCGGGACTGCAAGCATCATTCAGTTGTTCATCACGACAAGTAAAGGTAAATTCCCCCAAGCGATTATCCACTCAAATTAAATTAAGATCGACTCATAAGCAGTACTTAATCAACTTTAGCTACTGCCAAAATCTTGAATTTCAGATATCAATCCCTTGCTTATTACTTTCATAACAGCATATATTCACATCTTTTATCACTTTGTTTGATTGGTAATTACTTAATTAACACCGAGTTTAACAAAAAATTAAATAAAAATTATTCTTGATTTGCAATCTATATAAAATAAGAAAAAGAAATGATGAAACGGAGAATCAAATTGGATTGAGATCCAATCTTGATCTTTGCGTCAGACGCCACGGACCGAGAAATTGGTACTACTCAATTTCAATCATACTGCTCTTATTAGGCCATCTCACTCGACCATTCCACAAAAATCCAAAGATTTGAACGATTCATATCTCTTTCTCTCTCTTGAACGGTTCTGATCTCTCGATACGTGGACTTCGGACACAGAAATCCAAAATGGATCTCATTCCAATCAAATTATCTAGTTGCAGGCGGTGTTTATAAAAGTAGGCTCAAAAGGGTAAAAGCTCTCTCAAGACATGTACACTTAACCCTCGGCAGCAAGAAACCGTACTCTCCCAAGTCCCAACTCCAAAGCAAAGAATCCAAAAGTGACTTCTTCAAAACCGGCACACCAGCAGCACCCTTGCATCAATATGCACAACAGCACTCCAAAACAAATCACTACTCTTACTCATGGGAAATTTTGTTCTCAATTTTGCATCGTCTCGAAGATGCATTTTGCTCCTTCTCGTCTCAATCTTCGTTCAAGGTACGCATAATCTCTAAACCTCATACCATCTATCAGAAGCTGAAGTGGTTAAGAGCGTTTACTCTGTGCATGCGAGGTCATGTGTTCTAGTATGTCTTTTCCCTTGTTATCGCTTACGCTAATAAAAGTCTTGTTTTTCTTTTCTTTGCTTTTTGTTGATAGGAGGGGAAGGATCTATAGGAGTGAACTATGGCACGACCGCGAATGACCTTCCTCCGCCGGCCAAAGTCGCCCACTTCCTTCTGGAATCCACCATTATCAACCGTGTTAGGCTCTTTGACGCCAACCCCGACATTCTCCGAGCCTTTGCTCACACCGGCATCGCCGTCACAATTACTATCCCAAATGACCAAATCCCCCACCTCACCAAGATACGCTCCGCCCAACAGTGGCTTAAAACAAACGTCCAGCCTCATATCCCAGCCACCAACATTGTCCGAATTTTAGTAGGCAACGAAGTATTATCCACCACAAACAAGTTGTTCATCACTGGCCTTGTCCCTGCCATGCAAGCCCTCCACAATGCCCTAGTAGATGCGTCCTGGGACCACCAAATTAAGGTCTCTACCCCACACTCTCTAGGCATTCTCTCCAGCTCAACCCCTCCTTCCTCCGGCAAATTTAGACAAGGCTACGACATCCATGTCCTTAAACCTTTACTCACTTTCTTGCAATCCACCAACTCTCCTTTCATGGTGAACCCGTATCCCTATTTCGGATACTCCCCCGAAACGCTTGATTACGCGGTTTTCCGGCCAAATCCCGGTGTGCTTGACGGGAATACTAAAAAGCTATACACCAACATGTTGGATGCACAATTAGATGCTGTTTTTTCAGCCATGAAGCTTGTGGGCTTTGAGGACCTTGAGATTGTTATTGCCGAAACGGGTTGGCCCTCTCAGGGTGATCCGGCCCAAGTTGGGGTTGACGCACAGTGTGCCGAGGATTACAATCGAAATCTCATTCAACACGTGACATCAGGTTATGGCACCCCGTTAATGCCAAACCGAACTTTTGAGACCTTCGTATTTTCCTTGTTCAATGAAAATCTCAAGCCCGGCCCAACGCCCGAGAGGAATTTCGGGCTTTTTCGACCGGACATGACGCCGGCCTACAACGTCGGAGTCCTTCGGCATACGGTAGCTGCCTTCGCAAATAATCACCCTAAAACATTCCCCTTCTTTATATCACTATTATGTATGTGCTTGATTGGTTTGTGGACTTGGATTTGACAGGCTAGTTCGACTACACCTAAGAACTCAGGCCCAGGCCCCGTCCCAGTGTTGGCACCGACGAGCCCGCCGTCATCAGGCGGCGGGAAATTGTGGTGCTTGCCCAAGAAAGGGGCCGACCCGGAGGCG
Source organism: Cotoneaster glaucophyllus (assembly GCA_036320875.1). Taxonomy (NCBI): domain Eukaryota; kingdom Viridiplantae; phylum Streptophyta; class Magnoliopsida; order Rosales; family Rosaceae; genus Cotoneaster; species Cotoneaster glaucophyllus. The sequence continues at coordinate 29,271,901 of CM070070.1, read as the reverse complement.
CTGCAGAAGAATATTGATTATGTTTGTGGGCTGGGATTGAATTGTGGGCCAATCAAACAAGGTGGGCCGTGCTTTATGCCCAACACAGTTAGAGCCCATGCAGCGTATGCCATGAATGTCTACTTTCAAGCAATGGGAAGGAAGGATTCTGATTGTGATTTTGGACAGACTGGCGCCACCTCTGCCGTCGATCCAAGTTAGTTTCATGCAAACCCTTTTTTATTTTTGTCGATAACAATTTGGATCCTATCCAGACTTTACTGTCCAAAGTCTAAGAATCTTGATTTGTGTAAAAGATAAATCGGAGTTTTTGGTTTGTGTGAGATGATCTAGCGAAATAAGTTAATGGGGGCCGTCATATTCAATTTAAGTGATCTGGATCGCTTGGTCCTTAGGCTCCGGATAACGAGATCCGAAAATGATCTTTGTTCTGTATATAATAGTAATTAGCTAATTGATCATTGTTTGATTTACTAATTAATCTTTTTTTTGTTGGCAGGCTATGGAAAGTGCAAGTATTGATGATGAAAAATATTGCAATGGAGGAGAAGACCCACAGATTATAAACTGTTACCAATCCTTTCTTTTTTGACATAAAAAGATATCAGTGATTGGTGTTTTGTCTGAACATGTAGTATAAATAAGATAAGTATTTAGACAAAAAAAAGCAAATGGTGAATTCCTAATGTAGCATCTACAATGCGTAATATTAAGGGAATTATACGAATGTTATCTGAATTTTCATGCTTTATTCGTCAAATTTCAAATGAATCAAAAATAAAAATAATGTGTCATATTAAAAATTTATTATAATGGTAACCTCCGACTAATTTTAATTTGTTGGTCGTTGAACAAGTTGCATGTGTTTTAGCCTATGTTGCACGGACACTTTAAAACTCCGAACTATTGGAGTGTTGGGCAACTGGATGCGCCAACACGCCTGAACATAGTTTGGACACGGTTAACGATATGAACACGGTCAGGACACAACAAAGGCCTTTTATGTAAATATGAAATATATTTTAGGGCAATTTTGTAAATATAAAAACATTTGGGGGTAGTTTTGTTAATATCAAAACTTATAAAACCTAAAATTTATAAGCTTGGGCCAGTTTTTTTTATATATTAATCACCGTGTTCTATCCGTGTTCGTGTCCTTATTTCATTTGTTTAGAGACTACATTGCTCAATAAATTTAAGTAGTTTTTTGCTGCGGTCAAAACACTTTCATTGTGATATATTATTTCACTCATTTATAACACGTGTATTTATTTTTTATTAATATTTATCAAATGTAACTCATATGCATTGATATTATACTCACTAGATACAATAAAAATTCAGCTAAGTTGGGTACAAGCAAATTAATTATTAATTAAACTAAATTTTAATGAGTGAGCTTGCACTTAACTGTATTTGTCCGCGGAGGACCCGATGATTTTCTCCTATGCGGTGCGCTATGATCTCCGGGGAGTAAAACACCATCTCACCCTCTCTCTCTAAAAATCCGATCTTTTTCTGTCTCTTTCTCTCTCTAGTTCCCCGATTTCTAGGGTTTTATCTCGTCGTTTCAATCCATTTCAATTCTCCTAGGGTTAGGGTTTAGGATTTTACGCAGAGAAGAAACAATGGGCGGAGAGTGGAAGCAGCTCCTCCAATCGATAATCCTCGGCCTCATTTTCTCCTACCTCCTCGCCAAGCTCATCGCCATAGTCATCTCCTTTAAGGAAGACAATCTCAGCCTCACTCGCGCTAGCGCTGCCGCCCCCGCCGACACCAATCCGCCGCCGCTCAAACCTGAGCCCCGCGACGACCAGCTTCGCTCCGCCGATTTGAGCTCCGCGGCAATCGAGGCCGAATCGGTCGTCGCCGAGCACGGCAGCGTCAGGAACGAGAGCAGCGAAGCTGACACTGACGATGACTGGGAAGGCGTGGAGAGTACGGAATTGGACGAGCTGTTCAGCGCAGCGACGGCGTTTGTCGCGGCGGCTGCGGTGGATCGGCAGAAGGTGTCGAGTGATGCGCAGTTGAAGCTTTATGGGCTTTACAAGATTGCTACTGAGGGACCCTGCAGCGCTCCGCAGCCATCTGCTCTGAAAATGACTGCTCGCGCCAAATGGTATTTGCTCTGCCATTACTTTATACCGAAAATTTACGTGTTTATTTATATGGATCTTATTTTCAGCTTGATAAGGATGGGGAATGTGTTTCTTGGATTGATTTTGGTTAATATCAAGGTTAGGTAGATCAAATTTTGCCATAATTGTAATGTTTTTACTGGGTAATTGGTGAATTAGGGTTGATTAAACTTTGTAGGCTTGCTGTGTTTTTGAATCTGTTCGCTCGGTGATTTCTTATAGGCAAGCTTGGCAGAAATTGGGTGCTATGCCTCCTGAAGATGCTATGGAGAAGTACATTGATATTGTCACAGAGCTTTATCCTAATTGGGCAGCAGGTTTGACTGTGGTGAGTCTTGATTCTTTTGTTTTCGACTTTGTTCCGGACATCAATACTTACTTTCTGTTGGGTTTTCTCTGCTGGTTTCTTTCTGTCTATTGACATATGATTACTAGAAGATCAGAGGTGGAGAAGGTAGTGCATCTGGTAATGATTCTAATGGACCAATGGGACCGGTTTTCAGCAACTTTGTTTACGAGGAAGAATCTGAAAAGGATTTGTAAGTTTCTTAGGACTGCTAAGCATGGGAGGGTTCATATTTACACATTGTTGTCAATTAGTAGATATCATTTCTTGGAAATAAATAAAAAGTAATGCTAACGTAAGGTGTTTTGTTTTTATTTTTCAGAAAGATGGATGCTATTCATGCCTTTGCCAGAGAAGGAGAAGTGGATAATTTGCTTAAATGCATTGAAAGTGGCGTTTCAGTGGATCAGAAAGGTCTGTTTTCTTCCATCTGCCAATAGGTTCATTAAGTTTCAACTGACGTTATCGTAATTGTTGTATTCCATTAATACTTCCATAACTATGAAGTCATGTATACTTTCTGTCTTTCTGGGTGGTTAACAGAATAAGGCTGCTCATAAACCAGGCCCAGCTTCATAGAAGCTCCTTTCCTTGTTAAATCTCAGCTTTTTAGAAGTTATTTCCTTGATAAATGAGCTACAATTCAAGCTTAATATCCAAGTTTGGATGCATAAAACAAAGTTTGAACAACAATGGATTGGACCCTTTAGGATTGTGATTAATTAAGATAGGTAAATACGTTTTATACTATGGTCAACATACGTAGGTATAAACTTTGATAACATGTAGAATAAAGTTCAAACTAACATCATTAAGGCATGTAGAAACGAGGAAGCCTCCAATTTCAGTAGTGTTGTTAACGTGCTTATATATGTTTTGAAATCAGCATAGAAATTGTAAAAGCTTGGAAAGGCTAGGCCAAAAAGCTATGGTACCCCAAGTTTGACTTCATACTGAACCGGGTGCATATCTCTATTAACCTAGCTTTAATGGCTTGTTCCTCACATACACAGCATGTTTCTTTCGTTGGATACATGTACATGCCTTAATTTTTTTTTTTTGTGGCATGTATTCTCTCCTCACCCAGAAAAGTGTTTGGTCTATTTTTATTGGTGGTCTATCATGCTACCCTTTATTTTATATTAGGATGTTGAAGGGAATTTCTTTTGCTCAAACTTTTTATGTGCTCGTATGATGCTGGTATTGCCCTAAAACAGTTTACGTGCACTGATTGCAGATAGTGAGGGAAGGACCCCACTGCATTGGGCTGTGGATCGTGGGCACCTGAACATGACAGAGCTGCTAGTTAGCAAGAATGCCAATGTTAATGAAAAGGTAGATTAAAAGATAAACATTTACTTACGGTAGCAAATTTTGTTAAGTTTTTCCGAATCCCATCCCATCCCCCTGTCGTGCCATCCTAAAATTCTGTTCTTTTGGTCTTGGAAGGACAATGAGGGGCAAACCGCATTGCACTACGCTGTTATGTGTGATAGAGAAGGCATTGCTGAATTTCTTGTGAAGCAAAATGCGGACACAAGTGCAAAGGACAACGATGGCAACTCGCCCTGTGATGTCTGTGAGTCAAACTGGCCTTGGTTTCAGGGTGCAAAGGAGAAGAGTCACTGACCGACCGTCGTTTATTTGAAAAATTCACGGGGATGTATATTCCTAATCTGTTCGTCTTTTAAAGAGATTTGAAAATAGAGCAGTATGTTGTGTATGTACGTAGTTTCTACCTCGTCGTTGTGTAACATTCTTTCGTTCGGTTACTAGTTTCCCCTGTCGTAGAAGTGCAAAGAAAGGTTGAACTCACTGGGTTTAACTGGCACAATATAATGCATATCAAAGGCCTACATTTTGCCATCGGTCTAATGTTTTTATTTTGTTTTATGAATTGCTGTCCTAATTACTATGTAAAAACCCTTTTACGTTCTTTATACAGCACAATAAAATCGCTGCAATGCCACGTAGCTATTAGTACTACGGGTTTTTTAATTGTTAGATTTGATTTCCGAAACTATCTGATTTTATATCTTCAGTTTCAGCTATTCGGTCTCCGTACCACTCAATGCTATGAGGTTACCAATTTAATTGTTATAAGTCCAACCGTGACAAAATAGTCCATACGGTAGTCCAGTACCATCTAATAATTTCTCGGTAGTCCAGTACCATCTAATAATTTCTCGAAGAGGTGCATCCTTTAGTCACTACAAACATGAAAACCTTAAATAAACCTAGACAGACAGACAGACACCTGCCCGAGGTTTTGCTAAATTGGAACAATTAAAGATGTCCCCCCACCCAATCTCTAATAATAAAAGCAGAGGTGCTACATTATATCATATGTACCTCCCAATTGTAACGGTCATTAACTGTTTCTTCACCACCCAAAATTTTTCAGTTGGTCGTAGGCTGCTTATCATCACCACCTTTTGCCCCATGCCGTGGCTTCTTCTTCTTTTTTGATGCCAAACAATGGCGAAGGCAGTGGTCTACGCGCTACTTGCCACCGCCTTTATCTTTCTTCTCGTCATGCTTCCCTCCAAACACCGTGGCTCCAACCACCCCCACCCCCACCTTGGCCTCAACCGACGCCTTGGCTACACGGGTCACGCTCCCATTTTCGACCCTCTGGCAGCCAAGATGGAGTGGTACGCCAAGGAAAGTGGTGGATTCGGAGGGGAAACCAATAGTCGCGTGGGGTTGTCGGAACACAACAATCCCACGAAGAATGCGAGTGAGGTGGAAGAAATGCATGAATATCTTGGCGATGAGGGAAAGTTGAACCTCACGTTGAGGCTGATTACTTTGTTCCCGTTGATAGACCAGGGGCCAAAAGACGGGTTGATTAGCTCTAATGAGCTCGAGGATTGGGTCACGAAACAAACCGTGGAGAGGTTGAATTATAGGACGCAGAAAGAAATGGAATCGTATGACAAAGATGGTGATGGAACAATTTCTTTCATGGAGTACCTGCCCAAGTTTTCCACTAAGGATCTAGGTATTTAACTACGTACTTATTTCTTTATAAGTTTATGTGTGTCTGTGCGTGAATATACGTAGAGATTCTTTCTGCAAGACGTACTTATTTCTTTATAAGTTTATGTGTGTGTGAATATACGTAGAGATTCTTTCTGCATGACATTCGTATTGTCTTTAGGAAAGAAATGACGTGTTGGAAAAACTTCTATTCAATTTTCTTCAACTTTGAACACGTGGGGGTGTGGAGATACGTAGAAAAGACGTTTGTTTTAGAGCTTTGAACAGTTTAGGTTTTAAGTATCGAATTCTGGTGAAACAGAGGAAAACGGAATGGAGCACGGAGAAGCTGGATGGTGGAAGCAGCAATTTGATAATGCAGATGCTGATAAGAATGGATTACTTAACTTCAATGAATTTAAAGAGTAAATTCCCTTCATTCCCATATTACTGCGGCAAAAAAAATATACGATTTGCGAGTTCTGGTTCAACAGAAATCTCCATTTTTTGTTGCAGTTTGTTGCACCCAGAAGACAGTAACAACGAAGAAATTCACAAATGGCTGTTGAGAGAAAAAATGAAGTACATTTTCTCACATATCTTCTCTGTCTTTCACACTAAACATATTAATGCCTTATATTTTTCCTGAATAATTTGATGCAAAGGAACGGATTAACGAAACGTCTGCTTATAATTTACAGGCGGATGGATCAGGATAACGATGGCAAACTGAATTTCGAGGAGTTTTTACACAACGCTTATGATAATTACAAGACTTACGTTGAATTTGAAAGGGGCGGGAAAAATGTACCCACACCAGAAGAGAAATTTGCAGAACTCGATGTGAACAAGAACAAGTATGCATGCATGCCTTGAACTTAAAGCTAACAGATTTTTTGACCTAATTTTTTTCTTCCTTTGCTGGCCAAGATTATAGTTTAGAGGATTTTACTAATCTCTTTCGAACTCGAAAAATGTTTGACAGACTCTTGGAAGTGGAAGAATTGAAACCAATGCTGCATTACATTCACCCAGGAGAATTTTCCTATGCTAAATATTATGCAAGCTTTCTGATGTCGGAGGTTAGTAATGTTTCCATTTGGGTACTCCAATCTATGAGACATGTTGAGATGAATCTGAAATGAAATGCGTGACATTGTTCGATTCAGGCGGATGATAACAAAGATGGAAAATTAACGCTCAAGGAGATGCTCGATCATGACTATGTTTTCTACAGCACAGTATATGATGACGGCATCAACGAAGATTTTGATGCGGATTTTCACGACGAATTCTGAAGCTTGATGCTCCCTTAGAAATGGATTTTTCGATTCGTTTTGGCGGAAGCTTATCCTAATTGTGTATTTATTTTGTCATTTGAAAAATACAGCAAAATAAAAATTTTGCTTTCATTAGGTTGAGCATTGACTTAAAAAGTAGTGGTGCGTAACTGGTATATACTTAGGATAGAAAATAGAGCGTTGTGTGAAAGGGTTTTACTAATTAGGAATGTTTTTTTTTCGAAGCAAATAGAAGGAAATTACACGAAAATTCAGTTAGTTTCCTCTTCATATTCTCTCAGAACTGCTTTTTGTAGAATCGCTTGACTGTTAATTTCTCCTAAGAGATAAAAAAAAGCGTAACGTGTCTGTCTCTTTTCATCAAAGTTTTAAACAAACAGCGTGCCAAACCTCCTCGCTCTTCCCTGTCTCATCATCTCCTGTTCCGGTTCATACAAATCCTCATCATAGTGCAAGTTTTCAGTACTTACCAGCTCTAGCTACCAAACTTCCTCACTCTTTCCTGTCTCATCCTCTCATGTTCCACCTCGTACGACGCCTCATCATGCTGCAAATTTTCAGTAGAAAACTGTTTCTGTACAAACTAGCAATGGCATGACATGCATTTAAAATTGGCAAATCATCCACTTGGGTACATAGATTGTCACTGCTTCAGACTCCAGATGCAGTCGACCCAGACATCGATCGAATTAGAATTAACATTCATTCGTATGACCAGAGCAAGAGAACATTCTTTATGTTCCTAGGACAGCATGTGCAGTTCGTACGTCTTGTAACAAGTCTAGCGAAAACAATTCTAGGGTTTCCTCACCTCGGGCGACTCTTCATCTTCTTCAGCTTCATCTTCATCCTCATCATCCCACTCGGACATCATCTGCAAAAGTTTAGTACAAATCCACTTCAGTGCAAACTAGCGTGCATTTCAAATCAGGCGCATATACCTGATAGTACAGAGGCCAAATTTACAGACTCCCGGAACAACTTCCACATCGTATCGAAATAGTATCATCTTAAGTTATATATTTTTAGTTTGATAAAATGGAGCCTGATGTTTACAGAGCAAAAGAACAGTGTATGTGCCTAAAACGACATATGTCTAATGCTCGAACAGTAGGCCTCAAAAACACAGCGTAGCAGTGAAAAATCTTTCAAACGAAAGGCTAGTGAGACTTGGTTTTACTACCCATTTTCCTGTATAGATCTAATTTGATCTTCATAGATTTCTCGAGAAATTTTCTTACGAAGTTTTGTTATAGCATCTATAACGGCCTCCGGTTTAGGTGGACAGCCCGGCAAATAGATATCCACATGAATTAGCTTACCTACTCCCCGAACAATTCATTTTTACCTTACTTAGATATCAAATAAATTAAATATAGGGTCTATCAGACTCGGGTTGGTAAATGATCCAATAACCACCCTTTTTTTTTTTCTAGGTGAAATGCCTAGAAAAAAAATTGTATTGATATTAGGTATCAAAAACACATAAAAGTAGTAAATATAAATGGATATAGTGGGTTACATCGTTTCTATGGTTACTTCTTAAACGGTGAGGTCCTCTCTATACACCGGAGCCCTCACCCGCTCGTGTGTGCATGTAGCTGCATCTACACCGCCAGCAGTCTACAGGAAAAAGAAATGCAAAGTTCCAACTGGTTACAAGTTTATAAAATGTACAGACAAGCTATATACAGAATGAATGCATCTTCTTGATTAGAATCGCTTCGTTTTTATCTTCTTCCTTTGTTTCCAATAATATAGTAAGAGAAATGTACCAATATCTTTCGAAAAAAAATGTTTGACAGGCACTTGGAAGTGGAAGAATTGAAACCAATGCTGCATTACATTCACCCAGGAGAATTGTCCTATGCTAAATATTATGCAAGTTCTTATGTCCGAGGTTGATAACGGTTCAATTCGCATACTCCTATCTATGAGACACGATGAGATAAATATTAGAATTCAAATGTGTGGCATTGTTCGATTCAGGCGGATGATAACAAAGATGGAAAATTAACAGCAGAGGAGATGCTGGATCATCATTATGTTTCTACAGCATAGTCTCTGATGTTACGATGAATTTTGAAGCATGATGGCCCAGAGAAATGCATTTCCAAATTTCACCAAAAAAAAAATGAACTTACCATGGTTTGTCAACCAAGCAAATATTAGGGTTGAGGATCTGAACACAAGATTGTGAGCGCATGGGTTCTAAACAACTTGAACTACGAGCTCTTTGCTATCTATATTATGATTTAGAAACGTTTTTCAACCAGAGTATTAAATACAATTTACACCCTTTTTACATTAAATATGATTAAATGAGAATGTGGACAACACAATGATTCAAACTTCATTGTAACTTCAATAGTTTGCATGCGTTGAGAGAAAAATCAAACTCCAAAGTAAAACTCATATACCGACCAACTAACCAAATTCACGTTAACAATTAACTGTAAATACAGATCAGTTACTTGGCCCATAAGAAAAACTCAGACTAATGAGAAGCCCAAGCTAAACTCCAAAAGAAGGGCCCATAACTTTCGATCCCGAGTCAATTCATACGAAAACCAATTTCCGGGAAAGGCGTACGATAATAGGCCCTACAAAACAAAATTGTTGGGAAATGGCTTGATCCATCAAATCAGAGAATTTCGTGTCATTGAAATTTGATTTAACGGTTATAAATAAAAGTTCATTTTAAAATTTATAATAATTTTAATCATTAGATCAAATTTTAATGGTATGTATGCTCTAATTTGGTGGATTAAGAAGAAAAAACGATCGGAGATGATTCATTTTCAAATTATTGCAGCCAATATTTTTTTGAAAAAAAAAAGAGAGAAAAGAAAGAAAAAGTTGATAGCTTTCTGCAATCCGAGTCCATCGTAGCAATTTGCTTCTCTGCCCTCTGCGTCTGTCTCTGTTGCTGTCTCCGAGGAAGACTTTCTGCTCCGGATCCACGACCGTACGCCCACTTTAAGGTTCTTATATTTTTGTTTTTCAGGTAATTTTATCGCTGTCCTGTTTCGGAAACCTCGATTTTGTTTCAGTGTTAACTACGTTTGTGCATACTGTCGTGTTGTTGTCTGATCCTGATTGTTCCGGTTCGATTTGCTGAATTTGAATTTGATGGCCTCGGATTGCGTTTTGTGAATCTTAGTTTTGTTTTTGTTAAGGTTTGTTGGAGATGTATGCAATTTTGTATGAAATTTCATTCGATCCATGAAATTGTTTGTGTTTGGTTATGTTTTGGATTTCTGGGCGGGGGATATGTTCGGTTGTGGATTTGTTTGTGCATAAGTAGGGTTTTTGGTGATTAGATGGAGTAGGGTTTTTTGTTGCTTGCATTGGCGCAAAACCGAGCGCAATGGCATTATAGGATTCATACAGCAGACCCCATTTAGTCGGATAAGTCTTGGCTGTTATTGTATATGTATATATGTTGTATGTGTAGTAAATTTCTTTTATGTTGAAATATGGTTTCCCGATAATTTGCGGAGTTCCAGTAAATGTTGTTTCCTGCCAAGTTTGTTTGTGTAAGTGCATTGGTGAATGGTTTTCTGGGCAAAGTCGGGGGTTTGCTGTTTCAGTTAGACATCTTTCTGTAAACCAAATTGGTGGAACGAAAAATATTTTCTGGCCTAATAGTTTTCGATTCTTGAGTGATGTTAATATTTTCTGAATCTGATTTTCAACAGTTTTTCGGTCTCTGTAAAATGCTATGATTTAATTGTCTCCTATCTTGTATTTCTCCAATATGTCTAAACAATTAAAATTTACACTCGCAGATACTATACATCGATGGAAGTTACCCAGGTGCTGCTGAATGCTCAATCTATAGATGCAACTGTACGGAATCAAGCTGAAGAGAGTTTGAAACAGTTTCAGGAGCAAGATCCTCCATCGTTCTTGTTGTCTCTTTCTAGAGAGCTAGCAAATGAAGAAAAACCTGTTGAAAGCCGTAAATTAGCAGGTCTGATACTGAAGAATGCCCTGGATGCTAAAGAACAACCTAGAAAGTTGGAGCTTATTCAAAGATGGCTTGCATTGGAAACTTCTGCGAAAGCGCAGATTAAGATGTTCTTGTTACAGACCCTCGCTTCCCCTGTAGCTGATGCTCGTTCAACTACCTGTCAAGTTATTGCAAAGGTTGCGGGCATTGAGTTGCCCATGAAACAGTGGCCTGAACTGATTGGATCACTATTGTCGAATATTCATCAGTTACCAGCACATGTAAAGCAAGCTACTTTAGAGACTCTTGGGTATTTGTGTGAGGAAATCTCTTCTGATGTCGTGGATCAAGATCAGGTTAATAAAATACTGACAGCTGTAGTTCAGGGTATGAACGCATCTGAAGGGAGCAATGATGTTAGGCTTGCTGCTACCCGAGCACTGTACAATGCTTTGGGTTTTGCTCAGGCCAATTTTAGCAATGATATGGAGCGTGATTATATTATGAGAGTTGTCTGTGAGGCAACTCTGTCCCCTGAAGTGAAGATTCGACAGGCAGCTTTTGAGTGTTTAGTCTCCATTTCTTCATCTTACTACGAGAAATTAGCCCCTTACATTCAGGACATATTTAGCATCACAGCAAAAGCTGTAAGGGAAGACCAGGAACCTGTTGCTCTTCAAGCCATTGAATTCTGGAGTTCAATTTGTGATGAGGAGATCGATATATTGGAAAATTATGTGGGTGATTTTAGCGGGGATTCTGATATTCCTTGCTTTTACTTTATCAAGCAGGCAATCCCTGCCCTCATCCCTATGCTTTTGGAGACACTTCTTAAGCAGGAAGATGATCAGGAGGAAGATGGGGCTTGGAATATTGCTATGGCTGGGGGGACATGCCTTGGGTTGGTTGCTCGGACAGTGGGAGATGATATTGTTCCACTTGTTATGCCTTTCATCGAAGAAAACATAACAAAACCAGATTGGAGGCAAAGAGAAGCAGCTACTTATGCGTTTGGTTCCATCTTGGAGGGTCCTTCGGCAAACAAGTTAACGCCTATTGTAAATGTTGCTTTGACGTTCATGCTCAGTGCTTTAACAAAGGACCCAAACAACCATGTGAAGGACACTACTGCTTGGACATTGGGAAGAATTTTTGAATTCCTTCATGGTTCAATTATGGATGCACCCATAATTACCCCAGCAAACTGCCAACAGATCATCACAGTTCTTCTTCAGAGCATGAAAGATGTTCCAAATGTTGCTGAGAAGGCATGCGGTGCTCTCTATTTTCTGGCCCAGGGTTATGAGTATTTTGGCCCGTCATCTCCCATTGCCCCTTTTTTCCAGGAAATTGTACAGGCTCTACTCACTGTTACTCACAGACCAGATGCTGGGGAATCACGATTAAGGACTGCTGCATATGAAGCGTTGAATGAAGTAGTCAGGTGTTCGACTGATGAAACTGCCTCCATGGTGTTGCAACTTGTTCCTGTTATCATGATTGAACTGCATCAGACTCTTGAGGGCCAGCAGCTTGCATCTGATGAGAAAGAGAGGCAGAGTGAATTACAAGGACTTCTTTGTGGGTGCTTACAGGTCATTATTCAGAAACTAGGTTCATCAGAGCCCACGAAATATGTGTTCATGCCATACACAGATCAGATAATGGGACTTTTCTTGAGGGTATTTGCTTGTAGAAATGCTACTGTCCATGAGGAAGCCATGCTTGCCATTGGGGCCCTTGCATATACAAGTGGCCCGGATTTTGCAAAATACTTGCCAGAGTTTTACAAGTATCTTGAAATGGGGCTTCAAAATTTTGAGGAGTACCAAATCTGTGCTATCACGGTTGGTGTTGTAGGGGATATTTGTAGAGCAGTGGAAGATAAGATTCTGCCTTATTGTGATGGAATTATGACCCAACTTCTCAAGGATCTGTCAAGCAACCAGTTGCACCGCTCTGTAAAGCCTCCTATATTCTCCTGCTTTGGTGATATAGCTCTTGCAATAGGAGAGAACTTTGACAAGTACTTGATGTACGCCATGCCAATGATTCAGAGTGCTGCAGAGATGTCTGCCCACACAGCAGGTGCTGATGATGAAATGACAGAGTACACCAATTGTCTGAGGAACGGAATCTTGGAGGCATATTCTGGGATTTTCCAAGGTTTCAAGAACTCCCCAAAAACGCAGGTTTTGATATCTTATGCTCCGCACATCGTGCAGTTCTTGGATAGCATATACAGGAAGAAAGACATGTGAGTTGATCTACTGTTTCGTTGTTACTACAAAATTACAATTTTTTGTTGTGTTTTCTGACATTTTTTTTTGTTTTAATTTACTTGTGTGTAGGGATGAAGTGGTGATGAAAACAGCCATTGGTGTCCTTGGAGATCTAGCGGATACACTGGGAAGTAATGCAGGTTCTTTGATACAGCAATCTCAATCGTGCAGAGACTTTTTAAATGAGTGCTTGTCTTCCGAAGACAATTTGATTAAAGAATCTGCAGAATGGGCCAAGATGGCCATCAGTCGTGCCATTTCAGTTTGAAGCCATTGCCACTCTGTATATTCTATTTGTTTGGAAGTCCCCGCATGCATTTGGGTGTGTTGAGTCGGGTCATAGGATTGCATGTGTCAAGCATTGCCATTTTCAGACAACCGAAGCTGTCCAGTCTTCTAAGTTGTCACTAACTTGCATCATCTCCAACAGTTGTGACTAACAATTGCATCAGCGCCGATGGCTTGGGTCCTGGTTTTGTCAAGGAGGAAGAGTGGGGGTAGCGAGTGTCGCAGAAGTGGGTTAAGGCCTGCAATCAAAACTAACAAAATTCCGTGGATCACAGATTATGTGGCATCGGAGGGGAAGATAAGTGACGTTCATGAAGGCCACATTTCTGTGTCACTGAGGTGAATTACGCTCTGAACGCCAAACAAGATCTTGTTACTCCATACCACCACCCCTGATGATTTCCTCCAACGAGATTGGGGTCAGAATGGACGAAAAATGTCCAATTTTATTCGGGTGCTGGCGTCTTATCACTAACCCAAGTGCCGTACTCCTGAAATCCTCCATAGCAGGTCTTCATTCCTGAATTCCGTCCCCTCCTGTTATCTTGTTTGCATCTCATCATATTTTTGCTTGTCTTAGTTTATATTCCAGAGTATTTCCTTAGCGAGCGAAGCTACCTCCGGTTCGCCCAAGGTTTGAGCGTCACCATGAACTCGTGGAAACGCAAATCCTACATTGCATCATTCATTTTCATATTGATCATTGCTAGAAGGTCAAGTTAGCTATATGTCGCATACCATATGCATTCGTTAAATCATTGTTAAGTCGCTTTTTGAAAGACATACGATATTTTTCTTCTTCTTTTGCTTGGGGAACATGTAATCATATTTTTTTTTTGAGTCATGTCCGCCCTTTTGAAGTTTGTTACGATTAAACGCCGCGAATTGTGATGGCATAGCGAGGATTATTTTGTTGGGAAGTTTGGGAGAGGCATTGTATTTGTTTATCGGCCTCAGGTCATATGTTGTTTGTAACTGGTCATTTTCCAGAATTTAATGCATAAGCTATATATAGTTTGATTGAATTATTAATGTTCCGGCTTTAGATTTTTGCATTGGAAAACCCTGGACGTATATTGACCGAGTAAAAATTTCGCCTTATTTAAGCTTTTGGATGTTATGATGACTTTTTTTTAGTGCTGATAATCGTTCCGTAGTTTTGAACAGACTTTACATAAAATGAGAATTAAAATGATTTTGATTTTTGGTTTTTGGTTTTTCTATGTTTACGGTACGTATTTGAAAGTTTAAGAATCAGATCGATTAGGGAGGCTAGTTTGTTTATAGATTCCATTCCCAATTCTTGTACTTTTTCGATTCATCTCTCCTCGTTCCAAATAAGTAAACGTGCAATTAATTCATGTTAGTTTCCAAATAGTAAAGAAAATGGTAGGTTTTCAACTTTCAACTTTGAAGGCTATTCAAAATTTCAAAGAAGGTGGTGTGAGCTTTTGTGATATGACTGCCACCAATACAATACAATCACTTTTACATACTCGGCATCGTTTGTGGCAGTGGTACTACCGGTATCCCCCCGCCACACCATGTGAGGTCAGTCGTGACTGAGTCCTCATAAAACCAAAACCAAAAGAAGTGGATTTGATGTTATTAAATAGAACGGTTTCGTTTGTAGGTAAGATTGAATCGAAATGGATTACTCTTTAATTTCTAGGTATGTAGAAATGAAAAAAATTATGTGCAACTAAAGGGCGGAACATAAATTACATGTAAACTTATACATTCCGATATCCTCTCCCAAATGATAGATTAGAAGGCTTGAGATTTTTTTGTGTCCATTCCAGAATCCAAATCACTCACTTTAGTCTTTAATATACTTTGATATTATAAAGTTATCATTCAATCTTCCGTTCTAAGCGAGTACAAAAAAAAAAAAAAAAAAAAAAAAAAAAAAAAAAAAAAAGGGACAAAGGACATAGGGCATGACATCATATGACAATAAGCAATCCAAAATGAATAGAAAGTACCACTTTCTGTTTAAGCAGTCATGTGGTGACACCAAATCCTGTAGAGAAAGCACTAGACTTCTCTCTCATCCATGCTATGGACTATGGACTAAAATCTTCTTGCTTGACTTCAAAATCTATTTCCTACTTTCATTCCCATTCTGTTGCATGCAAGTCCTTCTTGGTGGGAATGAGAGTATTTACTTACACAAGAGATATTGTACTGAGAATGATATATTTTAAGTCATTATGTGCTAATTAACATGCGTTTTTACTACTTCTGCACTTGATATGACCATGAGCGTTCTTGTTGCATGACTTTTTTTTTGTTTGTTTTCTAAATGGAAAAAGATTATGCAAGATTAGCTTTAAGGCAATGGTCGCGTGCGAGACACCTACTCTCATTCGAAGGCATGAGGACCATTACACCTAGAAACCCCACAATCGACCCTCCTCCACCAAATTTATTGATAATAAATGAAAGTAAACGAAAAATATACAAGCTAGGGGATTATGCTAAGACCCGCAAAAACTAAACCATTTTTATATAGTATTGTTCCGCGACAACCTAGAACCGTTGCCAAATACGGAGTTTAACTTGTGGGTCACCAACCTGCAAACACCATCATTACCAACATAAACTCTCTTGGGAGATGATTAATTAGTGAAACTTTTCTTTGTTTCTTTGTTGTCTTAAATAGTTTAATTTGTTGGATTATATAATATTGGACCATGTTGGTATTGGTGGTACTGCAAAAATTTGACTTGACCTCACACTATGATGTTAGTGCTCTCCCTCCCGCTAGTGGGTCACCAACATATTAAAGTTCAACCCTCCTACCCTCTTCTTCCCATTGGATTTTCATGTTGTACTCCACTCTAGGTCGATGTTTGCTTGTCTTCATCCATTGACTAACCATAAAGTATATGAGGACCTAAATTAACCACATTTCACTCATGGTGATTGGTTTCTTTGGTACCACGGAAAATGAAACCCATGAGAAAGAAAGGGTTTGGAAAGTCCTATAGAAAATGATGTCTTAAAAAGCAAAGTTCCATTACGAAAATCACTTATAGATGAAGAAACGTAATTGACCTTCTCAAACAAAAGGATGTCAATACTTTTTTGTATCTCTTTAGAGAAAAAAAATTTCAATAGAACTGATCACGTTACTGATCAGATACTCTTACAAAATAAAACTTCATACTTTTAGGAGTTAAATCAAACTAGAGTCGGATGGTACATACATACGAAAGATCTGTACCTTTATGAAAATAGCTAACCTAATCAGCCATGTGATCATAGTGCCCTACCGAAATTTATAATTTTAAAAAAGAAAAGTCTAGGATTTTTGCGGTATTCATCACACAATTTATCTGCAGACAATGAGCCAGACATTTCTACTTAGTTTATTATTTTTACTGAAACAATGGACATGCACTTGGAAAGTACATATGGCAACCATTGAAACAATGGGAGCACATCTAAATAAAATATCCTCGACTGCTCTCCTCTCACTATATATGCAATATATATGTATCGGAGTAGGCAGATAATATAATAGTGAAGACAGGAAAAGAAGAAAGCAAATTAACATATTAAAAAGGTGATAAAAACCCAAAAAGTAGGCAGAAAATGGCTAGAATTTGAGCCATGCAATGCAAAGAATATTGTTTGCTCTTGTGTCCATATGCATAAGAAAGAAGATGACAAAAGAAAGGAAATAGCAAGAAAGAAATAGTAGTGCAGTTGACCTATGTGTTGAGGGCTAGCTAGCTAGCTATAACCCTACACCAATATTTGATCATCAGTCTGCTCCTGTTGGGAGATCGAGTTTTTGGCACGTTGTTTTTTTGTGATCGAAAGGCCACAGGTTCTATCGTGGAAACATCATTTTTGCAAAGTAAGGTTCCCCCCTTTCCGCCCCCAATCCTCGTAAAATGTGAAACCTTGTTGGCTTGTGATCGCCTTTTTTTATTTTTATTTATTTTTATTCTGTTGCTATTGGATGGTGGAGAAGGAGAAGTGCACACAGTTGAATTACCAACATCTCTCTCTCTCTCTCTCTCTCTCTCTCTCTCTCTCTCTCTCGTAGTGTATATGCTTCCACTCACTCCCCAACTCTGACTCAAAATGAGCATAAAAGCCCACCCTCTCTCACCTCCCCTTGTTAAGATTCATCACCATTTTAACTTATTGAGAGGAGAAGAAGAGAAACAAAAGAAGAAGAAAATAAGCAATGGCTTTTAGAATCAATGGGTTTCTTCTTCTACAAGTGCTATACATCTCAGCACTTCTCATAATTCCTTTATCTTCAGGTGAGCGTATTGCAGCGTACTTAGTTTTGTGTACAAGCGATATGTTACCTTAAACTAATCTAAATTGTTGTTGGGAGGGGAATTCAAACTCAGGGGCATAAGGGAGCACATCCGCTCTACGTTAAATCCCATTTCTATTTGCATATAAATGTTTAGGTTAGCCTAGTAAGCTGACATAAGTACTCTTTGTAGGCATTGTTACTGAAGGCTTCAAGGATGGCATGGATCCCATTAACTTGTTTCACAAGGTAGAATATCTGCTATTGTTTGTTCTAGTAGTTTTTATCATAAACTAATGGGACATAAATTAACATGAATTTGCCAAATCATGCTTAATTTCTCTTGCTAACAGCAAATTCTGTATGTTTTTGAAGAATGACGTCGAAATCATTTCGAGGAAGCTTCGGAGGCTCGGTGCAACAATGCAGGACTACGAGGATGCAGGATCCAACCCTAGGCACGACCCTAGAAAGAGGACCGGCAATGGCAGGAACCCATGAGACTGCCGTAATATAGCAATCCGAGGTTTTGGTCACGTATAAGCAGACCTAATATAGGAATCCGAACGAGTTATTACTTCATCGATACATATGTATGTATGTATGTATGTATGTATGTATGCATTGTGTGTATGTATGCATTATGTGTATGTATGTATGTATGTATAAACTAGTTTGTGTGTTTGTGGACATAGGAATACAAATATCTTTGTACCATATTCTTCCTGTGGCTATGTACATTGCTGCTAATCAATCTTCTTTATGTATGAGAGTGTAAAATATATACTCTTGCCGTCGCTTTGGTTAGGTGACGCGGCACGAAGCAAAATGATTACAAACATATAAATCCTTGAAGAATCAAAGTTTGGAATCCACCAGTTGTTTGAGAGAAATTCTAAAGGGTTTTTCTTTATTAAAGATTGATTGATGATTATAATGAAGCAGCCCCAAGGGCTTAAATAAACAAATTACAACTCCTTGGGACAATTCAAAGGGCTTAGGTAATTAAAGCAAAAACATACGACATTATCGAACGGAAATCGAAACTACAGAAATTAAAACACAGCTTTGGAGGCTGAAACAGCCTCGGATAGCTAAAATCCAACTTATATCCAACTCGAAGCTATGACACCAAATCTGCAAATTTCCGCTGCGTCCTTTTCTCTTCTAACAGTCCATTTCGTCTCCAATTCACTCGGCCAGCAGTTTCACAGCGGTGGGCATTGGGTGCATACCCCAATAGAGGCACCCCAATGTGTAAGAGAAGTGTAAAAAGTTACGGCAGAACACCGCCAAAAATTGTAATAAAATTTGGTGAGATTCGGCTGTGTTCTCCCATAACTTTTCACAATTTTGGGCCGTGAACTCCCGAACAACATTCAGAAGCAATTTTACTTTCTGGCCTTGCGTTCGATGGTTGTTTTCTTAAAGGATGATATGAGAAGGGTTTAGGCATGTACATTTATTTTGAAATTTCAAGAAATGTCAATGACAAAACTAGCAATCTAGCTAAATCATCGATCATGTGAGTTCTTATTTACTATTGAGACCTACATCCAAAAGTATCAAGGTGCGAGGCATGTACAATTCAGATTATACAAACGTAACGTGTGAAAATCCATGTTGATGATTTCCATGATTCCGTTATATACATTCTTGGGACTCCGGGATGTCTCACGTTCATGTCGAAAGCAAAGATGTCGAGATCCAAATTCTGAGCGACACAATCCCAACCGTAGCAAAAGCTTGGCCGAATTCATATACAACATTTTGTTGTTGAAATGGCAAACCTTGCCAGTCTGTCGACCTGCGGATGAATAAAAAAACTAGATCAGAAAACCCCGAAAACTAACGGGGAAGGTGAAAAGCCAGATTGCAGAGCTGACAGATACATACCCTAAATCTGCAATAACATTGCTGATGTTATCTTGCGAGCGTTGATCCTGTTCGATATGTGCAAATATCAGGTCACTGGATAACTAACTACCGAAGCAAACGATTTAACTAATGTGTGTAGAGTAAAACAAATACTATATGATTCTCTCTCATCCATGCTATATGGACTATGGACTAAAATCTTCTTGCTTGACTTCAAATTCTATTTTCTACTTTCATTCCCACTCTGTTGAATGGAAGTCATTCTTGGTAAATGAGAGATATTTACCTACACGAGATATATTTTAAGTCAATAATGTGCTAATTAACATGCGTTTTAACTTCCACACTTGTGATATAACCATGGGCGTTCTTGTTGCATGATTTTTTGTTGAATTTCAAAATGGAAAAAGATTAGGCGAGATTAGTTCTTAGGTAAATTTATTAATAACAAGCTTAGAAATTATGCTAAGACGCGCAAACTCAAAACCATTTTTAATATAGTATTGTTCCCCGACAACCTAGAACCGTTGCCAAATGCGGAGTTTAATTTGTGGATCACCATCCTGCGAACACCATCTTTACCAACATAAACTCTCTTGGGAGATGATTAATTAGTGAAACTTTTGTTTGTTGTCTTAAAATTATTGGAGTTTAATTTGTTGGATTATATAATATTGGACCATGTTGGTTTTGGTAGTACTTAAATTTTTTTTGACTTGTTCCCCTCACACTATGATGTTAGTGCTCTCCCTTTTCATTAGTGACGATGCGTCACCAACATATTCAAGGTCAACGCTCCTACCCTCTTCTTTCCTCCCATTGGATTTTCATGTACATGTACTCCACTCTAGGTCTATGTTTGCTTGTCTTCATCCATTGATTAACCAGAAAGTATACGAGGACCTACATTAACCACATTTCACTAATGGTGTTTGGTTTCTTTGGTTTTTACCACGGAAAATGAAACCCATGAGAAAGAAAGGGTTTTGAAAGTCCTATAGAAAATGATGTCTTAAAAGCAAAGTTCCATTACGAAATTCACTTATAGATGAGGAAACGTAATTGACCTTACCAAATAAAATGATGTCAATGCTAAATAAAAGGATGTCAATACTTTTCTGTATCTCTTTAAAGTAGAAATACTTCAGTAGGACAGCCTGATCACGTGACTGATTAGATATTTTCTCAAGAAAAGACTCCATCAAACTAGAGTCGGAAGATACACACATACAAAAAGGCCTATATACCTTTATGAAAGTAACTAGCCTAATCAGCCACGTAATCATGGCGTCCTACAGAAATTTATATTTTAGGAAGAGAAAAGTCTAGGGTTTTTGCAGTATTCATCTCATGCAAGGTCTAACATATCGTACAAATATCGACAATATCGACGATAATATCGGAAAATATCGATGTCGATAATTTCGCTAAAATATCGATGTAAAGGAAGGAAAAAAAAAAGGAAAAAGAAGAAAAAAAAGGGAAAAAAGGGAGGAAAAAAAAACACAAAGGGGATTTGAACCCCTCCCATTTTACTCCTCCAACACCTTAACCACCATATATCACTTATGTTTTAGTGATAATATGCTAAAATATTTATATTTATATGAGTGGCATGTTAACAATTACATGCAAAACTATTTTGGGGATTTATCATTTGATGAATACTCTTCACAATAAACTTACTCTACACATAGAGATGATGAAGATAGTGAAAAATTTGAACCTCATAGGAACTTTATGTGGTACTAAATCATTCATGTATCTTACCATGCAATGTATAAAGTGTAAAATATTGTAGTAAATCATTATATATAAATGATTATGGTGTGTTTAATCTTTTTTTCATTAATTACTACATATTTTCTACACTCACAGTGTTTGCCAGCTCGCTGTATAATCAACTTAAATCAGTTAAATCCATAATGTAATGCATTTCCTTCTAATTTTTTTTGATAAACTAATAGATAATTAAATAAATAAACATTCTCCAAAGTTTCAATAAAAATTTCCAAGTTTTTCTTACAATTTATGTGGTTTTTATTCAATTTTTATCGATATCGATAATATCCCGATATTTCCATCGAAATTTCCATGTTTTTGGACTACCGATATTTCCGATATCATCGATATTTTAGACCATCATGTCATGATTCACACAATTTCTCTGCAGACCACGACCCAGACAAATCTACTTAGTTTATTAAATTTTACTGAAACAATGGGCATGCACTTGGAATGTACACATGGCAACCATTGAAACAATGGGAGCATATCTAAATAAATAGCCTCACTACTCTCCTCTCACTATACGTAATATGCATCAGTATCGGTAGATAATAGTGAACACAGGAAAAAGGGAAGCAAATTAACGTATTAAAAAGTGATAAAAACCCAAAAAGTAGGCAGAAAATGGCTGGAATTTGAGCCATGCAATGTAAGAATATTGTTTTCTCGTGTCCACATGCATAAGAAAGAAGATGACAAAAGAAAGGAAATAGCAAGAAAGAAATGGTGCAGTTGACTTATGTGTTGTGGGCTAGCCAGCTAAAACCCTACACCAATATTTGATCATCAATCTGTTGCTTTTGGGAGGAAGAGCTTTGGCGCAATAAAACGGTTGTTTCTTTGTGATCGAAAGGTCACGGGTTCAATTGTGAAAATAGTCTCTTTGTAAAGTAAGGTAAGGCTGCGTACGATAGATGTTCTTCCTCTCCCCCCTCCCCTCCCAACTCTCATAAAATGTGTAGCCTTATTGACTTGTCATCGCCTTGTTTTTTAATTCTATTGTTATTGGATGCTGGAGAAGGAGAACTGCACACAGTTGAATTACCATCATGTCTCTCTCTCTCTGTTTCTCTCTCTCTCACATAGCGTGTATGCTTCCACTCACTCCCCAACTCTGACTCCAAATGAGCATAAGAGCCCACCCTCTCTCACCTCCCCTTGCTAAGATTCATCACCATTTTAACTTACTGAGAGGAGAAGAAGAAAATAAGCA
Organism: Cotoneaster glaucophyllus; assembly: GCA_036320875.1. Taxonomy (NCBI): domain Eukaryota; kingdom Viridiplantae; phylum Streptophyta; class Magnoliopsida; order Rosales; family Rosaceae; genus Cotoneaster; species Cotoneaster glaucophyllus. The sequence continues at coordinate 29,249,448 of CM070070.1, read as the reverse complement.
ATGGCTTTTAGAATCAATGGGTTTCTTCTTCTAAAAGTGCTTTACCTCTCAGCACTTCTCATAATTCCTTTATCTTCAGGTGAGCGTATTGCAGCGTACTTTTTATACAAAGGATATTTCACCTTAAACTAATTTAAATTGTTAGGAGGGGAATACGAACTCAGGTGCATAGGGAGCACATCTGCTCTACGTTAACTCCCATTTCTATTTGCATATAAATGTTTAGGTCAGCCTAGTAAGCTGACATAAGTACTCTTTGTAGGTATTGTTACTGAAGGCTTCAAGGATGGCATGGATCCCATTAACTTGCTTCACAAGGTAGAATATCTACTATTGTTTGGTCTACAAGTTCCTATCATAAACTAAAGGGACATAAATTAACATTAATTTGCCAAATCATGCTTAATTTCTCTTGCTAACTGCAAATTCTGCATGTTTTGCAGAATGGCGTCGAAATCATTTCGAGGAAGCTTCGGAGGCTCGATGCAACAATGCAGGATCCAACCGTAGGCACGACCCTAGAAGGAGACCTGGCATTGGCAGGAACCCATGAGACTGCCTTAATATAGCAATCCGAGGTTTTGATCACGTATAAGCAGACCTAATATAGCAATCCGAACGAGTTTCTTCATCGATACATATGTACGTATGTACGCATGCATAAACTATTTTGTGTGTGGGTGTGGTCATAGGAATACATATATCTTTGTATCATATTCTTCCTGTGGCTAGATACATCGCTGCTAATCGATCGTCTTACATGTATGAGAAGTGTAAAATATATACTTTTGCTATGCTGTGGTTAGGTGACGCGGCATAAAGCAAAATGATTATAAACGTAAATCCTTGAAGAACTTAAGTTTGGATCCCCAGTTATATGAGAGAATTCCGAAAGGGTTTTATTTTTTATTAAAAATTGAATGGATGAATGATTACAATGAAGCAGCTAATGGCTTAAATAAACAGATTATAACTCCCTGTAACAACTCGAAGGGCTTAGGTAATTAAGAACAAAAGCAAACAACATTAGTCGGACTGAAATCGACGGTCCGATTTTTATTACATAAATTAAAACGCAAATTTGGAGGCTGAAACGGTCTCGGATATCTAAAATCCATCTAATATCACAGCAAAATGGAATGTAGGAACCACGGCGTCGTTCCCTTTCCGAAAAGATGTCATGGTCCAAATCGTAGCTATGACACCAAATCTGCAAATTCCCATTGCGTTCTTTTGCCTTCCGACGGTCCATTTCCTCTCCAATCCACTTGGCCAACTGTTCTACAGGGTTGGGCATTGGGTGCTTACCCCCAAATATGTACGAGAAGTGTAAAAAGTTAAGAACACCGATGAAAATTGTATTAAATTATGGTGAGGTTTGGCGGTGTTCTGCCGTAACTTTTCACAATTTTCGGCGGTGAACTCCCGAACAACATTCAGAAGCAATTTTACATTCTGGCCTTGTGTTCGATGGTTGTTTTCTTGAAGAATGATACGTGAAGGGTTTATGCATGTACATATATTTTGAATTTTCAAGAAATGTCAATCACAAAACTAGCAATCCAGCTAAATCATCAATCACGTGAGTTCTTATTTACTACTGAGACCTACATCCAAAAGTATCAAGGTGTGAGGCATGTACAATTCAGATTATACAAACGTAACGTGTGAAAATCCATGTTGATGATTTCCATGACTCCGTTATATACATTCTTGGGACTCCGGGATGTCTCACGTTCATGTCGAAAGCAAAGATGTCGAGATCCAAATTCCGAGCGACACAATCCCAACCGTGGCAAAAGCTTGGCCGAATTCATATACAACATTTTGTTGTTGAAATGGCAAACCCTGCCAGTCTGTCCTCCTGGGGATGAATAATAAACTAGATCAGAAAACCCCGAAAATTAACAAGGAAGGTGAAAAGCCAGATTGCAGAGCTGACATATACATACCCTAAATCTGCAATAACAATGCTGATGTTATCTTGCGACCGTTGATCCTGTTCGATATGTGAAAATATCAGGTCATTAGATAACTAACTACCGAAGAAAACGATTTAACTAATGTGTATAGAGTAAAACAAATACTCTATGCATTTTATTACCAGAGCAGCTTCAGCAAGAGCGTCGCAAGCTAGCTGAAAAAATAGATAGGAAACAACGGGCGGTATAGTTAAGCACTAGATCGCCATTTGTATTACGACGTTAAAGCAGATTGACGCATTTAAATGAAGGCAGTGGTTAAACCTGAACATCTCCATGTTTTTGAAGCTGATTCCTTACAAAGGTCACCGCATCTGAGCTGAAAGAGTGACCAAATTTTACATGAGCGACCAATTTCATGAGAAAACATGGCATTCGTCTGAAACTATACCAAGAGTGTTAAATCCAACAGACCTGTTTATGTAGTCCCATAAGCCATCTGATGCTAACAGAACAAATTCTGAATCTGTCCCGAAAGTTACTTGAAAAACGTCTGGAGATGCAGTAACAAGGTCTCCATTGAACTGTACTCTGGCATAACATAAAAGGAGTTTGAATCGAAGTATTCTTAGATAGGCACAACGACATTCTAAAATACAGAGAATGAACCATTTAATTTACGCTACTTACTCCGCTACTCTACATTAGTGCACAAACTAAATGCTTTTGAAAGCGTTCTACAACATACTGGCTAGCAATGAACCGATCCAAAAGCGTCCTAAACTACAAGGAGCAAACAAAATAGATGAAACTAATCGTCAAGAACATAAGGATTACCTACCGAGAAGCAAATTTTTCTGTCCATCTCCTTTCTTCAACTCCTTTTTTCAGCATCCTTTCCATTATAAAATGCAAAAAGCCGTCAGTATATGCATGTTTGATTATCTATATGCCAAAGCTCCCATGAAAAAGCTGATAATAATTGATCTGTATGTTTTGGAAAGATGAGCAGAAAGTTAAAAGACTCCACTCGTTTTTCTTTGTCTTGAACCGCATGTCACCAAACGCACGAGAAACAGCAATGTCGCCACAAATTCTTCCATTGCTGATCTGTAGACGCCATATGCAAGTTGTCATAACATATCCAAACTATAGATTATCAATGTCTCAATTTTTCTACAGAAGAAATCTGACAATCATAAACAAAGAACAGAAAAACACACCCATCCACCTTCTTCTCTGATTCTTTTGATTTCTTGAAGAGAAGCCTTGTTGCTCCCGTACGGTCTATGAGGATGCGTAAGAACCTCTGCCTTTCCAGAACAAGATTGAACCTGCACCAGCCAGTCAGCTGATAAATGCAGCAAATTACACACAACCGTGAAATTCCTTCATCATTTTCCTATCCCACTCAACCTTAACATTCCTACATTTGTATCACTTTCCGGTATTTGACAAATGAAGCTCTGCGTGAAATACAAATGCTGAAACAAGGTACGTACCACACAAGAATCACCAACATGTGAAATAACCAGCGTATCGTTTCCAACGAACATAAGGGTAGCTGTCGAACCAGATTCATCTTCCTCCCCATTGCTTTCGAGCCTTTACACAATCAAACACCATCTAAACCTTCAACCCAATTATATACATGTATACAAAACATATTTGAGACAACATGGATTACACATTTGATGCAAATTAGACCAAAATGAATTTAAGGGCTTGTTTGGTACGACTTCTAGAATAACTAAAAGTGTTTTCTGATAACCAAAAGCGCTTCTTTCGTTTGGCATAAAAACTTCTAAAAGTTACACATGTTTATTATAAAAACACTTCTAACATAAGTGCTTACGAGCAGAAGTCCTTCCTTCCAAACAGTCCAAACCAACTTACCAATTTAACAATTTAGAGTCAACTTTTTCAAACGTCTCCAGCAATGCCTCTCTAATGGCCTTGAAGTCGTTTCCGCGTAGTAGCAGCCCGCCCTGCAAAGCCGCACAACACTCCTTGTAGAGCTCATCTCTGTTACAAAAAACCATTTTAATCCGTTACTACAAAAATTGGCAATACCTAACAAAACGCAAAATGCGCGAGTGTAATTTTCTTAGACTAGCTAGTATATGTGTCACATATAATCGTCGAGTCTAAGTATTTTATCTCTCGCTCTTCGAATCTCAATAACGTCAAGCAAAATTAAAGACATCGACTTAGCTAAGTTTTTGTGTACCATTATAGTATGTCCATAATCCAATTATTAAAATTTTAATTAAATGGAATTGGTGATGGTCCAACCTGAGGAACTTGACCGAGTTGAACCCTGCATGGCCGTCAAAAACGGCGGCAAATGAGAACTCATCAAGGCCTTCAGACCGGACAACGACGGCGTCTTCCATATCCTCCCGGGCACCCTGCAGACTCGTCGAACCCCATCGGATTCCTGCCACGTCGGTCAGGGAAGAACCCGGCGCGTCGATGGCAATCGCCGAGCAGCTTCTGCTTCTTGCTTTTATGTTAAAGCTGCTTTTTGCGGCGGCAGTCTTGAATGAGCCGCCGTGGTATTTAGTTAGGACGAACCTCTGCAGCTGTGGGCTTATCAAAGTCATTTTATCACCAGCAGTAGTAGCACTACTGGTACTGGGTTGAGTCGGTGAGTTGGGACGAGTTAGTTCGGAACTAGGAGGAATGGTGGTGGATGTGGAATTGTTGTTGTGAAGGATAAAGAGAGAATGAAGCTGCACCTCTAACTGGATTAACAGATTGGGTAGGAAAGTGGGACCCCTTTTCCATTACCATTTGAAATTTTGACCTTTCATCACAGGTTTGCCACGTCATATGTGGCCAACTTTAAGGTGGGGTCCTAAAGATGCTGACTAAGGTCATCTTCAACCGATGGCTGGCCAGAGGGCTCGTTTGAGCCCTCTGGCCCTTCAAGATTCTTCAAGATATTAATATTTTAATGAACAGTACAGTGCCATATTTGCCTCCGTCTCCAACAGAGGGCCAGAGGGCCAGATGGCTCGTTTTAGCCCTGTCACAAAAAACCGTCTCCAACTGAGGGCCAAAGGCCATAGGGCCAAACATAATTATTATTTTAAAACTACAACTTAAATTCAAATCCAACGGCTAAGTGAAATAGAAGTTATAGGAAAAAAATGGAATTTAAAAAAAAATATGAAACAAATTTTGTAAAATAGAAGTTATATGAAAAAAATATTAATCAAATTTTGTAAAATAGAAGTTATAGGAAAAAAAAATAGAATTTAAAAAAAAATTGAAACAAATTTTGTGAAATAGAAGTTATAGGAAAAAAATGGAATTTAAAAAAAATATGAAACAAATTTTGAAAAATAGAAGTTATAGGAAAAAAAATAAAATTTTAAAAAAATTGAAACAAATTTTGTAAAATAGAATTGAAAAAAAATATGAAACAAAATTTGATTCATATGAAAAGGAAAGAAAAGGAAAAAAAAAGTTTAAATCCATATAAAAAAAAAATTGAATACAACAGCTACTAGCCGTTGTATTTTTCAAATTTTCAAACTATTAGTGTCGGTTATAACCGACACTAATAGTAATTAAATTTTTTTTTTTTTGCCTTGAATAACTATTACTGTCGGTTATAACCGACAGTATTAAAAAAACCTTAATTAGTGCTGTCGGTTATAACCGACAGTAATAGGAAAAATATAAAAAAAAAAATAGCCAGCCCTTTGAAATTCCGTGGGGCCCTTCCAGATTCCCGAGCCCTCTGGCCTAGCCCTCGGTTGAAGACGGTTTTAGGGCTATTTTAGGCCCTCTGGCCATCTGGACCCTTCGGTTGGAGATGGCCTAAGATTCAATATTGTCATTGTTCCAGAAATCTCCGTCTAGCGTTGCCTAGGCCCCGTCTAAGAGCTAGGCAACTGGCCACAGTCCCGATTAATGCCTAGGTATTTGAAAAATTAAGAAAGGGCGCATGCCTAGACCGCCTAGCCCTCCCAAACCCGCCTAGACACATGCCTAGGTTGCAACTCACTTCGATAGAAAATAGATAATTTTCCTTTTGCATTTTATTGTTTCCAATAAATTGTAAGAGACTTATTGAACACTTAAATAAACACACATTATAAGTTTGCTCCTCATGTTTTCATTATGTTCCAATACTTTATAATATATATGTCATTCTATTTTTTAGTTTATGATGAAATTATACATATTTTAAGTATAAACAGATACTTATTTACACGAAATACAATATATTTACTTAAATCCGTCTAATCTGCCTAGGCGTTAGGCCCCAGCCTGCCGTCCGACTAGCGTCTAGCGTCTTTTAGAACCTTAGTAGGTGTGAAGAGATTCTGTAAGAGAACTAGGTTTTAATCTCAACACTGCTGATTGTTCGATAAACGTTTGTTATGTGTTAAAAAGTTCATTATCCGTCCAATGAACGATTGCCACGTGATAATTTAGTGACATAAGTGAACCTCTTTTGCGAGAGCCACTTAATGAACCTAGACGGTACTGTCGCCGTGTACTTGGTCCATCTAAGCCATTCTTTTCTTTTGAGGTTTGTTATAACACTTTTAAGCGTCACATACCCAATAAGAACACCTACAAGCATCATGTACTTAATACAAACACCATAGCACAACACTTTTTAGGTCATCATAATCCATTGAGCAACACATTGACAATTGGCTCATATCGCATATCATCACCTTACAAGTTTACTTAACATCAGAGACTATTGATAAACAAGATCAAATAAGGGGGATTAAAAATCAACAATTACAACATGTATCAATGGTGTCACTAATTTACTTTTAAGTAAATTCTTCTTTCAAGTAAGAAGGCCCTGGCTTGAAGGGGTCAGATTCTTCATATGCCTCTGGTCTAAAAAACCCAGCATCATTCACTCGGTTGCTTATCACTTGAAGGATGGCTTTCTTCTTCCCCCCGTACTCGTCTCTGTTGTTCTCCACATACTCAATGGCCTCCGCCGCTACGTCATTGACAAAATCAAACCGGTTATCCTCTGATAACAGTAGTCTCTCAATGTCCATTCCCAAGAGCTGCCCTCCGTCTTTTACCTTCCGAATCTGCTCCTCAAGAAATGGCACTCTCTCCATCTTGTATCCCAACATGTCGTCCTTCTTTGTCTAAAGAATAAAAAATTGGCAAGACGGATGTCGGTAAGTAATCGAAAACAATACAGAGAAAGCATGCTACTGATCTTGTTACAAGAATCATACAACTTCAGCTGAGGAAAAGATCAAATTTGCAGATAAAATAACCAGAGTGTTCCATAAACTCGAATTCACCACGAGAGCTAGCTCAAATTCTCAATAGATAACGAGTAATGGGTTGTTTCCATAACATAATATAATTACCAAAAATCTGTGTTTTCAGATTACATACACACTAAACCAAACCAAATTGCAGAATCATCAACATGGACCATATCCTTTTGATAAGCATTCACTTACAAGAACATTCAAATCTAGACTAAATTGCTGCTCCTCAAAATACCGTCCAAGTTATCGTTATTCGTCGTTAATCAATTCTACCTTCACAATTGAATTGCTTAAAGCTTGCCAAGAACTTTTAAAACCCATTACTCAGGTTTGGCGTCTAGGATTAGATTGGATTGGATAACTCACAAGTTTCTGTTAGAACTCAAGCCCAAGAAAAAAGCCCAACCCAAAAGACTAGCCGGATAGGTGGGAGGACCCCAAGGACTTAACTATCACTACACAATTGCTTGTGTAGCTGATGTGGGATCGTAACAGTTTCAACGTACGTTTAAGCAAGAAATAGATGCCAACTTCCAAATTTTGTCTGAGTTACAGCTAGAAGACGCGTTAGTCACAAGAAAACTTATCCCACCAAATTGGAAAATTGTCATCCGTCTCTTCGTTCAACATAGTGAGTTGTCCAATTAAATTCAATCCTAGAAACCAAACTAGTCCCTAAATCCATTTCTTTCTTTCCTTCATCATTTATTTTAGTGCTCAATTAGATACAGCTCACAACCATCACACTTGAATTTCTATACAATTAACAAGGAAGATTAAGGATAATTTAATTGGGTTTTTTCTTTTGTACCAATTTTCTTCGCCGCCACACTCGCCGCCCTCTGTCATCTTTCTGCATTCGGGAAATCACCTGCAAAAATTTCACTTCAAAAAATTAAAAAAGAATTTCATAGAAAACAAAATCGAGAAGAAACCCAACAAAATACAGCAAGAATTGGCAACAATTTGTTACCTTCGGCCTCAGGGAACAGCTCGAAAGCATCGAACTTTCCACTCTCAGCTGCACCCTCTGTAGTGGAAAAAAAAAAAAAAAAAAAGTGAACGTAATAAGTAAGAAATTAAGAACTAGAAATTCGCGGATACTGAATTTTATTTTTGTCCAAATTATTTTAGAGAGAGAATTACAGGGGAAGGAGGTGAGACAGTGAAGAAGGGGAATGTCGCGGAAGCCATAGCTGTGCGTTGGCCGTTGTGTTATCCCCTCCTCCGCCTTCGACCGTCTTTAGGTTCATGCTTTATGCGTTTCGCGGCAAAAATGTCCTCACTTTAATCTGAATTTACATGTATGCCATCACATTTGGTGTAACTGTCAACTTGAGCAACCAAATGAATGATATATTTACTTACTTGAAATTAAAAAAATTCGTAAATGAGAATGATATTTGGTTGTTCATGCATAAGACCAGTTAGTGCGTAATATGCATGTGATTAACGTTGAAAATAAATCTCACACTGATAAGAGAAGAGATCTTATATATGTTTATAAGTAGTCAGACTACTTCCGTTATTGCCAATTGGGTTTATGGTGGAATCTCAACTTTCTTCGTAGTATCAGAGTTACGTGTGAATTCCAATGATCACATGAGACCCACGTCATCTAATTCGTGTAGTCCACGTGTTAGCTTGAAATTTCACCACACATGAGAGTGCGTGTTGCGAATGAATCTCATATTGACGAGATGAAAAAACTTTGCATATGCATATAAATAGTTAGACTATTTTTCATATTACCAATTAGTTTATGGTAAAACTTTAACTTTCTTCGATTAACACATGAACTACGTCAAAAGTGAGATTATACGTGTAATTATCTCCTCACAAGTTAACATCCGACATATGAATTTGGATGGCAACACTAGGGGTGGAGATTGGACTTTGACAATGAAAAATGATATAAGCAGTCTATGAGTTTGTTCATCGTAAATTGATTTGGTTATTTCGTGAAAAATTTGTCAATATCTTTGCTAAATTGTCATGTGAACGACCACGTGGTCACCTATGCAAGGATATTTTTGTTAAACCAACCCTCCACTTACACAAGAATATTGACATATTTTTATCAGAATGATTTACGATGTATAAACTCAGTAACCACTTTTATCGTTTTTCATTGTCAAAAACCAAAGTAAAATTTTATGCCACTCTTAAAAACTATTTTAGCTAAAAAATCGAATAATAATATGAATTTGTAATAACAAAGACGTATCAAATCAAAGACGGTCAAAATCTCTTGTTGTAATAAATTACCATTCATGCACGTCTAATCATATTTCTTCTAATATTAAAGGAAATGTAACAAATGGTGAAATTAAAGGTGTACTAATCTTGTGAAGCACTCTCTCTCTTACCATTCTTTACATCAAACCAATTGGTTTTCTTTTGATTCGAAAACCCTAAATAAAATAACATTACTATTCACTTTTGATTGATTTTCTTGTCTGCAAGGAATATGATTTGAAGAAATTAAATACGGATACAACTACAACAAGCTCACTTTGCCATTAAAGAGAAATTAAACTATTTAATCAAGTTGTAAATCAAATGCAAAAGTTGCAAGCAAGGTGATTAGATTCTTTTTACCAAAAGCAAATACAAATTTATATATAAAAATATATTTTGAAGTTTAGGTCTTTAAACTATGTGTAGTATACGAGGACCAGGATTCTCTTTGAATCCATTCCATCCAGATCTTCTGGATCCTTCAATGGCAGAGCTAGAGACAGAAATACGTAGAAGAGGGAAGAAGATGAACATGGAAGAAGATAAACAAGAGAAGGTGAAGATGAAAGAAGATGAATAGGAGAAGGTGAACATCAAATTAATTCTTGACCGTTGAATTCTCAGTTGGACGGATATGATGAAAGGATCTGGATGGAAAAGATCCAGGAAGGATCCTATTATATTATATGACACATGCGAATTATATTAGCTAATCTGGTCAGGACAATGTGTTTGTTTCTTGAGATTGACGTGGCCATAGCCTAGGGTAAATTTCAGAATTTAAAAAAACAACAACATGCAAGCTCCGTTTTTGGTCTGTTCACTTGCTTACAAGTTTGATTTTTGTTCCCGTAAATTAAAGTAGTTTAAAGTATCTGTTGTTATTATGACAACGCGTCTGTTCTCTTACACCCGAGTTCGATTTCCATTTCCCTAATCTAGGGTAGATAGAAGACAATGTGTACCATTATGCAAACCGTGTATCTTCCATTACCTCACAACTTCTGTTGTACGTTATCCATGATCAAGTCAAGAGTCCAAGAACCGTTAAACCGACGTCGTTTCGTCATCTTCGTGTGAAAGAGACTAAAAGTATAACAATTATTATTTATGATTTATCATTATTATTACCTCAGTTGGGTTGTGGGGAAAGTAAAGTAAACCGGACTGAACTGCTAAATCTGGCAGTTATCCTCACAGACTCTGCAAATTGGACTCCTTCTCTCTGTCTCTCTCCTCCCTCTCTGTCTCTCTCTAGATTCGCCAAATCTTCTAGGGTTTTCAAATTTGAACAATTTTCTCACGCTTTCCGACGAACCAAACAGAAAATAAGGAAGAAAAGGAAATGGAAAACAGAACAAACAGAGGAGGACAAAGGACACTAAGAAAATGACCGAGCTCAGAACTCAGGACTCAGAACTCAGAAGTGACCCTTACCCTTTGCTTCTTCAACTCCAGGACGAAGACAATCTGAACCCCTAGACATCCGATTCCCGGAAAGTTGTTTATTTTCCCGGAAAGTTAAAAACCCTAGGTTTTTTGAGAGAGGCGGTTTTGGGAGATGGAGAGGTCTAGATCTAAACGGTACTACTATGACCAGGACTACGATACGGAGACTGTGGGTAGGACCAGGCCTCGGTACAATCACCACTACGCGAACAACAACAACCACCGCCACCGCGGAGGTGGAGGCGGCGGCGGCGGTGGCGGTGGAAGACCATCTAAGCCTCCGCAGCAGGACCCGTCGGTTACGGTAACTACGACGTACCGTATTCTCTGTCACGATATGAGGGCCGGAGGGGTGATTGGGAAGTCCGGTAGCATCATTAAGTCGATTCGGCAGCACACCGGCGCATGGATCAACGTGCATGAACTGATTCCGGGAGATGAGGAGCGGATTATTGAGATTACCGACACGCGGCGGCGGGACCCGGAGGGGCGAATGCCGGCGTTCTCGCCGGCGCAGGAGGCTCTTTTTCTGATCCATGAGAGGATTCTGGAGAGTGATGTTGCTGGGTTTGGCGGTGAGGAGGAAGATGAGTATGGTGGTGGGGTTAGAGGCGGCGGCGGCGGTGGTGGGAATCGAGTGGCGACGCGGCTGGTTGTGTCGAGAATGCATGTGGGATGTTTGCTGGGGAAGGGAGGGAAGATAATTGAGCAGATGAGGATGGAGACTAAGACCCAGATTAGGGTGTTGCCAAGAGATCATAATCTGCCTCGATGTGTTTCGATGTCGGAGGAGATTGTTCAGGTTTCGGAACTTACAGCTTTACCTGCATTCTGATTCATGTGTTGCATCTCACGGATTGATGAACTTTTCAGCTGCATTCCATTTTTAGTAATAAGTGTGATGTTTGGAAACTTTTGTTTCCGGTTAAGCTTATTAGAAACTGCGAAAACCATCAGACCGGACATAAAAACGATTGTTGGAAGCTTAATGATGTGGTAAATGACTCGCGCTATGGAGTATTTTCGTGTCCATGGAATTTGCTTGGTGTCTGTAGTTCTAATTGGTAGTGTTTTTGTGAAAAAATATTGAGATTTTAGTTGCATCTTGTTGGACAGGGGAGCATTGAGCGTATATGAACACCTCTTTCGATATTTAGTTATATTGAAGTTTGTTTAATGTAAACCATTGATTTTAGTAGTCGCTGCATTTTAGCAAGAGACTCGAATGGCTTTACGCAACTCTTTTAAGTTAGCAGGCCTCTGAGCATATGTTGCATTTATGCTGCAGGTAGTAGGCGATCCGAATAATGTAAAGAATGCTGTGGCAATTATTTCATCACGCTTGAGGGAGAGTCAGCATCGGGACCGCAGTCATTTCCAGGGGCGAACGCATTCACCTGAACGGTTCTTTCCTCCTGATGATGATTATATTCCTCATATGAACAATGCAGGACGGAAGACACCCATGGATGGGGCTCCCTTTGGACCACGATTATCTAACCCCAATATCAGAAACAACAACTATGCCCCCCGTTCATCGGGTTATCCAATTGAACATGGGTCTGCTCCCATGACTGATAATAATGCAGAGTCCTTTTGTGAAGACCTTGTGTTTCGAATACTTTGTCCAGTTGACAAAGTTGATCTTATAGTTGGAGATTCAACCGGAATTATGGAACTGCTTCAAAATGAAATTGGTGTGGATGTCAAGGCTACTAACCCTGTGGTTGGTGAAGATGAACAGATAATCATAATCTCTTCTGAGGAGGTACTTCATAATTTTCTGTTCTTTATCCGGATAGATAGTATTTAACTTGTAAGGATGCATTTTCTTCTGTTGTGTGTTAATTTGAAGTGATGATACACCCTTGTTGCTGGTGACACTGCTAACTAATATGGACATGTTAATCGTAATGGTTGGCTTTTTGACATGCTTATCCTCCCCCGCCCTCTCCGTTGTTCTATCTTTTTTTTGGAAAGATGTTGACCGTTTGATGTGCATATATAGGGTCCTGATGACGAGCTGTTTCCAGCTCAGGAAGCTTTGTTGCATATTCAAACTCGCATTGTCGATCTTAATCCAGACAAAGAGAACACTATAACTACTAGGCTACTTGTCCCAACAAGTGATATTGGATGGTTAGAGGGAAGAGAAGGGTTGTTAATGGATATGAGGCGACTTACTGGTGCAGATATACGAATTCTTCCCATAGATGATCTTCCCACGTGTGTATCAGGGGACGATGTACTTGTACAGGTTTGTCATTCTACTTGCTAATTTCATGGAAATGCCAGATTTATTGTTATGCGCCTTTCTTCTCGTTATCTGAGGAGCTTCATTGGCAGACCTTTTTTGTTTGTTTGGCTGAATACCATCTTAGTGGACTTGCAAACTAAAGACGAGTTCTTACTTTTGAAACATCACATGATTGGCTTCTTTTTAAGCGGGCCTTGTATATTTAGATATAGGGTGATCGTCGACTGTGATATGTGAAAATTTTACTGGAGGAGATAAAGGGTCAGGTCATATCCAATTATGAATCTATCATGTTTGACTAGAATATCTTGTGAATCTTGTGAATGTTTACTTCTATCCAATATCTGTGTGCGTTTGAATGTGGCATCTACATTTTTTAGTGTCATTTATCAGGTGAACTGTTTCTAACACTAAAATAAAATAAATGGTAAAGAAAAATAAATCCCCGAGGTTATAAAGGCCCGGACTACCTGGTGGAGAGGATCAATTACAATTTAGCCAATTCTGAATATCTCCTGCTTGTCATATACAGATTGTAGGGGAAATAAAAGCAGCTCGAGATGCTCTTGTTGAGGTGACGTCAAGAATACGGAGTTACTTATATAGAGAGTTGTTTCAAAAGGATACACCACCACCTGCTTTTGCACCAGGCCCTGCAGGCAGTGCTTTCGCAATAGAGCCATCTCCGAAAAAGACATTTCCATTTCGTGAAGCTCATACTGGAAATGATCCTCCTATGAAAATGTATCAGAATGTGCAAACTGGGGGAATAGCACAGCCATCAAGGGTTGCTCTCTCTATCCATTATGCTGTTTCTTTTCGCCTTAGATCTTTTATTCTCTTCAGTAATCATTATATGGTTGTACTTGAGTCTATCCTTATTTCATTCACTGCTATTGTAGGATGCTGGAGGGATTGCCAATGAAACAGTAAAGCCACATGAAAGTGAACGGCGTGAAGATGCTCCGAGCTCTTTGAATAGGTAGCTAATTTCTTCTCCGCTTAATTGTTAACGTCTCTTATTAATCATAGTCTCTCTCCCTCTCTCTCTCTACACATATTTTTCTTTTTATATTTGTTACCAATCAATGTTGAGTAATTCATATTATTGATGCTTTCTATATCTTCTGTTAGAATGCCTGTGACGCTTGTCACTAGGAGTATACTTGAAGTTGTAATACCAGAGCAGGCAGTTTCAAAGCTCATAACGAAATCGAGAAACAAGCTTGCTCAGATCAGTGAGGTCAGCCTGATGAACTCTTTTAGTCATTTGCCGCCTTTGTTTTCCGACTTTAGCTATGATTAACTGTATTTTGTGACTTTTATTTCAACCTGAACAGTTATCAGGAGCAAATGTGACCCTGGTAGATGATAGACCGGAGGAAACACAAAAGATCATTCGAATTTCAGGTACTCCAGAGCAGGCCGAGAGAGCTCAGAGCTTGCTTCAGGGCTTTATTTTAAGCAGTAAGTCTCTCTCTCTCTCTCTTTCTCTCTCTCTCCAAGTGTATGTTGTGTGTGCCTTCGTTCTTGCATTTCTGATGGTCGCCCTATAATTTGACTCATAAACCCTCATTTTTCATCAGCACAAGAAGACGGCCCTTAGACGAGCAGGAGCAACAGCGGTGCTAAAATTTGAGCTGGTCCTGCCGGGATATTTTGCTATTCAGATCATTTCTGGATGTATTGTCCTGCAAGGCAGGGAGTTTTTTGCTCCATAGTTTGGGCACACGTCGGTTTATATGAATGTATCCACTGTAAATGTAATCTCTAAGAACGTTTTTAGATCTCGTTCTCTTCAACATTTCGATTTTCCTGCACGAATCTGGGACGTGGGAACACAACTTTTTTTCTTTGTGTGTAGTATGTTTCGCGTTGATGATCGATGATCACGCTTCTGGTGTTGTACTTTTGCATATTCAAGTGTTGCAAATCAAATTAAGCTGTATCTCACTTTTGAAATGAACCTTTGCTACTATTGGTGTACTGCAAATTCTCATTGTCCTTAACCACCGGGGGGTATCCTAGTGGTTGGAACAAATTTCAGGTCCATATTCAACACAATTCGTTTTGGGTTCGATTTCTAATGCTAGTAAATTATACAGTAGTGACAAAGGGAGGTTGAAATGCTTCATTTAGTCTGCCTGGCGATTGGAATGGTGGACTGTCGTGACTTGGCCACCAAATCTCATTGTCCTTTAAACACCAAGTAGACCTTGTGAATGGTCCTATTAGTCCACTATTGGTTACACAATCATCGTACCCATCGACTTTGGTTCTTATGCTCTCAAGTTCAAATCCCTCTATAATGCTAATAAGATAAAAATACGAAACATTTCTATTGTACAAATAAGTAAGGCCGATTGGTTAGAGTAATGTGTCTATTTCTTTACATCAAATTTTTGAATATCTCCGTCTAGAGTAGAGTGGTCTTTTAGAGGAATACACAAAAGAATCGTAAGCACTTATGCTCATAAACTTATTTTCTAAAAGTACTTTTATTTTAGAAAAAAAAAAAATTGTTAAAATTTTAAAGTTTTATGCAGTGCTTAACTACATAGTATTGAAAAAATGTAAAGTCCGCCAACACATGTGGGATCTACTTTTATTAGGATGCTGGTACAATTGTGGTATGAAAAATGTGATAAGAGCAATATTTGTGTAAAATGTTAGCTAGCTCCAAAATGTTAGCAACAATTGTGGTATGAAAAATGTTAGCTAGTTGTTGCTAGCTGGCATTATGCTGATACCAGGTAGCCGTTGGCATTCAAATAGGTTGAGTTTGAGGGCTGGCAAAATGTCAAGCTTGACATTTTGGCATTGGAGGGCCCGCTGACCTGATTTGGGGGTTTGGACCTAATGGGGCCCACAAGCCTTTTAGCCTAACTCTCTGTTGGAGACGATTTTCGTGTCATTTCGAGATATTTTAAGCCCTATGACCATTTAGTTGGATCGGGTGGAGATGGCCTTAGAATGCTTCCTTTGTGAGGGTGCAAATTCGTTTCATTTTCAGGGGTGTTTTAGACAATTGGCTTTAAACCCCTGATTCTGAGTCCCTCTTCCCCGTCGCCCTTCCTTTCAATTATCACTCTTCCACTGACTTTCAACCCCGTCGCACCAAAACCCTAAACCCGTCTCTCCCTTCCCGCTCGCCACCGTCGTTGCCGCCACATCTCGCTACTCGAACGCCGTAGCCGGTACGTATTATTCTCTCGAAATACTAATTATCGTTGTTTTTCTTTTCATCACCGTGAAATTAATTACGCATCGCTGTTTGGTTTCCGAGAAACCGAAGGAAAATAATTTCAAAGTTGATTTTCTCTTCTGTACGGTTTCCGATTAAATGCTTTGAATTAGGTTGGAAGAAGAAGTTTGGGAATGGCGTATTTGCGAAATGGCAGAAATGTCCTCCGTCAAATCGTTAAAGACACCAACATCCACAGCTCCGGCGGCTCGGATCGGATGATGAATCCGCTGATATATGCTTCTCAAGGAGTTCGATTCCGACATTTGGAGGTTATCCTAACGACGGTGCGCATTTCTCCATAAACTCAGTACTTAGTGTTGGATTTTGTCTAGTGAATGATTAAATTTGATTAGTGGGATTAATTTGATGAGTTTAGAGCGTGGACAAGCTCGGTAAAGCCGGTGAGACGGTGAAGGTTGCGCCGGGGTATTTTCGCAACCACTTGATGCCGAAATTGCTTGCTGTGCCAAACATTGACAAGTATGCGTATCTCATCAAAGAGCATCGCAAGGTTCTTTACTTTGTTCTTGGATGGATTGTGTTATAAATGTTCGTCTGTTGCCATTGTTTCGTTTGATTTTGTAACGCTTATTGCGGATGTTTTTCAGAACTCCCTGCTTGAAGTAGAGGAAGAGGTTGAGGAGGTTAAAGTAGTTGCTGCGGTGTCTGAGGAAGCTAAGCAGAAAGCATATCAAAAGGCAGCGAAAATCCTGGATAATGCTCGTCTGGTTCGTAACCTATTTCTGTATATTTGAACGAATTTATGTTCACTAATGTGGTTGTTTTTGATAGTCTAATAGAATGCTTGTTAGAAGTATGAACTGAAATTCGTTCAAATTTGTCGTTGATCTCGATTTCTTAATGTAGTTAAGCTCTCTTCTTAAAGTGGGATGTGAAACTATAATTTCGAAAGCTGGTTGAATCTCTGATGCGTACAAGAACTTAAACCTTTAGCTTTACACGTAGGGGTGATCTGAACTTTACAAACTTTTACAGGTATTGCGGAGGCCCATCGATCTTAAAAAGTTCCGTGCGCGTGCAACAAAAGAGGACCCTATAGAATTGAAATCCCCCGTGACAACCGAGAATATAGTGGCCGAGGTATATGGTTTGTTCTTTATGGATTTAAGCTTCCCTCAAATTTTCTCTCTTTCCTATTTTTAGCTGATAGTGTATTTTGGTTTAGGTGGCAAGGCAGCTTTCCGTGCAAATTCTACCCGAAAACGTCCATCTCCCATCTCCTTTGTTGACTGTGGGAGAGTATGAGGTGACACTGCGCCTTCCGAAGTCCATCCCTTTGCCGCCGGGGAAGGTTCAATGGACTCTTAAAGTTAAAGTCCGAGCTGCATAAACACTGGACACCGTTCCTTTCAATTTCTACATCTCGGAACGTCGTGGGGCTCAACGTTATGTTTTTTGTGGGATAATTGTTGTATTTCTGGTGTTTTTCGTAAAATTGAAGACATTATATGTGTAGTATTAGACTTTTAGTAACCCCTGGTGGAAATACTTGTTTCTAATGTCATGCAGTTTTGATGCCAAAACCACTTTTCAATAAACAGATGGTTCCTCCGTCCTCCAGATTATAAGTACATGATATATACTACAATCGACTTTATATAGAATGGGTATACCGTCGTTGTGGTGTCTGGGGTCACTATACAAAGGCAGTCTAACATATGATGTTGTTTTAGTGGTCGGTGAACCTATTTTATGTAAATTATTGTGTTTTGCATTTATGTTATACGTTTACTAGAATCGTGCCTGGACATAGCTCTCAATGGGCTTTTTAGCCATTTCCTGAAATTGGCATAACTCCTCTTGTTGGTAACTGACAATGAAATCGAGAGAAGTGATTCCCCAGTTTATCCACTATAAATCATTTTAGTCATTTCATAAAAAATTTGTCAGCACCCTTGTTAAATTGTCATGTGAATGGCTACGTGACCACTTTTTTAATGATATTTTTGTCAAACCAACCCCTCCACTTAAAAGGATATTGACTTATTTGTCATAAAATAACCAAATTGATTTTTAGTATTACAAACTCACGGATCACTTCTCTCTATTTTCATAGATAGAGACCAAAATGATTTATAGTATTACAAACATTCAGATACTTTTTTTTATTGAAAGCACTTTTACAAAATCAGTTTATCAAACACTCAATCGTCCCGACTTAGTTTTTATTGAAAAGTGGCCTGCTACTGGCCTGCTATTTAATTTTGAAACAGCCAAACATATGACAAGTATGATAGGCAAGAGGCACACTTTGATCGGATTATCAACGTGCCGACTGTAGCAAATATACTGAACTGTCGATGCGATACATTGCCAGATGCCAACAAGTAATCCATAAATGTCGAGCAGAGTACCAAAAAGCTCGTTGCGGGGCGACGGATGATAAAACCACCCCAACATACACCACCACCTCCATTCGACTCTTTCCTTTCTACCCTTTCGAATGAGCTCGTAAAGAGAAATAAGGACAGCCACAATAGCGAGCAACAAACCATGTCGTGCGAAGTGGGGCTTACTTGGGGAGGAAATCTGTTCAAAAACGGCTGACAAAATCTCTAGACCGATGGTAACGACTAACGAAACCCCCTCTGCTGTAATAGCCTACAATATTCATCAGATAGGAGTTAACAGTAGACCTGGCATTTTGGACCCGACCGACCCGTTAATATTAGTATTTGGATGGGTGCTTAACGGGTCGGATCGTTAGCGGGTGGACCCGTTAACAACCCGTTAAATAACGGGTTACTTTGGGTCAACCCGTTAAATCCGTTAGCACCCGTTAGTGGAGGATATTTTAGTAATTTCAATAAAGTCCTAACAACAAAAAAATAGACTTTATGCAAAGAAAAAAAAAAAAATCTTAACGGGTCGGGTTCGGGTGACCCGTTAACTTAACGGGTCGGATTGAACCTGATCCAAACCCAATAAACCCGACCCGTTTACAGGTCTAGTTAACAGTATTGGTAAACAAAACCCTATATAGTTTGCAAAACATAAGCCAAAAGGAAACCGATGGATGAGTTTTGCCCACTACCTTTATGTTGAACCTGTGAATGCCAAATTTCCTATCGTATCTTGATTCAGTGAGGTCGGGATCGGCGATGAAATTAAATTCACCGTATAATGCCATAAGGAGATTGCCTGAAGTGTAAAAATAGGCCCCAAAATCATGCCCGCCAACCACAGCCACAATGTAATACAATGTACACCAAAGCAATAAGTAGAGGCCGCACATTAATCCAAACGTCACACGAGTATGGTATAACCATTTTTTCCAGATCGGCCTCAATTCGGGTATTCGTATGAGATCCCAGATGAAATCCCAGATGTGAAGGACTACAGCTACAGCAGCCAAACTCACACCCACTAGCGCATAGTTGGCATCGGGCTCCATTATGAAAGCAAGGTGAGTGGAACAAACTGCCACAATCTGCAGGCCGAATCTAATGACTACACAGATAACCTTTACTACTTCAGTACCCTGCATAAGATGCTGAAAAAAAAAATAAAAATAAAGTAAACTTAAATATACACGTAACATAAGCTACATTGGTTATCGGATTTTTAGATCGTAACCTTGGTCACCTGCCTTACCTCAGAATCAATAGTAGTAGCTCGTGTATTAGACATCTTACTGTTCTGATAGCTGAGATTTGATCCCTCATAAACTCTCTACAGCCCTATAATTGTATAAGAGATTTGTGAACAAGGGAAGAAGCCAGGAATGTTTTCTATAACCACAGCTTTTGCTTTTCTATTTGAATAGTAGTGGGAAACGGAGAAACGGAGAAAAAGATGCCGGAAATGTTTTATATAACCACAGCTTTTGCTTTTCTATTTGAAAACTAGTGGGAAACCGAGAAACGGAGAAGAAGAAGTGCGAAAGGGAGAAACGGAGAAAAAGTCTATAATTGTCGGTGTTATAAATAATATGTGGATGGCCCACTGAAGTGTACTTTGCCTATAAAACGGGATTTAGATCCTCTTCTGATTTGGGATCTAGGAATCAATGTATCATAATCGTTCATAAAAAATCATGCGGTCATAATTAAATACTTTTTATATTTTTAAAAGTAAAGTAACCTCGTTTTGTGTGAAAAATATAAAAAAAAAAAAAAAATTTGTGGCCGCACGATCTTTGATAAACGGTTATGGTGCATTGATCCTTGGAATCCCCAATGAAGAGATCCGGAGAGGATCTAAATCCTATCAAATGAGTGTGAAGGAGGAGTAGAGATAAAACACAAGGCACACGGCAGAGGGAAGAAGAGAGGAAGAAAATAGGAGATAATAGAGAAAGTTATCTTTGTATACTTATTATTTTAGATTATAAATGAAAGCATCACCGCTGCTCCGATGACATACTCCAGTCACACTGACTGTAGAGGAATCTCGTAAATATTGTGTTTTATTTCATTTATTCTACAGCACACACACCGTCGATTTTATAACACGTTAAAAGCACGAAAAGCTCTTGTGGCAATGGAAAACACAACGCTATATATTCGGTGAAACATTACTTACCTCTTACCTCTGTCGGCTGGAATCTCACAGAAGAAAATCTTTTCATTTCTATTGATTTTCTTGAAGCAACTATATATCTTATTATATGATTTCTATTATTTTAAACAAAAAAAAGGGGCAAAACTTTTGAACGGTGCATCAGCACCATGTGAAAGTAAAGAAAGAAAGAAAAAAAGAAAAAGAAAAAAGAAAAGAAAAGAAAAGAAAAAAAAAGGGGAAGGAGGTATGTGAATGATTATTAATTGGCCTTCAACCAAGGAGAGTCAAACTTCTAGAATATGTGTGTTTGACAATTCGGCTAATTACTTTTGCTCCTTGAGCTTTTTGATTTTTAGGGTTTAATTACACGTTTGATTACCAAGATCGACGGATTAAACGAGCCCATAAAAAAAGACGAACAAAATTGTGAAAAGAAAGTGACAACGAACCCCACGAATTGAAACTCAATGATACTGAGATTTGTCCTCCCTACTGGCTGTCCTCTGTCTCCTCCTAAGCAGCCTGCTCCCCTTTTCGCTCTTTTACTCCTGATCAAAGGCTGGCTCTCGAGATCATGGGAGACAATTCCCAGTGTTTGAGGTTCAGATAATCCCTGATCTAAATTCCCCACCGTGCTTGTTGAGACCACCCTATCTAAATTCCCTCATCTTAAGTTTATGTTTACTTGCCCAAACTCACTCCAGGCACTCCTTAGAATATTTCGAACACCCTATTTATTTAGGATACATGACTATTGGCAACTTGAGATTTGTTGATTCCCTACTGGCTATGGTAATTTCATTTTTCCTTCTCTAGGGAAAGCATGTATAGCTCCAAATTGACAAGAGAGCTTACCGTATATGTTCTCCATGTGACAGCCCTCGTAAGGGAAAGCATGTATAGTTTTTCTCTTCCAAATTGAGCTCTTACTACTCGTAACTCAGTCAATTTGGAGCTTTTACTACTCGTAACTCAGTTGGCTGTTCCGAATTGGGTTATACGACTTCTTTGGTGAATGATACTGGGTGGTCAAATTACTCCATCTCCTTAAAATGCTTTATAATAATGTTGTGCGTGAGTGTTATTTAGTGGGCATAATCTAACACAAAATGAAGTCATGATGTATGTGACTTTGCACGATTCCATTGTGGCTTCACTGATTGCTGCCTGCAAGATTGGAGTTTATTTTGTGTTTGTTGAGTGGTTATTGCCATCTTTTCTTCAGGGAAAAATAGTCTTTTTCTTACCACTCTAATTTTGGGCATGGCAAAAGTTCTCAGCTCTATCGGAAGAACTTCAAAAGCAGTAGAATTCTACAATCGTGCAACCCAAAGCCTAAAAAAATAGGCTGGCACCCAAAAAAAACCCTTCACCCTTAAAAATAGGCCAACCCAAAGTCCAAGTTAGTTTGTAAGCCGGCTCAAAATGGGCTGAGGTAGGAACCGGCCTATCTAGTGTCATAGCATGACGTTAGCGGACAACACAATTTTTTTTTTTTTTTGCGTTAGGCGCGTGGAAAACATGCACGCGTGGGTGCGCGTCCCCGATAAGGCGACAGCCGTCGGGCCTGCACTGTAGGCGCACTAAACGGGAGCGTGACATGGGCCACGTGGCTAAGCCTCGGCCGTTTTATTAATGACATGTCCGGTAGATGGTGGATTCAAGTTCAACTGTGATGTGAGATCTTTTCTTCACGTCTATTTCTGCAAAAGGAAAATCAGCGACCTCACCTTCCCCCCCCCCATGTGTAAATTACCAATTTGCTAAAATACTTCCCAAACTTTCCAGAAAAATGATATTCAAATGGAAACTTCAAATCGAATGGGATGCCATATTGCAAATTGCACATCCAATTATAGGACCATGAAGATCATATAGTGGTTTCGTCACGACAGTCCACCATTTTAAAGGCCAAGAAGAGTCATTAAGGTATTTTTAGTCCCACATGACTATCATTGTATTATTCACCAGCATCAAAAATTGAACTAAGATATAACATGTGAAATACATGTCTAAAATTCATCCTTAATTACTGAGTCACCTGTAATCATTTTACATAGCAATTATGAGTGACACAAAATGTGACGGTGGTAGTATAACATCACTACATAACATCTCGTGCTAATACTTGATATTGTGTAATTGACACAAAATGTAACGATAACGATTAAGTCATTTTCCCACCAACGAGGCAACGAACGTGTAATTTCCCACCAAAATTAGGACCTGGTACACTTTCGACATCGCGGTACAACCCTCTTCAGTACAACGTACTACTCCATTCAGCACAAAAAGAAATCGGAAAGTTTCAGACTTTGGTATTTTTGGATTTAAGTTGTCAACGGATATCACCGACTTGCAATCTTACAGCTAGCAAGCAAGCGACGGTGATGTAGGAGGCAAGAAAGAAGGAGGAGGTCTCTCTGTCGTCTGCATCTGCTTTTCCGGATCTCAGAAAACGTATGCCAAACCCAGAATTCCCAACTCGTTTTCAAGTTAGTTTTCTCTTTGTTTTCAAAGTTTTCAGATGAAAGTTCAATGCTTTATTGCTCAATCTGTGTTCTTTGAATGGGGTTTTCTAGTTTCCATTTGATTTTTATCAATTTTGTGGGGTGATTTGAGTTGGGTTTTGCTCTGTTTGTGTAAATTTTCCATCTTTTTATTAAAAAATTAACGTTTCTGTATGAATCTGAGACCAATTTCCACTTACAGAATATATATAGCGTGAACTAACTTGGTATATGTCAATTTTGATTAGGTCTTCAGTGTGTGTACTAAATTATCGTAGATTATACAATTATATAATCTGGTTTGATTTTAGATTCCTAATTTTTACGAGCGATATTCTACTTTAAACTAATCTAAATTGCGGTAGATGGACTCGAATTAAGGTGCATAGCCTCTAGGCTCTTGCCAATGTAGCTATGCCCACAACCACGAGTGCTTAGATTTCCAGTTAAAAGTTAAAACACTGAATATAATTGACTTGATGTTTGTTTTGGTTTTACTTGTAGTTGTACTACTAGTTTGAGTCTTGAAATTATGTCGAAAGCATCAATCATTTGTGTCCTCCGTGTCTCTATGAGGTTGTATTACTAATATTGTTGCACCTCTATGTAAGATCGTCTGAATTTGCGTCTTTGTTTCTGCTTTATATCTTCCTGCCTTTCTGCGTTGGACAAGTTAAAAGCTTTCGAATTCCTAATTACGCATTCAAATTAGATGCCTCACTGAGTGTACTTTTTCGTTGTAAAATTGATTACAGATAGACAAGGTATGGCAGCAGCAGGAGCACAGACTGCATGGCAGCGTAGAGCAAACTGTTGTTTTGTCCAAGAAGATGCGAGGAGCGCTCCAAGATTTTCTTCCTACCCATCGTCATCTTCCTCAAAAGCAGAATCTGATATTGCACCTGAGAACATCAAACCAGATTGCATGCCTTGTAACCCAAGTCCTGAACTAGCACCCAACACCAAGTGGTGGTTGAACCTGGAACCCAACTGTGGGCCTCAGGAAGAGTTCACTTACGAACAGCTAAAAGTTCTGGAGGCTGAACTTGAAGTTTTGAATTCCGGATTTGTTCATAAAACTCCCATTATAAGCGACTATTATCAGTGCAACGGGGTTTTGAGTACTCAAAATGATATAAAGAATAGTGCGAATTCTTTTGTGGAGCAGCCGCACGAGGTTTCTGTCACTCGTACAAAAAGTGACCAGAATAAGGGAACGCAAGAGCTGAAGGCTGAAATTGGGAATGATCCACAAGTTCCTAAGAAAAAGGACCCGGGCGAGTTTTGGTACTCAGATGATCATCTCATGAAATTGGATTCTTCGAACTGCTTGAGCTCTGAGGAACCCAAGAAAATGTCTTCCAGTTTGGAATCCCAGTGGGTGGGAACCGTGAAAAATGAACCCTGGTGGCGCTCTGCAGGTCAAGATGAGTTGTCTTCCTTGGTTGCTCAGAAGTCACTTGAACATATCGAGAATTGTGATCTCCCGCGGCCCCAGATTAAGCAACGTAGGAAGGGCCCTTCTGCTTTCGACCCTAATTCAGCTATGGATCAGATGGCTGAAATGGGTTTCTCCAATATGGACACTTATACGTGGGCGAGCTTTACTTCAACTTACTCAACACATGAGTCAGGCAGTCCTACAAGGTTCGTATCTTTTACATTATATTTATTTTGGCAGCTGGCCACTGTCATCTGGTATTCATGCAGCATTAAATAAATTTCAAAAACAACTAAAGAATTTTATGTCTAAGTTTCATGCTGGTCGAGGATCAACGTGTAAATTGTCTATTAGCTTCCTTTTACACGAAAAGGACAATTCTTCTCAAGTTTTTGTATGTTTAGAGGATCACTCCATGTTATCATATTTTCCCTCTGTGTGTGGAGATTTCATCAACTGAAGCTCTAGATTGAGCAGAAAGAAAAGGAACGAAGGTGTTAACTTAGCGAAATTATGCTCGATTATCGGTTCATTACAAATGTCTGCCTGTTTCCCCCATAATTAGAGTAATATGCCATGTTTCTGTCTGGGTGGCGGTTTTCATACTCCCGTTATCTCCTTCTGCTGTCATCCCTTTGTTTATGTTACTTGATTCTTTGATTTATTCAATCTAAAGGCTAGAGAAAAAGAAGGAGGGCACGAGGAGAAAAGGGGAGTGCGAAAATCACTTCCTTTCCTTATTTATCTCCACGAGCCTTGATATTTTTCATTCATGATGCTTTTCATTCATTTAGTAACATTTGGAAAATTGAATGATCTCAATTGGTAATCTGTTTCAGCAGGGATGAAGTTGAAACCCAAAACGATGCAGAAGACGAAAGAACAAAAGCCGAGCTATTGGAAGCTTTGTGTCACTCTCAAACGCGAGCGAGGAACGCAGAGAAGGCAGCAAAGCAAGCCTATACAGAGAAGGAGCACATAATCACTCTGTTTTTCAAGCAGGCCTCACAACTCCTTGCTTACAAGCAGTGGTTGCAATTGCTGCAGCTCGACAACAAAGACCCACCATGGTCCCCTTACAAAGGCAGGCACATGAAGAAGGGCCAGCGCAGGGCCGGAAAACGGAGCGGAAGACCAAGGTACGAAATTAACACAGGCGTTGTTGCATTCGCGGTGGGATTGGGTCTTGCCGGGGCGGGTTTGCTCCTCGGATGGACAATGGGGTGATTGTTTCCAACCGTTTTAACTACTCTTCGTGCTTTGCTTACCTCTTATTTCGTGGATTGGATTTCACTCGACTGTCTACGTCTCCATTGCATGTGCTCGGAGTAGAAATTTTTTATAAATGTATCGCCATGCTATTAAGTATAGAAAAGGAATATGATGGTACTATTGTAGATCGATCTATATTAATCTATATTAAATTAACCTGCATTACAATACAACTTTATACACTACAATAACAATACTAGATGGTATGGTAGAAAGAAATAGTAATTTGTATGAGTATATATTCTAAAAATTAATTGATATGGGTCAACCATTCCTACTGACGGTCTTCTTTGAATATGTCCTTGAATTCATTCGGGACGTGAGCAAAACTCAGATTGGAGAAGAAAATGGTCCATGGGTTCCCTTTATTGGATGGCAATAAGTCCCGTTTGAAGAGGCTCGTATACAGAACGTCTTAAGTACTCTTTAATTTGTTTTTAGATTTGATAATATTGTAAATACAACAAGGAACTTGTAGCTTAGTTCATTGTTCGATAAAGCATTCTCCTTTCCATTCGAGATCCCGTTTGTAAGTATAAGAACATGTTTTTTTGTACACAACATGTCATTATCCAGAATTTAAAGCATGTAACATAAGCACGCTTAACCACTAACCATCATATCTTCCTTTCCTCGTGATAAAAGTGGGATATTATTAATGTTGGACAGTAGCAATGAACGACAGCCGACCTTATCGCTATCCGACGCTCTCAAACCGACCATCCAACGTTGCATCAACTAATTTTTAACCTACCACGAGTTTCCATCCAATCCAACCACTTGTTATCCAAAAAGGACACCCATTCAAAACAAAAGCCAAACACTGTTCCTTCGCTATACGGAAGAGGAGCTCGATCTAAACTGAGTTCCGAATTCAGGATTCTAACATTGGTGGTTCTAATCAAGATATGTTAATTGCTAATCAGGCGGTGGCCTGGAGTTTGCCCCTATGCGCCTACGTTAGGCGGGTTTAAACAAATTTATTATATATCAAATAAATAAATGCTTATTTACACAAAAAAAAAAAAAAAAAACTTGTATTTGATAATATGGATATATTATTTTAATTAGGTTATTTAACATATAACATACAAAAGTAACATAATTTTTGCTTCAGTATTTTAGTGAATTTGATGTTATAAGATGAAATTTTAAGTGTTTACGTGTTCGTAATATTTTACGAAATATTTTTCAAATATCTTATGAATTTATAATGAATTTTGACAGAAATAACAATGTCAAACATATGGTATAAAAATGAATTATATATTATCCCTTTATTAATTAAAATGTTAGATGGCACAATTTGATTGGACAACAATTAAAAGAAAAATGTGGAGTCAGGAACATGAAAAATGGAGAGAGAGTTTGTCTTCTTCGTTAGAACCAAGGTCCAAGAATAGCAAAATCATGGTGATCTTCCATGTGTTCCTCTTCGTTTGAAATTATATTTTCTTCTTAGTTCAAAGCTTCTGTTGTCTAGCATCAACACAATCAACAATCATTATGGTCTTCTCTATACCATTATGCGATCTTTAAAGGAAGACCTAGCATTTTGGACCTGACTGGTTAATATTAGTATTTAGGTGGCTGCTTAACAGGTTGGGTCGCTAACGGGTGAACTCGTTAACAACCCGTTAAATAACGGATCACTTTGGGTCAACCCGTTAGACCCGTTAGTTGAGGATGTTGTAGTAATTTCAGTAAAATCTTAACAACAAAAAATAAACTCTATGCAAAAAAAATAAAATAATAATAATTGTTAATGGGTGAAACGGGTGACCTGTTAGTTTAACGGGTCGAATTCGAGTGACCCGTTAGCTTAACAGGTCAGATTATGACCCGTTAACTTAACGAGTTAGATTAAATCTAACCTAAATCTAATAAACCCGATCCGTTTACAGGTTTAGATTCTCACGTACGATTCTTCGGGCTGCTATACCACCTGCCCAGACCATTAGCAAAATTTACCTCTAACCAAAGCGTACATTTAATACGTGAATCAAGGAGAGTCAAACTTCTAGAATATGTGTGTTTGACAATTCGGCGAATTACTTTTGCTCCTTGACCTTTTTTATCATTAGGGTTTAATTACACGTTTGATTACCAAGATCGACGGATTAAACGAGCCCATCAAAATGACGAACTGAATTGTCAAAAGAAAGTGACAACGAACCCCACGAATTGTTCATTACAGTAACAATTAATCATGTGGACCAAAAATATAATAATTTAATTATGCAATTAGTTGACAAGTTCATTCAAGTCACGATTGGATTGGACCTAAGCTCATTACTGCATTAATGAAAAAATAATTATGCTCTGCGAATTTGAACCGCACACATATTTTTCTTTCAACAATTAACTGTCTAATCCATTAACGCTGTCATTATACCCAAAAAATGTGAACAATACCCATGTGCCAAAAAAAATATAACAATTAATTAATTATACTTAAGTCTTTAAAACTCGATTCAAGTCTCGTTAAATTTCTTAAAACTCGAAATGTGCCTCCTAACTTCTTAATAAACTCGAATTGCTTCTCACTTTACTCCTTATCGTTCGAGTATTAGAGAGTTTAATGAGACTCGAATTGAGTTTTAGGGGCATATGTGTAATTAAGGATAAATTAAATGAACTATTACATTACATGCTAGATGCTTCTTGTTCTCTTCTTATTGTGTGAGACTATTGACTTTGACCCGATTCGGCACAGCGAACTATTCGGCCCACACCGAAACAACCGCTGACTATCCGCCACGTGTTCCCGCCAACCGCAACCTATGAGGAAGCGGCCGCATCCACATCCACCAAGCTAGCTGAACAAAACTCAGACTGCTCCTCTCTCTCTCTCTCTCTCTCTCTCTCTCAAATTCTATCTTGCTCTACCGTCCCCATTACGATGCCGTTTTGCGAGGTCGCGTCGCCGCAGAATGCCGCGGCGGACGCCAAGCTCAACGCCGGAATCAAAATCTTCTACAGAACGTACGGCCGCGGACCGACCAAGGTCCTCCTCATCATAGGTCGCTCATCTCGAAGATTCAATTTTTTTTTTCTTTTTCCGTTCGGATTTTAATTTTTTTTATTTTTTACGAACTGGGTTCTGGCCGGAATTTTTTGGGTTGTTGATGGATTTTGCAATGGATGGACAGGACTGGCGGGGACGCACGACTCGTGGGGTCCACAGATACAGGGCCTGACGGGGTCCGTTATCCCCAATGATGACCAGAGCGCGGCAGCCGCCGATTGCTCCGACAATGAGGCTGGTTTTAGTGGCGGTGGCATCGAGGTGTGCGCCTTCGATAACCGGGGCATGGGTCGGAGCTCCATCCCCACCAAAAAATCAGAGTATACGTGAGTTATCATTACTTAATTGAAAAAGTCAATTTTTTTTTTCAGCTTCAGCTAATTTCAAAGCATTTTGCATCTTCCGATGCCAACTTTTTGCAGAAAAAATATTTTAAAATGTGTATTTTACATTTTTGGTTGGCCGGAAAATTCTTCAATTGAATGATGAAATATAAATTTTGGCCGAAAAATAGAAGTAAAAATTTAAATATATATATTCTTTTACATCTTTGGTGGTGGATCCCGCCAATCAAAAAGAAAAAAGTTTATTGGAATCTCAAATTTACATCAGTTTTATTGGAGTAGAACACCCAATTACATCTTCCGGAAGTGTAAAATGGGATCTAAACATGTTTTTTGCATCTCTCCATCGAAGATGCTCTTACTGCTCATTTGTTGTTTGTTAGGCTCAATTTAGTGAAAAAGTTTCGATTTTTTTTTTTTTTTTTTTTTGACAAACGATAGGATGAGTACATCAAATTTATGTAAACTACGGAGGGGAGATTCAGATTAGGGTGCAGAGGATGGAGCACACTGCTCTAGCCCGTATCAGCAAAAGTTCGTTTTTTATTGAAGATTTGCAAAACATCTTACTGAATCGGAAGCTGAACTGATTATGTGTATTTCTATTTTTGTTGCAGAACAAGAACAATGGCAAAGGATGCAATTGCATTGATGGATCACTTGGGCTGGAGAGAATCCCATGTCTTCGGGCATTCGATGGGTGAGCTAATACTTTCTTTTTTCACTGACGTTCATTGAAATTCAGTAATTTAAGTTAATACTTGCTTTTGGCACTGACTGAATTACAAATGTTTTGTTAAGTTCATTTGGATTTAAATTCGAATTCTTTAGTGTTAGACTCTTACTTGAATTTGACTACCGCGACAGGAGCTATGATAGCTTGCAAATTAGCAGCAATGGTGCCCAGTAGAATTCTGTCGTTGGCTTTGCTTAATGTGACCGGAGGAGGTTTCGAATGTTTACCAAGGGTTTGTAGCTTTGTACATAACTTGTCATCGTTGTATCAAATTTACCTTTGACGTTGTTCTCACTCCCCATGAACTAGAAACTGTACTGCAGTTTACAGTTGAAGTTGAAGTTGGTTGTCACTGATATGTTCAATATTTTTCAGCTTGACAGACAAACAATATCCATTGCTGTCCGTTTTTTAAGGGCAAAGACTCCTGAGCAAAGGGCGGCTGTAGACTTGGACACTCACTACTCGAAGGTTATCAGTGCTCTTGATCTGTCATCTTTCTTTCTCTTAACTCTACATCAACAATCAGTGAAAGAAAAACGGGTTAGGAATGATGTAAAGAAGAACAACTCTCTCACACTTTCACTGTGTTAATGTGCAGGGATATCTTGAGGAATATGTCGGATCCAAAACAAGAAGGGAAATTTTATATCAAGTAAGAGATCCGAAAGGAACTACTTACTGAATTACTTTGATTTTCGTTTCATTATTGCCAGCAATGGTTGAGCTTTGACACAATTCGTAGTACAACATCCATGTTCTGATCTGGAACCTATCTCCAGGAATATGTAAAGGGTATATCAGCAACCGGGATGCAGTCTAACCATGGTTTTGAGGGCCAAGTAAATGCATGCTGGACGCATAAAATGACACGAACGGAGATTGAATTGATCCGCTCAGCAGGATTTCTCGTTTCAGTCATCCATGGCAGGTGCAGTCAACACACTATGCAGTGCATCTCAGATGTCCTATTTTTTCCGTGTTGTATAAAGTAGGAATGGAATTTGTGTGCCTACAGAAAGGCACCGGTTCATATGTACATTTCCGACTCTCAAACAAATCATCTCCGAAAATCAAGTTTTTGTGTGAAATTTGTCAATTTTTATTTTCCATCTCATTGCATCACATTTCTTCAAAGAACCATCTTGACATTCATTAAATTTACAGGCATGATGTCATTGCTCAAATATATCACGCAAGGAGACTGGCAGAGAAGCTACATCCTGTTGCTAGAATGGTAGATCTTCCCGGAGGGCATCTAGTGAGTCATGAGAGGACTGAAGAGGTATATTTTGCTTGTCATTAGTTATGAGATTATATGGAAACATCCGTTATAAGATTCAATGGTGCTTGACGGTGGAAAGGAAATCTTATGTTAATCTGTACTACATATCAGGTAAACAAAGCTCTTATGGAGCTGATCAAGGCAACGGAAGCAAAGACTGAGCCACACGATTGGACAAATTTGCCTGAAAAAAGTTCGGGTAACCAAATTTAACCTAAACGAAATGTTCCTTCTCTATTCTGTATAAGACCATGGACCAAATGGCAGCATGCCTGCTGTATAGATGTCAATATAATCTGTGATTACGTGCTAATATATAGTGCCTTTTGCAGGGTGGATAGTTACAAGAATTTCGCTTATCAGAACTAGTACCGGAGAAGGGAGAAGCGTATCGTTCATGAGCAGTGTATTCGAAAATCTACATCTTTACCTCGTATACCTCTTTGGCCTCTTTGCATTGGCATTTGAGAATGCAAGGAGAGCCTTCAGAACTATAAAACCAGCAAGAGTTGGACATGCCATCACATAAGCTGCTGCTGATCGTTGAAGAACCCCCCGCGTTTTGTTCAACTGGGGTTCATCGATTTTTCATTCTATCGGCGTTGGTGAATGCTGTGTGATGTGTTCTTCCCGGAAACCGGGATTTATTAACAAGAAATGAGGCATTTTATACAGACATGTTGCAATCGGAGGCAGGAACGGAGAGAGATCACAGGGGCCAATATTTAGGCAGATCCCAATCCTCAATTCACTTGCAACATATGAAGATAATAATTTTATCCATTTATACTGGAGACAAACACGTCTTTACAGATTGTTTCAACTGTTACTATATAATTTCAATTGTTCAATTTATTTTCGTAATTAGAAGAAAATAAAAGGGAAGCGATTTTTGCACTCTTTTATCTTTGCACTCCTGCCATTTTTCTAGTCTTACGACTTTAGAATTGAATAAATCGAAGGAAAATCAAGGGACAAAAATACCTAAGACTTCAGGACTCAAGACCTTTGTAAGAAAACCTTACATGACATTTATTTTCAAATAGCAATAGTGCGTGACGATGAATTTGTTTCACACAAGTTATACTCACGCAAAGGGTAATTTGGAGAATTAAATTATCAACTAACATGTAGAATCACAATTAACTAGAGGCAATACTAACACAATAATAATAGACACGTACCTGAGAATGAAGAAGACATGATGACAGAAAATAAAAGATAGTCTTTCACTCTCACAAAACTTTATGCTTATGCTTTCAATGGGACTTGGCAGGGCCATCTGCAGTTGTGAACCTCATAGCCCGGTCGCTCTGGATCCCGCTCCTGTCCCTGAAGTGGTTCTTTCCGATCGCGACCTCTTGATATTCACCTATTAGGAATCGAAAATGCTATTCATACAGTGTTTTTATGCCACATTTATATACCATCTCAGGTGGCATCTGAAGTGGACAGCCACATCATTTGAAAAATTTGCAAAACCCAAGAAAAGGAAGGAGAAAAACTCCTCGTATAACACAATCATCATTTAATTAATTAGTTTATTAAATAATGAACTAAATTTAAAAATCTGATTAACTCAAATGATGTGGCTGTCCATATCAAATGTCACCTAAGGTGGTATGAAAATATGGTACAAAAACATGGTGTGAATAGCATTATACAATAGATCTCTAAATAACTCATAATTACCCACAATAAGTCCTTTAAATTATTGTTTTGAATATTTCATATAACCTACCGTTACAAAACTCTATCAACTTAATTCATACAATCACTATTGAAATAATAGTTATGTTTTATCAAAATCTTACATTGTATACATATAACAGCAATGATATTCATAGGATATACATGCAGCAGCATCAAGTGCTGGTTAATTTACCTCAAACAAACATATCATCTTACCCCAGATACAAACTTCTTTAGAATCAATAACCGTGTTCATAAATTTGAATTTAAGACCTCTTACAAATTGAATACTGAATGTCGTCAAACCAAATGATGGTGTTATCGAGATAACGTACCTGGCCCTTGCATGCATCTGAGAAGTCAAAAATGAGAGAAAGGAAGGTAGGTTTCAGGAGAGAGAGAGAGAGAGATGCTATTGTTGTGCTGAATAAGATGCCATCTCTCAAGAAACGGGAGTTTATTGGATGGTAGCATGGCTGATATACCGCTCGAATATACGCAATATATGCCTTTCGCGTCTAAAACCCCAAAAACCCAGTTTCTGTACCTTTCTCCCACCACTAGAACTAGGGGTACTTCCGTCAGTTTAAAACTAAAAACGAAACCCTCCTCTTCTACGTCGTTTCGTTTTGTTTTGTTTATCCGGAAACGCAGCGTTTAGTTGGTCCAGAAGACTAGAACCCAATAAACCCCAGTGAGACGCCCTGCTCATCGTCTCCAACTTCTCAGCTCCACAGAACCATGGCTGCAGCAGCTTCTGACACGACAATGGCAGATGCCAAAACTCAGTGGGAGTTTAGCTGGTCTCTCTCTCTCTCCTTCCTCTCTTATATACCAATATCCATTTTTCTCTCCCTGTTTTTCTGTTGAAATCTCTTTACTTTTGTGATTAAAGTCAACAGTTTCACCTGGATTTTTTCTGGGTTTGATTATTTTCCTCTTTCAATCCCTCAGGAACCGAAAAGTAAAGATCTTTAGTTGATTTTTTGATATGGGTTTGTTTCGATTTGTAAAAAGCTCTATTTCAATGCATATTCCTCATGAATTTGCTTTCTTGAGATTCTGTTTGAACCAATTGCAGTTTATAGTCTCTGATTTTCGAGTTCCTAGTTTCTTTTCGATAATTTTGCTTCTGGGTTAACGTATGTGTAGCTTATATGGTTGGTTTTATGGTATTTCCACTCCATTGGATTTCTATACTGTGTGCTCCCCATTGTTGTTGCCTTAATCTTGTGTGTATGTGCTGTAGCTTACTCTTTTGTGTTAAAACCGAACTCATCTCGATCGTTGCAATATTACGATACATCCAATAACCGATGTTCATCATTCAGAGTGTGATATACATCTCAAAAATTTTCGTAAAAGTTGAATTGCTGCTATATTTCGACATTTCACTTCAGTGTTAATTTTTCCACTTTTTGGTTGGAGCTATTCATAGGAGCTGATGAGGTTGCTATGTTAGGGAGTAGTTCTAGAGCTGTTGGTGAGGTAGGTAGATCCAGATATGCTGAGGCAAACCTTGTTTGAAAAAGTTGTGCATGGATTTTGAGATTACTCTAGATATTCTTTCGGAACAACTTGAATTGGAAAACTGTAAGGGGAAAACTATGCATCAAGGACTATGTGAGTACGTACAGTTGGGTAGCCTGGTAAACGTTTTACAAGGGCTGTTTCTCTGGGAAGCAGAGATCATGGATTCAATTTTCATCGTTTGGAATCTATCTGTGTCTGCGAATTCTTTAACCCGCACAGTAGGAACATTGTCATTAAGAAAATGAAATTCTATGTGCAGTGACTTGGAGGTAGATTTTGAGTCCGAGGAAAGTGCTTCCATTGTCTATGCAACATTAGCTGTTGATAAGGAGGTGATGCTTCATATGTTAAAACTATGTTTTGCTCAGTTCATATCTTCATATCGGTTTGATTGTTTTCGTATCTGATTCCATATGTTACTGCAGTTGCAACCAGACAAGGTGAAAAGGCAGATGTCAGTTTCCAACTGCAAGCTTTCCGTGTAAGCATTTCGTTCGATAAAATTAATTTTGTAAACTTTTATTATACTCAGTAAATCTGCTGAACCTGTGGTGGTTTTTTTCTTATGTACAGGCACTTTGAGGCTGTTGAGGCGAGATTTCTTCGAGCATCATACAGCGCTTTGTTAGATGCATTGACACTCGCCACGAAAACAATTGAAGAATTTGGAAATGGGTTGGAACTGTGAGCAGTTAGCTTTGCTAGTTTTTCAATGAAAGGATTTGTAACACAATTATTCAAAGCATGAATTGTAGTTTGATCACTTAGCATACGACCTATAGCATTCAGCAATATCATGTACGCAGCATTTAAATGTGATTTCTGTCATTTGAGAT
The DNA here is from genome assembly GCA_036320875.1 of Cotoneaster glaucophyllus. NCBI lineage: Eukaryota > Viridiplantae > Streptophyta > Magnoliopsida > Rosales > Rosaceae > Cotoneaster > Cotoneaster glaucophyllus. Next base: position 29,213,855 of record CM070070.1, on the reverse strand, counting down.
TGTCGAACAGTTATGAAGTTTCGGACAGATTTGCCGATTTTCGAATGCGCAATCCAAACGACAATGTATTTCCTCTCGACATAATAGCTTCGAGTAGTCTCTCTTGCCAAGCAAACTTCTGAAATGGGAAGTAATATTGATATATACACCGTATTGTTTATAAATTTGAAAACATACATTGCTCTATAGAAAAGTAAAGGTAATCAAACAAATGCGAAAGCTGGAAGCAGTATTTTCTGCTTCCAATGCCCATTCGCAATTTCTAGTATTCATCCAAGTAAGTGTATAACATGTCATCTTTCTTCGACTTTCGCCGGCTAAGCAAGGCCTTGAGTAGCCGTTTACTTTTGCTGGGGTGTTGTTCAACCTCTCTGCCATTATCTCTTTCAGCAGGTAACCGCATTGAAGCTGACTTCCGAGGCTCCGAAGGACACTATATATACATAGAAATCTCAGTTTACAATCATCACAACAAAGAGAACTGTAATTTTGAAAGAACTGACACTGGGTAAACATTGTAAAAGTAGTCCTAGTCTTACACTCACCCGTCGTCTTGCATTAGCAGGATTCGGAGTTGTCGGCCTACTTGAGTTCGGGGTAGTTGACCGACTTTTGTTTGGGGTCGTTGGCCTACTTGCAAGAGATCCAGACCGTAAAAGTGGAAACCGATGAGGTGAAACTGTTCGCTTGTCTGATTTGATAGTAAACATCATCAAAAAACCAGATTATCAGTATCCAATTCACTACAACGGTGTCAATATTGCAATTCCAAGGTTCATACTCACCTAATTCTTTTTTGGGCATGGTAGACGTAAAAGAAAAAACTCCAGGTCGCTGGGGAGGTTGTGGAGAAGGAGACGGAGAACGCCCTTTGCTGCATAAAACATGACTACCCTTTACGAGAAATGAAATTGGGTCACCAACTTGGTTCAAGCAAGATATGGCAGTAGCATTTACCTGACTCTAGACGGTGGGGTTTCTCTAATTGTAGCACGAACAGCTTTAGGGATCGAATCAGATTACAACAAGAACCAGAATATGTTAAACTCTTGCTTAGTTATACGCACTGAAACAAAATGGGAGATTGGGAGATATCCTACCATTCCGAATTTGATGCCGTTCATCTTCATCATCTAGGTTGCATCCTTGGTATCTGGATTTAGTTCTGCTGCCTCCATGCGTCTCACCAACTGAACCTGATTTTGAGTTTTAAGAATTTTAATTCATTTATATATCCATATGGAAATAAAGAAGTCAAAAAATGGAGAGTGTTGTATAGTATGAAAAGGTAAATTGAGAGGATGGTTGTGTACTTGCCTGGCAAGATGTACCGCTTGTGGTATTTAGGAGTATCCATAATCGACGACTGTTGAGAAAGACCCTCATGATCGACGTATTCTTGACATGTCCTTATCCTCTAAAAAAACATAAAAGAGATCAAATCAACGTATGGAACAATGGTTAAAAAACATGATGCAAAAAAATTGTTTTCCTCACTGATGATTTTCATGCAAAACTTTTGAAAAAATGAGCTACGAACCTACATAGTAGACTTATTATCTTATACCACAGACCCTAAAAGGCAATTTTCCACCGATCCTTTCAAACAGAAACACATATCAGACAAGCTTGTTCAAGATTTCTTTCTATAGTTATACCTGAATCATAAACGATTTCTTTATTTTAACCGTTACCTTACCTGTTCAATGCAAGATACCCGAAATTCTGTGCCAGAAACTTCATCCACCTTTTCATCAAGGAGATCGTTAACCTTATATGTAACAGAACCCAAATGATCCACCGTATTCACGAGAGCTTTAATGGCATAATCTTTCAATGTTTCTACCACTCTGCTCAACATGAGAATTTTTTGTTTAGTTTTACAAAAATAATAATGATAGAAAGAATTAGCTTTATAAAACCCTGACTGCAAGGAACCCCGAACAACTCACATTTGTTTCTGGTCATCATTTGTGTATGACAGTTCAAAGTACTCTGCTGCTGAGTACAATTGTCTTCTCAAATTCTTCAAATCCTGAAAAAAATAATGCAATGCACAAAGAAAATCACACAACTTCAGTTGCAGGGATTTTTGCACTATAACAAGCTAACATCTCCCGAATTCTGATATTTATAATTGAGGAATACGGAAAACCAAAGAGTATTTCGGGAAGATAATATACGATTTCATTTCACTCAACTGGCAAAACTAAAAACAACATAAAACAGTAATATTTAAGCAAAAGAGGACCTTGAGACTATCAGAGAAAAGCAAGCTCTGATGCATAGAAACCTCATCAAAATTGGATGCTACCCGTGGGATGGGCATTGTAGAGGTAGGCATTGTTCCCACCAGCATAAACTTTGAAAGTGAACCAAGATATCCTTATGCTGCAAACAATCAAGATAAGAACATTAAGCTAAACCAAATATCGAAAATTATGCTAAACCAAATCCTTCCAAAGAGAAAGAAACTCTGAGAGAGAGAGAGGGGGAAGGAGGGAGGGAGGAAGAGTTAGGTTATGAACCAATGAAAACTCCATTCCAAATTTAAAAATTTTAGACTCAAATAAAATCATCAGGTGCAATCTTTTTGCAAGAAAGAGAGGAGCCTCTCCTTAAACAATTAATTAATAAAATACCCCAATCAACTATTTTAATTAGAGAATAGTCCTACCAGAGATAAAAAAAGTATAATGGAAATAAGAAATTCAACAACATAAAAGGTTAGTGCTTTGCCTCATCTCATCAACCATTTCAGACAAGAAAATCACAACAATATACTAAACATTTCACAACACTTTAAAGCTCAATTAGCTGTCAAATTCCAGCTCCCTCTCTTTGATTGCTGAGATAATTCTGGGTTTTCAGGCTTTTTTTTTTTCAAAATTCAAATGGGTAATTCTGGAACACAAAAGAATATGAAAATTAGATAGAAATAGTGGCCTACCGATCCTAAAAAGCATCAAACTTTGTCAAATTCATCACCCTTTTCTCTGTTACAGAAGGTAAGTTTGCAAATGATAAAACATTACAGTACACTTGAGCAGTTGGGCATTATCTCAGCTGAAAGTTCTTACCTTTCTTTTGTCTCTTGAACACAGTAACAAAAATTCCAATTGGGTAAGTTTTTGAAAGCAATCACTAACCTGGTAACTTTTTTCAGTGAAAGTTCTTCTGGAGCTGAAAGTAGAACTACCCAGAAGGCAAAATCTAGAACCCGACTGATTCGAATCCAAAGTTTGAAACTTGTGGAGTGTATGAAACCTAAATGGCGAGGAAGGAGAAGGACATAAATAGGGAGCTCGTTTGAAAGTGGACCAACTTGGTTTGGTCCAAGATTTGACTAATCCAAAAGAAAACGCCAGCTCTTCTCTATAGTTTTGGAGATCCAAATACTTGAGGACTTAAAAAAAAGCAGAGAGAGAGACGGAGAGGAGGGAGAGCGTGGAGGGACATCCATCAAGACTAGCATGTCTGTGTAGCCAGCGATTCTGAGGCAGTTTTGATTTTTAAGTTGGCAAAAGTCTCTCCTTTTGGTAGCAAGAACGCTGTTGGGACTGATTAAGTACCGATTTGGTATCGTTGTAAAAAGTGGGTATTAAAAAAAATTGAGCTCATAAAGATATTTGGTAAATACTTGAAAACAGTTTATTTTTACAGTTTTGGGTGAAAAAAAGCTGAAAATGTGAAGTAGCAAAAATTGAGCTTATTCTCACAGCACAGCAAAAACAGTTTTTTTTCAAAACACAACAATACCAAACAAACCATAACTCTTGTCCCTCGTCATAGGAGAGATTTTTCAGGTAACATAATACGAAGATATCAAGTGTTATAATAGTGATTGTATACTTAAAAATAATAATTCAACTACTTATATTATAATATTTAGTGTAACAGGATGTGGTTTTTGATACACTAACAAATTTCTATATCATTACTCATTAGCGACTTTGTGGGTCCTACCTTCTTATTATTTTTTTATTTTCGTTTATCTTTTGGGAGTAATTTTGCTCATCAACTTAAGTATAATGTATGCTTACTATACACTTTATCATCTGATATGTGTCATTTCAACTAACTATAGTTAATTTTAATAATAAATGTCTTTTTCTCATTTTGAAAAAAATTAACCATAATTAGTTAAAATGACACATGTCAGATGATGAAGTGTACGATGAGCATACACCATAGTTCATGATGATAAGATAGGGGCCCACTTTCTATAACACAAACAGTGGACCACATCCAAAAATTGGAAATTGCGATGTTGTTTTTTCTTCCACTTCTTCTTGTTCTTGAGATGGAGGAGATGAGCCTATTTTGTTGGGTTTCCCACTTCCGCTTGTGGTGGTGGTGCAGGGAAAGGGGTTCATGGGTTCCACCTCTTCTCATAAAATGGTTTGAAACTTTGAGACGTTGAATACTTTGGACTTCGTGGAAATTTTCCCATAAAAAATCCTATCCTTTTTCTAGACAAGTTTGATAGGTTTAATCTTTCTTGTCGATATTACAGAAACGTTACTGTAACAGTATCTCAAACAAATTGTGGCATAATTTTATTTTTTTCGCGTGACATACGTAATTAACTTGAAATACTGTTCCAAGAAAATCCAACTTTAAGAAAGTTCCTCAATTGGTAGAAATATGTAATTAACTTGAAAGATTGTTCCAATAAAATTCGATTTTAGGGAAGTTTCTCGATTGGGAGTAGAATGGTACGCTGCTAGGCCCGCCGAAGGCCTTGTAATTGATTTTGTAAGGCAAGGAAAGCTACTGGTATACAGTCAGAAGTTCTCCCGAGTTATACTAGTGCTTATGCTACTACACAGTACACACACATGAGAAATGCCAAGAAGACTCTTTCAATAGTCAGACTCTTCATAGATCATTTCTCATCTCACAATTTAACGTCAATTGTGTGTTAATATTATAAAAATTGTGTAAAAAACATAAGACGACATAAAATCTATGAGAATTTTACTTTCGAAAGAGTCCTTTAACCATTTATTAACACGCATTGGATTGGATGAGGGAAAATGTGGGTGTTGAAAAGGAGAGATTTTTCAGTGTTCCCGTCACACGAGACGGTACACCATGTGTCTCTATGTAAATGGTTGGATATGTGTGTTAAAGGATTAATAACTTAAAAATTAAAATTTTTCACCACTTACATAAAAACACGTGGTGTACCATCCGTGTTCCCGTCACAACTAAAATTTTTCCGTTGAAAATGAGAGATTTTTCAGTGTTCCCGTCACATGAGGCGGTACACCACGTGTCTCTATGTAAATGGTTGGATATGTGTGTTAAAAGATTAATAACTTAAAAATTAAAATTTTCCACCACTTACCTAAAAACACGTGGTGTATCATCCGTGTTCCCGTCACAACTAAAAATTTTCCGTTGAAAAGCACACGTCAATGACCACGCACGCATGCTGTTGGTGAAAACCCAAATACGTGATTTGGAGGCACTCATCATGCCTTATTAAACAAAGTCACCGAGGACAAGTAGAAGAAGAAGAGGAGACCCCATTATAACATTAACATCATTTTCAAGGTCGGATCTATACATATGTGAGTTATGTTAGTTAATCAAAGCGCATAAGTGTCTCTCCTCGTATCTCTTACGGATTCAAATTCTCATCCTACAAAGCATGCAGGTTTATTTGTTGCTTGAGGTTCAGGATGACCCACCACCGTTGAAAATGAAATCAAAGGTGTTGATTGATTTGGAGTAGATAGCTAACGTTGATCCTACTGAATACCTCGTTTGCTACTTTTTTTTTTTTTTTTTTTTTTTTCTTTTTCAACCCATTAAGTCATTGTGGATCATTTTTGAACTGTTTGGATTTAGGCCTTTTTATATTTAGGCCCATTTTAGAAAGGGCCCCTAAGCTAACAGCTTGTTACCTTTTTTTTCAAAGGGACAACGACGGGCCCAACCTAGAAAAGAAAAAGGAAAAACAGATGCATAGCTGAACGAGATGAAGTGCGAAGACAAAAGCAAAGCAAACAACGATCGTCGTCCAGTCCAAGCAGCACTCAAAATTCAACAAATATGGCGGTTGGTTTTCGGCAACGTACTCGCCCTCGTTCGACCATGCAGCGGAGGTACTATGTCTGCTGCCGCGTGTGCCTCTCATTGAAGGATCCAATAAACCAAGGGCAACACCGAAAATCTCGACACGAACGCAAGATTTGACTTTTAATTTTTAATCAGCGGAAATCTTAATTAAACTAATCATTCCTGCAACTTGCATTTTCTCGCAATAACAATAAATTAGTTGTTTTTTGTGTTCTGATTAGTGATTAATTATCATATGTTCACGACTTGAATTATAGTAAGCAAACACGAGCAAAATCCACACACATGTATATCGATGCTCCTGTATGTTCTTGCTGGATGTATAGTGGTCTGTATAGTGGATGTAAAGTTGAAAAGTTTAGAAAGGCCATAACAAGAACTGACAAATTTGCGAGGGTCACATTGTAGAGGTTGATTCAAAAACCTGATTCTTTCTACATCTCACGCGTGCCAAATATGTCTATCGCTTCGGTTAGGGGGGATTCTTGGTGTGTCGTCAAGAGTTGCTTGGAGGTTCGGATTGAAGGTGAACTCCATTTTCATTTGCCTCTGTATATGGGGTGTTTACTTTTGTTTGTTTGATATATTCTACTGTACCGAGTAATGCTAGGAAAACTAAGTTTTGTAAAACAAGTGACATGAAAATTGATGATTGAATTATTACTTAAGTGTTGACGTTGACTAACGCGTTTATTTTTTAGAGTATATGACATAGTTATTGATGATTGAATTATTACTTAGTGTTAATTAACGTGCTTATTTCCTATTAGTGACACATCATTTAGTTCGCAAATTTGATTTAAAAATTGGGTAATGCTAGGGAGACTAAATTTGCAAACTAAATGATGTGTCACTAATACGAAATGCGCACGTTTATCAACGCTTGAGTAATAATTCAATTATCAACTTTCATGTCATTTAGTTTACAGAATTTAGTCTCCTTAGTATTACCCTTAAAAATTTGATCTTCCTAGCATTACCCTATTTTTTTTATTGGTGACAAATCATTTAGTTTATAAATTTAGTCTACCTGACATTACTTATTCCCAACGAGGAGTTTTTTCTTTTCTTCTTTAGAGAAACAACTATGTTGAATCCTCCAGCAACTCCATTTTTGTTTAATTCTTTAATAATTTTAAATGCTTTTGGTTTTGGTTTTTGGCTTAACTTGAAATAAAACTTTGTCATAGATGATTTCAATTTTTTGTTTTTTTTTTTAAATTTTTTATTATTTAGAAAATGGGGACTACTGGTGGCAAGTCACTGTTATTCACTCTTTTTGGGGGCCGGAAAGACTCACATAAGCATTTCAGTCTCTCCTGACCACACAAAAATTTAAATTTACTATCAAAGTAAGTGAGGACTTCAATTACTGGAAATGCACTTTATAAACTATGACACACCCCGACCGAGATTAAGGCATGCTGGCCGTCACGTGAGGGTGACGTAACCATGTGCACAGTGCGGAAGAGTTAATATAAAGAGAAATACGAATAAATAAAAACCAACTTCAGAAATGCTTGAAACATAATCAGAGCATAATTGTCTAGGTGCAGTCGAACATAAAGAGTACTTAAAATAATAACCCCCGAAGGTGGTCCTACATGGGTGATGTCTGTCAGAATCTCCGATGAATCCTCGCGAGCCACCAACAAAGCTACCTAATACCTGGAGGGGCGCAAAACAAAAGCGTGAGTGGGCAAAAACAAAGTTTATCAAAACCATTTCATAAATCACTTTTATCTCCTCGCCGTAAAACCTGCATACTTTCCCAGAAAATAATATACACATACTATATCTCAACTGAAATCATCATCATCAGAATATGTAATCAAATCATGAATATGCCATGTCTATCAAAACCTCAAGTAAGAGATGCAATTGCAATAATAACTTTAACAGCTCGTCAGCTGATATCTAGCTCATAAATCATGCCTGCACACGAGTCGAACCCACTTATAGTGGTCTATACGACATGACTGGGTGTGAAATAATACGCTCTAGTGCTACAATCACGTGAAGACTGTGCGAATGATCGCAGGTCACCTACGAGTCGAACCCACTGAAAGTGGTCTATACGACAGGACTGTGCACCTAACTTGGATCCAAGATGAAAGTATGGTGCGGGAGGTGAACATCACGTGAAAGACTAGCCCTTAACTCTGGGCGGGAGCACTAACACCGGGGTGCAGGTTAATGAGCTCTCGATGCATCTCACCATACTTTTCATAACTCAAATTCTTAATGACCACACTTAATCTTACCTGAACTTACTTGAGCGCCCTCAGCACCAACAATCATGCGCATACAATTCATCATGCATATTCAAAGTATACATATGCGTTGGCATGGAAATTTCATTTATAAAGGCATTTAAAAATGCATATTCTGTGAAAATACTTAGTATATAGGTAAATACGGAAAACAAAAGCCCACTCACTGGTAAGTAGATGGATCGTAGCCCTCGTGCCTAGCCTGGCTATGCTCGTCGTCCGGATAGGTCTCGCCTATGTGAGAAACAAGTATAAAAACCTTATTTTAAAGCACATAAACGAACATAGGTAACAACTTCTCATACATTGCTCAAATGAGGTGTGTGAATATACCAAAATGATCAACCTCACAAACATCCCCAAATTTTTAAATAAATTTTTGGACCACCCACGCGTCGCCATGCGCCGGCCAAGGCACGGCCAGACGCGCGGTTACGTGCAGGCCACGCGCTGCGCGTGTCGTCTCCTACCTTGGGTTCGCTGGAGCTCTTCGCCGTCGTCGCTGCAACTCGCTGGAAAACTGGAAAGTTTTCAAATCGTTATATCTTCTTCATTTCTTCACCAAATCTTATGAAACAAAAGCCAAAATGAAGCTTAGGAAGTAAGGAACAAAACCTTACCACTTTCAAGCCTTGAAATTCACAGAATCTCGCCGGAGAAAGCTCGATAATCCGGCCAAAAAGTGAAAGTCCGTTTTACTGCTTCCCGACGTCCAAAACTTACCAACGATGCACTCCGAGCATCGTGGGAAGGTTCTTAAGCTTCCTATAAGCTTGAAATTCAAAGATAATCACGCATTAAAAAGTTGGTGAATAGTGCTCAAATCAGAAATCCTATTTCTAGGGTTTTCCGACGTCCAAATCCAACCAAAACTCAGTCAAGACATCGAGGGAGTAGAGAGGATACCTTTTTAAGCCTTAAAATGGCTTGAATCTTCTTCGGTCACCTTTGTGGTACTGTACCCCGACGGTTCTCTTTCGAACTAGGGTTTCTTGAAGGTTTCCTCGCTGAAAATGGGTACCACTCGTCTCGCAAGGACCCCGGGAACACACTGGAGACCTCAAAACCTTCGATCCGTGTTGTTTTGGGTTTGTTTGTGTGTTGTCCGTACGGTTTTCGAAGAGAGAGAGAGACAGTCCGAGAGTAAGGGAGAAAGAAGAGTGCACGGGAAGGAGAGAGAGTGATCCAGAGTGTGGGTATGGTCCTCAAACACCAACTAAACCAACCAACAAACTAGGGTTAGTTACTTAATAATTCCCAACTAGTTTTAGTACAAACCCTAATTAAAACTTAAGTCATTGGTTCCCACTTTCTTGGAACCACTTCAATTAATCCAAAACCAACACTTTGGGCCCCTAACCAAAGCCCAAACAAAAATAAAACCCAACGCTCAAGTGTAATATTGTACATTCACATTAACGAGGATAACAAATATGTACGAATTCAAGACGGGCTGTCACAAACTAAATGTTGGGTAAAAATTTTAAAACAAAAAGAAGCTTGAGACTAAAATTATGACATCAATCGAAGGAAGTTTGAGCCTTTTTTTGGTGGAGAATTTGAAGGCTTTTATGAGTGAAGAATAGAAGCTTTTGATACCTTGCTATCCAAAGAAAGTTTCGATATCTTGAGCTTTACTTAGTTAGAAAACTTGAGGAGTTAAAATTGGAATTTGGTTGGTTTAGGCCATCTTCAATCGAATAGGTTAAATATAGCCCTGTCCAGAATTATAGCTCTGTAAAAAATTATTTTTAAATGAACAATGTCAGATCATATTCATGTACTATTTCTAACCGAATAGGCTAAATATAGTCCCTTCAATAATTTATTATTTTTAAGTTTATTCTTTAACTTTAATTATTGGTTAATTGAATTAAACTACCACATTAAAATAAAGTTATTCAGACATAATTTGGAGTGTCATGTGTCGCTAAATGTTGTTTAAGTTTGATTAACTCCCCAAAATAGTCCTAAGGTCGAGATTGTGTTATCTGTTTATTTGGTATTGTGACATATTTATTAAATATTCTTAAAATTACGATATGTTTACCCAATTGAATTTGAATGGACAAAGTAGATCAAAAAACTTGATGCACGGAGGAAAACATGTTTTAAAGCCTCTCTTTGTTTCTGCTGCCAGGAAAACAATAATATCAATACTGTTGTTGGTTTGTATACAAAAGGGGATTCGACTACTGGTTGTTGTGTAATCCAAATTCGTATATAGGTATGCTACTGTTGGAAAAGTTCAACTTCTAATGTTGTGCACATATGATTCACGAGAACAACTACATAATTACTTATTTGCCCTTTTAATTAATGTGTTGTTGTCACAACACATTGACAACCAAAAATTTCTTTGGACAGCAAGGTGTCCAATGACTCTTTTCTTCACTTTATTAGAAAACTTGAGGAGTTAGAATTGGAATATGGCCGGTTCATGCAGTATATATACTTTTATCTAGCTGCATTTCTATTCTTCGATATATCAAATTCGAGCTTCCCAATTTAAGGTATCCTTCATGCATGCCAATTTTTTATGATCGGATTACTCCCTGCAATTTGTTATTTGATCTTTTAAATTCAAATTTTTAATGACATGACAAAGGGTTTGGTCCGATTCGGTTGCCCATTTAGGTGCCAGAACCCATCATTGATTTGAGATACTGATAAGGTGAATTCCTCTCAATGTGTTTTATTTGTCAATGTTTTAATATTTTTATTTAATTGATTAAGTTTTGTCTTTACAAGTTTAAATGAAGTTTTCAAGTATTGAAGTTGAGTCTCAAAGCCAGTGCGAGGCATTTAAAAAAACTTTGTTGTCGCATTGGTCTACCATATTCTAATTTTTATGATGTTCTAGTTTCATTGCTAAGGCAATTTTAAATAATTCTAAAGCTTTTGAGCCAAGATAGTCTTTGAGATTGGCATAACTCCTTACTTTAGTCTCTAAAATTGAAAATCGATAGAATTGGTCCCTTTCACCATCAACCATTTTTGTCATTCCGTGAACAATCTCTTTTCAATTAGGATAAATTGACAAAAATACCCTTACTTGTTTATTAATTTTAGCCCATTGTTTATTAAGTTGAGGATATTTTTGTCATTTTGGTTCTTATTTGAGAGAGATTTTTTTACGGAAGGACAAAATGATTGACGGTGGGCAAACTCAAGGACTACTTCTATCGATTTTAAATCTCAGGAACCAAATGAGGAGTTATGCCAATCTCAAAAAGCTTTTTGGCTAAAATGCCTAGTTCTAGTTCAACACATATTTTAAAGCTTCTCTTTGTTTCTGCTGCCAGGAAAACAATAATATCAGTATTGTTGTTGGTTTGTATACAAAAAGGGATTCGACTACTGGTTATTGTGTAATCCAAATTCATATAGAGATATGCCACTGTTGGGAAAGTTTAACTTCTAATTTTGTGCACTTATGATTCACTTGAACAACTACTTAATCACTTAGCTTGCTCTTTTGATTCGGTGTTATTGTCACAACACATTGACAACCAAATAAGAGTATATGGCGGACAATATGACATCTTTTCAATTGAATTTTGTCTAGGCTTCGAATTTAGGACAATTTGAATTGGTCTATTTAAATGTTTGAAATTTTGCACATTTGAGCACACTGAAAAAAAAAATTGTGTAAATTCTCCATTATGTTCAAAATTGAAATTAGATACAATACTTGTAATCCGTTTGACACAACTAGCTAATAAGTAGAACTTTGATTTGTTTTCGAAAAGGGATTTTCTACATCGATAACATCATCTGCATGAAACAACTAGCTATTTGCTGCAGAGAATGCTACCAAACTTCGGTTTCTGCCACTTGCTGCAGAGAATGCTACTAAACTTAGTCTTACTTGGCCATTCAGGTATCATCGCTGTAAGCTTCCATGTAGCTAAACTCTCTCTCTCTAATCTCTCACAATTTCTTTTTACTGTCAGGCTAGCACGGAATACTGAATTACTGATCCTCACGGAGTATCATAAACACGATTGAGTGGTTATGGATTACAGAAGAGAAGCTTCAGATGTGGAGAACCCGGCAGAGGGGTTAGTACTTCTTTACATTACGACTGCAATTTTTCGTCTCTAATTTTTTCAAATATAATTTTGTATCAGACACTGGGACTCATATCCTTACTGCCCTTGGCTGGCCAAAATACTTCATCGATCATAGGGCTGTAACTTGTGATTATGATCCATGCACAACCTTCACTTATTCAATATCACCTTACGCTTTCAAATGCTGAGCATTTAGCTTTCTGCATTTCATCTGTCTGCCTATTTTTCCTCATGAACTCTCATATGCATATCCTTCTACATCGTCACACAGCCCTTATGTATGCTTCACACTAAAGAATGCTCGTGAACTCTCATATGCCTATCCTTTTATGTTTCTTCATGATTCTGATGGGTGCAATTTGTTCTTTTTGTGTCTTTTCAAGATCTGTTGGAGGACGTTGGAATGTATTGGTTAAACGGGCATTAAATGCCCTAAAAAAGCGAAAACGTGAACAGAGGAAATTCCTTCACATATGGAGTATGATATTTGTTATGTCCTGTGTGTTAGCCGTCTCAGTAGATCCTCTGTTCTTGTACATTTTAGTCATTGATCAAGATAACAAGTGTCTTCAAATGGACAAAAAGCTGAGCACTACTGTTCTTGTGTTGAGATCTCAGATCACTCACGGATATCATTTTCACTATGCTTTTTATATATAAAGTTCACAAAAGCGTTAAATTTCAAATGCACAAAAGGTTGGGGGCTGTGGCTGCAAATACCACGAGAACTGTGGCCTCAAGTACCCAGCAAATTGAAGGAAATTTGTATAGGAAATCAGAAGGAAGAGCGTTGACTAAAGTTGGCAAGAAAATAGCTCAGAAGATGTCATGGTTATATTTCTCCTTCATAAATGATTTTCTCGCTCTTCTTCCCGTCCCACAAGTAAGATAAATTAAACTCTAATTTTTTTTTTGTTTTTTTGTTTTTGTTTTTTTGTGTGCAGCTATTTTTAACCAGCTAGCTGTAATTATTGGATTTCTAACCCCTTTTTATTTCTTTTCTAAAGCTGCTAATAGTCGTTACATTTTACAACATGAGAGGTGCTGAATATATGGAACATAGAAAGCTTATGAATATCTTCATTTTTTGTCAATATCTACCAAGGATATATCGAGTTCACCAGTCGTCCAACAATCTTCGAGAGGTTGTTGGAACTTGGGTTAAAGGTCTATACAATTTTTTTCTCTACATTCTTGCCAGTCACGTAAGTTTCGCTTTGATTATCATTTCATTAAGGGCTTCAAAATTTTGAATTTAACCAAAAGCTTCCTTATAACTTCATTTAATGAAAATGACTTGAATTTTAGTGAAAATGATAAAAGTTTAATATAATATTAAAAAAAAGTTGTTATTAGATAAAAGACAAATAAACCAATCAAAGCATTCTCCAGACATAAATACTAACAAGGCTCTTTCAAAGTAAAACTCTTCATGAACTTTCTGTTATGTTATAGTTTAACATTAATTTTCGTACTAACATTATAAAACATTGCACGAAGCTTTCTTTTAGAAATGTTTGACTAACGTTCGATTTTGTATGCTCGTTTCAAATTATATGTACGCTTAAACTTACTTTCGTCTTCAATTATTACAAGATAACATTTTGTTTGTTCGATTTGGTTCACATAGAAACTCGTAGCATTGCCCTACACAATTTTTCCTTAAACATTACATATTCCTTAGTTGATAAATCATTTGCTTATGAATTTTTTGCTTTTGTAGATCCTTGGAGCTATTTGGTATTTCTTTTCTATTGAACAAGAGATATTATGCTGGCACAAAGCCTGTGCAAATCATAGTCCATATCCTATTGGGTGTATGAATACTTTTTACTGTGGGCATCAAACTACTAATTCGAGAAATATAGCATTTCTAAACGAGCATTGCCCGTTAGATACTTCAGATGGTGTCTTACCCCCATTTAATTTTGGAATATTTCTTGATTCCCTTAAGAATCATAACGTAGACCATATAAAATTCGGAAAGAAGTTTTTTTACTCTTTCTGGTGGGGCTTGCGAAATCTAAGGTACGATGTATCCATTGACAATCAACAATTTAAAAAAAAAATGTAACGGATATAATTTTTGGGTCATCTAATTCGGCAACGTTGTGTATTATTTTGTAGTAATTTTGGGACGAATCTGACAACAAGTACGTACGTGTGGGAAAACTTGTTTGCGATTCTCGTTTCTGTCGTTGGCTTGCTACTGTTTTTATATTTCATTGGAAACGTGCAGGTTGTTATATTGAATCTCGATGTACTTCAGCTTTCACCAATTTCCCATGTTTAGGAGTATGGGGCCGCGGAGATCATTCTTCGAGTATATTAAGTAATTGTTTGATTTGTGGCATGACAGACTTTTATGCAGAAGGAAGCTGCAGAAGCAGTGCAGAAGGAATCTGCAGAAGCAGTGCAGATGGAAGATACAAAAATAGAGGAGATGAGACAAAAAGCAGAGGAAGACGAGGAGACGAAACAGAAGATTTGGATGAAGAAGCTAGATGTACGCAGGTGGATATCCGAAAATAAATTCCCTGATGATGTCAAGAAAGAGATCATGGATTGCGTTTCGAAAATATTGAAAAAAGACAACGATGCTGATGTCCACAACCCATTCCTTATTCTTCCCTGGCAAACCAAAAGATCTGTTAAACGCTATCTTTTAATGGTACACTAAAAAAAGTATGTTCTTCAAAACTCGATCTCTCTCCATCTATTAATTGCATCCATTTTCCCTGCAATGTTGTTCTGAGTCGATGCGCGCGCATTTGTATAGGTAACTAACCTTAAGGACATGGATGAAAAAGTGTTGACGTTGATTTGCGACTATCTAATGCGAGTGACGTACTGTGAGAACAGCTTCGTTTTTCGAATGGGAGATCCACTCGATTGCATGATGTTCATTATCAAAGGAACAATGTGGACCTACGGGTCCAGTGACAATCAAGTTGGGCAAGGAGTAATAGAATTTACGGCTTAATTTTTCTGTATTTCATAACTCTGAATAAATAGTACATACAAACCTTGTTACAAAAGGAAAAGGAATAAAGGACATGATATCCTTCCTAAAACATGACTCTAATAATTACAATATTTACATTCCTTTTTTTTCTTAAATATTGACTTATTCCAATACTCCCCCTCAAGTTGGAGCATAGATGTTACTCATGCCCAACTTGACAAGTGAATCACCAAATCTTCTACTACACACGGCATGGGTAAGGATATCTGCAAGTTGTTCTTCTGAGTTCACAAACGGTATTGACACAATCTTCCTCTCCAGCTTTTCTTTGATAAAATGTCTATCAACCTCCACATGCTTAGTTCTGTCATGCTGTACTGGATTCTTAGCTATTTCTCGAGCAGACTTATTATCACAATACAACTTCATTACCTCTTTCTGTTTAAAACCAAGACTCCAAAGCAACTTTCGTAGCCAAAGAATCTCACACACACCATGTGCCATACCTCTATACTCTGCTTCAGCAGAAGACCGTGATACCACATTCTGCTTCTTTCTTCGCCACGTAACCAAATTACCTCCAACAAAAGTAAAATACCCAGATGTAGACCGTCTATCAGTCACATCACCTGCCCAATCAGCATCAGTAAATCCCTCAATCCTCATATGTCCATGACATTTATACAAAATTCCTTTACCAGGGGCAGACTTCAAATATGCCAAGATTCTCATTACTGCAGCAATATGATCCACACTTGGTGACTGCATAAACTGACTAACCACACTTACTGCATAGGCAATATCTGGACGAGTGTGAGAAAGATAAATCAACCTCCCCACTAGTCTTTGATATCTACCTCTATCAACCGGTTCCTGATCTGGATAAATCCCCAAATAATGTTTCTCTACGATAGGAGTGTCCACATGCTTACATCCCAACATTCCTGTTTCCTTTAATAAATCCAAAACATATTTACGTTGAGACAAGAAAATACCTCTAGATGACCGAGCAACTTCCACGCCAAGAAAATATTTCAAATCTCCCAAATTCTTCATCTCGAACTCGGCGGCAAGGTTTTGTTCTAGCTTCATCATCTCTTCCGAATCATCACCTGTTATTATCATGTCATCCACATAAATAATTAAGGCTGTCACTTTACCATTTCCCCGTTTCACAAATAATGTATGATCCGAGTGACTTTGATAATACCCAATCCGCCTCATAACTTGGGTAAATCTACCAAACCACGCACAAGGTGATTGCTTAAGTCCGTAGAATGACTTTCGCAACCTACATACTCTGGGTTTTCCTCCAGCATTGTACCCCGGAGGAAAATCCATATATACCTCCTCTTCCAAATGCCCATGAAGAAAAGCATTTTTCACATCAAACTGTTTTAGTGGCCAATTCAAATTTGCAGCTAACGAAATCAGAACTCGTACTGTATTCATCTTCGCTACTGGAGAAAAAGTCTCTTGATAATCAACACCATAAGTTTGAGTATAGCCTTTTGCTACTAACCTTGCTTTATACCTGTCTACTGATCCGTCTGCCTTGTATTTGATTGTAAAGACCCATCTACACCCAACTGGTTTCTTTCCCTTAGGTAGCTCCGTTACCTCCCATGTATCATTCTTATGTAGTGCCATCATTTCCTCATCCATCGCAACAGCCCATTTTGGATCCTTCAAGGCCTCCTCAACTCGGGTTGGTGCTTGGATTGCTTCCACATTGTTTACCCAGGCTTGACGTTCTGGTGCAAGGTTTGAGCATGACACATAATTAGCTATTGGATACTTCACTTTTCCTTTAGGAGAAAACCTGTCAGGAGGAACACCACGATTTTGCCTTGGCGGCAACTTATATGTACTCATAATATTATCTGGATTAGTTACATGAGCATCAGTAGTACTTACCTTAGGAATATTCAGAGAAGACATATTGGGTGGCACTATTGAGCTTGAGAGAGAGGGGGTTGCGGGTTCGGTAGCTAATGGTTGCTGGAGCTGTGAAACTGGTTCGGCAACTCCCTGCTGACACTCTGCATCACACTCGGCAACACGTTGCCGAGAAGACTCAGCTGGTTCGGTGCTACTTGGCTGAATGATACTCACATTCTCGGCAGTGTCTTGCTGAGAGTCATTGTCTTGCCGAGAGCTTTCACGGTTATTTTTGTCAATAAATACTCCCCCTGAGCTACATATTTCCAACCACCCAAGATCACCACTCAAATTCTCCCCCAGGTGATCGGAAGGTGATGGAGTCGAAGCATAAAAGAACTCGGATTCGGAAAAGGTAACATCCATAGTTACATACATATGACGAGTTTCAGGGTGATAGCACTTATACCCTTTCTGTTGAGGAGCAAATCCCAGAAAAACACACCGGTGAGCACATGGATCGAGCTTACTACGATGAATCTTGTGAATATGAACATAGGCTACACACCCAAATACACGAGGAGAAAGAGTATTGGTTGACACTACTGGAACAAATTCTGTCAATACTTGGAGAGGTGTACGAAAATCCACAACCCGGGATGGCATACGGTTAATCACATATACAGCATAGGTGACAGCTTCAGGCCAGAACCGTTTAGGTACAGATGCACCAATGAGCAAGGCACGGGCAGTTTCCAGGATATGACGGTTCTTTCTTTCAGCAACTCCATTTTGTTATGGGGTATGAGGACAAGTAGTCTCATGTAGAATTCCTTGATCCCGAAGAAAGCCAGACAACTCGGAACCAATATACTCACCTCCATTATCAGAGCGGAGAACCTTAACAACAGATGAATATTGTGTTGCAACCATTTGAGAGAATGATCGAAACACCATACCCACATCACTTTTATTCTTCATCACATAAATCCAGGTCATACGAGTGCAATCATCAACGAAGGTAACAAACCATTTAATTCCAGACAAAGTACTAACAGGAGAGGGACCCCAAACATTAGAGTGCACAAGTTCAAAAGGAATCAATCTTCTATTCATACTAGGAGGAAACGAAACGTGATGACTCTTCGCGAGAATACATACCTCACAATGTAAGTCTGATTCTTTTATTTCATGAAATAAACTAGGCAACATACACCTCAAATAACCAAACGAAGCATGTCCTAACCGACGATGCAATAACCAAACTTCCTGTAAATTATTGGTACGGGATGCTCGAACTGCATTAGCTCTGCCAAGAACGACGTCATCCACATAATATAACCCCTCTCTCTTAGTGCCACGCCCAATTATCTCCTGGGTCTGAATATCCTGAAGCAAACAAAACAGTGGATACATAAGTACAACACAATCTAATTGCTCAGTAACTTGAGGAATAGATAACAAATTATGAGACAACGAGGGAACAAACAGGCAGTCATGAAGGGGAAGGGCCGGCGTGAGGTTTATAGTGCCAGCCCCCAAAACCGATGATGTCGTTCCGTTAGCAGTTGCAATACACTTCCGTGAACTGGTTGTCATACTAGTGAATAATTTTTTATCAAAAGTCATATGATCGGTTGCACCCGAGTCTAGAATCCAACCTGTATGATGTTCCATATCAGAGGCTAAAATAACACGCCCCATACTACCTTTGTCACTTGCCATAAGTCACGGCACACACAATCACACTGCACAGCGCACACAATCACACTGCACCACAGTTTTTTTTCAATGATTTCCCCCCCTTACGACAGCAACACAGCACAGCACACATACAGAGGCAACAATCCACACAATTGTAATGAAGACACACGGCAGCAGCAGAATAAAAAAAAGAAGAAAGTCAAACCATGCACAGCACGCACAGCACAACTCAGTCCACGCACAACAGCAGGACAAATCCAACCTAACACACTGCTCCACACGCAGAAAATACAACAACCACCCCTGCTCCCTGCTGCACACGCAGCAGTCCTACACACACACGGCAACACCGAATCACACACACGGCACCACCAAATCGCACACACTGCTGCACAATACCACACACACGGCAGCACTGATTTCTGCTAAAGATTTGCAGAAAAAAGGTCAACCAAGCACAGCGGAAAAACTAGGGTTACGGCAGTCTTGGCTCTGATACCAAATAGAATTTACGGCTTAATTTTTTTGTATTCCATAACTCTGAATAAATAGTACATACAAACCTTGTTACAAAAAAAAAATGAATAAAGGACATGATATCCTTCCTAAAACATGACTCTAATAATTACAATATTTACATTCCTTTTTTTCCTAAATATTGACTTATTCCAATAGGAGTCTCGTCAATGGCCATCAAGCGTCTCGGGAAAGATTGCTTTTATGGGGAGGAGCTTCTCGATTGGGCATCAGACTCTATCAACGAACTTCCAGTCTCCAGCAAACATGTCAAAAGTCACACAGAAGTGGAAGCATTTGTGCTCATGGCCAAGGACTTGGAAACCGTAGTCTCCAGAAGCAAAACATATTGGGACTTGCACAATTGTAACAATGATGAAGAGGTGGCACTCTCTACCGTTCGTCGTTTCCGAAGAAGAGCGTCCTCGGCTGAAATATGGGATGACATAGTCGTAGAACGCTCTAAACCTTATATACAGAGTGTGCTTGATGTTAGATATGTTTTGAAATTTGCACCATAATATGGTTCAAGTAATTTTTTATTTTTTATTTCTTGTCAAAGATGGTGTAAGTAATTAAGTCAACTGCAAGTGTTTTATTGATGGTTTTTTTTAAAACTTAGACTTCTTCTATTTCACACGATGAAATAGTTGATAAACCCCAACCCCATATTCTGCGAGAATCCAAAGGATTTCAAATTTTTCATTTTCAATTTTTTATTGGCCCAATTTACGATCGACATCGATGTTGTGTAATGACATGCAAATTATTCTTTGTTTTGGTGCTTCAAAATATATGATACGCCAATTTTTTTAACAGTTAAATCTTAATTTTTAGATTTTTAACTAATAATTTAGCGGTTAAAATCAGGTGTAGATCCAATAGTCTCAAAAGTCGTAGAAAAGTCGATAGTTTTGTATATGTTTCATCATTTTCATTCTGATGGGTGCGCAATTTTGTTGTGCGTAATTCTGTTGTCAATTCGTTTCATATATGTTTTTGCTACATTGTAAGATGAATTATAATTGCTTAAATTTAAAATTGTAAAAGACAGCTAGAGCTGGCTCAAACCCAAAAGAAGTGGAAAGACCGAGAAGCATTTTGTGATGGTAAATTAAGTCAATTGATTCCTCAATATTTTTTTTGGCTTATTTTTATCTATACTTTATGAAACTTTATTTTGGTCTCATTTTGCTCCACGTGACTAAAAAATCACTGTTTTATCTCTAAAATTCAAAATTCGTTTCACTTTAACTTTTGGATTCTCTCTTCTCCCTGAAACTTTTAAGTCGCCTTCTGAAACATATGTGGGACCCAACACCCAATAAGGCTATGTTACATGTGCAATAAATTTGATTATAAATCTTCATTATGTGTTAACATTCAATAATCACTCATCAGAGAATATTAAGTTAAAAGAAATTGAAGAGATGAAAAAAATAAAAAATAAAATGATTAAGAGATGAAAAAAAATAAAAAAAAAATTGATTAGCCTGTCACACCCAAATCAAACCCACATAAGAAATTAATATATCTAAGACAATGTGCATCGGATTTTAAGTTTTATAGAGTCGACTTTCTAGTTTCTTGTGGCAAAATGAGATCAAAATCGAGTTTCAGAAGGCAAGGTGGAACAAACTTTGAGTTACAGGGAGTGAAATGGTGAATTTTAAATTACAGAAAATAAAATGAGATTGAAATAGTAGAAAGGAGCATAACCAAAAATCAGCGTTTTCTTTAAGATTTTAGTCAAGCAGAGCAACTTTCAAGATAAGTTTGACTCTAAATAGGGAAATAAACAAACATATCAAGCAATTTGACAGAAGCGTTTAAAAATCATTGCAAGGTTTAACCCACTTCCTATCCTTTAGTTTTTTTATTTTTTTTATATTCTTTTTTAGTACAACGATATTTTTATATTAAGGGGAAGGGATAATTCGGTTAAGCCTCATAATGGACAACCTATTGTGGTATCGAATTCGCCATATATGAGATTCGAATCTAAAACATCTTACTCATAAGTAAAGAGGAGTACCACCAGACCGTAGTACTGAGTGGCCCACCCAATTAGTGTAGATACTATCACTTGTTCCAAAGAAAAAAAAAAAAAAAGGTTAGGGGAATACTTGGACAAGTTCTTTGTCAACGACTATGTACAAACAACGTTTAAACCCTAATTCTAATGATTTTTTTATTTTTTATTTATAATAAAATTGAATCCGAAAAAATGTTCTCTTCCGCATGACAAATAATCTCTCACACTCGTTATCTTTATTTCTGACCATTGAATTTATATAAGAAAAAAAAAGACACACTAGATTAATAGAGGTGTAAAAAATTTCAAAAATATGTATATCATTTAGCTTAGAAATCTTGTCCGTAACTCAAAAGACTTATAGTTCAAGTAGTTAAAAAGTTTATCTTATCTTTACACTTGAGATTCTGTGTTCGAAATCTCTTCCCCAATTCTTCTATCCTTTGGTGTTTGTGGGGTGTGTGTGGATGTCTAGTCGCCTGGCAAGGCTTGGGCCAGCAAGTAACTGTGGATCGTTTTAAAAATTGTTCTATTTCTGAACAGTGGGTTTATGCTTTTGTCTATTTAGGCCCATTTAAAGAGAACGACGGGGCCCAAGCTAGAAAATAAAAATGAAAAACATGCAGAGCCGAAGGAGATTAAGCGAGAAGACGAAAGCAAACAGTGCTCGTCGCCGTCCAGTCCAACCAGCAGCTGAAAAGTCAACAAAAATGGCGGTTGTACACGGAAACATACGGTGCTCATCCTCGTTCGATCATGCAGCGGAGCTACTATGTCTGCCGCCGTGTGTGCCGCTCATCGAGGGATCGAGAAAACCAACTCCAACACGGAAAACCCCGGCACTGACGCGAGGTTTAACTTTCAATTTTTTATCAGCGGTATCTGCGGTATCTCAAGTAAACTACTCCTTCCTGCAACTTGCATTTTCACAATAACAATATTTAGTTGTCTGCGTGTTCTGATTAGAGATTAATCACCATATGTTTATTAAGGATAGTGAAGGACGACCAGACTATCATGAACATAAGGCACTAGATTAGCACTTAGCTTAGCTGTTAAGCTAAGATTGTTACGGTTAGCTATATGTATTGATGCTGACTCAACATTGGATTAGATATTTTATGGATATATATATATATATATATATATATATATATATATATATATATATATATATATATATATATATATATATATCCCTTGTAATCTGCATATACTATTAACTGTTAGTGTCTATGGTATTTCTGGTTTATCAAAGAGCAGAGAAGGAGAGTGTTGAGAGAGTGCACAGAGACGTGATCAAAATGAGCTCTCTGCTCTCACCCGGAAATGGTGAGAGAAATATATTTCAGTTAGGGTGAGACCCCACACTTCCTTACAACTCAATTACAACCATTCAATTTGAATCATCATGTAAGATGATTCCACCTGTTATGAGCTATGACTCATCACAATCTAATCTAGATACCATATGGAATATAATCCAATGGCTTACATTCAATCCTACTCATGACTCATACTAAAGTTTATCACAGCAAATACATTTATATATCAACACTCCCTTCTAAATGTTTTGCTGATTTTACTCCAAGTGCAGCTCTTAAATACTCGAATCGATCTCTAGGAAGGGCTTTTGTAAACATATCTGCCAATTGCTCCTCTGTTCTGCAGTATTGTAGTTCAATGGTGCCATCCTGAATAGCATCTCGTATGAAATGATACTTTCTGTTAATATGCCTTGTTTTCTGATGGAACACTGGATTTCTAGACATAGCTATAGCTGAAGTATTATCACAGAGCACGGGTGTAGCTTCTACTTGTTCTTCTCCAAAATCTGATAGCACAAACCTCAGCCATATTGCTTGTGTTGTAGCCTCTGCAGCAGATACATATTCAGCTTCTGCAGTAGATAGTGCCACACTACATTGCTTAACAGAAGCCCAAGAAAATATTCCTGAACCAAAACTGAAAGCATAGCCCGAGGTACTTTTCATATCATCCAAGCTACCTGCCCAATCACTGTCACAGTATCCGATCAGCACAGCAGACTTGCCCTTTACATATTCAATTCCAAAATCCAATGTCCCCTGTACATATCGCAGCACCCTTTTAGCTGTTCCCATATGTTTCATGGTAGGTTTGTGCATAAATCTTGCTAATAGACATGATGCATACATTAAGTCTGGTCTAGTAGCTGTTAAGTATAACAAGCTACCAACCATTTTCCTGTATAAACCTTCATCTGCTTCCTCACTTCCATCGACTTTGGACAGCTTATCAGTAACAGCAAGTGGAGTCTTCACGGCTTTACAGTCTTTCAACCCAAATTTTTCCAATAAAGACTTAGCATACTTCTTCTGATGGATGAATATTCCATTATTCGTCTGTGTTATGCCTAAACCCAGAAAATGATGCAATAATCCCAGGTCTGACATTTCGTATTGCTTCATCATATCTCTCTTGAACTCTTGAATCAGCCCATTAGAGCTCCCTGTGTAGATAATATCATCTACATACAGAGACACAATCAACACACCTGCATCACTGGATTTAGTATACAAGGTGGCTTCACTCTGACTTTTCTTGAAACCAGATCGATTGAAGTATGTGTCTATCTCATCATACCAAGCTCTAGGAGCTTGCTTCAGACCATATAGAGCCTTTTTCAGTTTATACACTTTGTCTTCTTGCCCTTTTATTTCAAATCCCTGTGGCTGATCAACATAAACCTCCTCATGCAATGTAACATTTAGGAAAGCAGATTTAACATCCAATTGGAATAATTTCCATTCCTTTTGAGCTGCCAATGCAATCAAGGTCCTAATGGTATCGAGCCTTGCCACTGGTGCGAAGGTCTCATTAAAATCAACCCCAGGTTTCTGTGAGTATCCCTTTGCCACTAATCTGGCCTTGTTTTTCTGCACTGAGCCATCCAAGTTAAGCTTTGTCTTATAAACCCATTTGACCCCAATTACTGGCTTATCAAACGGTCTATTAACCAACTCCCATGTGTCATTCTTCTCTATCATCTCAATCTCAGTAGACATGGCTTTTCTCCAAGCTCCATCACCTGATGCTTCTTCAAAGCACTCAGGTTCCACCACACAGAAGTTACACCTCTCATATATCTCATTTAGACTTCTGAACTTGAGGGGTGTATGATCATAATCTTGTGGTCCCATATGCCTCACTTGTTCCTCTTGACTTGAAGGAGAACCCATTTGCTCAGGTTGATCCAGTGGTGTTTCTGTGCTTTCTTCATCTGCATCACTCCCTGCACTTTCAGCACTACTCCCTTCATTTTCACATACCTCATTAGAGACTGGTATTGACATATTCCTCTCATTGCACGAATTCCAGTTCCAACAAGAGTTCTCATCAAATATCACATCCCTTGAAATGATGATTTTCTTGGTTTCAGGGTTGAATAGCCTGTACCCTTTCTCACAGGATCCATAGCCAAGGAAAATGCACTTAACACTTGTTGCATCCAGTTTCTGCCTCAATTGTTTTGGGACCTGTGCATAGCATAAAGACCCAAACACTTTCAAATGCTTTACTCCTGGCTTCCTTCCACTGTAGGCTTCGAAAGGAGTCTTTCTGTTTAAAGCCTTGGTAGGACATCTGTTTAATATATATACAGCAGTGTTAACTGCTTCTGCCCAAAATTCAAATGATATACCCTTTTCTAGCATCATACATCTAGCCATTTCCACAATGGTCCTGTTCCTCCTCTCTGCAACACCATTCTGTTGAGGAGAATAGGCCACTGTGAGCTGTCTCTCTAACCCAAAATCTGCACAAAACTGAGAAAATTCAAGTGAGGTGTATTCTCCCCCCCTGTCACTTCTTAATTTTTTCAGTTTGTATCCACTTTGAAGCTCCACAGTTGCTTTGAATTTCTTGAATACACTGAATGTCTCAGCCTTACTCCTCAGAAAGTAAACCCATCCCATTCTGGTGCAATCATCAGTGAAGGTGATGAAATATTTGTTACCAGCCTTGGTAGGTGTTTGCATTGGTCCACAGAGATCAGTATGGATCAATTCTAATGGTAGAGTAGCTCTCCACTGAGTTTCCTTGGGAAAAGCATCCCTTGAATGTTTACCAACTGCACAACTTTCACAAACTGTGGGATTCCTTGAAATCTCGGGCAGACCAGTTACCATCTCATTCTCCTGGAGCTGCATTAGTGCATTGAAATTCAGATGCCCTAGTCTCCTATGCCATATCTCAGCCGATTGCTCAACACTAGCTCTCATGGCAATATGAATTCCTGGTTGTAACTTCAAGGGAAAGCTTCGATTGCCTTTCATTGGAACTTTAACAACCAGATTTGAACATGTGAAATCTTCATAAATATTAACTTCAATGCCTCCAAACACAAGATAGTATCCGTGCTCCATCATCTGCCCAACACTTAGCAAATTTTCCTTCAAACCAGGTACTAGCATAATCTCCTTGATGTATCTTTTGCCTTGTCTAGTTTCAACCAACAGATCTCCCTTGCCAACCACATCAACTAGCTGTCCCGTGCCCATTTCGACTTTGGCAGTTATCCTCTTATCAATATTCACCAACAGATCTGCTCTTCCTGTCATGTGATTACTACAACCACTGTCAATATACCAAGTATCCTCACTCTTCTTCACAGTAGCTGCCATACATGTATAAAACATAGTTGGATTATTCCCAACTTGTCTTGCATAATTGGCTTGTTGCACAGCTTTCTTAGATCTGCAGTCCTTGGCAAGATGCCCTGGCTTATCACAATTGTAACACCTTGGTTTCCCTTTGAAATAACATTCTCCAAAATGGAGCTTATCACAGTGCTTGCAGGGATTTTTAGCTCCATCAGAGAGTACACCAGGTTTCCCTTGTTGAGGCACAAATTTGTTATCCCACTTCTTTCCCTTAGGCTTCCAATTCTTTGTAGGTTTGAAATTCTGATTAGCATTATAGGTATTCTTCCTGGGAGCTACACTTAAGCTAGCAAATGCTTTCTCAGTACTATCTTCAGAGTGTCTCGCAATTCGTTGTTCATATCCCTTTAGAATAGCAACAACATCCTGCACATCAACTGTTTCCAGATCTCTAGTATTTTCTATCACAGCAACAATACTATCATAAGATCTAGGCAAACTTATCAATAGTTTCTGCACAATTCTCTGATTTCCTATATCTTCACCATAACTCTTCATTTGTGACATCAGATCAAATAATCGCACAACATATACAGAGAATGCTTCATGCTCACTCATACGTGTATATTCAAAATCACGCCTTAAGCTTTGAAGTTTCACAGATCTCACCTGTTTATCTCCAATAAATTCCTGCTTCAATGTATCCCAAGCCTCCTTTGCTGTTTCCAGTATGGCGATTCGTGGAAAAATCTCATCAGATACAGCTCCTTGAATAATCCCGAGAGCCTTAGCATCCTTCACCATATACTCTTTCAGAAGCTTGAGCTCAGCGACAGTAGGCTCTTCTTCACCCTTCACCGGTGGGCTATAACCCTTTTCCACCATTTCCCACAGATCTTGAGATCTGAAGATGGTCTTCATTTTGATTTGCCAGAAATCAAAGTTTTCTCCATTGAAAACTGGTGTTCGTAGATCAGCACCGCTCGACCCAGCCATGTTAGACTTGCGATCGATCAACCCAGAACTATTACTGAGTATCTCCAGTCACAGCGAACCCGATCCTTCGTCGAGCTCCTCAGCTGCAAACCACGTCACAGATTCACGCCCAGATTTGAATCAAACCTGGCTCTGAGGCCATGTTAGTGTCTATGGTATTTCTGGTTTATCAAAGAGCAGAGAAGGAGAGTGTTGAGAGAGTGCACAGAGACGTGATCAAAATGAGCTCTCTGCTCTCACCCGGAAATGGTGAGAGAAATATATTTCAGTTAGGGTGAGACCCCACACTTCCTTACAACTCAATTACAACCATTCAATTTGAATCATCATGTAAGATGATTCCACCTGTTATGAGCTATGACTCATCACAATCTAATCTAGATACCATATGGAATATAATCCAATGGCTTACATTCAATCCTACTCATGACTCATACTAAAGTTTATCACAGCAAATACATTTATATATCAACATTAACGAGAATCATTTTCCAACAACCAGTCTCTCTCTCTCTCTCAATTCTGTAAACTTCAATGTTAACGACTTGGACTTGGATTAATTATGATATGTTCACGACTTGGATTATCACATGCTCCTATATGTTCCCTGTGCACATGTAGTGGTTGGTAAGTGTGAATCCAAACAGGCACATGCTCCTATATGTTCCCTCTGTACATGTAGTGGTTGGTAAGTTACAGGTGTAGGAGTGAGTATTTTCTGCTAATCAAAGGCTAGATGTCTTCATCAAATGCCAGTTTAATCTGCGTTTCTGACATAAAGGTCGTTATTTAGTATTATTTAGTTTGTAAGGATTGCATAATTTGTTTGTCGTCGGTGACCCCTGTAACTTAAAAAATTCATGTATATTTAGTATCATTGGTTGTTTTTTATCCCAACAACTTAAAAAACTCTATGTATATTTATTTATATATTGTATTTGATCCCTATAAACAGCTAAAGCAAACTAAGTTACAACCTCCTTCTCGTACTTCTTCTATTTTCTTCTATCATATTTGTCTTCATTTTCTCTCTTCTCGTATGCGACTCTATTGTGCGTACCATATGCTCGATGAAACACCTTGGTTGACAAGCTTTGACAGCCTTCAACATTACTCCATCATATTTTGGATCCAATCTCGACGAAACTCTACAAATAATAATAGTTTTCGACATATATTGAGATAAACTTTCGGCATACGTTGACATAAATCGACAGTTGCCTACTAAGTGTCGGAGAAAATTGCCTAATAAAACATTTTTGCTTGATATTTTGACTACATTATTTAGAAATCTTGACTCCATCACTGCTTGTCGTCATCCGGTCCAAGCAGCAGCTCAGTCTCAGAAACGTACGATGCTGGTCCTCGTTCGATCATGCAGCGGAGCTAGTATTTGCCGCAATGTGTGCCGCTCACGTCGAATCTAGGAAACCAACCTCAACACTAAAATCACCGACACTGACTGACGCGAGGTTTAACATTTAATTGTTTATCACCAGAATTTTAATTAAACTAATCTTCCTGCAACTTGCATTTTCACGATAGCAATCAATTAGTTATTTGCGTGTTCTGATTACTGATTTATATATATATATATATATATATATATATATATATATATATATATATATATATATATATTATGCATACTTAAAAATTAAAAATGACAGAGTCGAGAATCGAACTGAAATTTAACACTAAATAACAACCTGCGTGTCAGAAATGCTGATAAAACCGGCATTTGATGAAGACATCAAGCCTTTGATTATCAACAAATGCACCGTGCTATGCGCTATTTATACGTTTTAAATGTATTTATATACGTGAATTACTTCTACAATTTTTTTTATGACAAAAAGAAAGTCAATTATTTGAACTAAATGAATAATATTAGACTATGCTAGAAGAAACTTTTTAATGTAGATGACATCGTTTGTTAAAAAAAATAAATCATTTGACAACTAAGTGAACCATATTATTATGTGTATGCGAAAGACCTTTTTTATAACTGATACTACGCGATCTAGTCTTTAAAAATAGAGAAATAGTATTTAATAAACAAACGCGTACAAAATGCGTTTTTTGAATCACAGTGCTAAACGTGACTTACACATTTTAAATGCATTTATAGACGTAAATTGCTCCAATATTTTTTTATTTCATTATTTTCTTTTTTATTATTGTCACTATGCACTTCTTAAGATATTTTGAACACAATCTTCATGATTTGTTTTTTAAATGATATTTTCCTTTTCCCTTCCAGTAGGCACCATCAACTTTCACTCATTCTTTCATTTTTTTTATTCTTTTCTCTCCTTTCACTTATATTTATATTATATTTTTATGATGATAAAATTACCAAATTACTCCTGTATTATTTGATGTATTATTTTGAGTTGCTTTTGAATTTTTTTTTGTTTTTGTTTTTTTGTTTAGGAGACATTTTTGTCCTAAAACTTTTGGTGAAGCTAGTGACCCCGAAAGAGCTTCCTGACTTCATATATAATGAAGATTTCTCACGTGAGGGTTGTTATTTAATATTATCCGATTCCCAACGCGATCATTTTAAATTTTTAAGGCTTGCAATTTGGTTTGGTAAAACAACAAGTACATTACAACAAGAGATTTTTCAATATGATTGAAACATGAAGTGATTCACGATTTCATTGTGTGGCCTGAACATTTCACCCTCTTAGTGTAAAAATATCGATGTACTAAAAAAAACTTAATAACTTAAAATATAAAAGTTCACACTATTTATATAAAAACACATAATGTACCACCTGTGTTCTGGCCACAATGAAAAATTTCTCCTCTTCATGGAGTTTTTGCCACATTACGTTTTTTGCACAACTTTTTATAGTGTTGGCATGGAAATTGTGTCAAAAATATGAGGTGATAGAAAATTCATAGAGAGTCAACTTTTTATAATAATAAAGAGACTTTCCATGAACTTTCACAGTTTTACGTTAATTCTCATGTAAACGTTATAAAACTAAAAATATTTAATGGTAATAAATAGTTCGTAAAGAGATCCACTTTTAAGCTTTCTCCTTCTTTTTTTTTTTCCCTTATGCAAGTCTCAAGTCTCAAGTCTCAAGTCTTGATTAAATACTAATTTATTTATTGATTTGTTGGCTATCCAGTTGTTGCCAACTTCCCATGTGTGGTGCAAAATCATTTTTCATTTCTTCCTGAAGTCTCAACTCTAAAATCTTGATCAAATATTAATATAAATTGCATGTCAGTCCTACTTCAGTTCATCTATCGAGGAGAGAAAAAATAAATGGTGAAACAAAATAAAATACCAAATTTTTTCTTTTTCTTAATTAAAATAATAATTTTCCTTGAATAACTAACTTAATTAAAATAATAATTTTCTTTGAATAACTAACTTAAATTTTAAAATAAAACTCACGTTAGGTGAATATTTTAATTTTTTTTGTCAAACGATAAATTTTGTTAAGTTAAATGAATATGATAAATTAGATTACTTTTATTTGTTATTTTTATTATTTTAATAAGAAATAAAAATAAACATTTTTTATCTAAAAACAAAAATATATAATTACATAAAGGTTAAAAACCTTTTTTAACATAAAATTAGCTGAAGTGACAAACATTGCAAATGTTATAAAATATAGTAATCAAATTGGTTAAGTTAAAAAAACAGTGACTAAAATAAATTTTAATTATGAACACAATGACAAAAAAAAATTTAACTCTTAAAAAAAAAAACTAATTGGCACATGCGTTATGCGTACGAGACGTGTTTATTGGGGGTAGCAGGAAAGGAAAATTATAGGTTAATTTTAATTTATTACTTTGAATATTAGTTTTTAACATTTCATCGAAGTTTTTTCATTTTATTTTGGTACCTAATATGAGA
The DNA here is from genome assembly GCA_036320875.1 of Cotoneaster glaucophyllus. Lineage (NCBI taxonomy): Eukaryota > Viridiplantae > Streptophyta > Magnoliopsida > Rosales > Rosaceae > Cotoneaster > Cotoneaster glaucophyllus. Next base: position 29,182,787 of record CM070070.1, on the reverse strand, counting down.
ATTTTGGAACATTTTTATATATTTGTTAAGTTTTTTTATCAGAACTTCAGTTAATTAATGATATGATGCCCATATGGACAATAATTGAACGACAAGTGTCAATATAGGCTCATATGAATATTTAAAAAATAAATAAAAATAAAAATCTGGGCCTCTCCCACCTCAACCACGCCCCCACCCAACCCTCCATCCCTCTCTCTCCATGGCCGCCGCCGACGTTACCTCCCGCCGGTCCCGACAACTCGATTACCTTCCCCAAATCTCACCCAACCCTCCATCCCTCTCTCTTCATGGCCGCCACCGACGTTACCTCCCGCCGGCCCCGACAACTCGATTACCTTCCCCAAACCTAACATAATATTCAAAATAATTAGAAATCACTCATCGCTACCCCTTCACGTCAAGCACCCACCACACCAGCAACCACCCACCACCGTCGGCGACATGTGATTCCACCGGCGACACGCCATCTCTTCTCTATTTTGCTATTTTTCTTTCTCCTCCTCCCTCTCGTTCTTCCCCACTCTTGTTTGGGCGTGGAACCCGATGATGGTCGGCACCCTCAAATCCGCCTTCGCCGACCTTCAATTTAAGAGTTTGTGATGTTATCGGAATCAGTTGTTTCCTTCTCCGATGCGGGTCTCTGGGAATCTGGTTATTTATTTATTTTTTTTTTTTTGTGTTTTATTTTATTTTATTGGTCTGAAAAAGATGATATTTAAATTATAGAGGAGAGATTCGGTGGTATTTTGGGGAAGCATGGTGACAATGGTAGTCGGCCGACGGAAAAGGAGGGGACTGGTGGCTGCGATTTTGGGGAAGGGAGGGAGGGTAGGGTGGGGAGTGGTGGTGAGATAGGAAACCAGATTTTTGAATTTTCTGTTTTATTTTTATTATTTTTTTTAATAATCACGTATCTTCCGGTTATTGTCTATGTGAATGTCATATCATTGGTTAACGGATGTTTTGATGAAAACTTAAATATCTATAAATATGTTCAAAAATGATAACTTTAGGTATTAGACTGAAAAGAAAAAAAAACTTCATTTATGAAATGTTAAAAATCAAGAAACTTTAAAATAGTAAACTTAAATTAATCCGAAAATTAAATTATGAATCCCAATAATTTGACCTGCAGCCTCTCCGGTCCAACAACTTGTCTTGTTGAAACTTTAAAATAGTTCACAGGTACACAGTACAATTTTAACTGAGTTGTTTGTGTTTAAGATTTGGTTTATATTTAGAGAAACGAGCTGTTTGCCATCAGGCCATCTTCGCTCCACTCTCTCTCTCTCGCTCTCTCCCACAAACCAACCACATTTTATACACAGGGCTTTGGAGTACTGGATGGCCGAGTTCATCTTAGGAGCAGCCTTTTCATTACTGAAGGATTCCTTGAAGGATACCTTAAACCGAACAGTTGAGCGGTTAGTCCTTCTTTACAATATTAATACTGCATTTTCTTCTTCTTTCTAAAATAGAATATATGGAGTCCCTAATTAAGAGGGATATGTCTTCATGGTTGATGGAGCGGGATTGATCATACCAGCAATATTTAAAATGTCGATATCGGTGAAAATATCAATATATAAATTTGTGGTAATGATGTTAAGTAATATAATTTTAGGAAATGTCAAACAATGTTTTAGACGAAATATAAGAGTTTCTTCAAACCGATATGTTGAAAATATCGACGAAATCTGTAAATTTTAGTTGAAATTTAAGGACTTATCTGATATGAGGTGAAGTTTTTATACTTCATCCCATTTTCATATATTTCTCTTATTTTTCCGATATGGACCATATCAAAGAATTTTTAAACACTGTTTACCAATACAGTGTCATGTATTAGCTATAGTATATGGCAATCACCATGTGATCAATACTTGGACATTATTGGAGAATTACGATTGTACTATGGCTTTGCTATCCCACTCCATGAATAGCAATGGAATCTCTGCTAAAAAGCTGGTCGTATGTTGTAGCTTCATCATTATGATTCTGATTGTGTTGTTAATTTGTTTTATCTTTCTGCAGTGAAGCGGATTCATCGTGGTACAAGTTTGTTACAATATCATTTGTGGTGGCTGTGACAATGGATCCTTTGTTTTTATACATTCTAATCATCAATCAGGATAATAAGTGCTTTGGAATGGATAAAAAGTTGTGGACCGTTTCTCTTATTTTCCGATCACTCTTGGATATCATTGCCCTGGCGCATTTGCTATATCAACTCCTTGTGCTTTTTAAAGAAGTTAGGGGGGGGGATAGGCGACAAGTTTTCAAATATGTAGGACGTACAGTATTGGCAGTATTTATCACCTCCATCTGTGCTGACGTTTTGGCTCTTCTTCCTATCCCACAAGTAAGAGACATGACATAAATTTGTGTACGTACATACATAAATAAATACATACATGCATACATACACACTCATACATAAATATAGCTTGTTAATTAAACAATTTTTAGAGATACTTGACGCATTTTTAATTATATTTATTTTATCCGATACAGCTGCTAATGGGAGTTGCTTTTTACAAAATATGGGGCTCTGGATCTTTTCGAGTGCTTAATCTTATTATCAGTTGTTGTCTTCTTGCTCAATATCTACCAAGGATATACAGAATTCGTCGAGACTTCAAAAAAATCAGGAATATCAGAATATCGTTCAAAGCCATGGTCTATTTTTACCTCTACATTTTTACCAGTCACGTAAGTTTTTATCTCAAGTTCACAACTTATTGAGAAATTCCGTGACTAGAGACACAAATTAAGTATAAACAGAACCACTCTAAATAAAGCTAGATAGAATACCGTGAAAAATATTAAGGTTTCACCATAAAATTAGGGAATTGTTATTAGCACTCAAAAAATCTCATTCTACACTCTAGACTTTCTATATTATGAAAGAAAAATACACTTGTGAGGAGTGTAAAATGAGATTTTTGGAGTGTCAATAACATTCCCTAAAACTAATTAGCGATATAGAGAGTAGCTCAATTACCTACAAGTACTAACTTGGCAATTGGCTCTTTTTTATTTTATTATTTATCTTCTATTTGATAATATCTAAACATCAATAAAACCCTTTTTGTCAACAAAAATTGGATTAAAAGATAATTTGGTCTTCTATCACAAAGTAAAATTATAAGCAATAATGTAATTTTACACAAACTAAATTTTGATTTTTTTTTCAAGCCTCACCTATATGTCATTATATCATACCTCCAATTTGAAAAAAAAAAAAAAAAAAAAAAAACTACATTTTTTTCCCTCTCTCACATTTATCTCCAACTTCTCTATTCTTCATATATTTTTCTTCTTTTTTCATTCTTTAATATTTACACGCACAAGCATATGCTAGTATTATTTATTGTTTTGCTGTTTTATTTTTTTATTTAATTTACTTGTTTTAGTTATTATTGCTTTTCATCTATATATATATATATATATATATATATCATTATATAAAGTGAGCACCCTAAAATGGTGAAACATTCAAAATATCATAAATTGCCCTTTAAAAATTTAAAAAATTACAATTGAACCAAATGAAAATTCACCTTTAATGTGTTTAAATTTTTAAATTATAGAAAATGAAAAACCATATACTCTCTCCCATGTTAGTGGGTGGTTTCATACTTTTTTTTTTTTTTTTTTTCGAATAATTTTTAATAAAAATAAAAATTTGTTATTTAAATTAAAAATTAAAAATACATAATCTAATACAAAAAGGCCAATTGCATACGCTTATACATGGGTCAAGAGGCTAATTAAGTATAATTTCCAACAAAATATAATTTTTTAGGAAAAATGCATACTTTCTTATTCAGCCTCGTGTAATGTGGGTGTCAAACTGGGTTCAGAGTTCACCCAAAAAAAAAAAAAAAAAAAAAAAAAAAAAAAAACCTGGGATCAGACGTACCACAACATCTTCCCTAAAATTGATGTTTCATGTCAAACTTTTCCACGTCATAAAATAATGACAATTACATATGAAAACTTTGTTACGACTTCTTCTTCTCAAAACTTTCAAAATAAGAAGGCTCGATAAACTTCTCGCGACATAAATACTTGCTCAAACAACAAACATGCAAATGATACTGGTATATATATATAAAATAAAAAATTAATAATAATGTAGCTATATGATTAAGCCGTTCACACGCCACAAACGCATATCTACATGATATATAGTGTGCTGACGTATGTATATATGTATGTTTGGATGCTTAATTAATTGAATTGATAGCAAAATTACTTGGTTGTTATTTAAAAAAAAAAAAATTCCAAACTTCAAAATTTCCATGTCCTTGGGGGCTTGTCAACAATTCCCTATAATTTGGAAGGTAATAAATTTACTAATCAACATGAACGGTAAATTAAGTTTGTTTCGAATAAAATAAAATAAACAAAAAATAATAAAAATTAAACTATAAAAGAATAAATTGCCACTAATGATGAAATGAATAACTACAAGAATGGATAGGAGGGCATTTATTTGGCATTTATTTGGACCTCGATAAAACTTTACCAAAGAGTTGAACCCAATCGGAAGAAAACAGTGTCCCCCACTAATATTACATCATATTCCAATGCTCTAGAGTCTAGATACAAGACAAACTTTTGAATTAATTCAGAATTCTCAATAAAAAAAAAAAAGAGAAAATTAGAATGTCCCACTCCGTTTCTACAATTTTTTTTATTAAACATTTGTGTTTTTTAAAAATTTGATTAAGACGCTTTGACTAGTGGCCATCTAAGCATTTTTAAATTTATTTTAATTAGTTTTTTTCTAAATGAAAATTGTTATATGTTGATTTTCCACTTTTTTAGTTAATAGAGGTTTTTTGGCGTGTCAAATCTATGCCCCTATGTTGGATAATTAATAGATATTAACTATTAAATCATCAATATTATCTCTTAATTTTTGAATTTTTAACATTTATCTTTCTATAGTAAAACTTCATTGATCACAGAAAAAACTTACAGCAGCAGAAAAAATGGAAATAGCCAATCCAACATGATGAAAACACCATGGACGCTACATTTATCTTGTTGAGTTCTAGTTTGATTGCATGGTTGTGTAGTATGCAACAGAAAACAAGTGCTTTCAAAATATTGTAGCACAATATAATTTGCATAAAAGTTGTTGACAAAGGGGATTAGTTGGAATGAGATTAACGTCATTCGGCATGAGATATATGAATGTGAATTTTAAATTGATACCAAATTTAAATATATTAATTTCTAATTTGAATTATACGCATCCCATGTTGAAATTACTAATATGACTTGGAACGTACCGATGTCAAACTAAAACGTACCAATGTTGATATGAAATGTACCCATGTCAACTTAAAACGTACCAACATATCGTCTAGAAATGTACCCATGCCAAATTGAAACATACCGATGCTGATATGAAATGTACCCATGCCAACTTAAAACATACCAACATATGGGCTACAAACGTACCAATACTAAATGGAAACATACCCCATATCATCTACCACTAGAATCTATTTTCCAAATCTATCATGGTACGAATACTCAAATCAAGAGGTTTGCATAAAATGAAAATAGAAAGGGAATGAACATGACTCACAAAGAATGACAGAAGAGTATTGACTGATATAAAAGAAATGGCACGAAAAGATTGTAGAATGGTCGTGAAAGGGAACATAAATATATATCATGTTAGAAGCATAAATAAATCAAATTTGAAATGTTTTAGATTTTTAAAACATACGTCTACTAGATTTTAGGAGATTTGGATAATTATTAGCTAATTAGTACATTATATATATAGCAAATTGTGTAATTTTGCAATAAAAATGCTACTTATAAAATATTTGGCACCTAAAATGTAGGAAAATGTTTAATAAATATTTTAAAGGGCATACATGTTTAATCTAACAAATAGAACAACGAGGCATTTAAATCTAAATGCCCCTAAAAAAAATTAATTAAAGTTCACAGCCATCATCTTTTCCACATTGTTACTAATACAAGCAAAGATTTCAGTTTTTGTTTCATCAATCAATTAATCGTATTCGATAATAAGTTAATCATTGATCGGTTGTTATTTTTTATTTGCTCAATGAGTTGTTAATTCATGTGTTATTTTTAGGTATTTGGAGCCCTTTGGTATTTTTTTTCTATTCAACGAGAGATTTCATGCTGGCAATCCGCTTGTGTAAATCATAGTACAGATCCCAAAAGATGTATAGATGCTTTCCACTGTGACCGTCAAATTATTGCTTCGAGGAATATCACATTTCTAAACGAGCATTGCCCAATAAATGTTTCAGATGTTGCCTCTTCAGCGCCCTTTAATTTTGGTATATATCTTGATGCCCTAAAGACTGGCACCGTGGGCCATGTAAATTTTTTAACAAAGTTCTTTTACTGCTTTTGGTGGGGGCTGCGAAATTTAAGGTTTGTATGACAAGCAACACTTTCAAGTAGTTCCGCAACATTGTTTATAAAGTCAATCGATAATTTTTGTTTCCCACATACATATTTACTTGATCTTTGAACATGTTGCAGTAATTTTGGCACGAATCTCATGACAAGTACCTATGTGTGGGAAAACGTGTTTGCAATTTGTATTTCTATCGTTAGCTTCGTCCTGCTTGCATTTGTCGCTGCAACTGCAACTGCGCCGCCGCAGGTTGGTGTGAACTCTCTCCCAGTATAGTTTTCTCTCATTTAAACATTTTTTTCTCAGCTTAATTTGTAAATTTGGATCTTCATGAATGGTTTGGTGATATGGTTACAAAGAGAGAGGCAGCACCAGACGCGCAAGAAGACCCATGACGCTCACGATGTCGTCTAGCACACCCCCTGACAGTAGCGGGCACAAATGGCGAGAGCTTGTCAGCACCAACAATCAATTAGCAGCTGCAGCAACGTTCTCAATTATGGTCAAGAACTCCGGGAAACTCTTGCTTTATAGCTAGCATTGGACTCAAAACCAAACTGGTTGATAATGGTATGTTTCGACGTTTCAATAAGCTGTACGTGTTAGCCACATTAGCACTTCTATTAAGGATTGTTGATGTTTTGATGTTGATATTGTTGGAGACAATTAGTTTATACAAGCATGAATGTCCGTGCCGTGCTTTATTGCGGGTTTTAAGAATACCGTTTAAGACAATACTATTAATATATAAATAAGTTTTATAAATCAATATTTACATGTCTGGTGCTTGAGATTGTAATGCTCATTATGAACATGTCTGGTGCTTGATCACATTACAGTGATCAAAAGATGAAATGCTTATTAATCGAAATATTTAGATAAATTATGAACATGTTACAAAATCTAGATTTTCCTACTTCACTGCTTCCGGCTCATCTTCACCTTCATTATGTTGAGGTTTACGGTTTCACCTAGTTCCTACAAATTTTGAAAAAAAAGGAGTCGTTAGTGCAGACATATAAGAAACCAAAAAGGGGACACAAGTAAAACTAAGATAAGAGTTCATTTGTGATCCTAAATGTGCAAATTAAATTTTTGTTTCCGAGTTCATTTGTGATCCTAAATGTGCAAATTAAATTTTTGTTTCCCTCTATTTTCATATGTTCTATCAGATGCAATAGGACTAAAATGAGTGCATTCAAACCAACCTATTTTTCGAACTTCAGTCATATATCCAATATATCTCAGTGATACTAATTAGACAAGAGTCAGGAAGTTCAAATAAATCACTTATAGCAACAAAAACAGTAAAAAGCAAATGTGTATGTATAAATTAAAATAGTAAAGAAGGTATATAATCGTTAGACGAGGATGTAATAATCTGTTGTGATTAATTTGATAAAGAAAGGGCGACACACAACCAAAGGTAAGATGGAGGTTTTTTTTTTTTTATTTATTTATTTTTTTTATTTTATATATATATATATAATAAAGAAGAAGCATATATAATCCGTTTTTCATCTACTCTATCAGATACAATGTGCGACAAAAGGAGTGCATTTAAATTAGAAAGAGTTGGGTTAGGCATAATTGGACAAAGAAAAGGTCTTTACAGCAACAAAAACCAAGAACTGCTTTATAATTGGACAAAGAAAGAGGAAGATAAGAAGAAACAAAGAAAAGGTCTGAAAAATTATATCTTTTAAGAGTATTTTTGCTCACCACTTTAATTATGGTGTATGCTAGGGATCTCGTGATTGGGACCGTCCATCGTACATCGTGCGGTCAGAAATCATTTTAAATTTTAAAATTTAAAATTAAATATAAATAGTACCTAACAAAAACTGATTGCACGATGTACGATGAATGGTCACAATCACGGGATCCCTAGGATCCCCAAAAAAAAGATCCGGCAAGGATCCTTTTCCCCTACTGAATACTTCTTTTTCTTTTTCTTTTTCAACCCATAAACCTTTCGGGGCTTTTGGAGTTGTGGACTTGTAGTTTCAGCTTTATACTTTTATTTTTGGTGAATAATTATCAGTGGCGTGATTGGTGGCAATTGAGTTGGGTGGGTTGTACAAAATCAAAGGACTAATAAAAAAGCAACATAAGTACTTAACATGATTTGGTTTTGGGATAGGATTTTCACATCCAATTGTTAATCTCTCACACCCAACTCTTTATTTCTGACCGTTAAATTAAAATTAAAAAAAAAAAAAAACACCGCACAAGATTAATAAGGGCGTGAAAAATTACAAAAATATGTATGTTTATCATTTAGCTCAAGAATCTTATTTGTTAACTAAAAAAACTGAAACCCTAGGCCTAAACGCTAACTCAAAAAATCTTGTCCGTTGTCTAATCTTTACACTCGAGGTTTTGTGTTCTGAGTTCTCTTCAATTCTTCTATATTTTGTTGTGTGTGGAAATCTAGTCACCTAGCAAGGGTTGGAGACCATCAAGTCATTGTGGATCGTTTTAAAAATGGGGTCATTTTTGAACTGTTTGGGTTTAGGCCTTTTTATATTTAGGCCCATTTTAAAAAAGGCCCCTAAGTAAACAGCTTGTTACCTTTTTTATCAAGGGAAAACTTGATATAAGTCCAATTTTTTTAGTTAATAGTAGGAATAGTCTAATTTATTAAAATAAGTCCAATTCCTTAAATTTAATTATTTAATTATCAATAATTATCTATTCAATGATAAGATTTATTATAAAAATTAAATTTCTTCCTAATTATCTCTTTGATTATTTCTTTTTATTTTTATTTCTTGTTCTTCCTCATGCTTTAAACCTCATTTATAGATTTTATTTTAAAATTTTATAATCAACCTATATCATAGGTTAATTATTTTTATGTATCTATATGACATATTCTTTTTTATAATCAACGTGTCACAAATTAATGTATCTTGCTTGTAGGTATATTAATTTTTTTCCTACCTTTTAGTTAGGTTTCATATCTCGCTTACAGGTATAATATATATTCATATATTTGTTACTTGAGTTAAAGTAGAATGTTTTCTAGATAATTTATGTTAGTATATTAACTTTTTTTTTGTTGTAAGATATTAATTAGATTTTTTTGGAGTTGAAAAATACATAATATTAGAAGATTTTAATTGATTTTTAATATTTTAAAAAAATATAAAATAAGTATAAAAGAAATAAAAACATGTAATTAGATAATTAGACTCACTCCTAAAAACCATCTATGTTTTTTGATCTAGATCTAAAAGCCCCTTTTATCGAAGGGACAACGACCCCAACCTAGAAAAGAAAAAGGTAAAACAGATGCAGAGCTGAACTAGATGAAGTGAGAAGACGAAAGCAAAGCAAACAATGATCGTCGTCCAGTCCAAGCAGCACTCAAAAGTCAACAGCGGAGGTACTATGTCTGCTGCCGCGTGTGCCGCTCATTGAAGGATCCAATAAGCCACCAGCAACAATGAAAATCTCGACACGGATGCAAGATTTGACAAATTCATCACCCTTTTCTCTGTTACAGAACATAATTTTGCAAATGATAAAAAATTACAGTACACTTGAGCAGTTGGGCATTATCTCAGCTGAAAGTTCTTACCTTTCGTTTGTCTCTTGAACACAGTAACAAAAATTCCAATTGGGTAAGTTTTTGAAAGCAATCACTAACCTGGTGACTTTTTTCAGTGAAAGTTCTTCTGGAGCTGAAAGTAGAACTACCCAGAAGGCAAAATCTAGAACCCGACTGATTCGAATCCGAAGTTTGAAACTTGTGGAGTGTCTGAAACCTAAATGGCGAGGAAGAAGAAGGACATAAATAGGGAGCTCGCTTGAAAGTGGACCAACTTGGTCTGGTACAACATTTGACTAATCCAAAAGAAAACGATAGCTCTTCTCTATAGTTTTGGAGATTCAAATACTTGAGGACTTAAAAAAAGCAGAGAGAGAGAGAGAGGGAGAGGAGGGAGAGCGTGGAGGGACATCCATCAAGACTAGCATGTCTGTGTAGCCAGCGATTCTGAGGCAGTTTTGATTTTTAAGTGAGCAAAAGTCTCTCCTTTTGGTAGCAAGAACGCTGTTGGGACTGATTAGGTACCGGTTGGTATTATAAAAAGTGGTTATAAAAAAAAACTGGATTTAAAAAAGTGTTTGATAAACATTTAAAAACAGCTTATTTTCACAGTTTTGGGTGAAAAAAACTGAAAATGTGAAGCAGCAAAAATGAGCTTATTCTCATAGCACACAGCACAACAGAAACTGTTTTTTTTTTTTCAAAGCACAGCAATACCAAACCAGCCATAACTCGTCCCTCGTCTTAGAAGAGATTTTTCAGGTAACAGAATACGAAGATATCAAGTGTTATAATAGTGATTGTATACTTAAAAATAATAATTCAACTACTTATATTATAATGTTTAGTGTAACAGGTTGTATTTCTGATACTAACAAATTTCTTTATCATTACTCATTAGCGACTTTGTGGGTCCTACCTTCTTATTATTTTTTTATTTTCGTTTATCTTTTGGACGTATTTTTGCTCATCAACTTAATTATAATGTATGCTTACTATACACCTTATCATCTGATACGTGTTCTTTCAACTAACTATAATTAACTTTAATAATAAATGTCTTTTTCTCATTTTGAAAAAAATTAATCATAATTAGTTGAAATGACACGTGTCAGATGATGAAGTGTATGGTGAGCATACATCATAGTTCATGGTGATAAGGTAAGGGCCACTTTCTATAATCCACAAACAGTGGACCACATCCAAAAATTGGAAATTGCGATGTTGTTTTTTCTTCCACTTCTTCTTGTTCTTGAGATGGAGGAGATGAGCCTATTTTGTTTGGTTTCCCACTTCCACTTGTGCTGGTGGTGCAGGGAAAGGGGCTCATGGGTTCCACCTCTTCTCATAAAATTGTTTGAAACTTTGAGTCGTTGAATACTTTGGACTTCGTGGAAATTTCCCCATTAAAAATCCAATCCTTTTTCTAGACAAGTTTGATAGGTTTAATCTTTCTTGTCGATGTTACAGAAACGTCACTGTAACAGTATCTCAAATGAATTGTTGCATAATTTTATTTTTTTCGCCTGACATACGTAATTAACTTGAAATACTGTTCCAAGAAAATCCAACTTTAAGAAAGTTCCTCAATTGGTATAAATATGTAATTAACTTGAAAGATTGTTCCAATAAAATTCGATTTTAGGGAAGTTTCTCGATTGGGAGTGGAATGATACGCTGCTAGGACCGCCGAAGGCCTTGTAATTGATTTTGTAAGGCAAGGAAAGCTACTGGTATATACAGTCAGAAGTTCTCCCGAGTTATACTAGTGCTTATGCTACTACACAGTACACACACATGAGAAATGCCAAGAAGACTCTTTCAATAGTCAGACTCTTCATAGAACATTTCTCATCTCACAATTTAACGTCAATTGTGTGTTAATATTATAAAAAATGTGTAAAAAACATAAGACGACATAAAATCTATGAGAATTTTACTTTCGAAAGAGTCCTTTAACCATTTATTAACACGCATTGGATTGGATGAGGGAAAATGTGGGTGTTGAAAAGGAGAGATTTTTCAGTGTTCCCGTCACACGAGGCGGTAGACCATGTGTCTCTATGTAAATGGTTGGATATGTGTGTTAAAGGATTAATAACTTAAAAATTAAAATTTTTCACTACTTACATAAAAACACGTGGTGTACCATCCGTGTTCCCGTCACAACTAAAATTTTTTCGTTGAAAATGAGAGATTTTTCAGTGTTCCCGTCACATGAGGCGGTACACCACGTGTCTCTATGTAAATGGTTGGATATGTGTGTTAAAAGATTAATACCTTAAAAATTAAAATTTTCCACCACTTACCTAAAAACACGTGGTGTACCATCCGTGTTCCCATCACAACTAAAAATTTTCCGTTGAAAAGCACACGTCAATGACCACGCACGCATGCTGTTGGTGAAAACCCAAATACGTGATTTGGAGGCACCCATCATGCCTTATTAAACAAAGTCACCGAGGACAAGTAGAAGAAGAAGAGGAGACCCCGTTATAACATTAACATCATTTTCAAGTTCGGATCTATACATATGTGAGTTATGTTAGTTAATCAAAGCGCATAAGTGTCTCTCCTCGTATCTCTTACGGATTCAAATTCTCATCCTACAAAGCATGCAGGTTTATTTGTTGCTTGAGGTTCAGGATGACCCACCACCGTTGAAAATGAAATCAAGGTGTTGATTGATTTGGAGTAGATAGCTAACGTTGATCCTACTGAATACCTCGTTTGCTACTTTTTTTTTTTTTTTTTTTTTCTTTTTCAACCCATAAACCTTTCCCATAAACCTTTCGAGGCTTTTGGAGTTGTGGACTTGTAGTTTCAGCTTTATACTTTTGTTTTTGGTGAATAATTTATAGTCTGGCGTGATTGGTGGCGATTGAGTTGGGTGGGTCATGTAAAATCAAAAGACTAATAAATAAGCAACATAAGTACATAACATGATTTGGTTTTGGGATAGGATTTTCACATCCGATTGTTAATCTCTCACACCCAACTCTTTATTTCTGACCGTTAACTTAACAAAAAAAAAAAAAAAAAAAAAAACCGCACACGATTAATAAAGGTGTGAAAAATTACAAAAATATATATGTTTATCATTCAGCTCAAGAATCTTATCTGTTAACTCAAAAAACTTAAACCCTAAGCCCAAACACTAACTCAAAAATCTTTTCCGTTGTCTAATCTTTACACTTGAGGTTTTATGTTCCGAGTTCTCTTCAATTCTTCTATCTTTTGGTGTGTGTGGAAATCTAGTCACCTAGCAAGGCTTGGAGACCATTAAATCATTCTGGATCGTTTTAAAAATGGGGTCATTTTTGAACTGTTTGGGTTTAGGCTTTTTTATATTTAGGCCCATTTTAAAAAAGGCCCCTAAGTTAACAGCTTGTTACCTTGTTTTTAAAAGTACAACGACGGGGCCCAACCTAGAAAAGAAAAAGTAAACACAGATACAGAGCTGAACGAGATTAAGTGAGAAGACCGAAGCAAAGCAACAAATAAAGCAGCACTCAAAAGTCAACAAATATGGCGGTTGGTCTCGGCAACGTACTCGTCCTCGTTCGACCATGCAGCGGAGCGGAGGTACTATGTCTGCTGCCGCATGTGCCTCTCATTGAAGGATCCAATAAACCAAGGGCAACACTGAAAATCTCGACACGGACGCAAGATTTGACTTTTAATTTTTAATCAGCGGAAATCTTAATTAAACTAATCGTTCCAGCAACTTGCATCTTCTCACAATAACAATAAATAAATTGTTTTTTGTGTTCTGATTAGTGATTAATTATCATATGTTCACGACTTGAATTGTAGTAAGCAAACACGAGCTAAATCCAGACACATATATATCGATGCTCCTGTATGTTCTTGCTGGATGTATAATGGTCTGTAATTCTGTATAGTGGACGTAAAGTTGAAAAGTTTAGAAAGGGTATAACAAGAACTGACAATTTTGCGAGGGTCACATTGTAGAGGTTGATTCAAAAACCTGCTTCTTTCTATATGTCACGCGTGCCAAATATGTCTATCGCTTCGGTTAGGGGGACTCTTGGTGTGTTGAGAGTTGCTTGGGAGGTTCGGATTGAAGGTGAACTCCATTTTCATTTGCCTCTATATATGAGGTGTTTACTTTTGTTTGTTTGATATATTCTACTTTACCAAGTAATGTTAGGGAAACTAAATTTTGTAAGATAAATGACATGAAAATTAATGATTGAATTATTACTTAAGTGTTGACGTTGACGAACGTGTTTATTTTTTAGAGTATATGACATGGTTGTTAATGATTGAATTATTACTTAGTGTTAATTAACGTGCTTATTTCCTATTAGTGACATATCATTTAGTTCGCAAATTTGGTTTAAAAATTGGGTAATACTACAAAGATAAAATTTGTAAACTAAATGATGTGTCACTAATACAAAATGAGCGCGTTAATCAACGGTTAAGTAATAATTCAATCAACAACTTCCATGTCATTTAGTTTACAAAATTTAGTCTCCCTAGCATTACCCTTAAAAATTTGATCTTCCTAGCATTACCCTATTTTTTTTATTGTAACACATTATTTAATTTATAAATTTAGTCTATCTGGCATTACTCTATTCCCAACGAAAACTTTTTTCTTTTCTTTAGAGAAACAACCATGTTGAATTCTCCAGCATCTCCATTTTTGTTTAATTTTTTATTCATTTTAAATGCTTTTCTTTTTGGTTTTTGGCTTAACTTGAAATAAAACTTTGTCATGGCGGATTTCAATTTTTTTATATTTTATATTTTTATTTTTTTAGAAAATGGGGACTACCGATGGCAAATCACTGTTATTCACTATTTTTGAAGGCTGGAAAGACTCGCAGAAGCATTTCAGCCTCTCATGACCATAGAGGGATTTCAATTTACCATCATTATTGTGAAAGTAAGTGAAAACTTCAATTACAGGAAATGCACTTTATAAACTAAATGTTGGGTAAAAATTTTAAAACAAAAAGAAGCTTGAGACTAAAATTATGACATCAATCGAAGGAAGTTTGAGCCTTTTTTTGGTGGAGAATTTGAAGGTTTTTATGAGTGAAGAATAGAAGCTTTTGATACTTTGCTATCCAAATAAAGTTTTGGTATCTTGAGGTTTACTTTGTTAGAAAACTTGAGGAGTTGAGATTGGAATTTGGTTGGTTTATGCCATCTCTAATTGAAGGAGTTAAATATAGCCCCGTCTAGAAATATAACTCTGCAAGAAATTATTTTTAAATGAACAATGTCAGGTCATATTCATTAACTATTTCTAACCGAATAGGCTAAATATAGCCCCTCAATAATTTATTATTTTTAACTTTAATTATTGGTTAATTGAATTAAACTACCATGTTAAAATAAGGTTATTTAGACATAATTTGGAGTGTCACGTGTCGTTAAATGTTGTTTAAGTTTGATTAACTCCCCAAAATAGTCCTAAGATCGAGATTGTATTATCTGTTCATTTGGTATTGTGACATATTTATTAAAGGGTAAACTACCAATTTAGTCCCTGAATTATCACCTTAATGAAAATTAGGTCCCTAAATTATTTTTTCAGAAAAATTAGTCTCTGAATTATAAAAATATGCCAATTACATCTTTAATGTTATATTCGAAGCTACTATATTAATTTTTCCGTCAATTTAGGTCACGTTATTTGCATGTGATACATATTGGAGGGTATATTGGTAGTTTTTCATAAAGAAATAGTGTATGAAGTTAACTTTTGAGGAGAAATTGGTAGTTTTTCATAAAGAAATAGTGTAAGTTAACTTTTGAGGGTAAATTAGACATTAAATTCGCAACCTATATGAAATGTTAAGCACTTATAGACGACAAAATGATGGTATTACACTCTAAAATGTGTCAAGTGACTTAAGTTGAAGAAAATTGGATAAAATAACTTTGAATATAATAGTATGGATGAAATTAGCAATTTCTAATGAATTTAGGGACATATTTTACCAAAAAAATAATTCAGGGACCTAATTTTCACTGAGGTGATAGTTCATGGACTAAATCGGCACTTCACCATTTATTAAATATTCTTAAAATTAAGATATGTTTACCCAATTGAATTTGAATGGACAAAGTAGATCAAAAAACTTGATGCATGCAGGAAAACATGTTTTAAAGCTGCTCTTTGTTTCTGCTGCCAGGAAAACAATAATATCAATATTGTTGTTGGTTTGTATACAAAAGGGGATTCGACTACTGGTTACTGTGTAATCCAAATTCGTATACAGGTATGCTACTGTTGGAAAAGTTCAACTTCTAATTTTGTGCACATATGATTCACGTGAACATCTACATAATTACTTATTTGCTCTTTTAATTAATGTATTATTGTCACAACACATTGACAACCAAAAATTTCTTTGGACAGCAAGGTATCAAAAGATTCTTTTGTTCACTTTATTAGAAAACTTGAGGAGTTAGAATTGGAATCTGGTTGGTTCATGCTGTATATACTTTTATCTAGCTGCATTTCTATTCTTCGAGATATCAAATTTGAGCTTCTCAATTTGAGGTATCCTTCATGCATGTCAATTTTTAATAATCGGAGTACTCTCTGCAATTTGTTATTTGATCTTCTAAATTCAAATTTTTAATGACATGACAAAAGGTTTGGTCCGATTCGGTTGTCCATTTAGGTGCCAAAACCCATCATTGATTTGAGATATTGATAAGGTGAATTCCTCTCAATGTGTTTTATTTGTCAATGTTTCAATATTTGTATTTAATTGATTAAGTTTTTTGTCTTTACAAATTTAAATGAAGTTTCAAGTATTGAAGTTAAATCTCAATGCCAGTGCGAGGCATTTGAAAAAACTTTGTTGTCGCATTGGTCTACTATATTCTAATATTTATGATGTTCTAGTTTCATTGCTAATGCAATTTTAAATATATTTGTAGTAATTTTAAAGCTTTTGAGCCACAACAGTCTTTGAGATTGGCATAACTCCTCACTTTGGTATTTGAGATTGAAAATCGATAAAACTGGTCCCTTCCACCATCAACCATTTTGGTCATTCCGTGAACAATCTCTTCTCAATAAGGATAAAATAATAAAAATACCCTTGTTGTTTATTAATTTTGGCCCGTTGTTTATTAAGTTGAGAGTATTTTTGTCATTTTGGTTCTTATTTAAGAGAGATTTTTTAGGAAGAATAAAATGATTGACGGTGGGCAAACCCGAAGACCACTTCTATCGATTTCAAATCTCATGAAGCAAAATGAGAAGTTATGCTAATCTCAAGAACCTTTTTGGCTAAAATGCCTAGTTCTAATTCAACACATTTTAAAGCTTCTCTTTGATTCTGCTGCCAGAAAAACAATAATATCAGTACTGTTGTTGGTTTGTATACGAAAGGGGATTCGACTACTGCTTATTTTGTAATCCAAATTCATAGAGAGGTATGCCACTGTTGGAAAGTTTTAACTTCTAATTTTGTGCACTTATGATTCACTTGAACAACTACTTAATTACTTAGTTTGCTCTTTTGATTCGGTGTTATTGTCACAACACATTGACAACCAAATAAGAAGTATGACCAACAATATGACATCTTTTCAATTGAATTTTGTCTAGGCTTCGAATTGAGGACAATTTGAATTGGTCTATTTAAATGTGAATGTTTGAAAAACTACTGTGGTGTTTTTACTTCTTTGCATATGTAATCTTCTCTTTTTTCAATCATGTCTCAGATGACCCGAAATATTTATTTTTTGCACATTTGAGCACACTGAAAGAAAGTTGTGTAAATTCTCCATTATGTTCAAAATTGAAATTAGATACAATACTTGTAATCCATTTGAAATCTACACACAATGCTTGCAACACATTTAGTCCCTTATTTTAACATTTATATACAATACTTGTAATCCATTTGACACAACTAGCTAATAAGAAGAACTTTGATTTGTTTTCGAAAAGGATTTTCTACATCGATAACATCATCATCTGCATGAAACAACTAGCTATTTGCTGCAGAGAATTCTACCAAACTTCGTTTTCTGCCACTTGCTGCAGAGAATGCTACTAAACTTAGCCATTCAGGTATCATCGCTGTAAGCTTCCATGTAGCTAAACTCTCTCTCTCTCTCTCTCTCTCTCTAATCTCTCACAATTTCTTTTTACTGTCAGGCTAGCAGGGAATACTGAATTACTGATCATCACGGAGTTTCATAAACTCGATTGAGTGGTTATGGATTACAGAAGAGCTTCAGATGTGGAGAGCCCGGCAGTGGGGTTAGTACTTCTTTACATTACGACTGCAATTTTTTGTCTCTAATTTTTTTTCAAATATATTTTTGTATCAAACACTGGGACTCATATCCTTACTGCCTTTGGCTGGCCAAAATACTTCATCGATCATAGGGCTGTAACTTGTGATTATGATCCATGCACAACCTTCACGTATTCAATACCACCTTACGCTTTCAAATTCCAAGTGTAGACATCGAAATTTTGTGTTTACACCGAGCATTTAGTTTTTTTCATTTCATTTGTCTGCCTGTTTTTTCTCATGAACGCTCATATGCGTATCCTTCTACATCACACATCCCTTATGTATGCTTCAAGTTATAGACTGCTAATTATAGCTTACATAAACTCTACTAGTTTATGTATACCTCATAAACTCTAATTATCTCCGAAACAGAGCACCCTACTGCATCTTTTTATGTTTCTTCATGATTCTGATGGCTGCAATTTGTTCTTTTTGGGTTGTTTCAAGATCTGTTACGGACATCGCAAAACAACGATTGCAATGTCATTAGATGCCCTAATAAAGGCAATGCGGGATGAAAAGGGAAAATTACTTCCCATGTGGAGTAAGATATTTGTTACGTCTTGTGTGTTTGACGTGTCACTAGATCCTCTGTTCTTTTACATTTTAATCGTTGATCAAGGTAACAAATGCCTTCAAATGGACAAAAAGCTGAGAACTATTTGTTTTTGTGTTGCGATCACTCACGGATATCATTTTCGATGTGCCTTTTATATATAAAATTTACAAGCATGTTAAAGATCAGAAAGATATCGTGGACCTTGTGGTTATCTTTCTCCATCATAAATGATTTTCTCGCTCTTCTTCCCGTCCACAAGTAAGAGAAACTTGACTCTAATTTTTGTGTGCAGCTATTCTTAACCAGCTAGCTATAATTAGTGGATTTATAACTCAAAATGCAACTCATTTAAGACGTGGCATTCAAAGCATAATCATTTAAGAAAAACGTTCTAGAAACCGTAACATATATATATGTATAGAAAGAAAATGCCCACTCACTGATAAGTAGCAGGATCGTAGCCCCCTAGCCTCGCTTGTCCACGCTCGTCCTCGGGGTATGGCTCACGTATATGCGAAATTACTAATCTAACGTTAATTCGATAGCACATAAACAAAACCTAGGATTAATTCATCATACGTTACTCAAATGGGGTGTTTGAATATACCAACGAGATCTACTCAACAACACGAACACCATATTTTAAGAATAATTTTTGGACGTCACACGCGCCGCCACACGCAGGCACGTGCCTGGCACACTGACGGAAACCCTAATGGCGTTAGGGAATATTCCGTTAAATTTACCTTACGTAGTTAGAATATTCCGTTAAAGTTAACAGAATATGCTCCTTCTTCTCCGGTGACTCGCCGGAGTCCGCCGCCGGCCACCGTCTGGTTCGTCGGGTTCTGGAAAAATTTCTAAAGCTTATAACTATTTCATTTCTCAACCAAAATTCATGAATTTTATATGGATTTGAAGGTCTTGAAGAGTAGAACACAACCATACCTATTAGAGGCCCTAAAACCAACGGAAAACGGTCGAAATAAAGCCTAGAAAAATTCGGTCAAACTTGAACTCTTTGAAACCACCTACTCTGACGTCAACTTTGTCCCAAATCCACTCCAAGGTTCCTATGGAGTTGTTTAGGAACCTCCCCGAGCCTTAAAACCTTGGAAAAAGGCCTTGACCACGACAAAGCAACAAACACCTCGCTGGAGTTCGTGAGTTCTCGGGTTCCCGTGATCTGTTCAACGACCAAAAGGTATCACTCAACTTGTGAGGTCACGAGGAATACGATGGTGGACTTCAACAACTCGATCTGTGTCGATTTGGTTAAGGTTGTAGGTGATGGTCTCTCGGTTGTATAGACGAGAGAAAAATCGAGAAGAGAGGAGAAAGAAGGTGAGGTTATATGTGTGTGCGCGTTTGTGATTGGTTAGTAAGGAGAGAGTGAGATTTTAATGTGTGTGTGTTCCTCCAAATTGGGCAAGGGAAGGAAATGGGTTTTGTAATTGGTCCTAAAACAATTAAAGCCCAAATATTCGATTGGACACAGGAAAGTAAGAAATAAGGCGATTGGTTTAATTCTTTGGCCCGTTTACGTTCTTCTAATAATCGTAACTTTCTCGTACGATTCTGATTCGACCCTAACTTGCGTCAACACACTCGTGGCTTCGAGTACGACTTAGTTACGATAGTGAGGAAGATAATTTAAAACTGCATATGTACATCCACGTCACTAAGCCATTGAGGGCATAATCGTCATCTTACATACTCAGGGATAAAATATATATTGGAATTAGGGACGGGTCGTCATAGGCTAGCAATAATGTGGTTCAAATTCGTCTTTGACGATAATCGAATTTAAGACCTCTCGCTAACAAGTGGAGAGAAATCTAAGGTCATTTCTAACTGAGCTGGTCAAAGTGTTATACGCTAAAACATAGTCTGTTTTGACACAAAACCCATCTCCAATGGAGGGCTGGGCCAAAAAAATTTGGTATCCACCAGACCAAAAGATAGCCAAATAGCCAAATGGCCAGAAAGCTGGGCTAACATAGCCATCCAGCCATTCCTGAAAGTTGGGCTCAACTGTGCTGCTAGTTGACATCATGTAACTTTTTTTGTAAGACGAAATTTAAGAAAAAAGTTTAAAAATTCTAATTTTTTCCTATAAATACCTAAGCAATTTATACTCAATTTCTCACATCCTTTTCACCCTTCCATACTATCTTATCTCATTTTAATGTCTAAGTTGGTAACATGCAAGTAAAATTAATATATTTAATAACATGAAACTTAAAACAACATTTAGCGACAAGGGACCTCAAAATATGTCCGAAAATCTTATTTTAATATGGTAATTTAATTCAATTAACAAATAAAATTAAATAACAGACTTAAAATAATAAATTATTGAGGGGGTAAAAAATAGCCCCCATTCAGTTGGAGATTGTATATAGGTATGGTCTAACATTGTTCATTGAAAAATAATTTCTTACAAGGCTATAATCTGGACGGGGGCTAAACATAGGCCTTTTCTCCAACCGAAAGGGGGCCAAAGGGCCATGTTTAGCCCTATAGCCCTGCAAGAAACTATTTTTTAATGAACAGTGTCAAACCATATTTTATAAGGATGTGCTATCCACACACCCCATTTTACTTTTCACACACCCCTTGATAATTTCTGTCCGTTGATATTCTTCAATTCATCTGATCTGACGGCCTAAAATTAAAAAGGTGTGTGAGAAGTAAAATAGGGTGTGTGGATATCACACCCCTATTTTATACCATCTCCAACCAAGAGGGCCAAAGGGTCATAGGCCAAAACATAGCCCGTTTGACAAAAAACTCATCTCCAACCGAAGGGGGCTATTTTTTACTCCCTCAATAATTTATTATTTTAATTGAATTAATATGGTTGATTGAATTAAACTACTATATTAAAAGAAGATTTTCGGACATATTTTGAGTGCCACTTGTCGCTAAACGAATAAGCTTTCAGATTTCTTATCTTCATATAATGAAAAGGATGTGAAAAATTGGTGAAGAATTGAAATAAAATGAGGTAAGATAATATGAAATGATGAAAAGGATGTGAAAAATGGCTTAGGCATTTATAAGAAGAAAAAAAATTCGTCTAAAAAAAATCAAATCCAACAGTAACCTGACGTCAACTAGTATGGGTTTGGGTTGGTGCAAACAGGCTGGCTCCTGCTAGCTTAGTGGATGAATTATGATCCGGTGGGGCCCATAGGTCATTTGACCTAGTCCTTGATTGAAGACGATTTTCGTGTCAAAACATACTATATTTTGACGTATGATCCTTTGACCGAGTCGGTTAGAGATCGCCTGAGAGCTTAAATTTGCCTTCGGCTTGTTTTTTTTTTGTTGAAAAAAAATGGAAAGAAGAGGAGGAGTTTACATTGAAGTCTTGACTTTTATTTTATAAACAGTTCACTTGACTTAGATAGTTACTATACAGCTGGCGCTAGCTAAGTGTGAAACCAACCAAACGAGCATAAGTCATTATTTTTCTGATGTTAGAAAATTGCTTGGCTGTTTCCACAGGTAAGCAATTAAACCAATGAAACAGACTCATAAATTTTGATGCACTGACAAATGTGAAGCCAACAACCAAGTACCAACATTGTAGTCTTTGTAGAGATATGTACCGGAAAATGATCCTTGTTGGATCATTTTTTTAGGAATTCTAAGGATCATGTGATCGTGATCGTTTATCGTACATAGTAGGTCATAAATCATTTCAAAATTTAAAATTAAATATAAATAGTATGTTATGAAAATTGATTGCACGATATACGATGGATGATCACGATCACATAATTCTTAAAAAAAAAAAAATCCGACATGGATCCTTTCCCATATAGACACACACCAAGAGATGTCTTTGTGTGAACAAAATTTGATTTCACACGCTATTTCTACAAAATGACTTGCGTCGTATAAAAGACCTACGTCATATAAAAAAGGACAAACTTGAATTTAGTCGTCTTAAAGAAAATGACAATGCAGCCAGCAGCTTCAGTCCCTGCCAATTTGTCGGCAATTTATCTTAATATGTCACCATACTGAGTTATTATGAGTTAATTATGAGTTAATTTGTCGGCAATTTATCTTAATATGTCACCATATAAAATTTAAGATTTATTGGTTAAAACATCGAGAATACTGAGTACTTTGGAGCACTTAAAGAATTTTTGCATGTAAATATATATACACCAAGAAGAGATGTCTCTGTTCTTAGTCTATTTATAACTTCAAAGGAAAATTGGGTGTGTGTGAGAATCTTTAAAGACGTAATTGAGATATTTGTGGTTCATATTCAATACTCTATGGATTTTTATCGCAAACTAAAATTTTATACTAAATTTACAAATTAAATGATGTATCATCAATAAAAATGAGCACGTCTACCAAAGCTTAAGTTAATAAACTAATTATCAACTTCCATATTTTTTTATTTTTTTAAATTTAATCTCTCTAACATTATCCAAAGTACCATCGTGTTCCGGTTACAATGAAAAATTTCTCTTATCTAGGAACTTAAAATGCTCGTGTAAACGAAACACTAATTAGTCCAGACCAACTGCATGTTAAAAAGTAGAACTTTGGTTTGTTTACGGAAAGGGAATTTCTGAATCGATAACATCATCATCTGCATGAAACAACTAGCTATTTGCTGCAGAGAATGCTACCAAACTTCGGTTTCTGCCACTCGAATCTGCTTTCTCTCTACTTGATCCACATTGTAAACTAAAAGCCTCCCAAACTTAGCCATTCAGGCATCGTTGCTGTAAGCTTCCATGTAGCTAAACTCCCTCTCTCTCTCTCTCTCTCTCTCTCTCTCACACACACACACACACAATTTCTTTTTACTGTCAAGCTAGCAAGGAATACTGAATTACTGATCATCACGATGTATCATAAAGTCGATTCAGTAGTTATGACTTATGGAAGAAAAGCTTTAGATGTGGAGAACCAGGCAAGGTTAGCACTTCTTTACATTAAGACTGCAATTTTTTGTCTGTAATTTTTTCAGATACAACTTTGTATCAAACACTGGGACTTATATCTGTACTGGCTTTGGCTGGCCAAATACTTCATCCATTGTATGGCTGTAACTTGTGATTATGATCCAAAGAAAGTTAAGGTTCTATTATAAAATCAATTAACAATACAGCGAGTAGCCAAACTTACTCATAAGTCCATGTAAGGTCTCTCATCTTATTAATATAGGATTCATTCTCAACACACCTTCACGCGTGACGAATTTTCAAACCTAATACGTGATAACACAACGGGATAACTTGTAACGCATATGGCCATTTCGCTTCACATGTGATAACACGACCCTTACGCTTTCAAATGCCGAGCATTTAGTTTTCTTCATTTCATTTGTCTGCCTGTTTTTTTTCTCATGAACACTGATATGCATACCCTTCTACATCACACAGCCCTTATGTATGCTTCACACTAAAGAATGCTCATGGTAGCTTACATACAATCCACTAGTTTATGTATACCTCATAAACTCTATCTCCGAACAGCACTTTGCTGGATCTTTTTATGTTTCTTCATGATTCTGATGGGTGCAATTTGTTCTTTTTGTGTCGTTTCAAGATCTGCCCTAATAAGGCGAATGCAGGATGAAGAGGGGAGATTACTTCCCGAGTGGAGTATGATAATTGTTATGTCCTATGTGATTGCCATTTCACCGTGATACTATACACAAATGGTTTCAATATGAATTGAATGTTTGCAAAGATGGTCTATGAATCGAGACTTACAAAATAGAAGATTCATATCGTTAAAATTCGATGTGGAGTGGGTCCCACAGCTAATTCCCAAGTTTTGAAAGAAATTGAGAATCCCTTTGCATAAAGGGTTTTTGTATGTGTGTGTGTGTGTGTGTGCGCGTGTGTGTGTAATCTAGAATATCAAAGTGATAGCCACTTAGTACTATGGTATAGTGGTATTCCTCTTCATTTGTAAGTGAGAGGTGTTAGATTCGATTATCGCCAAAAGTGAATTTGTACCAAATTATTACTAGCTCATTGTGAGGCTAAGCTCACCCCCTTCCCTTCTCCTGTTCTTCTTCATGTAGATAATATTGAGCACGTTTTTTAATAAAGTACTTTTCAGCAGTATTTTGTTGTGTGTAGTGAAAATTTCTAAAATTTTGGTAACAGACTGATTTCTTTTAGACTTCTTGTGGTCTTCAACTATTCACATGAATTATATTTGATAATTATTTCAAATATATAGAAGTATTGTAGTCGATTTTGTAAAATTATTGTTCAGTTATCATTATTCATTATTGTTTTACTTTATGCAAGGAGAGATAATTGTTTTAGCGAAAAATATCTGAAATATACCGAATAGCTGCTACCACAATCAGACTTATGTCTGATTTATCTTGTTTAATTATTTAGCTCGAGGGGCTCATATTAGAGTGAATGCATATGAATTTCATTTGTTGTTTGTGGCGTGTTTCCCAGAAATGCAGAACATTCAAAATCAATGGCTACAACAGGGACAAATACCCAAAAACCAAAAGATGATAAGAAAAATTGGATAACAGAACTACAGAAGATTTGTGACGTGCAGAAGGGGCCTTACCTTCCAATGTGGAACACTATATTTGTGGTATCATGTGTATTTGCTGTCTCTCTGGATCCTTTGTTTTTGTACGTTGTGATCATCGATCAGAATAAAAAGTGCCTTCACATGGACGAAAAGTTGAGAATTGTTGCTTTTGTTATGCGATCATTTACGGATATCATTTTCCTAGTGCATTTTATATGTGAAATTTGTGCCTGGTTTCAAAAGAGAAAGAGAAAAAAGTCGGGGACACGTGTGGCGAATACCCAGGAAAATGAACCCTTCTCAGGTTGGAAATCGTGGTTATCCATCATATTTGACGTTTTAGCTCTTGTTCCCCTCCCACAAGTAAGAGAGATGAACTATACTCCCTTTTTTATTTTATTAGCTAGCTGAAATTGATGGACGTCTATATTCTAAACCTTATTGATCTTTTAATTTTCTGCAGCTGCTAATATTGGTTTACCCAATGCAACGCTCAGGTTTTGTAGAACACCAAAGGGTTGTGAATGTGTTTCTTCTCTGTCAATATGTTCCGAGGTTTTCTCGAATTCACCTATCGGCCAAGGTATTCAAATTGACTAATGGGATATGGGCTAAAAGTCTATTCAACTTGTTTCTCTACATAATTGCCAGTCACGTAAGTTTCATCTCAATTGTCATTCTGTTTTAATACTTTTGTAATTACTAATGTTGGTTTATGGATGCTGTTTTTTTTTTTTTTAAGGAAGTAGTGTAGAAAATATGACTTCTTAAATTAATCATGTACAACGTTTACAATATAAATAGGTTTGAGAAAACTCATACTTGGTAGGAATCTTAAATTAATTACAATGAATATCACATTTTTTTAATTATGGAGAAGATTATGTATGAATTAATTTTATTCTATCAAGTTGACTAATTATCTAGGGTTTTGTGTTTGAATGTTATGGATTTAGATACTCGGAGCTTTTTGGTACCTCTTTTCTATTCAACGAGAGATATCATGTTGGTACGAGGTTTGTGTAAATCATAGTATAGATCCCGGGGGATGTTTGAATGCTTTCTACTGCGATAGTCAGAGTACTACTACAAGAAATATAACACTTCTAAACGAGCATTGCCCATTGGATACTTCAGATGGTGCTTTACCTCCATTTAACTTTGGAATATTTCTTGATTCTCTTAAGAATCGAAACACGGAGCATAAAAAGTTCGGAAAGAAGTTCTGGTACTCTTTTTGGTGGGGCCTGCGAAATCTAAGGTTTATAGTATATCTATTGACAATCAACAATTTTTGGAAAATATATAGTGAACAAAATCTTTTGGGTTATCTGATTCGGCAACATTGTCTAATATGATATCTTGTACCTATATAATTTTGCAGTAATTTTGGGACAAACTTGACAACAAGTACGTATGTGTGGGAAAATATGTTTGCGGCTCTCATTTCTGTCATTGGCTTGCTACTGTTTACATATCTCATTGGAAACGTGCAGGTTGTTATATTGACTCTCGCTGTACTTTAACTTTCACCAATTTCCCATGTTTAAGAGTTGGGGCCGCGGAGATCATTCTTCGAGTATATTAATTGTTCGATTTGCGGTGTGACAGACTTATATGCAGATGGAAGCTACAAAAACAGAGGAGAGGAGACAAAAAGCAGTGGAAGACGAGAAGACGAAACAGAGTGTGAGCATGTGGATGTCCGAAAATAAAATCCCTGATGATGTCAAGAAAAAGATCATGGATAGCATAGCGAACATATTTAAAAAAGACAAAGATGCCAATGTCTACAAGTCATTCCTTATTCTTCCCTGGCAAACCAGAGGATTACTTAAACGCCATCTTTTCATGGATACACTTAGAAAAGTATGTTCTTCAAAACTCGTTCTCTCTCCATCTATTAATTGCTTCCATTTTCACTGCAATGTTGTTCTGATGATATATGTATGTCCATGCGCGCGCATGTGTATAGGTAAATAAGCTTAAAGACATGAATGAAAAAGTGTTGATGTTGATGTGCGACTGTCTGAAGCCAGTGACGTACGGTGAGAACAGCTTCGTTTTTCGAATGGGAGATCCACTCGATTGCATGATGTTCATTATGCAAGGAACAATGTGGACCTACTGGTCGAGTGATAATCAAGTTGGGCAAGGAGTCTCATCAATGGCCATCAAGCGCGTCGGGAAAGGTTACTTTTATGGAGAGGAGCTTCTCGATTGGGCATCAGACTGTTTCAACGAACTTCCAGTCTCCAGCAAACACGTCAAAAGTCAGACAAAAGTGGAAGCATTTGTGCTCATGGCCAAGGACTTGGAAACCGTAGTCTCCAGATTCCCACTACAGTGGGCGAACAGGGGTTCTCAAGAGGAGAAGGAAATTGCAGCTTCTATGTTACAAAAAGCATTCCGTCGAGGAAGGAGATGGCGGTAATTGATGTATTAGATATGTTTTAAGAATCAACAGACATTAGCACGAGTTGTTTAAGTAATTAAGTCACTGCAAGTTTTTTATTGATGGTTTTTAAACTTAGGCTCCTCCAATTTCACACAATGAAATTGTCAATAAAGCCCAACTTCATATTATGTGCGACTCCAACGGATTTCAAAGTTTCTGTTTTGAATCTTTGATTGTCCGAATTTACAATTGACAGTGATGCAAGCAATAGTGAGGTTTGACTTGATCTTTAATTAAACAATATGGTAGTTCACTATTGTTACTAGCAATAATAAGTAAAAACTATTCAAATTGCTCATGTGAGAAAAGCCAAGCAATTTTCTCCACAAGGAGCAAAAACATTAAAATAAAATTAGAAAACAGTAATGCTACACAAACTACACTAATCACGTATTTGTACTATCATTTGTATCACATCTTTAATAGAGGAAGTGCCCACCAACATATGTATTTCTCATCTCTAGTAAAGAGATAATACAAATTTCCTACTTTATAGGCAAACAATTTTCTACATTAAAGTCAAGTCGTCAATTATACTCGTCCACCAAATCATGTCGCCAATGATAAAATTAATCAAAACATAAATAAAAAAAAAGAAAAAATAATTGAAATTCCAAGATTCCCTTTCGTTTACTACTAGCATTTGTGCCCGCACGATGCCGCGGGATGTAAAACTATGTTATACGTATGAAATATATTAAAATCTATTTACATCCACAACAGAATCAAAAAGTCATCCAAAGTGTTTTTAGAGATCACAAAATATAAATGTCGTGTAAATGTAGAAAATCCTAAATGCATTTGGGCACACATACCCTGGTATGGTAGAACCAAAATAATATAAAGTGGCTCATCCATATTTTTCCATGTACATTATGAACCGCTTATTATCCAAAATATTGTAGCAACATTCATACAATGGATTCATTAGATTGGCTGATCAATCAACTTTCCAAAAAATTGACCACAATACAATAGTATGTGATCTCACATCCCTAGTTGCTCATCCCTATATATGCAACAAAATAGCTATACAACTCCATCATCGCAAGTGCTCACATCATCTTTCATTGCATCCCTGAAGAGAACAGTGATTCAAAAATGCATTTGGCTCAATGTAAATACAACCTGATCTAACCATATTGTGCAAAAGGAACTCAAGTCCGACACATATAAATTACTCCTTTCCATCAAACCTGATGAAATTTAGTTTAGTGCTCTACAAAAATCAAATTAGCATTAGGGGTGGGTTCGGTTCTAATCGGTTCGGTTTTTTGCCAAAATCAAAATCGAACCGAAATTTCGGTTCGGTTCATTATTTTTTCGATTTGGTTTTTTCCGGTTCGGTTTCGGTTTTTTTTTATTTTTTTTTCAAAAATTGAAATCTTAAATTTTAACATCTCCAACACAATCATAACATAAATATTCCAACTAGAATCAAAGACAATGAAAGTAAACATTTAAAGTTCAACTAGAATTATAACATAAAGGTTTTTTTTTATAATATTTTGGGTTTAAAGTTTAACTGTAAATAGATTTTTTTTTAGAAAAGTAAAATTTTCTACCATTTTCTTCACACCTCAACTCTTAACTATGAATAATATAAAGAGCTAGTATAGATTGGTGGACGTGAGATGAATTATTTTATCATGATAGTACGTACAATGAGAGCATTAGGCTTACAAATTGGGTTTAAAAAATAATACCCAAGACAAATAATTAAATAAATAAAATTAAAAGATATTAATTTAATTAATTCGGTTCGGTTCGGTTTCTAGACCACTAAAATCAAACCGAACAAAAAGAATTCGGTTCGGTTCGGTTTTTTCAATTCGGTTCGGTTTTTTCGCTCGGTTCGGTTTTTTCGATTTCGGTTCGGTTCGGTTTTCGGTTTTTTTTTGGTTTTCGGTTTTTTGAACCCACCCCTAATTAGCATCATAAATTGGCAAAAGGGAAACAAAAACTTAAATCGCTCAAAAGGAATAATCAAGAACTAAAAGCCCAATAAGACCTCAAAAGTTCTTTAGACACAATTAACCAATCAAATTCCAAAAAGCCCAGTACAACTAATAAAAACATCACATTCAAGACTTTACACCTGATGATTGGTTCTACTGGAAAATTTAGCACAGCGAAAGAAAGAAAAAATCTTGCAGTTATATACACACACGTATACAAAGTATACCATTGCAATACAAAGATGCTAACCTGAGAAGACGACTTCGTGTTCATTTGGAAGTTGAAGTCGACTATTGGGTGCTCTGCGTTCAGAGCTTCAATGGAACATTGGTGGTCACCAACTCTCCTCCCTGCCCTGATCCCGACTCATGTCTTCTCCTCGCATGCAGAGGCGGATCCACAGAGGGACCTGGGAGGTCCTAGGACCCCTCGGCGATCCTAAAATGCTGCTATAAATTTTTCGGGGGACCCCTCAACGAGAACATGAGGTCTGTGCTGCAGGTTGTAGCTTGCAACGGAGAAGAAGACAGCGGGGCTGCGGGGGAGAAGAAAGAAACAGGGTTTTTCAAAAAATTGGTCCAAAACGTAGTGTTTTGGCCAATTTGTTTATTTTTATTTTTTTTAAAAAAGCCAATGAGACAAACTATGCCGTTTGTCAATTGTCCATGATTCCATATGCCTAGCCCCACATGGGCCATCTTTTCCGAGAGTCACTTTCCTTTCCCCATTTCGTTCCTCTGCTTTTCCCCCTAATCCCCATCTTTCTTATATTCATCCAAAACCCTAAATTTCTAATCCACCCAATCCCATATTATAATTACATTACTCCAATAACATACCTCCACTTGTTTCAATTCTCCAAGCCACCATTATTTGGTTCAAAATTCAAATAATTTTTTTGATATTCTAATCTAATTTCAATTAAATTATATTAGATATTGGTGGAGATTTTTAGTCTATTATTGATATGATTGTTGATATGTTTTATGTTTGTATACTCATTTTATAATTGAAATTTAGATGGAATTTTTGTTTATTGGTTGATTGGTATATGGTGGAGAAAGGGTTGCATCGAACATTTGCATATGTATATTTGTTTGTTCAATTTGCTTTAGTTTTACCGGTTGCAACCGCTTCAGTGAGAGGGCATTTTCTGCTATGAATATCATTAAGGATCCACTTAACAACAAAATGGGAGATCAATGGTTGAGTGACAGCTTAGTTGTTTACATTGAGAAAGATGTTTTTTCATGTATTGTTAATGAAGCTATCATGGAACATTTTCAGACTATGAAACCTCGTCGTGGACGTTTGAATTAGGATTTTATAGCTTATAATGTTGTTTTGCACATGATTTTTGAATGAAATGTATTATATTTAACTTTTCAATGTTATTTTTATTTATAATTTTTTTTACCTTTATTATTGGGACCCCTCGAGTTTAAAATTTTGGATCTGCCACTGCTCACGACCTGATTCACAGTGACGCCGTTGGATTGCAGCTGGGAGTGGGTCGGGACGGTGCCGTTTCCGGTATGGACTTCGTCATCTTCGGAATCGATGGTAGAGACTGGAAGGTAGAAATTGGCGGCGCAGGTTGGGAAGGTGCTTGAAACCTTCAGATTTGAGGAGGAGGAGGAGTTGGCGTAGGGGATGCTACTCTGGGAACAGGGTGCACTGGTTGCAGAGGATGAACTAGGGAGGTGGGGTGAGGTAGAAGCTCAGTTTTTTTTTTTTCAATTATAATTTTTTTTTGAAATTTTAATTTTCACGTGACCCCTTGACACGTGGCGTCCAGTCATTATTTACATGGATGTCATCAGTTAACGGAAGACTTAACAACCAGACTAACGGATGTATGAGACTGTCCCAAAATTAACACTTTAGGTATGACTCTGGAACGAAAAAAACTTCATGTACCAAATGTTGAAAACTACGAAACTTGAAGGTAGTAAATTGAGATTTACCCTAAAATTAAATATAAATAGTACTTGACGAAAACTAGTCGCACGATGTATGATGAACATAAATGATTGGAGGATTTGACGAGGATCTTCTCTCAAGGATAAAAAGCACCAGCCATAGGAAGGCTAGAAACAAAGAAAAAAAAAAGTTTTAACGAAACACTCATGATATTGTTCACTTTTATGAAAATGACATTTTTACTATAAAAAGTTATTCCTGGTATTATTTACTTACAACATTTTTTTGTCATTTGAATTAAAACTCAAAATTTTCAAATTATTTTTGTTAATTTTCTTTCAGAAAAAAGACCAAACATTGTTCAAAGAGGGTCAGAGGTTCTAAAGGGATTCAATAATTAATGAATAATGCTTTCACGGTGCAATGACAGGATTCAATAATCAAGTATTACAAAGGATTCGAATTTTTTCCCTTCAGGACTTGTCCCCTCCTTTTATTCGGAGCCATTAGCCTTTTATTTTGAGCCATTCACAGCATTTTAAGGTTACTTCAAAGTTCAAGACCACGAAAAAAATACCCACTAATAAGAAGGTATGACCCACAAAGTGGCTAATGATGAGGAGAGGGGGGAGCTAGGAATTAACCATTAACTAAAGTGTACCACGCTTGAATTTAACTGAGGTTCGCGTGATGGACGAGTTTCATGTTATGTATTCACTAATGTCAGATGAAGTTTTCTTTTAGAAATGTTTGACTAATGTTAGATTTTGTATGTGCATTTCAGATTATATGTACGCTTAAACTTACTTTCGTCTTCAATTATTACAAGATAATTTTTTGTTTGTTCGATTACATAGAAACTCATAGCATTGCCCTACACAATTTTTCCTTAAACATTGCATATTCCTTACTTGATAAATCATTTGCTTATGAATTTGTTGCTTTTGTAGATACTTGGAGCTTTTTGGTATTTCCTTTCTATTCAATGAGACATTATGCTGGCACAATACTTATGCAAAACATAGTCCAGATCCTATTGGGTGCATGAATACTTTCTACTGTGGGCATCAAATTACTAATTCGAGAAATATAGCATTTCTAAACGAGCATTTTCCGTTAGATACTCCAGATAGTGTCTTACCTCCATTTAATTTTGGAATATTTCTTGATTTCCTTAAGAATCATAACTTAGACCATATAAGGTTCAAAAAGAGGTTCTTTTACTCCTTCTGGTGGGGCTTGTGAAATCTAAGGTACTGTGTATCCATCGACAATCAACAATTTAAAAAAAAAAAATATGTAACAAATATAATTTTTGGGTTATCTAATTCGGCAACATTGTCTATTATTTTTCAGTAATTTTTGGACGAATCTGACAACAATTACTTACGTGTGGGAAAACTTGTTTGCGATTCTCATTTCTGTCGTTGGCTTGCTACTGTTTTTATATCTCATTGGAAACGTGCAGGTTGTTATATTGAATCTCGCTGTACTTTTAACTTTCACCAATTTGCCATGTTTAGGAGTTTTTTTTTTTCTTCTTTGTCAAACCATGTTTAGGAGTTGGAGCCGCAGAGATCATTCTTCGAGTATATTAAGTAATTGTTTGATTTGTGGCGTGACAGACTTTTATGCAGATGGAAGCTACAAAAACAGAGGAGAGGAGACAAAAAGCAGAGGAAGAAGAGGAGACGAAACAGAAGATTTCGATGAAGATGCTAGATGTAGGCAGGTGGATATCCAACCATAAGTTCCCTGGTGATGTCAAGAAAGAGATCATGGATAGCATAGCGGATATATTGAAAAAAGACAAAGATGCTGATATCCACAAGCCATTCCTTATTCTTCCCTGGCAAACCAAAGGATCTGTTAAACGCCATCTTTTCAGGGATACAATAAAAAAAGTTATGTTCTTCAAAACTCGATCTCTCTCCATCTATTTGTTGCATCCATTTTCACTGCAATGTTGTTCTGACGATATATGTATGTCCATGCGCGCTCATGTGTATAGGTAAATAGGCTTAAGCACATGGATGAAAAAGCGTTGATGTTGATTTGCGACCATCTAATGCCAGTGACGTACACGTACGGTGAGAACAGCTTCTTTTTTCGAATGGGAGATCCACTCGATTGCATGATGTTTATTATCCAAGGAACAATGTGGACCTACGGGTCGAGTGATAATCAACTTGGGAAAGGAGTCTCATCAATGGCCATCCAGCGCCTCGGGAAAGGTTCCTTTTATGGGGAGGAGCTTCTCGATTGGGCATCAGACTGTTTCATCGAAGTTCCAGTCTCCAGCAAACATGTCAAAAGTCAGACAGAAGTGGAAGCATTTGTGCTCATGGCCAAGGACTTGGAAACTGTAGTCTCCAGATGCTCACTACAGTGGGGGAACCGCAAGAACAAATCTCAAGTGGTAAAGGAAATGGATGCAGCTTCTACCATAGCAAAAGTATTCCGTCGTCATAGAAAGCAATCTAAACTTTATATATAGAGTGCTTGATGTTAGATATGTTTTGAGATAAATACGAAGAAGACCTTAGCACCAGTGGTTTATTGTGGTTTACAAACTTAGGCTTCTTCTATTTCACACGATGAAATAGTCGTTAAAGCCGAACCCCATTTTATGCGAGAATTCAAAGAATTTCAGATGTTTTGAATCTTTCATTGGCCGAATTTACAATGGGCAGCGATGTGATATTGAGGTTTATTTAATCTTTTTACTTAAACAATATTGTAGTTCACCATTTCTATGCCGACACGGAAGTCCACAGTTCAAAGCCGTTCTTATGTTTTCAGTGGCCTAAGACCAGAAAGTAAAATGGAGCCCTTTCCGACACAATAATTCTAAAATAAAAAAAAATGTACAATTTTTTTCGATATAACTCTTTTCTGGGCTTAAAACCATTTGTTTGATTAAAATAAGGTTTTTTTTTTATTTTTTATTTTAGTCCTTCAATAAGATTGAAAATTGATAAAAATCTGGTGTTAGATTACATATTGATTATAGTCTCTTGATGTGTCCTTAATTCAAATTAATTAATGTGTTTTTTATTCAATGTCTCCCATTAAATATTGAAATTCATTAATATAAACATTTTAATTTATTTTTTGACCAAAAAAAGTTTTTTTA
Organism: Cotoneaster glaucophyllus; assembly: GCA_036320875.1. Taxonomy (NCBI): domain Eukaryota; kingdom Viridiplantae; phylum Streptophyta; class Magnoliopsida; order Rosales; family Rosaceae; genus Cotoneaster; species Cotoneaster glaucophyllus. The sequence continues at coordinate 29,147,905 of CM070070.1, read as the reverse complement.
ATTTATTAGTGTAAGATCCCACATCGCCCAGGAGTATGGATCCTGTAAGTCTTATATGTATATTCTCATCTCTACCTAGCACGAGGCCTTTGGGGAGCTCACTGGCTTCGGATTCCATTGGAACTCCGAAGTTAAACGAGTTCGCACGAGAGCAAACCATGATGGGTGACCCACTGGGAAGTTCTGCTCACGTGAGTTCCTAGAAACAAAGCCGTGAGAGTGTGGTCGGGGCCCAAAGCGGACAATATCGTGCTACGGCAGAATCGAGCCTCAGATGTAGTGGCTGCCCAGGTCGGGAATGTGACAATTTTGTATCAGAGTCAATCCCTGACCGGAAGTGTGCCGACGAGGACGTCGGGCCCCTAAGATGGGTGGATTGTAAGATCCTACATCACCAAGGGGATGAAAACTGTAAGCCTTATATATATATTCTCATCTCTACCTAGCGAGAGACCTTTTGGGAGCTCACTGGCTTCGGACTCCATCGGAACTCCGAAGTTAAGCAAGTTCGCGCGAGAGCAATCCCATGATGGGTGATCCACTAGGAAGTTCTGCTCGCGTGAGTTCCCAGAAACAAAACTGTGAGGGTGTGGTCGGGGCCCAAAACGGACAATATCGTGCTACGATGGAGTCGAGCCCGGGTTGTGGTGGAGCCTGGGTTGAGATGTGACAATTAGTTTTATTTAGCATTCTTCAAACTTAAAAGACCTAATTAATGTACCTAAATGTTAGTACCGAAATATTAGTATCAAAATGTATTATATTGAATTAATGTACCAAAATTTAGTACCGAAATGTATTATATTGAATTAATATATCTAAATGTGTGTACCGAAATGTATGCACCGAAATATGTGTATCTAAATGTTTGCACCTAAATGTATGCTCCAAAATGTATTATTATGAATTTAATGTACCTAAATGAAGAAGACAAGGTACATCAAAATATATTGTATGACAAAAATTAGTTTATCTAATGTTTACAACAAAATATATTACAATGAATGAAAAAAAAATAGAATTATAATGAAATATAATAAATACATTAAAACTAGGAAGAAAGATAGAAATAATTAAAACATCAAAATATAATTAATAAATGAGGTGATTAATGTGTCAAGGGACTAAAATAAGATTTTGATCTTACTGATGATTTTAGTCTAAAAGTCATCTTTACCAAGAATTAAAATGAAGTTTTCTATATATAAGACTCTTCTTCTAGTATTTCAAGAGTCAAAATCATCAGGCGTACATTTTTCAAAATCAAGCATTTACAACATATGTTTCTCAATTCACAAGATTGACAATCCAACCTTTCATGTGTCACAGCCGTCGGCCAAAAATAAATTTTCACCAACTTCAATAGAATTATCTCTTTCTTAGTTTCTGATATCATAAAAGAACAAAAACTAAAGTAGGAACTTATTTGAAGGGAGATTGAGAAGGAGAGAATGGAAAAGAAAAAAAAATTTATAAGCCGTGAATATAAACACATCAAAACTACAAATATGAATACTACATATGAGATATGTAATTTTAAATAGTGAAATCCAGGAACGGGATTTCACATTTTATATTAAGGAGAAGCCGGAGTTCGGCTAAGTCACACAATGGGTAACCTAATTTGGTATCGAATTCGCCATTTATGAGATTCGAATCTAAGACCTCTCACTTACAAATAAAGAGGAGTATAACTAGACCGTAGTATTGAATGGCCCCACCCAATTAGTGTAGATACTATCGTTTGTTCCAAAAAAAAAAAAGGTTAGGGAAATATTTGGAAAAGACTTCAACAAGTTCTTTGTGAACATGTACGAACAATGTTTAAACCCTAAATTCTAATTATTATTTTTTTATTTATAATAAAATTGAATCCGAAAAAATGTTCTCTTCCACATGACAAATAATATCTCACACTTGCCATCTTTACTTTTTTGACTATTGAATATATATATATATAAGCACAATAGATTAATAGAGGTGTAAAAAATTTCAAAAATATGTATGTTTATCATTTAGCTTAGGAATCCGTTAACTGAAAAAACTTATAGTTCAAGTAGTTAAAAAGTTTATCTTATCTCTACACTAGAGATTTTGTGTTCGAGTCTTCTTCCCCAATTCTTCTATCGTTTGGTATTTGTGGGGTGTGTGTGGATATCTAATCACCTGGCAAGGCTTAGGCCAGCAAGTCATTGTTGATCGTTTAAAAAATTGGGCTATTTTTGAACAGTGGGTTTACTCTTTTGTATATTTAGGCGCATTTAAAGAGACAACGACGGGCCCAAGCCAGAAAATAAAAAAGAAAAATACACGCAGAGCTGAATGAGATGAGATGGGGCGAGAAGACAAAAGCCAACAGTGTTCGTCGTCGTCCAGTCCAACCAGCAGCTGAAAAGTCAACAAAAATGGCGGTTGGTCTCAGAAACATACGGTGCTCGTCCTCGTTCGATGAATGCAGCGGAGCTACTATGTCTGCCGCCGTGTGTGCCGCTCATCGAGGGACCGAGAAAACCAACTCCAACACTGAAAACCCCGGTACCGACGCGAGGTTTAATTTTTAATTTTTATCAGCGGTATCTTAATTAAACTACTCCTTCCTGCAACTTGCATTTTCACAATAACAATAATTAGTTCTTTGCGTGTTCTGGTTAGTGATTAATCACCATATGTTAACGACGTGGATTCGGATTAATTATCATGTTAACGACTTGGATTCGGATTGATTATCATATGTTAACGACTTGGACTTGGATTAATTATGATATGTTAACGACTTGGATTAATTATGATATGTTAACGACTTGGATTTGGATTAATTATGATATGTTCACGACTTGGATTATCATATGCTCCTATATGTTCTTGGTGCATATATAGTGGTTGCTAAGTGTGAATCCAAACAGGGGTAGGAGTGAGTATTTTCTGCTAATCAAAGGCTAGATGTCTTCATCAAATGCCAGTTTAATCTGCATTTCTGACATGAAGGTTGTTATTTAGTATTATTTAATTTGTAAGGTTTGCATAATTTGTTTGGTAAAACAACAAGTGCATTACAAAAAGACTAGGGATTAAAGAAAATTAAGAACCTTGGTCAATACTACCTGCAGCTAAGTCATTATAATAAAGGAACTTAAACAGCTCGTCTAAACGAAACACTAATTAGTCCAGACCCGCTGCATATTAATAAGTAGTAACTTTGATTTGTTTTCGAAACGGGATTTTTCTGGATCGATAACATCATCATTTGCATGAAGCATCTAGTATCTGCTGCAGAGAATGATACCAAACTTTGGTTTCTGCCACTTGAATGCGCTGTCTCTCTCTCTACTTGATCTACCTTGTAAACTGAAAGCCTCCTGAACTTAGCCATTCAGGTCTCGTTGCTGTAAGCTTCCATGTAGCTTAACACTTTCTCTCTCTCTCTAATCTCTCACAATTTGTTTTTACCGTCAGTATAGCAGGGAATACTGAATCACTAATCATCGCAGAGTATCATAAACTTGATTGTGTAGTTATTACTTCTTTACCTTAAAGACTGCAATTTTTTTTTTCTGTCATTTTTTCAAATATAAGTTTGTATCAAACACTGTGACTCATATCTGTACTGGTTTTGGCTGGTCAAAATACTTCATCGATCAAATGGCTGTGATTATGATCCATGCACAAGTTTCACTTACATGTTGCGTTGGGACAGTTTAAGTCAGTTGTGTTTCAATATCACCTAACGCTTTCAAATCACTACTACAAAAAGGGCTTATAGTGTCAGTTGTGGCGACGCTTTAATATAGTACAGTGACGCATAAGACAGAACCGACACTAAGTGAACATGACGTCGCTTTTAATCCGACGTAAACAACTAGCGTCGCTTTTAAACGACGTAAGAATTTAAAATAGTGTCGCTTTTAAGAGCCAGAAAGTATGAGCGTCGCTTTTAATCCGACGTAATATTTTAATGTCACTTTAAAGCGACGTAAGAGTTCATTCAGTGTCGCTTTTAAGCGACATAAATTATGAGTGTCGCTTTTAGGCGATACTAACTATTGTTTTAAATTATTTTAAATCCTGCGTCGGTTCTGAGCGATATAGATTTTAGTTTTTTAAATATTTTGAAACTTAGTGTCGGTTCTAAACGACAGATTAAACCTCTTTATATATTCTCTCCCCCGTGTTTTATTCTTCCTCTCTTGCATTTTACTTGTTCGCTCTTCCAATTTACAAATCCTCCCCGTGTTCTCTCTTGCACTTCTTTGTTCTTCCAACTTCTTGTTCACAAAAGTAAGTTTTTTTTGCTTCTATATTTTTATTTTCTCATCTTATTTTTAATTTTTGTTTATAATTTATTTTTGCAGGGAATTTATCGAGCTAGTTGAGTACATAAAGAATTGGTGGACGACGGATTCTTCCATAATTTAGGTTTCTATGACTAAATTCTTTAATTTTTAAATTGTATAAGACACAAGTTTATTTATTTAAAAATTCTAATTTAAGTGCTTAGATAAATTTCTACTATTTTTGTTAAATTAATAAATATTTAGTTGAATTAGTTAATTTTGTCACTTGAATTGTTATGAGAAAATGAAAATGAATAATATTTATATGCATTTATGTTAAATTCAAAATATTAAATATAACATAAACTTGTAATATTTAGTAATATAAGAATATATTATGTTAATTTAATTTGTTTTGCACTCTAATTGTTATTTTAATTTGTTGTTATTTTAATTTGTTTTTTTTGTTATTTTGATAACTTTGATAACTTTTGGTTGTTATTTACTTAAATGGTAATATGAGCATAGTTTTGATAATTTTTAGTTGTTATTTTAATTTGTTTTTACTATAATAGATGTTGAAAATTAAAAGATTGCAATCGTGTTAGAGTTCGAGGGTTGAAAGATGGAAATTACACAAATTTATTTATTTAAAAATTCTAGTTTAAGTGCTTAGATAAATTTCTACTTTTTTTGTTAAATTAATGAATATTTAGTTGAATTGGTTAATTTTGTCACTTGAATTGTTATGAGAAAATGAAAATGAATAATATTTGTAAGCATTTATGTTAAATTCATAATATTAAATATAACATAAACTTATAATATTTAGTAATATAAGATTATATTATGTTAATTTAATTTGTTTTGCACTATAATTGTTATTTTAATTTGTTGTTATTTTAATTTTTTTTGTTGTTATTTTGATAACTTTGATAATTTTTGGTTGTTATTTCCTAGAATGGTAATATGAGCATAGTTTTGATAATTTTTAGTTGTTATTTTAATTTGTTTTTATTATAATAGGTGTTGAAAATTAAAAGATTGCAATCGTGATAGAGTTCGAGGGTTGAAAGATAGAAACTGAAAATTCTAGTAGTTATGCCTACATGATAGGGATTGAAAGATTGTAGGCATCTTAGTGTCAACATAATATTTTACCCTCGTAAAGTGGTAAAATATGGATAAGAGTTGGTTGACGATACCCCGAAATTTTGAAGCGTATACAGCTGGAATTAATTCGTTTTTGGATCAAGCAGTTGCAAATGGTGTTGGTTCTGATAAGGTCAGATGTCCTTGCAAAAGATGTTGTAATCGATATACTTTTGTTAGGAACACTATTGTTGAGCATCTCATATTGTATGATATGGATAAAAATTATAAAAATGCTTGGTGGCGACATCATGGCGAGCAAAATATTGGAGAGCAAAATGTGGTAATTGAAGAAGAAGAGACAGGAGATGAGGTGATTGGCATGCATGATTTTATTAATAATGTATTTGTCCAACCATTAGCAGAAGAAGGTGATGGGCCGTCTACTGAGCCCCCTATTGGGGAAGGGCGCCCAGAAGAGGTGGCGACTTTTTTTAGGTTGCTTGAAGAGGCAGATCAAGATTTGTGGCCAGGTTGTAAGGAGTTTAAGAAATTGGAAGCAGTTGTAAGACTGTATCAGATCAAGTGTTTAGCAGGAATGCCAGATGAGATCTTCACCACTTTACTGGAGTTAATTAAAAGAATGTTGCCTGAAGGGGATTGTTTGCCTGAATCCTGTTATAAGGCAAAAAAACTTATAAATGACTTGGGTCTGTCGTATGTGAAAATTGATGCATGTCCCAATGATTGCATGATTTATTGGAAAGATACTTCAGATTTGACCGTATGCTCGGTTTGTGGTAAATCAAGATACAAAATTACCAACGCAGAGGATAGCTCAAGAAAAAAGATCGCAGCTAAGGTTATGTGGTATTTTCCTTTAAAACCACAATTGCAACGATTTTTTATGTCGAAGCATATGGCTAAACATATGAGGTGGCACGCAACTGAATGTCCCAAGGATGAGTTTATGAGACATCCTTCAGATTCTCCTGCATGGAAGCATTTGGATAATTTATATCCGGATTTTGCGTCAGAAATTCGAAATGTCCGATTAGGGTTGGCCAGTGATGGATTTAATCCTTTTGGATAAATGAGGAATGACCATAGCACATGGCCGGTGGTGCTTTCTATTTACAATTTGCCGCCTTGGATGTGCATGAAGCAACCAAATTTGTTGTTGTCTCTGTTAATACCAGGACCGCGCAGTCCTGGTAAAGAGATTGATGTATACATGCGTCCATTAATTGATGAGCTGAATGAGTTGTGGGAGGTGGGCACTCCCACTTATGATGCGTATTCTAACCAAAGGTTTACAATGAAGGTTGCCGTCTTATGGACTATAAGTGATTTTCCGGCTTATGGAATGTTATCGGGATGGAGAACACATGGCTATAAAGCCTGTCCACATTGCATGCATGATAAAGAATCTATTTACTTGTCGGCGAGTCGTAACATTTGTTATATGGGGCATCGACGCTTTCTTGAAGATAATCATAGGTTTCGAAGGCAATCAACAACTTTTAATGGTCGTCGAAAGCATCGTAGTGCACCAAGACAGTGGACTGGTTTACAATGTCTCGAAGAACTTTCTACATTGAGATTTACTTTCGGAAAACCAAACAAAGATGCTTCAGTTGGGCAACGTAGAAGAAGAACTTCGAGCAGTACAAGTAGTAACAGTCAGTGGAAGAAGAAATCTATTTTTTATGAACTACCTTATTGGAGGCATCTGTTGATTAGACACAATCTTGATGTTATGCATATCGAGAAGAATATCTGTGACAGTGTGGTGGGAACATTGCTAGATATAGAAAAGTCTAAAGATGGATTGGCTGCACGTGCAGATCTTGAATTCTTGAACATAAGACGTAGTCAACACCCACGTAGAGAAGGAAATAGAACATTTCGACCTCCAACATTGTTCATGTTGAAAAGAGAAGAAAAAACTGCGTTTTGCAAAGTGTTGTCTACTATTCGGGTCCCCGATGGATATTCATCAAATTTGTCACGATGTGTGCACGTGAATGAACGAAAAATACATGGGTTGAAAAGTCATGATTGCCATGTTTTAATGCAGCAATTACTCCCGCTTGCAATACGCCCGATTTTGCCTAAAGCTGTTACTGTGGTATTATTGGAGTTGAGTGCAATTTTCAGACAGTTGTGTAGTAAAAAGGAGTCTGAGGAAGGATTCAAGCAACTGAATTCAAGAATTGCCTTGACATGATGTCAACTTGAAAAAATATTCCCTCCCGCATTTTTTGATATAATGGTGTACCTCCCAGTTCACTTGGCAGATGAAGCAGCTCTTGCAAGGCCTGTTCAATATAGATGGATGTATCCAATTGAACGGTAATGAATAAATTTTTATAATTTTTTTACAATTATAGTCGTAACTTCTATTAATAATTATAATATTTTGTATTTCGTTTTCTATTTGTAGGTATTTGCAAACACTGAAGCGCTATGTTCGTAATAAGGGTCGTCCCGAAGGTTCTATTGCTGAAGCATATTTGGTGGATGAGTGTTTATCCTTCTGTTCCATGTATCTTAGAGACGTTGAGTCTCGTCGTACCCGTAGAGGCCGAAATGAAGATGGTATTGGACGTGGAGTATCTGGTGGGTTATCAATTTTTGACTCGAAATGATGTTATATGGGTTCAGGAGAAAATGTGGAGCTCGATCTAAATGTTCTTGATCAGTGCCATAAATACATTCTAAATAATTGTGATGAAGTTGGCCCATTTAGAAGGTAAGAACGTTTAATCATACATCTTAATGTTTTATTAGTTTTCTTAACTTTGAAAAATTAATTATCTAAATTTGGACATAATTGTCTAGGCAACATGAGGAATTCTTGAAAACTAAACATTGTCGAGAAAGGTTAACTATGCGACAAATTAAGGAGCTAAGCAAGAAAGAATTTCCATAATGGTTCAAGCAACATGTGAGTTGATATAACAATAACATTATTTATTTATTGTTTTGCATTTTAATTATAACATGTTTATAGTTATTCTGTCAATTTTTATCTACGTACTTATTACAGATGAATTCAAGATGTCATGCTAATGACACGTTGATATCTCAAGACTTGCATTGGCTACCTAATTATCCTAGCAGGGTTGTGAGTAGATATAAAAGTCACATTGTTCATGGGTTTAGATTTCGTACAAAATCTGTGGATGATAAGCATAAGAATCAAAATTGTGGTGTCTTTGTACCTGCAAATGTTCATGGAGCAATTGGGCAAGAGAATTGTTATGGCAGAGTTATGGATATGCTCGAGGTTAAATATTGTGGTCCTACTGAGGCAGGAGATAGGGGTCGAGCAGTGATGTTATTTAAGTGCGAATGAGTTAATAGTGAAAGTCCACGTGGAATGAAGACTAATCAATATGGATTTAGTATGGTGAATTTCAATCAATTGGGATTTAAAGAGGATCCTTTCATATTAGCATCACAAGCATTACAAGCATTTTACGTGGAGGACACAATTGAAAAAGATTGACACGTAGTTGTTCGAACCCAACCGAGGGATTTGTTTGACGTATTGGAGGATAATGATGCAATTGATGATTATGCAATACCAAACTTAGATGACCGAATTCTTGATAATGAAAATTTCCATACAAGGGTTGGCGTGGAAGAAACTCCTTTTCTTGAATCATTACCGATGCCTACCGAGTTCCTTAATCATGCTATTGCCGACGAGGAGCTAACAGACGATGACAGGGAATAAGTGTATTAACTATTTTATGTTTTAATTAGACCATATTTTATGTTTTATATTCGTATGTTATGATATATTCTCATAAAATCATATTTCTGCTTTTTTATTAAGTATTATAAATGAGTTAAATTTTATTTATTAAGTATTATAAATAACTATTTTATGTTTTAATTAAATTTTTTTTTTTTAAATGCTTGTTTACTGTCGCTTTTAAGCGACGGCATACTTTTCCAGGTGTCAGAGGTTGCTTCAGTTAAAACCGACGCTACAGGAGATTATTCCGACGCAAATAATAGACAATCTCCATCCTCGATCCTTCCAAACTAAGTTGCATTCGAAGGCAACGAGATATGGATCCATTTGCATTGCTCCAAAACGTGTCTTTCAAGATATACAAGAACATTTGACCACCGCCAATGTCCCTCCTGACATAATTTCGAACATGAATCCCTACATGACCATTGTAGCGACGTCTTTCCAGAAATACCTTATGGCAAAACTGGCATTCATATTTCCCATCTTTAATTATCACACCATCACCAACAGTAGAACCAAGTCTATACTTCCTCGTAGTCCTTTGGTGAAGGGACAATAGATGCTGCAAATATGAATCCTTCTCATTAAAAGTCAAATTGCATTTGTGACATTCAAAAAGATCATGTATCTGAACCTCAGCAAGATTGTGCATGACTAGAGCAGAGCTGGAATTCACATCTTGCCTACGGTCTCCATGCTTATCAGCATGCTGCTGCACCCCAAAGAAAAATTGAAAAATCATCCAAGGTACAATAAACCACACAGCTGCACTAAAATATATAACTTACATTTTCAGTAGCCACTATGCACTCTTCCTGAACATTCTCACGCGCATGGCCACCATCTAGCGGTTGTGCATTATTGTGGTCGGTGAAGGAGTGCAGAAATGAAGAAACTTCCTTGCAGGTCAGAAATTGTTCTCCAGTAGGGCTGGAAAGTATAAGTAACTCGTAATGATGAGAAACACAAGAGAGAGAGGTGACTCCAAAATACAGGATATGAAGTAGAAGGAATACTGACATGAAACTATAAATAACCACCAGGCATCAGTTAACTGGTTACGAATTTTGTTTAGGTTATGAATTTTTTTTGGTCAATTAAATAGTTATGCATTTTGTTCAGGTTTTCAAAATATACAACACACTTTTCAATTTGGTTATTATTCCGACGCAAAGGTTCCTCAAACCGACGCAAGAGAGTAACTTTGTCAGTATAACGTTGGTTTTAGTCGACGCCATGTCAGGTTATTTTGACGCAACCCCCTGTCAATATACCGTTTAAGTTCTTCATCAAATCTTTTACGTGCACCTTCAGCATTCTTCAACCTTTCAGCAAGAGCATTTTTCTCCCTCACCAATTTCTGTCACAGTCATCCATTGCAGTTAAAAAAGGGTATGTCTTGGTAGAAAAGCAAAGACAAAAACATCAAACAATGAAATTATCATAAACAAGGGTCACATAAATATGCACATACCACACATTACCACATAAATATGCATATACCACACATTACCACATAAATATTACTTCAAAACATTAAAACACATTTTTCGTTTAAGTACTACATCTACACTCGAAAATAAAAGCCTAATAAAAAAAAAAATTCATACACAACTAATCTATTACAAATATTAAATGTGCAAGGATATTACAAATATTACTTCAAAACATTATATATATATATATAACTATATTATATAGTTATTATAGTTTTTAGGGATATAAAATTGTTAAATTAATATATATAATTATTATAGTTTATTCATACTTTCATTAAGTATAACATAAGATTTTGATGTATCCACTATTGTAAATATTTAAAATTGAAGATCGAGTTCATTCATTGTATTCATATAGGGTCAAGGAGTGTAGCTGTAAAAAATTATCAAAATCGGAGTTAAAATAACCGTTAAATCGTGATTTTTCGTTTATAACCGTCGAAAAGTTTTGTCCCGTTACTTGATCTCTGCATGTTTTTGTTTTTTTGCAATTTTTGGCGTATGCGATCTCGAAGTATATACAAACATGTTTGACAGTTGGATCGTTGAAACTAGTTTCGTAGAATGCGTATCCCGTCAAAACAATAGATTCACTAATACTTAAGAGTTTATTCATACTTTCATTAAGTATAACATAAGATTTTGTGGTATCCACTAGTGCAAATATTTAAAATTGAAGATCGAGTTCATTCATTGTATTCATATAGGGTCAAGGAGTGTAGCTGTAAAAAATTATCAAAATCGGAGTTAAAATAACCGTTAAATCGTGATTTTTCGTTTATAACCGTCGAAAAGTTTTGTCCCGTTACTTGATCTCTGAATGTTTTTTTTTTTTGCAATTTTTGGCGTATGCGATCTCAAAGTATATACAAACATGTTTGACGGTTGGATCGTTGATACTAGTTTCGTAGAATGCGTATCCCGTCAAAACAATAAATTCACTAATACTTAAGAGTTTATTCATACTTTCATTAAGTATAACATAAGATTTTGTGGTATCCACTAGTGCAAGTATTTAAAATTGAAGATCGAGTTCATTCATTGTATTCATATAGGGTCAAGGAGTGTAGCTGTAAAAAATTATCAAAATCGAAGTTAAAATAACTGTTAAATCGTGATTTTTCGTTTATAACCGTCGAAAAGTTTTGTCCCGTTACTTGATCTCTGAATGTTTTTTTTTTTTGCAATTTTTGGCGTATGTGATCTCGAAGTATATACAAACATGTTTGACGGTTGGATCGTTGAAACTAGTTTCGTAGAATGTGTATCCCGTCAAAACAATAGATTCACTAATACTTAAGAGTTTATTCATACTTTCATTAAGTATAACATAAGATTTTGTGGTATCCACTAGTGCAAATATTTAAAATTGAAGATCGAGTTCATTCATTGTATTCATATAAGGTCAAGGAGTGTAGCTGTAAAAAATTATCAAAATCGGAGTTAAAATAACCGTTAAATCGTGATTTTTCGTTTATAACCGTCAAAAAGTTTTATCCCGTTACTTGATCTTTGAATGTTATTTTTTTGCAATTTTTGGCGTATGCGATCTCGAAACATATACAAACATGTTTGACGGTTGGATCGTTGAAATTAGTTTCGTAGGATGCGTATCTCATCTTTCCCTCTCTTTTTTGTTTCATTTTCTTATCATTTTCTTTTTTCCCTCCCTTTATTTTATTTTATTTTTTTGAAAACTTTTTCCCTCCCTTTTTCTTCAGGAATTGCCAGAAGAAAAAACTACGATAAAAATCATATATAACAAGTCCTTGGTTACATGACTTCATAATTATTACACCGAAACATTATGATAATAATTAATTCGTTTCATGTAGATCCTTCGTGATTTTTTTCTTTTTGTTGCATAAAAGAGATGCCATTTAATGAAGAAGGATGAAATTCTCATGGATTCATGGTTCAAAAATGCTCATTCAATTCGTTTACCGGAAAAGATTTGGGAATTGAATTCCTCATTTCCTGCTCCAAGTCCTAATAAACGACTGTGTATTAAAAGCTTCTCTAACTGTGTGAGACGTTTGTCTCAATGTGTGCCATTGCAGAGAAACAAGAGGGACTCAGACACAACACATTTCTCCCTCTCCCTCTCTCTCTCTCTATCTCTCTCTCTCTCCCTCTCTCGTGGTTGAGACAGCAAAGTTGTGCTTGTGGTGTAGATATAAAATCAAATTTTTATTCATGCACATTCAGTTATGCAATAATCTAAATAAAGTTGGAAGCTTTCTGTTAGGTAAGAGAGATTATGTCCGCAGCAAGAAAACCCAGTTCACCAAAACTCTTTAAGTTGTTTTAAAGTATCATATTCAACGAATAGGGCTATTTTTTAGCCCCATCAATAAGTTATTATTTTAATTGAATTAATATGATTGATTGAATTAAACTATCATATTAAAATAAGATTTTCGGACATATTTTAAGTGTCACTTGTCACTAAATGAATAAGCCTCCGGATTTCTTTTCTTTATATAATGAAAGGAATGTGAAAAAGTGGTGAATGTTGCAGTCCTATTGGAATAGGAATGTGATTGTGTAAATCCTAGTAAATATGGGAATGTATCTTATATTCCTATTAGGAGTAGATTACCTATTAAATGTTGTAATCATAAAGGGAAAGGTATTTAGCCTTTCTACTACTATAAATAAAGGCACAATGGGGTGAGATAACACACACCCACAATTACACATCTCTCTCTTCTCTCTCAATCTTGCCGCACCCTCTCTCTCTTTTGGCCTCCATAATTGTTTCAGTAAATTATGCCTACAACACGTTATCAGCACGCTCTTGACGCTGCGCTAAAGAGAGTTTATTCTTCAATCAGGGGAGTATTACGTTTTAATCATTCTTTTTATGATTAATTTATTGTTTTATTAAATTGATCTACATGCCATTGATTCAATTTAATTTTTCTATGTTGACCGTGATACAACGCATTGGAGATGCTATTCCGGCTTTCTGCGAAGGAACTTTTACAAATTCAAAGGCTTTTGTTGTTTTCTGCTACTCAGGTACGCTTTAAATAAAGTAAGATATTTGAAACGACCCATGAAGCATGAAAACATTCCCCATGATGTATGAACCCCCTATGTTTACATTTTCCTTCCGATATATATATTCTCTATGTTCATATATATATTTGTTTCATGCATCACGCAATAATTGCTATGTGGAATTTGTGAGTCAAAGTATAAAAATAAATTAGAAGCAAGTTAGGGTTTTCCTAAAACCCTAAGGGAATTGAAAAAAAAAAAAAAATGGGAAACCAAGGGATCGGGATTGGGTGCACTGCACCCTCCCTGCGCAGCAAGAAACATCAGGCCTCGCCTGCTTTGTTTCTGGACTTGGGCCTGCAGCCCTCGGCCACACCTGGCCCGCATCCATTTGCCAGCCTTCGGCTGGGCACTGCTCGCACAAACGCCAGCCTTTTTTTTTTGGCTGGGCTCATTCACGCGAGGCCCGCAGCCTCCACACGCCAGCCCACTATCTTGGGCTCCCCCGTGCAATCCCCTCGGTCCATATGGACCCAACCCAACTTCGGCTGGAAGCCCTTCTTCCCCCGTGACCTGCTGCCATGGTTCCTGGCCCTTTCCCAGGCCCTGCCGTGACCCTTAAGGCACCCCGTGCCTTCCCACACCCCACGGCACAAGCCCAAATTATTTTGGGGCTCCAATTTCGATCCAATAATATTATGCTAATATTATTTTGCTTCTACAATCGACCCTGTATGGTCCCGATTTATTGAATTAATTAAAAGTGACCTGCAGTCCATTAATCTGATAATGAATCCAAAATTATTGACCTGAAGATCACTTTTGGACATTAACGATTCAATAATTTCTCTTTATACTTTGAACCGTCACATACTTTCGTAGTAACGAAGCTCTCACACTTGAGTTCCCGAAGACAACTCAAATCCACTACACTAAGTTAGTATATTGCATTATGTGTTTCTTGCAAGAACCTCTCTTTTATGAACTACATGTTCATAAACTAAATCGAACCTGTAGTTTCAAATTTAGTGCCTTTGAAACCCGAAGTTTTCATAAAAAATACACCCATGAAAACCCGACGATTTTCATGAAAACCATGTCTTAGACATCGAATGTTGATGCCTATGGATGTTTCATTCCCATAGCACCAATCACAATCTTGTTCCCTCCAAATCAGTGGATTGTTGAACTGTCACAAGTTCGATTTTCCTGATTTGGATGTTTCCCATAGAAACCACTTAATGTGGGGTACAAGATGTGAATCTCCCTTTGACTATTAAGAAGCTGAGACACCATTGAAGCCAACAATGGCATGGAAGAGCTGAATAAGCCTCCGCCATGATCTTCACTCAAAGACTTATGCCCGAAGCATTACAAATGGAAAGACCTCCAGATCGAGGATTCCATGGCTCTTTGGCTCGCTCCTACGGACTGTCTAATCATGAAAGACATTGCCTAAAGCACACCATGATTATGTCCACGAATGTGTACAATTCTGAAGTTTATAAATCTGATCGAATTTTGACTGGAGAATATTTTTCTCGTCCTTCCATGTTTCTATAGAAAGCGGAAGTTTACCAAATTCTCGGATCTGATTACTACCACAAACGAGAGAAAGGTATGGACCCAGTTCGGCTGGAGTCTACCAAATGGCTCAACCCAGTTCGGTCAAAGCCTACTAAACCCAAGTTTGGGTCTGTTTCTCTCATAAATCCAATTTCGAGTTTGTTTTTACAACATATGGTAGAATCAGGGCCTACCAAGGTGTGGCATCATGCCCGAAGCATGATCCTTGGTACCTAAGACCTAAAACTTCAAGAATAAGGGATAGTATTCCCAACCTTAACCATGCAGAATCTACTTCCGTCTCGATGGAATAGATCGTTGGTTATGCACCTGTTCGTGCCTATACCAATGTCGTTGAGGAGTACCATTCTAGTAGTCAATATGTGAGACTAATTTTGCTCCACCAAACATTGTTGGAAGTACAAAATTTTGACATGGATGGCCTTTTGGCCGAATCCACCTAGTAACTTTGCTTACTTTGTGAACATCTTTCTATGTTCTTGGATTCAAGTTTGGTGTATGTTTTACTTATGGATAATCTTATTGATATTGTCCTCGAATATGAGTTAATTGAATCATGTTTCTTAGTACATGTGACCGATTCAATTAAACACGTGATTAGGTTGGAATGTGGGAAAGTTAGTTGTCTGGATGAATGCGTACTACGCACACTAACTTTACACCTAAATCACATCTCTAACAACGACTTCAGGTCTATCCAACCTGATTAAGAGCAATGGCACGCTCCTCGTTGTATGAATGGTACTGAATCACCATTTAAGGGACCTTAAATTCTCCCTGACGTTGAGTTTTTAAGGATATTCGAGTTGACAATGATCATAAATGAAACCACTGAAGAAAATAGAGTGAAATATCTTTGCACCACCACCAAAAATGAGCCTGAAGCTTTGATTTGGGGCCAATGGGTTGTCCCCCAACTGGGGCACATGCCATATGTGGCCGGCCTAGGGCTAGGTAATTGAGCAGTTTACTTGCTTTGGCACGACCTTTTGGGACACTTAGGTCGACCAACGATGCTCCAATGCATCTCCTTACCCGAAGTAAGGATATTGTGCCTACAAGCACACTTTGCCAAGCATGCTCATTAGGGAAATTCGATTTTATAAATCATCCCTTGCAAAGATACGAAACGACTCTCTTTTTCACAGTGGATTCAAGGGAATATACGTGGACTAATCCAACCAAAATGCGGACCATATAAAGACTTATGGTTTTGGTTGATGAATCGACAAACTAGGTCACATGTTTGTCCACACACATTACTGCTAAACCCTCTGGCCGATTAAGGGCTCACCACCCTACTTATCCCCTAAGGTCCGGGAGACTGGATAATGTCAGAGAGTTTACATCGACAGTTTTCGATAAAGTATTGCATGTCGTTTTGGGTTTATAATTGAACATCGAATTCCCATGTTCACCCCAAATAGCCTCGCCTAGTGATCATAAAGCGCAATTTAAATGATCGTCTGAATTTTGGTAAACGTACCAAGTTTTCGGTTTCTGGCTAGGGCTATGCAATCCTTGTACGCAGTAATGATTGGTCCGCCTTGAGGCCCATTGCCACCCAACCTATATGACGTTACAGTTGGTTACTGGGTACGAACCTGACGATTTTCGTATTTACGCATTTGGGTGTGCATTCCATGTGCCAAGTTGCGCCGCCGCAACGTACCACCATGGGTCCTCAAAGAAGGATGTGTATCTTTTGTCGATCATGATTCTCCTTCACACTAGCTCTCTTCGAGCCCTTGCACGCGATCTCTTTACCGCTCATTTGCGGGTTGTCACTTTAATGAGACAGTCTTCCCGCCGTTAGGGGGAGATAAGAACGTCAACGTTCCTGTAGAACGGCGCGAATTTACGTGGACGTTGCCCACTATGTCTCATCTCGATCCCCATACCGCACAAGTGTGATAAGCAAGTGCGATGAATTCTAGATTTCAGAATGTTGCTCCAGACGCATTACTCTGATCTAGCTAAAGTGACGAGATCATATACCAGCTGCAAACATGCCTGCAAGGATAGACGTACTTAACGGACGTCGAGTCAACATCCCTGGAGGGTGTGCCGCCCCTGTTGGACGGTTTGGACGCCCCTGTTGGACGGTCCGGTACACCGACGGATAGCCAATCAATCTGTCTTGGCCTGGAGCACGACAGATCATTCGGTTCGTAGGATTCACTTCCTTGGAAGAGGAAGACACGGCACAACATTGAATCTGAACTCGATCGCTGTCTCAAATCATTTCCATCTCATGAGATTAATCCGGATTACTCCTAAGACATGAAGTTCTTGGTCCAGTATACTAGTTTGGGTGAGCTAAATGGAATTGAAATGAGATTATCATCGATGATGTTTTCACTTATATGGTAGCTACCGACATAAATGAAAAGCGACGATATCGAACCGTGTTCCGTTGATTAAGTGACAACGTAGAATTGATTGGACAACGGAAACTACAATCTAGGTCAAATTCCTTACCAAAGTGTGTATTGGACCCGTAGTTCCTACACTGCCCAAGGTAACCTTATTGTGTTACAAGTGGGAAAGGAAGCGTTATGAGATGAATGAAATAGTGCGATATGATGCACGCCTTACGGCGCAAGGTTTCTCTCAAACGTCCTGTGATTGATAGCAGCATTATGAAAAGTGGTTAGTATTTCTCCATGGGGATATAAGATACGGAGATTAACATGTAAGTTCCCGAATAATTACATGGACTGACTCAAATAGTTCCAGAACCACGGAACACCCTCTTAACTCGTTTTGAGGCGTTCACTTATGGATTGAAAAATCCGACGGATGTGGTATACCCGTCTACGTGATAATTTGATCAGTCAGGGATATGAATGAATGCCCTTGCGTGTTAAACTATGAAGTCTTATTCCAAATTGCTAGAGTTACAGTTTATGTCGTTAACACGAATCTCACTAAGACTCTGGAAGAGCATGAGAAAACTGCCTCGCACCTGAAGATGGAATTAGAGATGAAGGATCTTAGGAAAACTCGTTTATGCCTTGACCTGAAGTTGAAGCATCGTTCTGACGGTATTTTGGTCTACAGTCGAACTACACCCCGAATGTGTTACCTTTGAGTATACCTTTGATCGTCCATACGTTATATGCAAATGAGACTCTTGAAGAGGCTATGGGATCCGAAATTCCATATCTAAGTTCAACTTTGCGCTTCGTTGTACTTAGCTCATTGCATTTAGACAGGACATCTCCTTCGCTGTTGATCTTGGTAAAGATGCAGCACCGCGCCTACACGCAACCACTGAATTGGTATTAAAGACGTTCCCTGAAGGTACTACAAATTTGGGCAAATCAAATCCCAACGCATCTCGAGCGGATCCAACCCCCCTGATCCTCGAAATGATGCTTGCCTTGTTGTTATGCTGACGCTGGTTACTTATCAAACCTGCACAAGGCAAAATCCCCGAATGGTTATGTCTTTACCATTAGGGATATCGCAATATCTTGGAGGTCCACGATATGACCTTAGTTGCGAAATCTTCGAATCGTTCCAAGACTCACCTCACTTCACTACGCCACACGTGAGACATGGTTAGGAGTTCTTGTTGAGCATATTCGAAGTACTTGCTGTGTTTTCATCCATCGTTGAGTCCCAACGACGATCCATGAAGACTATGCCATATGTATCAACCCGACCAAGCCATGATACATCAACGAAGCCAACGCCAAGACATATTGCGTCTACAACTACATCAGCAAAGCATCAGGAGATTTGAAGTCATGCAAGCCGATCCCAGACAACCTTGCCGACCTCTACACGACGTCACTGCCGAAGTCAACCTTCCAGAAGTTTGTCCAAGGAATCGGTATACGCAAATTATCTTAATTGAATCGCTTGTAGTTCTCTTATTTAGAAGTTATGTCTAACTCAGGGGGAGTATCCAGAAGCATACTCACATGATCTTAATGTACTCTTTTTCCTACGATTAGGAGCATTTTTCCCACTGGGTTTTTGCTACCTAACGAGGTTTTAATGAGGCACCCATCCTGGGATGATCATACTCCGTTGAGTTCACTACACTCGTCCAGTTTGACGTTTGTTTAAGACATTATGCATATTTTCTTACTTTTCCCTTAGTCTATGGGTTTTCCCCATTCCTTGGGTTTTACCATAGCGAGGTTTTTGTGAGTTTTTACACATGCATACTTCAAAGTAAATTTGAGACTCGCGATCACCCGTTGTGCCGATGACTTCATCAACTGTACCTGCTTCATCACTGAAGACCTGATGCGCCATTCACTTGAGTATTTACACACTCAAGGGGGAGTGTTGCAGTCCTATTGGAATAGGAATGTGATTGTGTAAATCCTAGTAAATATGGGAATGTATCTTATATTCCTATTAGGAGTAGATTACCTATTAAATGTTGTAATCATAAAGGGAAAGGTATTTAGCCTTTCTACTACTATAAATAAAGGCACAATGGGGTGAGATAACACACACCCACAATTACACATCTCTCTCTTCTCTCTCAATCTTGCCGCACCCTCTCTCTCTTTTGGCCTCCATAATTGTTTCAGTAAATTATGCCTACAACAGTGAAGAATTTAAATAAAATGAGGTAGA
This sequence comes from Cotoneaster glaucophyllus, assembly GCA_036320875.1. Lineage (NCBI taxonomy): Eukaryota > Viridiplantae > Streptophyta > Magnoliopsida > Rosales > Rosaceae > Cotoneaster > Cotoneaster glaucophyllus. The sequence continues at coordinate 29,128,076 of CM070070.1, read as the reverse complement.
AATGATTTAGGTATTTATAGGAAAAAAATTAGAATTTTTTCTTTAAAAAATTTCGTCTGAAAAAAAATCAAATCCGACAATAACCTGATGTCAACTAGCATGGGTTTGGGCTGGTGCAAACGGGCTGGCTGGCTGGCTCATTTTAGCCAGCCTACTGGCTTGGTGGGGCTTGGTCTTTGGTTAAAGATGATTTTCGTGTCAAAAAAGACTATAATTTGATCTATGACCCTTTAACCGGATCAGAGATTGTCAAAGAGCTTAAATTTGCCTTTGGCTTGTTTTTTTGTTAAAAAAAAGGGAAAAAAGGGGAAGAGGAGGAGGAGTTCACGTTGAAGTCCTGACTTTTATTTTATAAACAGTTTACGACTTGACTTTGATAGTTATTATATTGCTATGATACATCTGGCGGTAGCTAAGTGTGAAACCAACAAAACGAGCATGAGTCATTATTTTTCTGATGTTAATTTGATGTTATTGTCCTTTGGGTAATTGTTTGGCTGCTTCCACGGGTAAAGCAATTAAACAAATGACACAGACTCAGATATTTTAATGCATTGACAAATTTCTTTTCATAACAGTGTAAATTTATAAAATTTGGCTAAATGATCAAAAAGTTTAATTAGAAGGAATGATTTTTGTTGTTTAAAATTAACGAGAGGTCCTAAGTTCAAAATGCTATGTGCATGTTTATTTTTTTTCAATTTTTACAAATTTTTGTTTGGTTGTTAATTTATTTACTAGCTAGTAACTATGTGATTGCTATTTTTAAATATCTGTTCCAATTCAAATCTAATTTTCAGCAAAGATAATGCGTAGACTAAATTTTTAGACCCAATTTGCAAATTATATTACATGTCATCAAAAGGTTTAATTTAGTGTTCATTCATTACTTATACATATCCTTAAAGACTCAAAAACATTAATATTTTTTTAGTCTTATATTGATAAGGTTAGTAAATAACAAAAAATAACTCACGATTTATACAAAAACACTTTAAAAGTTCAGATGGAAAACAAAACTTATAATCTATCTACTTGTAAGCCCGAAGTTTTTTAGTTTCCTTCTCTTAATACAAAATAAATTAATTATTCCGTGTTTCTAACTTATTGAGTTTGAAATGTTTTTCCTAAATGTAATTTTATCGATGTCTTACGTGTGAAAATAAATATTTTTTTTATATGAAATGAGGACATATTTTTTTACGTCATCCTGACCTTAAAAATCTCTAGACCGACCCTGAACAGAACCCTCATCCAAGTGGATCCCCAATAGATTAGAGCCAGTGCTATCTCACGTAACAGGATAAAGGACAATAATCTCAATTGAAAGAATTGTGAGTCTTTCGTTGATCAAAGGCTAAGTCCAAAACCATTTATTCACTAAATAATCAAAGACCCTTTTTTTTTCGTTTTTTTTTTATTTCTATTTTGTTTACAAATAATAAAAGAATCCATATATGCTCATTTGTAGGAATAGCAACGATTCGATTTAAGAATAGAAATGTTATATTCATATCCATAAGCACACAAAATAACTATATTTATAACCACAAAATAAGCATCGGATATTATCTATAACTATACTCATCAGAGAACAGATTTTTCATCGATTAATGGTTATATTCATCTTCATCAATACAAAAAATATATTTGTTCAGTTGACACATTATAATTTAGTAAATATTAATTTCATCATCAAATATTTGATGTATAAAGTAATTTTAAACAACTGAGTTACAAAATACTTTTTAATAATCTAAAGATTCAAAATTTCCATTATTTTTTTCATGTTCTGATTAATTTTATCATTGACGATTATTTGGTAGATAAGAGTTTACGTCGATGACGACTTTTCTTTTCTTTGGAAACAGTTGACTACTTGCCTTAGGGAGTTATTATCTTTGATACGATAGAGCTGGCGGTTGCTAAGTGTGAAACCAACCAAACGAGCATAAGTCCATATTTTTTCTGATGTTGATTTGATGTTATTGTTTGGGTAGAAAATTGCTTGGCTGTTCATACAGGTGAGCAATTAATCAATGAAAGAGACTCAGATATTTTGATGTACTTGAGGTGACAAATGTGCATCCAATGTAGATATACCAAGAGATGTCTTTGTGTGAATAAAAATTGAATTCACCCAACATTTGGTTCTTCCAATGTTCTAAAAATCGATGGGGGCTAGTCGGAAGGCGGGTAGGGATTCAGCGCCTAAGCGGTTAGATGAGGTCTAGACGGCGTAGGCGAATTTATGTAAATTTATTATATATTTTGTAAATAAGTGCCTATTTACACCTAAAAAAACTATACTTATATGGATAACAAAATAATTATAAAATGCAAATTAGGTACACCATTTCCATAAGTATACCACCATAAAACAAAAAAAAAAAAAGCACACAATTAATAAAAAATATAAAAAAAAAACGCCTAAGACCGCCTAGGACTGCTTAGGTGTCGCCTAGCTCTCCGCGTAGGCCCGCCTAGCTTCTAGTCGATTTTTCCAAGTGCCTTGCCCAAAATCGGGGTGGGGCTTCACCGCCTAGCGCCTAGGCGCCGCCTAGACCGATTTTTAGAATAGTGGATTTTCCTACATGTCGAGGGAAACTTTTTTCGATGTTCTTAATCGTGAAGTGGGTAAATTACACTTTGCCACCTCAGGTTTGAGGTCTATTACAACCTCATACAACATCTTCAAAACATTTCACTTTCATACCTCAAATACTATTTTATTTTAATATAATACATCTGTTACATTTTTCATTTATTGATCCGTTAAAAACTGATATGACTAACACATTTATGTCACGTGGTTGCCAAATTTGTATCACGTAGCAAAAAGAAAAAAACCCCTCTTCACCTCCTCTCCCATCCAAAAACCCACCCCATCCCACCTCACCCCACCAACCTCACCCACCCCCACCTCCCCCGCAACCCCCCACCTTCCCCGAGCCCCTTCTCCTCTTCACCCACACCACACCCTAGCAAAAGCCTCCACCGTCGCGCCTTCCCCATTCGTTTCCCAAGCCTTTGTGATGATATTGATGACGCTTCTTACACAAAACCCACAACCATTTCCGCCCAATCGCAAAAACCCACAACCCAAAAAATAAAAAATAAAAGGGACAAAGTATTGAATTTTCAGAGGATTTTATGAATAAACCATGCGCTCTCTCTCCCTCTTGTTTCTCTCTCTAGGATTTGGATCCTCGCCGGATCCCTTCCATGGGGATCCTAGGGATCAATGCACGTGGACCGTTGATAAAAAATCGTGCGGTCATAATTAAATGCTTTTTATATTTTAAAAAGTAAAATAACTTCGTTTTACGTGAAAAATATAAAAAAAGAAAAAACTGTAGCCGTAAGATTTTCGATCAACGATCCAGATTCGTTGATCCCTAGGATCCCTATGGAGGGGATCCGGCGAGGATCTTCGTCCCTCTCTCTAACCTACATCCCGAAAAATAAAAAAATGCAGAAAGAATCGATTTTTCATTTTAATGAATAAACCGAACTCCTCTCTCCTCCCTCTCCTCCCTCTCCTCCCACTCTCTGCTTTCTCTCTCTAACAGTCTGCAAGCAGAGAGGGAATAATAAATTGTTGCCGCCTATTGAAATAAAATAGTACTTAAGTGTGAAAGTGAAATGTTTTGAAGATGTTGTTTGATATTGCAATAGACCTCAAACTTGAAGCGATAAAATGTAATTTATCCAAATAATTTTGTTAAACATATAAAATTTAAGCTAAATAGCCAAAATGGTCATTCAGATTTGCATAATCAATTGAAATGGTCTCTGAGATTGTCCATCATCCATGATTTTGATCATTTCCCTAAAAATTATTTGAGCAATTTTCAAAGCTTTGTAACTCAATCCTTCCGTTAATCTATCAAAATTAAGAATTGATTGAGTTACGAAGCTTTGAAAATTGCATTTTGATCATTTCCCTAAAAACTATTTGGGCAATTTTCAAAGATTTGTAGCTCAATCCTTCCATTAATATATCAAAATTAAGAATTGATTGAGTTACGAAGCTTTGAAAATTGTCCAAAGAGTTTTTAACGGAATGATCAAAATCATGGATGGTGGACAATCTCAGATACTATTTTTATTGATTTTCAATCTCAGAAAGCACTCAGGACTATTTTGGCTATTTAAAGGTTCATTCTCAGGCATCATTGCTGCAAGCTTCCATGTAGCTTGACACTCTCTCTCTCTCTCTCTCTAATCTCTCACAATTTGTTTTTACTGTCAGTATAGCTGGGAATACTGAACTACTAATCTTCACGGAGTCTCATAAACTTGATTGAGTAGTTATGGCTAACAAAAGAGAAGATGTAGATGTGGAGAACCAGGCAGAGATGTTAGTAGTTCTTTACCTTAAGACGGCAATTTTTTTGTCCGTCATTTTTTCAAATATAAGGTTGTATCAAACACTGGGATTCATATCTGTACTGGCTTTGGCTGGTCAAAATACTTCATCGATCGTATGGCTGTAACTTGTGATTATGATCCATGCACAAGCTTCACTTATATGTTGCGTTGGGACAGTGTTAAGTCATTTGTGTTTCAATATCACCTTACGCTTTCAAATGCCGAGCAGTTAGTTTTCTTCATTTCATTTGTCTGCCTATTTTTTCTCATGAACACTCATATGCATATCCTTCTACATCACACAGCCCTTATGCATGCTTCACACTAAAGAATGCTCATAGTAGCTTACATACAATCCACTAGTTTATGTATACCTCATAAACTCTATCTCCGAACAGCACTTTGCTGGATCTTTTTATGTTTCTTCATGACTCTGATGCAGTGGCGAAGCTACAGAAGAGCCAGGAGGGGCGGCCGTCCCTCCTCTCGCCGGAAATGAAGCCCAGAAGCGAGTAGCCACCCTTCTGGTTTATCGGGAATTTCGTAGGTGAGAGTTATGTTCTCTGCTGCTGCTGTGCGCAGTCTCTTTTTTCTGAAAAGTTCAGGCCAAATCGAAAGGAACTGGACGGCGTCGTTTGATTCAATGAAAAAACTGTATAATACAATATGGGGACCACCCCATTAACCCCAGCGTGGTTTTATCAATGAAAAAAATATATATAATACAATATGGGGACCACTTGGCCCCATTAATCCTTCATTCTCCCAGTCCCAAATTCCCAATCCCCTCACCCAAACCAGTTATTCTGCCCAGATTACCCCCTTCCTTTTCAGCCTTCAAACCAAGCCTTAGCCAGCGGCTTCCAGTTCCAAACCCAGTCAAACAGCTTCTACTTCAAAGCCGGATTTTAAAGCCAATTTTTAAATTAAATTTCTAGTCTTTTTATTTAAATTCCTAATTGATAATTTAATATGAAATTGTGTTTAATTGATACGGAATTATAGATTATGGTATCGATCATTTATTATTGATATCAATTATATGATTATTGATGAATGAAATGGTTTATTCTAAACGAATTGAATTAATGATTATTGAATAGTTTATATGATTATTAAATAATTTATGTGATTATTGATATTGATTAATTAAATTGTTAGTTTAATTAGCTATTAATCATATAGTAGATTGTACTATAAAATTAAGAGTCTAAGAATTTGTTTTTCATTATAGAGTTACGTAATGGAACAAAACTATAAGAAACATTGTTATGAATATTTTAAAATAAACCTATTATGCTTGGTTTTTTACATTGAAAGAGATGTTTTTTATTTTATTAATAATGAACCTATTATGCCACGTTTTTATGACTTGAAACTTTGCTCGCATAATTGTAACTATATTTATTTGTATTGATATTATCTAACATGTGAAAAGATTTGGTTGTCTATGTTTTTTTTATTAACGCTTTTAAATTTCCCCCATCCCCTCATTTATTCTTAGCTTCGCCACTGCTAATGGGTGCAATTTATTCTTTTTGTGTAATTTCAAGATATGTTACAAGACAGCGCAAATCAGCGAGTACAAAGGCAGTAGATGCCTTAATAAAGGGAATGCAGGATGTACAGAGGAAATTACTTGACAAGTGGATACAGAGGAAATTACTTGACAAGTGGAGTACGATATTTGTTATGCTATGTGTGTTTGCCGTCTTACTAGATCCTTTGTTCTTTTACATTTTAATCATTGATCAAGACAACAAGTGCCTTCAAATGGACAAAAAGATGAGAACTATTGTTCTTGTGTTGCGATCATTCACGGATATCATTTTTGTTATGGATTTTACATATAAAATTTACTACCATGTCAAAGTTCAGAAGATCTCGTGGTTATCTTTCTTCTCCATCATAAATGACTTTCTCGCTCTTCTTCCCGTCCCACAAGTAAGAGAAACTGAACTTTAATTTTTGTGTGCAGCTGTTCTTAACCAGTTAGTTGTAATTAGTGGATCTCTAACTCCTTTTTGTTTCTCCTCTCTAGCTGCTAATAGTAGTAATTTTTTACCATATGAGAGGCGCTGAATATGTGGAGCATAGAACGGTTCTGAATGTCTTCATTATTGGTCAATATCTACCAAGGATATATCGAATTCACCAGTCCTCTGAGAAACTTCGTTGGAATGCTGGAATTTGGGTTAAAGGTCTATTATATTTTTTTCTCTACATGGTTGCCAGTCACGTAAGTTTCGCTCCGATTGTCATTTCATTATAATACTAGCAGATGAGTACACATTTTGTGTGTATGAACAATTTCATTTTATTTTTTGTTTTTTTATTAAGGAGTGTGATTAGTTTTTAAAATTTTAAAAAGAGTATGAAAAAATGATGATGAGACAGTTTCTCTTAATAAGTGCATATTTTTTCTTAATATTACATAATTAATGTTTTGTCTTCCTTATGTAAATATTGTGTATCAAAAGTGAGGGTAAAATAGGAAAAATATGAATATGATTGTCATTTTTTCAAAAGATACAAAATTACTGTTTTGCCCTCCTCATGTCAATATTATGTATAAAAAATGAGGGCAAAATAGAAAAAAATGGGGCAAAAAGTTGACAATGAGGGTTCTCTTAATAGAATAAATTATGTAAAAAAAACTAATAAAAATAGTTTCTAAATGAAAATGACTTGAACTTTAATAAAAATGACAAAAGTTAAAAAAAGAAAAGAAAAAAAAGGTTGATATTAGTTAAAATACAAATAAAACAATGAAAGCATTCTTCAGGCATATTAGTTAAAAGACATCACTGAAGAAGATCAAGATTATGATATTGTATTAATATCTGCCGCTGACTTTGACTTTGCCTTTGTCTTTGCCTTTGCAAATTGTTGCTGCTTTGCTCTTTTGCTAGCTCTTTAGCTTGTGTTCCTCCAAATTTATTTTGTACAATTGTGAGAATAAATTTACTAAAGAGTAAATTGTAGCAATAGTCTCCTAATTTTAATTTAATTGGAGTAATGATTCCTCAACTAAAAGTTTATTACTATTGGTCATTCAACTTATCAAAACGTGTAACTATGGTCTCTCAACTAAAAATCAAATATCATTAGTCCTTAACTTTAATCCAATTAAAGAAATGATCCCTCAACTTTAACTAAATTGAAGCAATGGTCTCTCAACTGTAACCCAATTGTAGCAATGATCTTTCCAACATAACTCATTTTGATAAAATTCTGATGAAATTAACGAAAATGACCATAGCTACATATTTTGATGAGTTGAGGAACTCCAATTGTAGCAATGGTCCTTCCAACATAACTTATTTTGACAAATTTTGATGAAGTTGACGAAAATGATTGTAACTACACATTTTGATGAGTTGAGGGACCATTGATAATGAATTTTTAATTGAAGAACAATTACTCTAATTTAATTAAAATTGAGAGACTATTACTACAATTTACAATTTATGAAATGACAGTACATAACTCAAAAAAATTATCAAATGGGTTAAAGAGGCATAAAAAAATAATTTTATAAGCTCAGCATCTCTCGTCCATTTTCCTTCCTTTAACAACGCGAAACCCATTCTCTTCGGCCTCAATTTTTTATGTTTTTATTTTTTTTTATACAGATACCCACATCCAAATTAAAATGAGGATTCTTTTTGGGATTTATATTTAAGAATCTGGAATGCATATTTCTTCTGTTTGTTAATTTAAAAAAAAAATACAATTGCGTAAATTATTTATACAGAAGTGGTGTATAATTTTTAAAAATAGTATCACTGTTTCTAGAAATAATGTCTATTTAGAAATAATAACCATTGTTTCTTGAAATAGTCTCACTGTTTAGGATATAGCCAGGGTTTAGCATTTAAGATTTCTCAAAATAGTGTCACTGTCTAGCAGGAATGTCTTTGAAATTTCGGGAGCCTGTATGAAATTTATAAAGAGGGTCTTTTTAAGATAGTCCTCCCAAAGTTCTTTTACAATATGCTTGAAAGCAATAACAAAAAGTGAAACAGACTATAAAACTCATGCTAATTATCAGTTTCCAATTATAATTACATAATAAGTAAAGATAGCTACAAAAATAACTATTACCAAATATACATTCTGGTCGATCTTAAGAAACCAAATGAATAAAACCTTCAAAAAGTACATTGAAATTTCACTTAAAGATGATTCTTCATGTTCTTTGATGCAAAATCATCAATTAAATTGATATAAACCATATATCATAATCGATATAACTATTTATTGTAGAAGATTTTATGATAAACCAAATATCTTTTTCCAGATCTGCTCTCTTAAAATATAAGCATTTTTTTTAACAAACGATATTATCTATACTAAGGAGGGGGAGTGGGTTTTAACCTCACAATGGATTTTTGGCGAGCATCAAACCTAAGATATTTCCCTTACAAGTGAAGAATAATACTACTAGACCGTAGCATATTATAGTAACCAGGTTGATCAATGCAATAGATATAATTTGGAGGCCTTTTTAAGGCAAGGGGCTCCATGCGACCGCATATTTTGCTCCCCTCAAAATCGGCATTCTAGAAATGGTGATCATTGTTTTTAAAAATAACGACACCGTTTAGAAGTAGTGACTATTGTCTAGAAATGATGACCACTGTTATTAGAAACAGTATCACTGTCTAGCAATAGTGTCACTCTTTGTATAAATAGTGACCATTGTTTCTAGAAATCTATTATTTAATAAAAACAATATTTCTTCTTAATAAAACCTTATTAAGTGTTTTTATTAAAAATATTTTGATAATATTTTTGATGAATTTTGGCATGTGATTAATAATTCATATTATTATGTTTAAAAAATTCATGACTAATTTTAAACTTTATATATAACCAAAAAAAAATGGTGAGGAGGAAGAAGTGCTATGAGAGAGAAGATGGAGAAATGATGGTGATAAGTGAAAGATACCAGAGAAGATGATGATTGATGGAGATTGATGAAAGGGAAGGCAGATGATGGTGATAGTGTTTAGAGAGAGAGAAATGATGGTGATGGGTTAAAAAAGAAGGGGAATAGTGAAGGAGAGTAAGAGAGAGAAAGTAAGGGACGAGCGGGATCCACTCTTCAATAGTTTTAGGTTTCTTTTGTTCTTATTATATTAAAATTTTATTTATTTATGGTTAAATTTTAAGCTATTTTTATTAAGTAAAGTTATTAAATTATTTTTTGTTAAGAAAAAGTTTATAGTGTTGTAGGCCTAATTGATTGAGCGATCTAGGGAGAGAGTGAGAGAGGGGTGCGGCAAGCTTTAGAGAGAGGAGAGATTGATTTAATTGTGAGGTGTGTATGATTCACCCCATTGTGCCTTTATTTATAGTAGTAGAAAGGGTGAATACCTTTCCCTTTATGATTACAACATTTAATAGGTAATCTAGTCCTAATAGGAATATAAGATACTATCCCATATTCTCTAGGATTTACACAATCACATTCCTATTCTAAATATGACTGCAACACTCCCCCTTGAGTGTGTAAATACTCAACAGACCATCGCATCAGTTCTTCAGCAGATAAGGTAGAATAGTTGACGAAGTCATCGGCACAACGGGCAATCGCGAGTCTCATATTTACGTTGAAGTATGCATGTGTAAAAACTCACAAAAACCTCGCTATGGTAAAACCCAAGATTTGGGGAAAACCCATAGACTAAGGGAAAAGTAAGAAAATATGCATAATGTCTTAAACAAACGTCAAACTGGACGAGTGTAGTGAACTCAACGGAGTATGATCATCCCAGAATGGGTGCCTCATCAAAACCTCGTTAGGTAGCAAAAACCCAGTGGGAAAAATGCTCATAATCGTAGGAAAAAGAGTACATTAAGACCATGTGAGTATGCTTCTGGATACTCCCCCTGAGTTAGACATATCTTCTAAATAAGAGAACTACAAACGATTTAATTCGGACAATTCACGCATACCGATTCCTTGGACGAGCTTCTGAAATGTAGACTTGGGCAACGACTTGGTGAAGAGGTCGGCCAGGTTGTCCTGGGAACGGATTTGCTTGACTTCGATGTTCTGATGCTGCTGCTGCTGGTGTGAGTAGAAGAACTTCGGCGCTATGTGCTTGGTGTTGTCTCCCTTGATGTATCCCTTCTTTAACTGCTCGATACATGCAGCATTGTCTTCAAAGATCGTCGTAGGAAGGTCAACGACTGATGTAAGACCACTAGTGCTTCGAATATGTTCCATCACTTCTCTCAGCCAAAAGCACTCACGCGATGCTTCATGCAGGGCGAGAATCTCAGCATGGTTAGACGAAGTCGCGACTAGTGTTTGCTTAGTAGACCTCCAAGATATAGCGGTGTTCCCAATGGTAAAGACATAACCCGTTTGAGAACGTGCCCTATGTGGGTCAGACAGATATCCAGCATCTGCGTAACCAACAAGGCGAGAATCGATCCGGGGCCTATAGGGGGCGGCACCACTTGGAGATTCATGGGTATAGAACAAGCCCAAGTCCGTAGTACCCTTGAGGTAGCGAAAAATGTCTTTGACACCATTCCAGTGCCTGCGTGTGGGCGCATTGCTGTATCTAGCCAATAGATTCACAGCGAAGGAGATGTCGGGTCTAGTGCACTGAGCCAAGTACAATAAAGCCCCAATTGCACTTAGGTAAGGAACTTCGGGTTCCAAAATCTCTTCCTCATCCTCTTTTGGACGGAAGGGATCTCGTTTAGCATCTAGAGTCCAAACGACCATGGGTGTGCTCGAAGGCTTCGCTTTATCCTCATTAAAGCGTCGCAACACCTTTTGGGTGTAGTTCGATTGATGTACTAGGATTCCATCCGAACAGTGCTCGATCTCCAGGCCGAGACAGTATCGAGTTTTTCCAAGATCCTTCATCTCAAATTCCGATTTCAAGTGTGCAGCAATTTCCTCAAGCTCTGCAGGAGTCCCGATGAGGTTCATGTCATCGACATAAACTGCAACGATTGCAAATCCGGAATGTGACTTCTTTATGAACACGCATGGGCATAGTTCGTTGTTCACATAACCCTGACTTGTCAAATATTCACTCAGACGGTTATACCACATCCGCCCGGATTGTTTCAATCCGTAGAGTGATCTCCTCAACCTAATTGAGAGAGTGTTCCGTGGTCTAGAACTATTTGAACCAGTCAATGGAAGTCCTTCTGGAACTTTCATGTAGATTTCCGTATCTAGATCCCCATAGAGATACACGGTTACCACGTCCATAAGCTGCATATTCAGTTTTTCGGAAACTACCAAACTGATTAGGTAGCGGAACGTTATGACGTCCATTACGGGAGAATACGTCTCCTCGTAATCAATTCCAGGGCGCTGAGAGAAGCCTTGCGCTACGAGGCGTGCTTTGTATCGCACTATTTCATTCTTCTCATTACGCTTCCTCACGAAAACCCACTTGTAGCCAACAGGCTTCACGCGTGGTGGTGTAGGAACGACAGGTCCAAATACCTTACGTTTCGCGAGCGAATCGAGTTCGACCTGGATTGCTTGTTTCCAGTTTGACCAATCGGTTCTACGTCGGCATTCATCAACGGAACGTGGTTCAATGTCATCGCTAAGCATGATGTCAGTAGCTACTGAGTACGCGAATGCATCGTCGACAATCATCTCATTTCTATTCCAAACCTCATCCAATACTGTGTAGTGGACCGAAATCTCGCGATTCTCGGGAGGCCGGTATGTTTCGTCTGAAGCATCACCGTAATCTAGAATAACCTCATGCGTTGGAACGAATGAGTAAGCGATGGTCGGATTCAAACTAGGGTCACTAGTTGGTGCCATTTTCCTCTTCCGGGGTTGTGAATCCTTTGAACCAGGGGGTCTGCCACGCTTCAGGGTCGGACCAGATGATTGGCTAGCCGCCAATGTACCTTCCTGCGTGGAAGTTGCGGCCTCCCCTCCTTCGGGGACGGCCTGGCCTTCCCAGGCAGGTTGTTCACGTACACGGGGTACATCTATCCTTGCAGGTGTGTTTGCAGCGGGTATATGTGATCTTGTCACCTTTGCTAGATCATTAAAAGCATCCGGCATGCTTTGAGCAATGCTCTGAAGATCTATAATTCGTCGCACCTCAGTTTCAGACTGAGCAGTGCGGGGATCTAAATGAGACATAGTGGGAGCATACCACGACAATTCGCGGCGTTCTACGGGAACGTTAGCATGCTTATCTCCCCCTAACGACGGGAAGACTGTCTCATCAAAGTGACAATCCGCAAAACGTGCGGTGAAGAGATCTCCTGTCAAGGGTTCTAAGTATCGAACAATTGATGGCGAATCATAACCGACATAGATTCCCATTTTTCTCTGAGGTCCCATTTTGGTACGTAGTGGCGGCGCTATTGGCACATAAATGGCGCACCCAAACACCCGTAAATGCGAGACGTCAGGCTCGTATCCAGTGACCAACTGTAACGGTGAATGTGGTTGGGTAGCGATGGGCCTCAGGCGGACCAACATAGCTGCGTGCAGTATTGCATAGCCCCAGGCAGATACCGGCAGTTTGGTTCTCATAACCAAAGTCCGAGCTATCATTTGAAGGCGCTTTATGAAAGCTTCTGCCAGGCCGTTTTGGGTGTGAACATGGGGCACAGGATGTTCCACATCAATCCCTACTGACATGCAATACTCGTCAAAAGTCTGTGACGTAAACTCTCCAGCGTTATCCAATCGAATCGACTTGATCGGATAATCAGGGTGGTGAGCCCTTAGCTTAATGATTTGAGCTAGGAGTTTAGCAAACGCGGCGTTGCGTGTGGACAACAAGCAAACATGTGACCATCTTGTCGATGCATCAACCAACACCATAAAATATTTAAATGGTCCGCAGGTTGGTTGGATTGGTCCACAAATGTCCCCTTGAATCCTCTGAAGAAATTTAGGGGGGTCGTGAATAATCTTTGTGTGGGAGGGTTGAGTATTCAACTTCCCTATAGAACATGCTTGGCATGTCGGGACCTGAACATAGGGATGTAACTTATGCCCGTGAGAAGATTTGAGGATACGGCGCATCATGTCACGTCCAGGGTGTCCCAAACGATCGTGCCAAAGCAACAAAGTGTCCTGGAACTCAAGCATAGGGCCGGCCACATTGTGGGCTTCTATGCCCCGAATGGTCGTGATGTACAACCCATTCGGCAGACGTTCCAACTTCTCATGAATATGCTTCTGGCCATATTCGTATGAAGTGATACAAAGATATTCAGAACCATTATCTTCAGTGGTTTCAAGATGATATTGATTATCTCGAATATCTCTAAAACTCAGCAACGTTCTTCCGGAACGTGGAGAATAGAGTGCCTCCTTAATGGTCAAGAGTGTACCATTAGACAACATGATACGTGCCTTTCCGTATCCTTCAATCAGGTTGGATGGGCCTGAGAGAGTTGTCAAAGGAGCTTTCTTAGGTACGAAGTTAGTAAAATAGTGTCGTTCACGCAAGATGGTGTGCGTGGTTGCACTATCTGCCAGACAACTAACTTCCCCACTAGGCATACCTAGAAAGAAATTGATTGAATTGGTCACATGCATAAATATAATTCCATTCATTCAATTAAGCAATTCGAGAAAATAATATCCATTTCAATAACAATCCATAATTCAAAACAAACCAAAACCAAACAAATTATTCCAAATACTTAGAAAAATTGTTCAAAAATTAAACCATAAACCTAACAAAAATAGGGATAGGGGCCGGCCACTCCTAGTGGGTTCGGCCACTAGGGGTACATGCCCTAAAATCATGTCTAAGTTATTCGTCCATAGGTGCAGACGCCTTCTGGAAGTCCGATATCTCCATTGATGTAGTTGCATCTTCCGGATGATCCACATGTGCAAAGTTAGACTCACGACGTGAATGATACTTGGCAATAGCCTCAGGGGAAGCTCGGCATATGCGTGACCAATGATCCTTTGATCCACAGCGATAGCACATGTCCAATTCAGTAGAAGCAGCCTGAATGGGAGCTTTGCCCTTGTTCTTGAAGTTTGGGACCTTAGGGGCGAGTTGCGGACGCTGCTGGGTCGCAAGTTTACCCTTAGGTGCGGCACTCTGTTGACCATGGGCCCGTGGTGGGACTTGTCCCCTATTTCCACGGCCATGACGAGTCTGTCGTCTTTTCTGGCTGCGATAGTTAGTCGCATGCGCTTCAGGCGCGGCGTGCGAGCCAGTGGGTCGAGCTTGATGGTTTTTCATCAAAAGCTGGTTCTGCTTTTCAGCAAGAAGTAAAACAGAGATCAAATCCGAGAATTTAGTGAATTTCTGTGCCCTATATTGTTGCTGCAGGACAATATTGGTGGCATGGAAGGTCGAATAGGTCTTCTCCAGGAGATCTGATTCGGTGAGTTCCACTTTGCAGAATTTCAACAAAGAACGGATTCTACAAACTTCAGAGTTGTATTCATTCACAGACTTAAAGTCTTGGAAGCGAAGGTGCTGCCAGTCGTGTCTTGCTTCAGGCAAGTATATGTCTTTTTGGTGATCGAAACGGTCAGCCAGAGCAAGCCAGAGGGTGCGTGGGTCCTCTTCAGCGAGATACTCGGTCTGCAGTGCATCATGGATGTGTCTTCGGATGAAGATCATTGCAGTAGCCTTCTGAGCTTCGTCAACAGGTTTGTCGGCGATGGGAGTCTCGATGGTGGCTCGAATGCCCTTTGCAGTTAAATGGAGCTTCACGTCTTGAACCCACTTCAGATAGTTTCGTCCAGAGACTTCTAGAGCGGTGAAATCGAGCTTGTTCAAGTTCGACATGTCCCTAAAACAGAGGGAAACAAAACGTGTTTAGTCATATGGTAAGCCATAGACATATATCGGAGAACATACAGGTTCTTTAGACATGAATTGGTTTAATTTATGCATGAAAGCTACAGGTTTCATGTGGTATGTTTTGAATGAAAACTTCAGGTTTCAAAGGCACTAAATTTGAAGCTTCAAGTTCAATTTAGTATTTTATGAACGATTAGTTCATAATAAGAGGTTCCTGCAATAAACACAGAATGCAATATACTAACTTAGTGTAGTGGATTTGAGTTTCTTCGGGAACTCAAGTGTGAGAGCTTCGTTACTACGAAAGTATGTTACGGTTCAAAGTATAAAGAGAAATTATTGAATCGTTAATGTCCAAAAGTGATCTTCAGGTCAAGAATTTTGGATTCATTATCAGATTAATGGACTGTGGGTCACTTTTAATTAATTCGATAAATCGGGCCATACAGGGTCGATTGTAGAAGCAAAATAATATTAGTATAATATTATTGGATCGAAATCAAAGCTCCAAAGATAATTTGGGCTTGTGCCGTGGGGTGGGGGAAGGCACGGGGTGCCTTAAGAGGTCACGGCAGGGCCTGGGGAAAGGCCAGAAACCATGGCTGCAGGCCACGGGGGAAAACATCCAGCCGAAGCTGGGTTGGGTCCTTATGGACCGAGGGATGCGCACGGGGGGAGCCCAAGACAGTGGGCTGCGTTGTGTGATCTGCGGGCCACGCAAGAAGCCCAGCAAAAGCTGGCTTGTACGTGCGTGTGTGCATGCTTTTGCCCAGCCGAAGGCTGGCAGCAGTGGCGCGGGCCTCTGAGGACCGTGGGCTGCAGGCCCAATGACAGAAACACAGCAGGCCGAGGCCTGATGGTGCTGGCGTCGCAGGGAGGGTGCGGTGCACCCAGTCCCGATCCCTATTCCCATATTTTTTTTTCAATTCCCTTAGGGTTTTAGGAAAAAACCCTAACTTGCTTCTAATTTAGTTTTATACTTTGACTCACAAATTCCACATAACAATTTAATTGTGTGATGCATGAAACAAATATATATATGAATTTGTGAATATATATATCGGAAGGAAAATATAAACATAGGGGGTTCATGCATCATGGGGAATGTTTTCATGCTTCATGGGTCGTTTCAAATATCTTACTTTATTTTAAGCGTACCTGAGTAGCAGAAAACAAATAAGCCTTTGAATGTAGTGGATGATAGCCTCCTTCTACGATGCGTCAATTCCTTAGCTCCTGGTAATTCCTTAGCTTCTGGCAAGAGCGTGCTGATAACGTGTTGTAGGCCTAATTGATTGAGCGATCTAGGGAGAGAGTGAGAGAGGGGTGCGGCAAGCTTTAGAGAGAGGAGAGATTGATTTAATTGTGAGGTGTGTATGATTCACCCCATTGTGCCTTTATTTATAGTAGTAGAAAGGGTGAATACCTTTCCCTTTATGATTACAACATTTAATAGGTAATCTAGTCCTAATAGGAATATAAGATACTATCCCATATTCTCTAGGATTTACACAATCACATTCCTATTCTAAATATGACTGCAACATATAGAAACATTTTTTATTAAAACTCCCAAATTTTTATTTACAATTAAAGTTCAAGCCATTTCAATTAAACAAATTTAGTTGGTTGCTTTTTGTTAAGAAAAAGTTTAGAGAACTTCTTTTTGCTAAAGCATCCTTTTATGCATTCACTAATGCCAGATGAAGCTTTCTTTTAGAAACGTTTGACTAACATTCAATTTTGTTTGCCCGTTTCGGATTATATGTACCCCAAAACTTACTTTCGTCATCAATTACAACCAGCTTTGAGCTAACGTAAAAACTTTTTGTTTGTCTGATTTAGTTAACGTAAAAACTCACAGCTTTGAGCTACACAATTTTTTCTTAATGCATTACATATTCCTTAATTGATGAATCGTTTGCTTACGAGTTTGTTATTTTTGTAGATACTTGGAGCTTTTTGGTATTTCTTTTCTATTCAACAGGAGACATTATGCTGGCACAATGCATGCACAAAACATAGTCCAGATCCAGTTGGATGTATGAATACTTTCTATTGTGGACGTCGAACTACTGCTTCAAGAAATATAACGCTTCTTAACAAGCATTGCCCGTTAGATACTCCAGATGGTGCCTTACCACCATTTAATTTTGGAATATTTCTCGATTCCCTTAAGAACCATAACGTAGACAATATAAAGTTCGAAAAGAAGTTCTTTTACTCTTTCTGGTGGGGCTTGCGAAATCTAAGGTTCACAATATATCTATTGACAATCAACAATTTTTAGAAAATATGCAAGGAATATAATTTTTAGGATTATCTAATTCGGCAACATTGTCTAATATTTTGCAGTAATTTTGGGACGAATCTGACAACAAGTACGTATGTGATGGAAAACTTGTTTGCGATTCTCATTTCTGCCTTGGGCTTGCTACTATTTCTTTATCTCATTGGGAACGTGCAGGTTGGTATATTGAATCTCTCTGTACTTTAACTTTCAACAATTTTCTCGTGTTTGGGAGTTGGGACTCTGGAGATCATTCTTCGAGTATATTAAGTAACCGTTTGATTTGTGGCGAGACAGACTTTTATACAGATGGCAGCTACAAAACAAGAGGAGATGAGACAAAGAAAGGAAGGCGGAAAGATATTTGAGAAGTACCTACAGGTAGAATACTGGATGGAAAAAAAAAAATTCCCTGATGATATCAAGAAAGATATCTGGAATACCGTAGGTGAAGCATTGAAAAAAGACATAGATGCTGATGTCCACAATCCATTCCTTATTCTTCCCTCGCGTACCAAAAGATCTGTAAAGCGCCATCTTTTCATGGATACACTTAGAAAAGTATGTTCTTCAAAACCCGATTTCTCTCTATCTATTAATTGCATCCATTTTCACTGCTATGTTGTTCTGATGATATATGTCTCTGCGTGCGCGCGCATGTATATAGGTAAAAATGCTTAAAGGCATGAATGAAGAAGTGTTGATCATTATTTGCGACTCTCTGAAGCCAGTGACGTACAGTGCGAACAACTTCATTTTTCGAATGGGAGATCCACTCGATTTCATGCTGTTCATTGTGGATGGGGTAATATGGTCCTACGTGTCTAGTGATAGTCAAGCTGGGAATGGAACCTCATCAATGGTCACTAAGCCCCTACGGAATGGTCAGTTTTACGGGGAAGAGCTTCTCGATTGGGCAGCAGACGATTTCACCGAAGTTCCAGTCTCCAGCAAACATGTCAAAAGTCAGACAAAAGTAGAAGCATTTGTACTCATGGCCACGGACTTGCAAACTGTCGTCTCCTCCAATTACTCACTTTTATGGAGGAACCGTGGTTTCCTCCATATCAATGCACAAGATGACAATGGTGAGATCTTGCCATATACAGCAGGCAATTAGTATCTTCATAAACGTCGAAGTGGAGACGCTCTATTTATGGCCAAGAGTTCCATACACAACCCTAGCTAGCTGAGTACATTTTGTATAAGCTCTGACCTCAAAACAATATTATAATTGGTTGATGATTAGCCGTACGTTTCAATAATTAAGCAGTGGTAGACACAATACCTTTTCTATCGGGGATGTGTTTATGTTGGTCACGTTCTGATACATTTGCAGTTATGAGGTTTAAGTAATTAGTCATAGAAAGCAATCTAAACCTTATGTATAGAGAGTGCTTAATGTTAGATATGTTTTGACATTGGCACCGTAGTAATTAAGTCAACTGCAAGTGTTTTATTGATGGTTTTTGAAACTTCGGCTTCTTCTATTTCACACAATGAAATAATCGATAAACCCCAACCCCATATTATGCGAGAATTCAAAGGATTTCAAAGTTTCTATTTCCAATCTTTGATTGGCCGAATTTACAATGAACATCGATGTTATGTAATGACATGCAAATTATTCTTTGTTATGGTGCTTCATATTATATGATACTCCAATTTTTTTTAACAGTTAAATCTTATTTTTTATATTTTTAACTAATGATTTGATGGTTAAAATCGAGTGATTATCCAATACTCTATGCTGTAGAAAAGTCGATAGTTTCATATATGTTTCATCATTTTCATTCTGATGGGTGCAATTTTGTTGTGTGTAATTCTGTTGTCAATTTGTTTCATTTATGTTTTTGCTACATTGTAACATCAATTATAAACACTTGAATTTAAAATTGTAATAAGACAGAGCTGGCTATGGAGTTTGATTTCTTCAACCCCAAAAGAAGATGAAGGACCAAGCAGTTTGTGATTGTAAATTAAGTCAATTGAGTCCTCAATATTTTTTTTGGATTATTTTTATCTACACCTCATAAAACTCTATTTTGATTTCATTTTGCTCCACGTGATTCAAAAATCACAACTTTATTTCTGAAACTCAAAATTCGTTCCACTTTGACTTTTGAACTCTCTTTTCTCCCTAAAACTTAGGTCACATTCTAAAACATACGTGGGACCCAACACCCAATAAGAGTACGTCACATATGAAATAAGGTTGATTATAAATCTCCATTATGTGTTAACATTCAACAATCACTCAATCAAAGAATATTAAGTTTAAAAGAAATTGAAAAGATGAAAAAAAATAAAAAAGAAATTGATTAGCCTGACACATAGTGGAGCGAACTTTGAGTTACTGGGAGTAAAGTGATGACTTTTGAGTTACATTGAACAAAATGAGATCAAAATTGAATTGCATGAAGCGTAACTAAAAAGTGTTCTCTTCCACACAACAAATAATCTCTCACACTTGCTATCTTTATTTCTGACTATTGAATATATATAAAAAAAACAACACACAAGATTAATAGAGGTGTAAAATTTTTCAAAAATATGTATGTTTAACATCTACACTGGGGTAGGCTCTCTGTATTCTGGTTGGCTTTGCTTGGAATGCATTTTCCTCTTGTTCAAAAAAAATAAAAAACATCTACACTCAAGATTCTGTTTTCGAGTTATCTTCCCCAATTCTTCCAACCTTCGGTGTTTGTGGGGTGTGCGGGGATATCTAGTCATCTAGCAAGGCTTGGGCCAGCAAGTCATTGTGGTTCGTTTTAACAATTGGGCCATATTTGAACAGTGGGTTTACACTTTTGTATATTTAAGCCCATTTAGCGGGCCCTAAGTTCACAGCTTATTACTTTTTACAAAGGGACAACGACGGGCCCAACCCAGAAAAGAAAAAAGAAGAGCTCGCGCTGGGCTGAATGAGATGAAGCGAGAAGACGAAAGCAAACAGTGCTCGTCGTTGTCCAGTCCAACCAGCAGCTCAAAAGTCAACAAAAATGGCGGTTGGTCTCGGAAACATACGGTGCTCGTCCTCGTTCGTTCAGGCAGTGGAGCTACTATGTCTGCCGCGGTGTGTGTGGCCCATCGAGGGATCGAGGAAACGAACCCCAACACTTAAACCCCGACACCGACGCGAGGTTTAACTTTTAATTTTTATCAGCGGTATCTTAATTAAACTACTCCGTGCAACTTGCATTTTCACAATAACAATAATTAGTTCTTTGCGTTTTCTTATTAGTGATTAATCACCATATGTTAACGACTTGGACTTGGATTAATTATCATATGATCACCACTTGGATTTGGATTAATTATCATATGCTCACGACGTGGATTATCATATGCTCCTATATGTTCTTGGTGCATATATAGCGGTTGCTAAGTGTGAATCCAAACAGGGGTAGGAGTGAGTATTTTCTGCTAATCAAAGGCTAGATGTCTTCATCAAATGCCAGTTTAATCTGCGTATTTCTGAGATGAAGGTTGTTATTTAGTATTATTTAATTTGTAAGGTTTGCATAATTTGTTTGGTAAAACAACAAGTACATTACAAAAAGACTAGGGATTAAAGAAAATTAAGAACCTTGGTCAATACTACCTGCAGCTAAGTCATTACAATAAAGGAACTTAAACAGCTCGTCTAAACGAAACACACTAATTAGTCCAGACCCACTGCATCTTAATAAGTAGAACTTCGATTTGTTTTTGAAACGGGATTTTTCTGTATCGATAACATCATCATTTGCATGAAGCATCTAGCTATTTGCTGCAGAGAATGATACCAAACTTTGGTTTCTGGCACTTGAATCCGCTCTCTCTACTTGATCTACCTTGTAAACTGAAAGCCTCCTAAACTTAGCCATTCAGGTCTCATTGCTGTAAGGCTGTAAGCTTCCAATTAGCTTAACTTTCTCTCTCTCTCTCTCTCTCTCTCTCTCTCAATTTGTTTTTACTAATCATCACGGAGTATCATAAACTTGATTGAGTAGTTATGGCTAACAAAAGAGAAGGCTAACAAAAGAGAAGATTTAGATGTGGAGAACCAGGCAGAGGGGTTAGTACTTCTTTTCCTTAAGACTGCAATTTTTTTGTCTGTCATT
Source organism: Cotoneaster glaucophyllus (assembly GCA_036320875.1). Lineage (NCBI taxonomy): Eukaryota > Viridiplantae > Streptophyta > Magnoliopsida > Rosales > Rosaceae > Cotoneaster > Cotoneaster glaucophyllus. The sequence continues at coordinate 29,106,504 of CM070070.1, read as the reverse complement.
TTTTTCAAATATAAGTTTGTATCAAACACCGGGACTCATATCTGTACTGGCTTTGGCTGGTCAAAATACTTCATCGATCGTATGGCTGTAACTTGTGATTATGATCCATGCACAAGCTTCACTTATATGTTGCGTTGGGACAGTTTTAAGTCATTTGTGTTTCAATATCACCTTACGCTTTCAAATGCGAGCATTTTGTTTCCTTCATTTCATTTGTGTGCCTGTTTTTTCTCATTAACTCTCATATACATATCCTTGTACATCACACAACCATTAGAGCACTTCCACCGGAGGTGGACTTGCCCAGCACCCAGTGAAAATATTGATTGGTACCCTGTTTTTTGTCTCCAGCCCGCCCACTTGCCTGGCACCCAGCCCATGCCAGGCAAGAGCCCAGCCCAATTTTGACAGACCCACTGACCGGGCAACACACTGGTGCCGAGAGAGAGAGAGAGAGAGAGAGAGAGAGAGAGAGAGAGAGAGAGAGTTCTCCGATTTCCTGGAAGACAGGGATGGCGGCGCCGTTAACGGACGGAGGCGGAGGACTGGTGGTTCTGTCGAAAGGAGCTCAAAACCATAATCGGCCTTGTGAAAGAACAGGAAAATCAGAATCGTCGGGTATCTGAAAGCAGAAAAAAGTCAGGATTTCGATTTCAATTTGATCGGAATTTGAAGGAAAAAAAATAAGATTGGAAAGTATGGTTTTACTGTGGGGGTGTAGTCCATCAAGGAGGCGAGGAAGTCGGTGAGGGCGGCATCATCTTCGTGCTTTCCGCCTTCGCTGGGTTCTGGTTCATCTTCGTCGGCGAGGAGTCTTTTCTATCACTTTTGCTGTACAAGTCGCCGTCATCAATAACAACACCATTCTCTCTCCCCAAAAATGGCAGGGAGAAAGAAATTAAATAATAAAATAATAATTAATATGAATAAAATAATATAATATTAGATTGACTGGGTGCCAGCGCATTTTTAGGGGTGGAGGTGCTTTGGCCTATTACTGTTTATTGGAGTCTATTACTGTTTATTTAAGTGGATAAATGCGCTGAGCGCTGGCACCCAGTCTTAGGGGTGGAATTGCTCTTATGTAAGGTTCACACTTAAGAATGCTCATAGTAGCTTACATACACTCATAAACTCTGATTGTCTCCGAAACAGCACCCTACTGGATTTTTTTATGCCTCTTCATGATTCTGATGGGTGCAATTTGTTCTTTTAGTGTCGTTTCAAGATCTGTTACAGGACATGACTACAATGGCATTATATGCACTAATAAAGGGCATGCGTGATGAACAGGGGAAATTCTTTCACACGTGGAGTATGATATTTGTTATGTGCTGCGTGATTGCCGTTTAACTGGAAGCTCTGTTCTTTTACATTTTAATCATTGATCAAGATAACAAGTGCCTTCAAATGGAAAAAAAAAGCTGGAAATTCATGTTCTTGTGTTGCGATCACTCATGGATATCATTTTTGATGTGCCTTTTATATATAAAATTTACTACTGTGTTTAAAGTTCAGGAGATGTGGTGGTTATCTTTCTCCATCATAAATGATTTTATCGCTCTTCTTCCCGTCCCACAAGTAAGAGAAACTGAACTCTAGTTTTTGTGTGCAACTATTCTTAACCAGCTAGCTGTAATTAGTGGATTTCTAACTCCTTTTTATTTCTCTTATCTAGCTGCTAATAGTATTTACTTTTTACCATATGAAAGGCGCTGTATATGTGGAACATGAAAAGGTTCTGAATATCTTCCTTCTTGGTCAATATCTACCAAGGATATATCGAATTCACCAGTCGTCCAATGAACTTCGTAAGACTGCTGGAATTTGGGTTAAAGGTCTATTCAATTTCTTTCTCTACATTCTTGCTAGTCACTTAAATTTGCATCGATTGTCGTTTCATTATAATATTGTGTATTCACTTTATACGGCTGAAACTTTCTTTAAGAAACGTTTGACTAATTTTGGATTTTGTCTGCGCGTTTCGGATTATATGCACCTCAAGCTTACTTTCATCATGAAAATTGCAAGACAACTTTTTGTTTGTTCGATTTAGTTAATGTAAAAACTGATAACATTGTTCTGCATAATGCATTACATAATTGATAAATCATTTGATTATGAATTTGTTACTTTTCTAGATATTTGGAATTTTTTGGTATTTTATTTCTATTCAACAGAAACATTTTGCTGGCATAGTGCCTGTCAAATCATAGTCCAGACCCTATTGGATGTATGAATACTTTTTACTGTGGGCGTCAAACTACTACTTATAAATATAACATTTCTAACGAGCATTGCCTTACCACCATTTAATTTTGAAATATTTCTCGATTCCCTTAAGAATCATAACTTAGAGCATATAAAGTTTGGAAATAAGTTCCTTTACTTTTTTTGGTGGGGCTTGCGAAATCTAAGGTACACAGTATAACCATTGACAATCACAATTTATAGAAAATATGTAATGAATAAAAATTTTGGGGCTATCTAATTCGGCAACATTGTCTTAAATGATATCATGTACCATAAATATTTTGCAGTAATTTTGGAACGAATCTGACAACGAGTACGTATGTGTGGGAGAACTTGTTTGCGATTCTCATTTCTGTCGTTGGCTTGCTACTGTTTATATATCTCATTGGAAACTTGCAGGTTGGTATATTGAATCTCTCTATACATTAACTTTCAACAATTTTCCCATGACACCAAAACAGTGAGAAAGAACCAAGACGCCTAGATTTAGCAATCAATCACAAAAGTAGATTACTTCTTTCCCGTTCAGAGCGATTGAAAATGACTACCTCCCTGATATTGGAGGAGGTGGCTGTAAACACGGAAATTTCTTGAAACGAAACGCGACAAGAACCAACGTGTACAAAGTGATATTTGTATTTGATGATTTTGGGTTACAATCTCTTTGAAAATTTGCCTCTGATTCTATCTCCGTAAGAACTTGATTTGGTGGTTTGATTGTTGATCCGAAGGGCCGTCGGGGGCTTGATCTTTGATGAACAATTCTTCAAGGGCCTTTGGAGGGCTTGATCTTGATGAACTGGGATATGTGGATTTGTTGATGGGCTGCTGATCCAAAGGACCGTCGGGGCTTGATCTTTGGGATGAACAGTGGATGATTTCCTCAAGGGCCGTCGGGGCTTGATCTTGAAGGTTGAGGATGAATGGATCTTCGAAGGGCTTTTGGGCTTGATCTTCGAGGAATTACGAACGATGAACTGTTCTTCAAGGGCTTTTTGAGGCTTGATCTTGAAGGTGGATGAACGATGAACGATGAACTGTTCTTCAAGGGCTTTTGAGGCTTGATCTTGAAGGTGGATGAGCGGATCTTCAAGGGCTTTTGAGGCTTTGATCTTGAAGGTGGATGAGCGGATCTTCAAGGGGCTTTTGAGGCTTGATCTTGAAGGTGGATGATGAACGATGAACGGATGAACGATGAACTGTTCTTCAAGGGCTTTTGAGGCTTGATCTTGAAGGTGGATGAGCGGATCTTCAAAGGCTTTGGGGCTTTGTGCTTTGAGGTGGATGAACGGATCTTCAAGGGCTTTTGAGGCTTGATCTTGAAGGTGGATGTGCGGATCTTCGAAGGGCTTTTGAGGCTTGATCTTCGAGGATGGATGAACGCTTGCTTCAAGGGCTTTGGGGCTTGTGCTTTGATGAAGAACGTGGTTGAACGGATCTTCGAGGAGCCTTGGGGCTTTGAACTTTGATGAAGAACGGACAGAACTTCGAGGGAGCCTTGGGGCTTGTGCTTTGATGAAGAACGTGGTTGAACGGATCTTCGAGGGCTTTGGGGCTTGTGCTTTGATGAAGAACGTACAGAACTTCGAGGAGCCTTGGGGCTTGATCTTTGATGAAGAACGGACAGAACTTCGAGGAGCCTTGGGGCTTTGAACTTTGATGAAGAGCGGACAGAACTTCGAGGGAGCCTTGGGGCTTGATCTTTGATGAAGAACGGACAGAACTTCGAGGAGCCTTGGGGCTTGATCTTTGATGAAGAACGGACAGAACTTCGAGGAGCCTTGGGGCTTTGAACTTTGATGAAGAACGGACAGAACTTCGAGGAGCTTTGGGGCTTTGCTTGAGAGCGTTTGGAGTTTCAGAGCTTCAACGCTTTTGTGTAATGTGAATTGGTCCATTGAAATGAATGAAATGGCTTCCTATTTATAGAATTCCAAAACTTGATTTTTGGGTTTTAATAATCAGATGAAATAAGTCACTTCTGCCAGGCGTTGACATGTGTCCTGTTTGATGACTTTTCTGAATTATTTTGATTTTTCGTTGATTCACATGCTATGTATAAAATTTATGTGATACATGAGCGTTGAAATTTTAATTTTTGGTCAACATTTATTTCACGAAATTTCGATGTCTACAAATGCCCCCACTTCAAGGCGCGTCGCATACTTGTGCTTGTCACTTGTAGGCGATGTGTTTTGAAGTTTCTCAATGTAGATGTCGATTCAAGGGCCGTCGGGGCTTGATCTTGAAATGGACTTCAAATTTCTTCAAGGGCCGTAGAGGCTTGAATCTTGATTTTTGTGCTGCAAATTTCTCCAAGGTGCCTGAGGGCTTGACCTTGGACTGCAAATTTCTTCAAGGGCCGTAGAGGCGTGAATCTTGATTTTTTTGTGTTGCAAGTTTCTTCAAGGGCCGTAGAGGCGTGAATCTTGATTTTTTTGTGTTGCAAGTTTCTTCAAGGGCCGTAGAGGCGTGAATCTCGAATGAACTGCAAATTTTTGTGGTTTCGGGCTTGGTCAGGTACTACGCAAACCATATAGTAGGAGTTCCTCAAGTCGCCGAGCTAGGAGATCTCGGGTTCCGGTTGATCATTCTCCTTCTACTTGTCTCTCATTTAGCAACGAGGACAAAGAAAAGGAGAGGGAAGAGAGACGATATGAGATACTCTTGCTTTCAACGAAGTGGCCGACGAATCGACACGTGCTTTGTTGTGCTTGTTGACTTTCCACAGCTTTGATCTTGAACTGGGTTTGAAGGATTTTCTGGTTTCCTCCGGATGGATCATGCGATTCTGCAGACGAGGGCGTCATGCTATAGTGATCTGTTCCAGCTCACTATGTTACATTCCTCTCTGCTTGTTTCTTTTGCCTGGCAGAAGTGGTGCGCATCCTTTTGCTTTTAAATGGTCCTTCAGAGCACTTGAAGATGAGTACTTGAGAGCAAGGCTCGGTAAGCAACCAGGCAAAGGTTCCGGGCAATCAGTTCCAGATCGGACGTTTGATTTCAGGTTCTGACTGATTGCTTTCTTTCTCCATATCTTGCAGGTAAGAGCAAGGGTAAAGGAAAGAAAAGGGAAAAGCATGATATGAAATACCTTTGCTTTCGACCTTGATGATATGAGATACGTTTGCTTTTGAAGCAGTAACGGATGAACCAACACATATATATTGGTTGCGCTTGTCTCCACATGCTTCAATGTACTAGCTTCACCTGTCTGCCTTATCTGTTCTTCAGGCAGATGTGGTATCTTCCTGGAGGTTTGAGTGGAGGTTTCGACATATTGCTTTTCTTTATCCTTGTCTTGCAGATAAGAGTAGGGACAAAGGAAAGGACAGGGAGATTGCATGCTATGAGATAGCTTTGCTTTCAACCCTGATGATATGAGATACCTTTGCTTTCGAAGAAGTCGTTTTCCACAGATTTAATCTTGAACTGGGCTAGGAGGCTTTTTCTGGTAGACTTGCTACAAATGTCTGAATTTACTCCTTTTACCTGGAGTTGGGCTCGATTCAAGGGTGGTGGACACTTGATCTTGAATTGGGCTTGTGATTTCTTCAAGGGCCGTTGAGGCTTGATCTTGATGAATGGAAACGGGACCACGAGCGGCTTCAGGATTTGGGCATCCGGCAAGCAGACACGAGATGGAGGTAATGGTCTGTTTCTTTGTTCGATCTCCCCAATTCATGTTGAAGAGGGTTAGAGGATGAAACAGCACGTGCAGTTGTTGCGCTTACTGATGATCCCCAAGATTGATGCTTCATTGTCGCTCGTCTTATCTGTTCTCCAGGCAGATGAGTACTCGAGAGCAAGGCCAGGTAAGCAATCAGGGAAGGATTTCTCATCAATCCGTTCCAACTGGGAAGGTAAACGCCGGCTGATCACTTTGCTTCTCCTTATCCTGTAGTTAGGGGATGAATCAGCAAGGTTGATGCTTCATTGTCGCTCGCCTTGTCTGTTCCCCAAGCCGATGTGGATGAGTACTCGGGAGCAAAGCTAAGTAAGCAATCAGGGACGGATTTCTAGGCAGTCCGTTCCTGACCAAAAACTTGGTTCCTAGCGCCGCCCGATTGCTCTCCTTCTCTTTGTCCTGTAGTGAAGAGGGAGGACAAAGAAAAAGGATGGGAGAAAGCATGATATGAGATACTCTTGCTTTCGACCCTGCTGATATGAGATACTTTTGCTCTGGTTTGATTTGTTTGCAGAGGTATTCTCGGGAGGAAGAGAGCCAAGCATTTTGAGAAAGCTTTGTTGGGGTTTTGCTGGGAGTGTTACCCTCGGAAGTGAGGAAGGGTTGAGCATTTTTTGCAGGTCTGCCCGTCTGTGGAGGATGAAGGTCGACATATGTAGAATTTTTTATCGACAAGTGGTAATGCTGTTCTTTTACCCTTCTCGGTCACAGCGATGTAGTGAGAGTGGCGGGGTTCACGCGTTTTAACTTTGTCAGAGGCTTTTGACAAAGTGGTCCGTGATTTCCGGAAAGCTGGTGCTGAATCCGACTCTCGAGGTTTGAAAAGCAGTATGCCTCTTCGATTTCTGAGAAAGGCGTCGTGCTGGCGGTCTGGCTCTCGAAATCAGGAGAGTGGCGACAGATTTGATCCGGAAAATCCGGCTTTTAAAATCTCAGAGAGTGGTGCCTCTTCGATTTTTGAACAAACGGCCCGACTTTTGATATTCGGGGAGAGGTGCCTCTTCGATTTTTGAACCGGCGCCTCTGTTGCTTCTTCCTTTATGGAGGCGTCGATGGTGCGCCAAAAGCATGTTCAGAGAGTTGGTTGCTTGTAAAGAATTCCCCTCTTTTGTATCTCTGAGAATTTGATTTCACCCGACCTCTCCTTCCTTCATTATTTTCACAAATGGCTTGCCCATCTGATCATCGTCTTGACTTGAATATTAGTGGAGAGGCATCTGCGTCTCCTCAAGACAATATATGGCGTCCATCTCTCTTATCCCCTTCTGGTCCTCTTACCATTGGGGACTCTGTAATGAAGAATGATATGACTGCTGCGGTGGTGGCCAGGAATATGTCCACTCCCAAAGATAACAGATTACTCGCCGGGCGGTCCGATGAGTTGGCCGTTAAGGATTCTCTGGCTTTCAGTGTCCAGTGCGCGGCTTCTGTTTCCAATATGGCCCAGCGCCTATTTGCTCGAACCCGCCAAGTTGAATCATTGGCGGCTGAAGTGATAAGTCTCCAACAAGAGATCAGAGGGCTCAGGCATGAGAATAGACAGTTGCACCGGCTTGCACATAACTATTCTACAAACATGAAGAGAAAACTTGACAAGCTGCAGGACTCCGATGGTCAGTCTTTAAGTGATCATCAGAGGTTTGTGGGTTTGTTTCAAAGGCATTTAAGGCCTTCGTCTTCTGGAGCTTCGCCGAGTGTTGAGGCTCAAAATAATCAATTTCCAGCGCTTCTTCTTCCTAGGGTTCCGCCGAGTAATGAGGCGCCACCTGGCCAATGAAGGCTTGTTTGCACATTCTTTTTTTTTTTTTTTTTTTTTTTTTTTTTTTTCATGTAAAAAAAATGTAAATTTTCAGAGATGTCAATAAATAAGATTTATTTTATTTCATTCGATGTCTATATATACACATATATAAGTATACATGCATACATATACACACCAAACACAAACCTTATTCATGCATATTTTATTTTTTATTTATTCATATATGCATTGCCGACATCCAACACTCAAAAAAAACTGTCATCATCATTTTTTTTTTTTTTTTTTTTTTTTTTTTTCTTCTGCTGGTTGGTGCCCACGCACCCATCATTCTTTTTTTGCTTTGTTTTTTTTCTATAAGTGGCACAGACACCATCATTTTCTTTTTCTTTTTTTTTTTTTTTTTTTTTTTTCTTCCAGATGGTGCCAGATGCATCATCATTTTCTTTTGTTTTTTTTTTTAATTTTTTTATTTCTTCTTTTCTTTTCTTCCAGATGGTGCCAAATGCATCATCATTTTCTTTTGTTTTTTTGTTTTTTTTTTTTATTTCTTCTTTTCTTTTCTTCCAGATGGTGCCAAATGCATCATCATTGTTTTTTTTTTTTTTTTTTTTTTTTTTTTTTTTTTTTCTTTTTTTTTTTCTACTTTCCGCCCATCTCTTTTCTTTTGCTTTTTTGGTGCCGTGCATCTCTTTTCCTTTGCTTCCTTTCCTTTGCTTTCCTGTGACGCAACACTGAAGATGGTGGAGCTGTGGCGTCGATCAAACGACTGAGAAGCATTGAGGCTCCACCATTTTTTTTCTTTTATATATGATGCTCTGCAGGACTGGATTTGTGGCCCAGGAGGAGCTGCATGTGCTGTTGAAGCTGCTGGAGCTGACCGGCTAGTCGTTTGACAGCGGTCACTGAGCATAGCAGCTGAGCACAACCATCAAGCACAACCACCGAGCACAACCACCACCACCAAGCTGTTGAAGCTGCTGGAGCTGACCGGCTAGTCGTTTGACAGCGGTCACTGAGCATAGCCGCTGAGCACAACCATCAAGTACAACCACCGAGCACAACCACCACCACCAAGCTGTTGAAGCTGCTGGAGCTGACCGGCTAGTCGTTTGACAGCGGTCACTGAGCATAGCCGCTGAGCACAACCATCAAGCACAACCACAGAGATAGCATGATGCGCAGAAGCTGGAGGGAGGATGCGCAAGGGAGCTTGGAGTAGCAGCCATGGCAGAGGAGATGTCTGCAATGGTGGAGCAGAACAGCTTCACGACCGGCTAGTCGTTTGACAGCGGTCGTTGAGGTTGTTGGTAGCGGAGGTGCGGATGCAGTGGGCAGGAGAGCTGCAGGAGGAGGTCGAAGACTGCAAAGCTAAAATCCTAGAAGCGTCGATTTGGGCGTCACTGGTGGAGTTGTTGTTTGAAGATCTTGCCATCACCGTTGGAGTCGGAGCTTTTGAAGACCATCCTGGTTTCGTTGGTGACGAAGCTGCACTCGTCGATGCGAGCAGGCGGTGGCGCTGTGGTGGCTGCAGTTGTTGAGGAGGGTAAGCGCCAGAGTGATCGGAACCCGAATCAGAAACAGAGCCTTGTTGCAGAGTAAAGCCAACGCCAGAGCCCCACCAGTCGAAGCCGTGAGCTCAGCCGTTGGATCCCTCTCCTTCTCCTGATCACACGCCAGATTATACAGCGCCGTAGCCCTCTTTCAACAGTTTTAGCAGCGGCGAGACTCCGCCTTCGTCGACAATAATCTTCTTGTTCCTGTTGTTGTCCTCTGCCAGCGAGGCGAGTTCGTCGGCGGCTTCGATGCGCAGCTGAACCATGTGTCGTAGATGGATCTGCCCTATCGAAGGTGGAGAGGCCAGCGTCTGCGTAGCGAAGCATGGCCTCGACGGCGTTTTCTCAGTCGATTCCGCCCCAGCCACCGCTCGTCTGCCATATTCCTTTCAGTACTCGGCATATGTCCAGAGAATCTTTCCCGTTCTTCACCGTGCCTCGCTGGGTCTCGCCGGTGACCTGAGTCGCCTCGCCGCACCTGACCGAGTTGGCTCGGCGTCCGGGAGGATCTTGCCGAGTTGAAGTCTGGGTGTGCTTGACGTGGTGACACCGACGATCGGGACGTGAGCACTCCGTTTGCTGACATTGAAGACGACGCCATGGAAGAAGACTTTCCAGAGAGAGAATTTCAGAGAGTTGCAGAGGAGGTTTATGTCGACGGGATCGAGCTCAGAGAGGCTTGGCACGCGTCGGGGAAGCGTGTGGCTTTGCAGGCTAACTGGATCTGAGGTTGGGGGAAGATGGAGAGGTGGCGTGAGGATGGGCTTTGAGAGCCGGGCCCGGATTTGTATTTGGGCTTGTTGGCTTTGGTTTTGGGCTTCATCAACATTTCAGCCCACCATATATATATACACACACACACATTTTAACAACTTGTAATTTTTTTTTTTTTTACACAAACGAAATTGTAATAAAAATGACTCCTCTCCTTTTTTTTTTTATGATGATTGATCCTTCTTCTTTTTTTTTTTTAGTACACATATACATATATACATACATACATACGTGCATACATACATACATGCGTATATATATTTTTTCTTTTTCTCTTCTCTTTTTTTTTTAGGAACTCTCCCTTGCATGGAAAGATGAAGAAGAAACGGAGAGTTTGAAGTCAAGCTTGGTGACCGGCTAGTCGTTTGACGGCGGTCACTTGAAGTTCTTCGTCGACTTTGATCAAGGTGGTGACATTGCCGTCCTTCTTGCCGCTATTTGGAGCTTGTTGCAGCGCATTACTTTCACCTTGTGGGGTTGTGCAAAGACTGCAGCGAGTTTACGCTGTGTATGTCTTTTGTTCACAATTTTCCTCAGTGGTGACCTCGTCGTGCCCCTTGCCGCTTCTTTGAGCTTGTTGCAGCGCATCACTTTCACCTTGTGGGGTTGTGCAAAGACTGCAGCGAGTTTACGCTGTGTATGTCTTTTGTTCACAATTTTCCTCAGTGGTGACCTCGTCGTGCCCCTTGCCGCTTCTTTGAGCTTGTTGCAGCGCATCACTTTCACCTTGTGGGGTTGTGCAAAGACTGCAGCGAGTTTATGCTGTGTATGTCTTTTGTTCACAATTTTCCTCAGTTGGTGACCTCGTCGTGCCCCTTGCCGCTTCTTTGAGCTTGTTGCAGCGCATCACTTTCACCTTGTGGGGTTGTGCAAAGACTGCAGCGAGTTAATGCTGTGTATGTCTTTTGTTCACAATTTTCCCTCAATGGTGACCTCCTCATGCCCCTTGCCGTTTCTTGGAGCTTTGTCGAAGGGCAAATAGAGAGTTGGAGTCAAGCTTGGTGACCGGCTAGTCGTTTGACGGCGGTCACTTGAAGTTTTTCGCCGACTTTGATATTGCCGTCTGGATGAGGAAGAAACAGAGAGCTGGAGTCAAGCTTGGTGACCGGCTAGTCGTTTGACGGCGGTCACTTGAAGTTCTTCGCCGATTTTGATCAAGTGTGATGACTTGTTGTCCTTCTTGCCGCTGCTTGCCGAAGGGCGTCACTTGATCGTGCGCGGTTGTGCTTTGTTCACAACTGTCCTCGGCGATGACGTCTCCGTCCCTCTTACCGTTGCTTATCGCCACAAGGCTCATAGGTTGCTGTGGGGGAGGCATGCTTGATTTCGACGATTTTATTCTGCTTGTATTTGTAACAGAATTGACTCTTAATAGTCAAATGTTTTAATAAAACCTTAATTTTTATTTTGATGTGACTGAACTCAAAGTTGAATGTTCGAGCTGCCTACGTACCCTTCCAAAAGAAGAGATCAAGTCAAAACGTAGTTCAAATACATATATTTTTTGGTGCCGTTTGCAGTTTCAGCTCGTGCAGGCAAGGAGCGTTGGTGTCGCCTTTTAGGCTCGTGCGAACGAGGAGCATTTTGGTGGTCATGTGCAGTTTCAACTCATGCAGGCAAGGAGCATTGGTGTGTTGCCTTTTATGCTCGTGCAGACCAGGAGCGTTGGTTGTCGCCTTTTAGGCTCGTGCGAACGAGGAGCATTTTTTGGTTGATTTGTCAAGTGGTGTAGGAAAGGCGATCTTCGCAATCTTCATAGCAAGGAGCCTTGACCGAGTGATTGAAGAAGTCTTCGGGGAAGAGGTCGCCCATTGTGACGGGGATGGACAATCTTTGTGTCGAAGTTTCATTATCTCCAACGCTTTCACTTTTCTCTGGAGGTTGACCAGAGCTGCTTTGCCCCCTTTCCAATTGGCGATCTTGCGGATGAGATGTATGTTTCTTGTCCAATTTCTTTGAACCGATCTTGGAGAGGCGTTCCTCACAATCTTCATAGCAAGGAACCTTGACCGAGTATTTGAATAAGTTTTCGAGGAAGAACAGATGGCGCATGTATGATCTTTGTGTCGAAATTTCTTTATCTTCAACACTTTCACATTGCTTTGGAGGTTGGCGAAAGCTGCTTTGCCCCATTTCCGATTGGTGCACTTGTGGAGAAGACGTATGCTTCTCGTGCAGTTTCTTCGGAGTGACATGAGTCCATCCTTCAACTTCACTTGACTTGGAGCATGCCCCCAATGGTTGAGGTGAAGACTTTGAGTTGAAAGAGCCAAAAGTGACATCTTCTTTGTCTTCTTGGATGATGATGGGGAAGACGTCTTTGACCTCCTCTTCAGTGCCGTCCTTTTGGGCTTGTTGGCGTGAAGATTGGCCAGTGTGGACGATGGTGTGCTTTCTTACTTTCAGTGGCCCATTTGTGTCCACCTCCAAGATTACTTGGCGCTTCATCCTTGAAGGAATCAAGCTTCGAACATTGCATTTTTCTGCTAGCCCGTCGAACTTTTCTTCCTCTGGCGTTGTCTTCCTCTTCCTAGAAGTTTTCTTGGTTTCTTTAAGTCTGTCCAAAGCCGACCGTCGCGGAGGAGAGCTAGCTGTGCCGCTTTGTTTCTTAGGTTTTGATAACCTTTCGAAGACAGAGCTTTGAGGTGTTGGCGTGCTAAGCCGCTTGAAGACGGAAGTTCGGTCTTGACTACCAATGCGATCAAGTGTCGAATTTCTGGGCCTTGAATGATTCATCCTTTTGAAGACTGACCTTCGAGGGGCGGGTTTAGGCTCCTCTCGATTTTGTTTGATGCTATAGTGTGTTGGCAGACCTTCTTCGGGCATAAGGGTTTCTCCTTCCTTAGTGGCGATAGCTTTGCCTTTTGAGGGCCCTTCTACCTTTACTTCGACCATGTGACAGGAGGTGGTAGTGCACTGTCGGAAGAAGTCATTCGGGAAGTACTCGTGCAAGGAGACGGGAATTCGCGGCTCTTGCTCCATGAGTTCCCCACCGTATATTGGTTTAGCAGCTTTTGAGCTTCCTTTGGGCTTTCTTTTGTTGCGGCGGCGGTGTTTTCTTCCTTGTTCCGCCTTTGATTTTACGGCTTGTGGTCTTGGCTTCCTTATCCTTTTGCAGGTCACCGATGTCCACCCTTCTTCCTCATTGATAGGTGCGTCTTGGTCGCTTGCCCCCGGCGGTGGTTGCGCAGAAGGTGTCGTGTGACTTGAGCTTTGGCAAGAACGATCACGAGTCCTTTGGAGGGGAACAGGATCGAAGGATCCAAACATGATCGTAGTGGTATGAGTTGCGGCCGTGTCTTCTAGATCGAGTTCGATCCGCCCTTGTTGTGCCAACCTCATGATGAGCTCTTTGAGGATGAAGCATTTTCCGACGGGATGACCTACGATTCGATGATACTTGCAGTACTTCGGGTCGTTCACGCGGTGCATCTCCTCAGGGCGCTTGCATTCTGGCAGCTCAATCACCTCCTTTTCTAGCAAGTCGTCTAACATTGCTGCCATATCCGAGTCAGGAAAAGGGTATGTTTTTTGCTCCAGTTCCCTCAAGGTGTTTCTGTACCTATCTTGGGTGGGGAAAGGCTCGTCTCTTTTTATCTCCTTCGTTTTAATTTTGCAAGAGATCTTGACGGGTGTAGAGGAGGCTTTGACGGGTGTAGATGAGGCTTTGACGGGCGCAGTGTTAATAGTGAAAGCTTCCTTGGCAGGCTTCTTCCCGTAATTGTCCACCTTCGGGACAAACGCCTTGTCTTTCTTGAAGTCGGAGATCGGCTCCTTCTTTCCATGGTGGGCTATGCTTAGCTCCATGTCGTGGGCGCGGGTGGCCAGCTCTTCAAAAGAACGTGGTTTGATGCCTTGGAGGATGTAGTGCAAACTCCAATGCATGCCCTGGACGCACATCTCGATCGCCGAAATCTCCGAGAGCCTGTCTTTGCAGTCGAGGCTAAGGTTGCGCCATCGGTTGATGTAGTCCATCACCGGCTCGTCCCTCCACTGCTTTGTGTTCGTCAGCTCCAGCATGCTCACGGTGCGGCGGGTGCTGTAGAAGCGGTTGAGGAATTCCTTCTCCAATTGCTCCCAGCTGTTGATGGATTCGGGCTCCAGGTCTGTGTACCACTCGAATGCATTCCCTTTCAGTGAGCGCACAAACTGCTTCGCGAGGTAGTCACCTTCCGTCCCTGCGTTGTTGCAAGTTTCCACGAAATGGGCGACGTGTTGCTTCGGGTTGCCTTTGCCATCGAACTGCATGAACTTCGGCGGTTGGTAGCCCCTTGGCATCCTCAAGGCGTCGATCGTCTTGGAGTAAGGCTTTGAGTACAACATGGAGGTATAGGAGCTCCCTTCGTACTGCGCCTTGATGGTGTTGGCGATCATCTCTTGCAGTTGCTGGATAGAAAGAGATCCCAAAAGTGCCGCCGGTTGGTCTGGCTCCTGCTTCTCTTCAGGCTTCTCTACCGGAGGCTCTTCTTCTTCTTCGTCGGCCTCTTTCTTTATGCCAGAGCCGTCTCCTTCCTCGTGTTTTGCTCCCAATCTGTTGGTGAGTGCGGTGATCTGCAAGTCTTTCTCTTCCACGGTACGTGTGAGCTTTGCAATCGTTTCGTTCATCTGGGCCAACTGCTCTTCAACTGAAATCACGCCGATGGTCATGACTTGTGCAACCAACATACGTGGCTTTCCTTCAGCAGCATGCTTAGGTGCCCTTAGCGAGGTTAGGTTGATGGCAGGCTCACGTTTGTGATGTTCACCTTGCTCCCTTGACGGCACAAACTTTGTAGCGGCATGTTGAGGAGTGATTGTGGCGCCAATGGATGCTCCGTTCGTGGCGGAAGTGCTCAAATTCCTTCCTTTGGCGGTTGCGAGAACGGTGACTTGCAAGTTTTGCTCTTCTGCTTTCTTTGTGAGCCTTGCAACTGTTTCCCTCATTTGAGCCAGCTTTTGTTCAATGGAGGAAGCTTCGATGGTTGTAAGAACGGCTTGGCCTTCCTTTGATGCCATTGCTTTTGGAGTGTGATTTGATTTTCTTGAACGGAGAAAGAGATGAGAGGTAGAGATCGTCCCACCGAGCGTGCCAAATTTGTAAACACGGAAATTTCTTGAAACGAAACGCGACAAGAACCAACGTGTACAAAGTGATATTTGTATTTGATGATTTTGGGTTACAATCTCTTTGAAAATTTGCCTCTGATTCTATCTCCGTAAGAACTTGATTTGGTGGTTTGATTGTTGATCCGAAGGGCCGTCGGGGGCTTGATCTTTGATGAACAATTCTTCAAGGGCCTTTGGAGGGCTTGATCTTGATGAACTGGGATATGTGGATTTGTTGATGGGCTGCTGATCCAAAGGACCGTCGGGGCTTGATCTTTGGGATGAACAGTGGATGATTTCCTCAAGGGCCGTCGGGGCTTGATCTTGAAGGTTGAGGATGAATGGATCTTCGAAGGGCTTTTGGGCTTGATCTTCGAGGAATTACGAACGATGAACTGTTCTTCAAGGGCTTTTTGAGGCTTGATCTTGAAGGTGGATGAACGATGAACGATGAACTGTTCTTCAAGGGCTTTTGAGGCTTGATCTTGAAGGTGGATGAGCGGATCTTCAAGGGCTTTTGAGGCTTTGATCTTGAAGGTGGATGAGCGGATCTTCAAGGGGCTTTTGAGGCTTGATCTTGAAGGTGGATGATGAACGATGAACGGATGAACGATGAACTGTTCTTCAAGGGCTTTTGAGGCTTGATCTTGAAGGTGGATGAGCGGATCTTCAAAGGCTTTGGGGCTTTGTGCTTTGAGGTGGATGAACGGATCTTCAAGGGCTTTTGAGGCTTGATCTTGAAGGTGGATGTGCGGATCTTCGAAGGGCTTTTGAGGCTTGATCTTCGAGGATGGATGAACGCTTGCTTCAAGGGCTTTGGGGCTTGTGCTTTGATGAAGAACGTGGTTGAACGGATCTTCGAGGAGCCTTGGGGCTTTGAACTTTGATGAAGAACGGACAGAACTTCGAGGGAGCCTTGGGGCTTGTGCTTTGATGAAGAACGTGGTTGAACGGATCTTCGAGGGCTTTGGGGCTTGTGCTTTGATGAAGAACGTACAGAACTTCGAGGAGCCTTGGGGCTTGATCTTTGATGAAGAACGGACAGAACTTCGAGGAGCCTTGGGGCTTTGAACTTTGATGAAGAGCGGACAGAACTTCGAGGGAGCCTTGGGGCTTGATCTTTGATGAAGAACGGACAGAACTTCGAGGAGCCTTGGGGCTTGATCTTTGATGAAGAACGGACAGAACTTCGAGGAGCCTTGGGGCTTTGAACTTTGATGAAGAACGGACAGAACTTCGAGGAGCTTTGGGGCTTTGCTTGAGAGCGTTTGGAGTTTCAGAGCTTCAACGCTTTTGTGTAATGTGAATTGGTCCATTGAAATGAATGAAATGGCTTCCTATTTATAGAATTCCAAAACTTGATTTTTGGGTTTTAATAATCAGATGAAATAAGTCACTTCTGCCAGGCGTTGACATGTGTCCTGTTTGATGACTTTTCTGAATTATTTTGATTTTTCGTTGATTCACATGCTATGTATAAAATTTATGTGATACATGAGCGTTGAAATTTTAATTTTTGGTCAACATTTATTTCACGAAATTTCGATGTCTACAGTGGCATCAAAGCCAATTGTTTTCCAAAACTATGAAAAATATATAAATTCTTTTTACATTTGCCACAATTAAAACCAAAATATGTAAATCACTCATATTGTGTTTATTGGGTTAGGTTAGTTGGTTAAAGCATTGTGCTTGTTTTCATGCAACAAGTTTGAATCTCTCTATATAACTATACATGTGATAGGTAAGTTAAATAGGATAATCTCACTACCATAAATTACTATTTGTTTGACGAAGCAACTTTCGATGGGCAAAGTGACTTTACCTGACGAAATAAAAACTTTGGCCAGCAAAAATGGTCAATAGAGACTTTAGGTGATGAAAATATTTGACGGGTAAAGTAAACTTCATCGGGCAAAGATTTTGTGCAAAGGGAAAAAATGAACGCGTATTATGCCACCTTTTGCACGATGAAAAACAAGTACGTCGGGCAAAGGTATATTTTAGGGTTTAGGGTTTAGGGTTTATAGTTCATCGAGCAGAGGTGAGGACATTTTGCATATTTGATTCCTTCGATTATCTGAGGCCAGTGATGTACGACGAGAATAGCATCGTTGTTCGAACAGGAGAACCTATCGATTGGATGATCTTCATTACGGAAGAATTTATATGGTGTTAGATGGTAAAGATTATATTAATAAATAATACAATATGTAAAAAACGAAATTGATGAGTTTGAAACATAAAATATTAAACTAATAAGTTGTTATAGATAAAGAACTATTTTTGATAAAAATTCTTTTTAAATATTTGAATAATTTTTATGATCACTGGAGCCAGTGTTTCAAATTTTTACGTAGTTATTTGTTAGCGGTTTATATCGCTTTCATTAAATTTCTCGTCTATGAGAGTATTGAGTATTTTCTAGGCCGAACGGAACAGCCAGGTGAATCCCATCAAATTAGAGCCAGTGTCATCTCAGGTGAGAGGATAAAGGACAATCTCACGTGAGAGAATTGTGAGTCTTTTATGGATAAAAGGCAAGTCCAAAGCCGTTTATTCAGTAAATAATCAAGACCATCTTTTTACTGCAAATAATAAAATAATCCATATTATACTCATTTAAATTAAGAAGGGTCATTTGAACACAGAACCACAAATATAAAAGTAGGTACTCTTAACTAACCGATTGTGAGAAAAAGTATAGCGAAATTCCTCATAGTTTTTCGAACTTAGAAAGAATGGATAATTATGTTTGCAACCACTTATTTCCCTTCAAGAATAAAAACAAAAAACCAAAAACCTGAGTTACAAAATACGTTTTAATAATCTAAGGAGTCAGAATTTCCACTATTTTTTCATGTTTTTATGTTTTGATTAATTTTAACATTGACGACTTGACATGGTGAATAAGAATTTAAGTTGACGACTTGACATTTTTTTTTTCGGAAGCAGTTGACAATTTGACTTATATCGTTATTATATTGCTATAATGCAGCTGGCTGAGGTAGCTAAGTGTGAAATCAAACGAGCTTAAGTCAATATTTTTCTGGTGTTAATTTAATGTGTTATTGTCCCTTGGTGAAGAATATTGCTTGGCTGTTCCCACAGGTGAGCAGTTAAACCAATGAAAGAGACTCAGATATTTTGATGCAGTTGAGGTGACAGATGTGCACCCAACTACGTATAGAGGAATGCTAAAAGGATTATGTCAAAGTGAAATTCTACGTAAATTATTTATCATCTCATAATTCAACGTAATTTTTTATACAAATATTATAAATATTGTGTCAAAAACAAGATCGTTGACAGAGAATTCATATAGAATCTCACTTCTAAGAGATGTCCTTATGCGAACAAAATTTGAATTCATACAATACTTGGCTTTTCCCACATAATCTATTGAATTTGTCTAATTTTTTATAAAGGTGATTTATGAATGATAAATTGAAATATAAATCGTTCATATTTTTTTTTCTTTTTTTCAGCAAATGGACGCCATCTATTAATTAGAAGCCATTAATAGGCTAGAAATGAAGCTTCTTTCTCAAATAAGATCACAAACAATAATAGGAACTTCATGTAACCAAGTATAATCACCACCGGAGTGGAGAGCAAAACGAGCAAGTCTATAGTTAACAAAAAAAAAAAAGAAAAAAAAAAGGAGCAAGTCTATAAGCAATACAATTGGCTTGGAGGCGGATGTGGGTCGCAGTAGTTCTAGCAATTAATGACAACAAATGCTTCACATCTTCAATGATATGTCCCATTAAAAAAGTTATGAAATAAGAACCACAAGAAAATATTTCAAATTGAGTGTCAAAATCCTGACACCTAAAGTCCATCTTTTGATAATTAATTATATATCAAGAGGTGTGATATCCACACCCTTTTTTACTTTTCTCACATTTTTTTTAATTTTTGACCGTCAGATTAGATGAATTGAAATAGATCAACGAACATAAATTAACAAGGAGTGTGTTATAAGTAAAAAATGGTGTGTGGATAGCACACCCCTATATTAATTATCAATTAATTAGTACATCTTAAAGTCCAATTCCAAGGTTGAGCACAATTTTATTCTCTATGGTTTATCACTTCAACCACTATCTATAAAAAACAAAACCTTATAAAATGAGAAAACTGTTGTAGGCATAATTTACTGAAACAATTATGGAGGCCAAAAGAGAGAGAGGGTGCGGCAAGATTGAGAGAGAAGAGAGAGATGTGTAATTGTGGGTGTGTGTTATCTCACCCCATTGTGCCTTTATTTATAGTAGTAGAAAGGCTAAATACCTTTCCCTTTATGATTACAACATTTAATAGGTAATCTACTCCTAATAGGAATATAAGATACATTCCCATATTTACTAGGATTTACACAATCACATTCCTATTCCAATAGGACTGCAACACTCCCCCTTGAGTGTGTAAATACTCAAGTGAATGGCGCATCAGGTCTTCAGTGATGAAGCAGGTACAGTTGATGAAGTCATCGGCACAACGGGTGATCGCGAGTCTCAAATTTACTTTGAAGTATGCATGTGTAAAAACTCACAAAAACCTCGCTATGGTAAAACCCAAGGAATGGGGAAAACCCATAGACTAAGGGAAAAGTAAGAAAATATGCATAATGTCTTAAACAAACGTCAAACTGGACGAGTGTAGTGAACTCAACGGAGTATGATCATCCCAGGATGGGTGCCTCATTAAAACCTCGTTAGGTAGCAAAAACCCAGTGGGAAAAATGCTCCTAATCGTAGGAAAAAGAGTACATTAAGATCATGTGAGTATGCTTCTGGATACTCCCCCTGAGTTAGACATAACTTCTAAATAAGAGAACTACAAGCGATTCAATTCAGATAATTTGCGCATACCGATTCCTTGGACAAACTTCTGGAAGGTTGACTTCGGCAGTGACGTCGTGTAGAGGTCGGCAAGGTTGTCTGGGATCGGCTTGCATGACTTCAAATCTCCTGATGCTTTGCTGATGTAGATGTAGACGCAATATGTCTTGGCGTTGGCTTCGTTGATGTATCATGGCTTGGTCGGGTTGATACATATGGCATAGTCTTCATGGATCGTCGTTGGGACTCAACGATGGATGAAAACACAGCAAGTACTTCGAATATGCTCAACAAGAACTCCTAACCATGTCTCACGTGTGGCGTAGTGAAGTGAGGTGAGTCTTGGAACGATTCGAAGATTTCGCAACTAAGGTCATATCGTGGACCTCCAAGATATTGCGATATCCCTAATGGTAAAGACATAACCATTCGGGGATTTTGCCTTGTGCAGGTTTGATAAGTAACCAGCGTCAGCATAACAACAAGGCAAGCATCATTTCGAGGATCAGGGGGGTTGGATCCGCTCGAGATGCGTTGGGATTTGATTTGCCCAAATTTGTAGTACCTTCAGGGAACGTCTTTAATACCAATTCAGTGGTTGCGTGTAGGCGCGGTGCTGCATCTTTACCAAGATCAACAGCGAAGGAGATGTCCTGTCTAAATGCAATGAGCTAAGTACAACGAAGCGCAAAGTTGAACTTAGATATGGAATTTCGGATCCCATAGCCTCTTCAAGAGTCTCATTTGCATATAACGTATGGACGATCAAAGGTATACTCAAAGGTAACACATTCGGGGTGTAGTTCGACTGTAGACCAAAATACCGTCAGAACGATGCTTCAACTTCAGGTCAAGGCATAAACGAGTTTTCCTAAGATCCTTCATCTCTAATTCCATCTTCAGGTGCGAGGCAGTTTTCTCATGCTCTTCCAGAGTCTTAGTGAGATTCGTGTTAACGACATAAACTGTAACTCTAGCAATTTGGAATAAGACTTCATAGTTTAACACGCAAGGGCATTCATTCATATCCCTGACTGATCAAATTATCACGTAGACGGGTATACCACATCCGTCGGATTTTTCAATCCATAAGTGAACGCCTCAAAACGAGTTAAGAGGGTGTTCCGTGGTTCTGGAACTATTTGAGTCAGTCCATGTAATTATTCGGGAACTTACATGTTAATCTCCGTATCTTATATCCCCATGGAGAAATACTAACCACTTTTCATAATGCTGCTATCAATCACAGGACGTTTGAGAGAAACCTTGCGCCGTAAGGCGTGCATCATATCGCACTATTTCATTCATCTCATAACGCTTCCTTTCCCACTTGTAACACAATAAGGTTACCTTGGGCAGTGTAGGAACTACGGGTCCAATACACACTTTGGTAAGGAATTTGACCTAGATTGTAGTTTTCGTTGTCCAATCAATTCTACGTTGTCACTTAATCAACGGAACACGGTTCGATATCGTCGCTTTTCATTTATGTCGGTAGCTACCATATAAGTGAAAACATCATCGATGATAATCTCATTTCAATTCCATTTAGCTCACCCAAACTAGTATACTGGACCAAGAACTTCATGTCTTAGGAGTAATCCGGATTAATCTCATGAGATGGAAATGATTTGAGACAGCGATCGAGTTCAGATTCAATGTTGTGCCGTGTCTTCCTCTTCCAAGGAAGTGAATCCTACGAACCGAATGATCTGTCGTGCTCCAGGCCAAGACAGATTGATTGGCTATCCGTCGGTGTACCGGACCGTCCAACAGGGGCGTCCAAACCGTCCAACAGGGGCGGCACACCCTCCAGGGATGTTGACTCGACGTCCGTTAAGTACGTCTATCCTTGCAGGCATGTTTGCAGCTGGTATATGATCTCGTCACTTTAGCTAGATCAGAGTAATGCGTCTGGAGTAACATTCTGAAATCTAGAATTCATCGCACTTGCTTATCACACTTGTGCGGTATGGGGATCGAGATGAGACATAGTGGGCAACGTCCACATAAATTCGCGCCGTTCTACAGGAACGTTGACGTTCTTATCTCCCCCTAACGGCGGGAAGACTGTCTCATTAAAGTGACAACCCGCAAATGAGCGGTAAAGAGATCGCGTGCAAGGGCTCGAAGAGAGCTAGTGTGAAGGAGAATCATGATCGACAAAAGATACACATCCTTCTTTGAGGACCCATGGTGGTACGTTGCGGCGGCGCAACTTGGCACATGGAATGCACACCCAAATGCGTAAATACGAAAATCGTCAGGTTCGTACCCAGTAACCAACTGTAACGTCATATAGGTTGGGTGGCAATGGGCCTCAAGGCGGACCAATCATTACTGCGTACAAGGATTGCATAGCCCTAGCCAGAAACCGAAAACTTGGTACGTTTACCAAAATTCAGACGATCATTTAAATTGCGCTTTATGATCACTAGGCGAGGCTATTTGGGGTGAACATGGGAATTCGATGTTCAATTATAAACCCAAAACGACATGCAATACTTTATCGAAAACTGTCGATGTAAACTCTCTGACATTATCCAGTCTCCCGGACCTTAGGGGATAAGTAGGGTGGTGAGCCCTTAATCGGCCAGAGGGTTTAGCAGTAATGTGTGTGGACAAACATGTGACCTAGTTTGTCGATTCATCAACCAAAACCATAAGTCTTTATATGGTCCGCATTTTGGTTGGATTAGTCCACGTATATTCCCTTGAATCCACTGTGAAAAAGAGAGTCGTTTCGTATCTTTGCAAGGGATGATTTATAAAATCGAATTTCCCTAATGAGCATGCTTGGCAAAGTGTGCTTGTAGGCACAATATCCTTACTTCGGGTAAGGAGATGCATTGGAGCATCGTTGGTCGACCTAAGTGTCCCAAAAGGTCGTGCCAAAGCAAGTAAACTGCTCAATTACCTAGCCCTAGGCCGGCCACATATGGCATGTGCCCCAGTTGGGGGACAACCCATTGGCCCCAAATCAAAGCTTCAGGCTCATTTTTGGTGGTGGTGCAAAGATATTTCACTCTATTTTCTTCAGTGGTTTCATTTATGATCATTGTCAACTCGAATATCCTTAAAAACTCAACGTCAGGGAGAATTTAAGGTCCCTTAAATGGTGATTCAGTACCATTCATACAACGAGGAGCGTGCCATTGCTCTTAATCAGGTTGGATAGACCTGAAGTCGTTGTTAGAGATGTGATTTAGGTGTAAAGTTAGTGTGCGTAGTACGCATTCATCCAGACAACTAACTTTCCCACATTCCAACCTAATCACGTGTTTAATTGAATCGGTCACATGTACTAAGAAACATGATTCAATTAACTCATATTCGAGGACAATATCAATAAGATTATCCATAAGTAAAACATACACCAAACTTGAATCCAAGAACATAGAAAGATGTTCACAAAGTAAGCAAAGTTACTAGGTGGATTCGGCCAAAAGGCCATCCATGTCAAAATTTTGTACTTCCAACAATGTTTGGTGGAGCAAAATTAGTCTCACATATTGACTACTAGAATGGTACTCCTCAACGACATTGGTATAGGCACGAACAGGTGCATAACCAACGATCTATTCCATCGAGACGGAAGTAGATTCTGCAGGGTTAAGGTTGGGAATACTATCCCTTATTCTTGAAGTTTTAGGTCTTAGGTACCAAGGATCATGCTTCGGGCATGATGCCACACCTTGGTAGGCCCTGATTCTACCATATGTTGTAAAAACAAACTCGAAATTGGATTTATGAGAGAAACAGACCCAAACTTGGGTTTAGTAGGCTTTGACCGAACTGGGTTGAGCCATTTGGTAGACTCCAGCCGAACTGGGTCCATACCTTTCTCTCGTTTGTGGTAGTAATCAGATCCGAGAATTTGGTAAACTTCCGCTTTCTATAGAAACATGGAAGGACGAGAAAAATATTCTCCAGTCAAAATTCGATCAGATTTATAAACTTCAGAATTGTACACATTCGTGGACATAATCATGGTGTGCTTTAGGCAATGTCTTTCATGATTAGACAGTCCGTAGGAGCGAGCCAAAGAGCCATGGAATCCTCGATCTGGAGGTCTTTCCATTTGTAATGCTTCGGGCATAAGTCTTTGAGTGAAGATCATGGCGGAGGCTTATTCAGCTCTTCCATGCCATTGTTGGCTTCAATGGTGTCTCAGCTTCTTAATAGTCAAAGGGAGATTCACATCTTGTACCCCACATTAAGTGGTTTCTATGGGAAACATCCAAATCAGGAAAATCGAACTTGTGACAGTTCAACAATCCACTGATTTGGAGGGAACAAGATTGTGATTGGTGCTATGGGAATGAAACATCCATAGGCATCAACATTCGATGTCTAAGACATGGTTTTCATGAAAATCGTCGGGTTTTCATGGGTGTATTTTTTATGAAAACTTCGGGTTTCAAAGGCACTAAATTTGAAACTACAGGTTCGATTTAGTTTATGAACATGTAGTTCATAAAAGAGAGGTTCTTGCAAGAAACACATAATGCAATATACTAACTTAGTGTAGTGGATTTGAGTTGTCTTCGGGAACTCAAGTGTGAGAGCTTCGTTACTACGAAAGTATGTGACGGTTCAAAGTATAAAGAGAAATTATTGAATCGTTAATGTCCAAAAGTGATCTTCAGGTCAATAATTTTGGATTCATTATCAGATTAATGGACTGCAGGTCACTTTTAATTAATTCAATAAATCGGGACCATACAGGGTCGATTGTAGAAGCAAAATAATATTAGCATAATATTATTGGATCGAAATTGGAGCCCCAAAATAATTTGGGCTTGTGCCGTGGGGTGTGGGAAGGCACGGGGTGCCTTAAGGGTCACGGCAGGGCCTGGGAAAGGGCCAGGAACCATGGCAGCAGGTCACGGGGGAAGAAGGGCTTCCAGCCGAAGTTGGGTTGGGTCCATATGGACCGAGGGGATTGCACGGGGGAGCCCAAGATAGTGGGCTGGCGTGTGGAGGCTGCGGGCCTCGCGTGAATGAGCCCAGCCAAAAAAAAAAGGCTGGCGTTTGTGCGAGCAGTGCCCAGCCGAAGGCTGGCAAATGGATGCGGGCCAGGTGTGGCCGAGGGCTGCAGGCCCAAGTCCAGAAACAAAGCAGGCGAGGCCTGATGTTTCTTGCTGCGCAGGGAGGGTGCAATGCACCCAATCCCGATCCCTTGGTTTCCCATTTTTTTTTTTTTTTTTTCAATTCCCTTAGGGTTTTAGGAAAACCCTAACTTGCTTCTAATTTATTTTTATACTTTGACTCACAAATTCCACATAGCAATTATTGCGTGATGCATGAAACAAATATATATATGAACATAGAGAATATATATATCGGAAGGAAAATGTAAACATAGGGGGTTCATACATCATGGGGAATGTTTTCATGCTTCATGGGTCGTTTCAAATATCTTACTTTATTTAAAGCGTACCTGAGTAGCAGAAAACAACAAAAGCCTTTGAATTTGTAAAAGTTCCTTCGCAGAAAGCCGGAATAGCATCTCCAATGCGTTGTATCACGGTCAACATAGAAAAATTAAATTGAATCAATGGCATGTAGATCAATTTAATAAAACAATAAATTAATCATAAAAAGAATGATTAAAACGTAATACTCCCCTGATTGAAGAATAAACTCTCTTTAGCGCAGCGTCAAGAGCGTGCTGATAACGTGTTGTAGGCATAATTTACTGAAACAATTATGGAGGCCAAAAGAGAGAGAGGGTGCGGCAAGATTGAGAGAGAAGGGAGAGATGTGTAATTGTGGGTGTGTGTTATCTCACCCCATTGTGCCTTTATTTATAGTAGTAGAAAGGCTAAATACCTTTCCCTTTATGATTACAACATTTAATAGGTAATCTACTCCTAATAGGAATATAAGATACATTCCCATATTTACTAGGATTTACACAATCACATTCCTATTCTAATAGGACTGCAACAAAAACCTTTTAATAGTAATTAATGAGAGACAATGAAATTTCTATTCAAAATTTTCGAACAATAAAAGCCTTGCCGATTCCAGAGGCGTCAAAAGCCACTTCCCTGTCAGATGGATTTCCACCACTAGCATTAGGCTTATTAATTATAATAAAAAAAAAAATTCCTACTCCACTATTAAACAAATATATTATATAGGAAAGGGGAGTTCGGCTAAGCCATACAATGAGCAACCTAATTTGGTATCAAATTTCACAAAGAGTGTGTGTGTAAAGGTAGTATTGGAAAGTAAATGAGGTGTATGAAAATAAATCTAATTTAAAATGTACAAAGGTTAGGTGTATTAAGTATGTAGGATAGAATCAACAAAATGTAGTGCGTATATAAAACATCCCTTTTTTGCTAATAATTTTGGAATCAGTTTTTGTATAATCTATCATGTTTGATTCTTGCGAACATTTCCATGTTAAAAAATTTAAATTCTAAACAAAAGAAATTGTTGAGAAATTTTTTTTTTTTATGGATTAGTGAACAAATGGATGGGTATTTATAGAGTTTTGGCGAGTTTTAATGTTGAATGTGATTTTAATTAATTAATGATGTTATTTTGACAGTTGGACTTAAATTTAAGCTAGTGGATCGTTTTTATTATCGTTAAAATGATTAAATTGAATTTAAGCCTTTGAATTTAAAAGGGATGTAGCTTGAGTGCCACACTGGATCACAACCAAGGAGGAGCTACAGCCTTTGATTCTCAACGGCGCACCAATGTAAACTGTACAACCCCTGCTTCTCGTGCACTCGCCCGCAGACAATTCCTCTGTCCTAGGTTGCTGACTCGCCGGCCCCCGTGCGTAAATCCTATTATTTCCAACCCAAAAGTACACTTTTGGAGAGATTTTGAGTTTTCTTTTTGTTTCCCACCCATATAGCTTGGAGATAGCCTAACAAGACAAAAAGAGCAACTTCTGTCCAAACCCAGTAAAACAAAAACGAAAAAAACACTAACTGCTCCAACAGATTCAACACCCTTGTTTCATTTTCCACGTTGGTGGATCAGCCTGAACCCCTCAAATAATTAACCAATTAAGCTGCATTTTCCACTTTGATGGGTCACCCTGGACCTCTCAAATAATTAACCAATTAAGCTGGTTCCAAGAAGTGATGAAACAAAAAGTTTGAGGGTTGAACAATGTTTTCACGATATCTTTAAGAAGATGAGATGTAATTTTTTTTATTTAAAATATATATACAATATTAAATATACTAAAAAGTAAAAGAGTGAGTTAAATTTTACAATGAGTTATCTGTAATAATTTGGTTTGAATTTGCATTTAGCAATAACTAAACCTAAGATTTCTCACTTATAAATAAAGAAAAATACCACTAAACCGTAATATTAAGTAGTTAACAAATATATTCTTAAATTACTCTAAACATACAATAACGGGATTACATAATTATGTGTTACCTATTGTAAGTATTCTAATTTTCTCCCCCTTCAATCTTGTTCCCTCTTTTTATTATGAGCCGTTCAAAGTATTTTCAAGCTAATTCAAATTTTAAAGATTATGCCATAAGTTACCATGAAAAAAAATCCCCTCTGATAAGAAGGTAGGGCCCACACTTTGATGAGAGGAGTTAATTAGTTATATAGTGCGTGTTTGATTTTTACCGATCCCTCTCTTTGCAGTTGTAAAAGTAAAAATACCATAATAGTTGTCCTTTTTATCTTTTATGCGGGAGGAGGATTGTCTGCCCTCCCACTTCTTGTGCCCTCCTGTTTTGTATGATCACGATTAAGCCACGTCAATATTTTGTATTATTTTTTTATAGAGGTAATAAGACAAAAATGAATAGTAATATAAAATATTGACGTAACTTAACCGTGACCATACAAACAGGAGGACACAGAAAGTGGGAGGGCAGACAATCCTCCTCCCTTTTATGCCTATACACTTTGATGAGTTGGGCCTCTCATTATTCTCTAGTTACGGATTTGAATTTCTATTATAAAATCAAAAAATTTAATTTTATCATATTTTTAATACTATATCTATATAATTTTTCAAAAGTAGAAAAGGATTTGCATGTGTTCATGAGACCTATCCATTAAACTATTAGACCACGTGGATATTACAAAATGACTTACGTCATATAAAAGATCCACATCACGTCATATTAAAAGACCTCCCTCATATAAAAAGACAAACTTGAATTCAGTTGTCTTAAAGAGCATGGCAATGCAGTTAGCAGCTTCAGTCTCTACCAAATTGGCGGCAATTTACCTAAATAAGTTACGAGTTAATTATGTGATTCAAACTCTTATTGTTAGCACTTAAAAATATACCGTTACAATAATATTATTATTGCATAAAGTCTCGTTTATGAGAGTATTGAATATTTCCTAGGTTGAATAGAACCGTCACCCAAGTGAATCCCAACAAATTAGAGCCTCACGTGACTGGATAAAGGACAATCTCACTTGAAATAATTCTGAGTCTTTTATGGATGAAAAGCAAGTCCAAAACCATTTATTTAGAAAATAATCAAGACCATTTTTTTTTAGAAATAATAAAAAAAATCCATGCTATACTCGTATAAATTAAGAGGAGAGTCATTTGGACAAAATCTTAAGTGTTAAAACAAATACTCTTCATCATTTGACTTATAGAACACTTTTTAATAATCTAAAGATTCTAATTTCCATTGTTTTTTCATGTTTTTATGTTTTGATTAATTTTATTATTGACGACTACTTAGTGGATAAGAGTTTACATATGTTGAAGAAATTCATTTGTTGTTGCAGTGGAATGTTCGCCTTTTTTTTTTCTTTTCAAACAAACGATATTATCTATACTAAGAGGGTAAGGGTGAGCTAAACCTCACAGTAGGCTAGCAATAATGTGGTTTAAATTCACCTTTGACGATAATCGAATCTAAGACCTCTCACTAACAAATGGACAGAAATCTAAGGTCATCTCTAACCGAGCCAGCCAAAAGGCTATAGGCTAAAACATAGCCTGTTTTGCACACAAAACCTATCTCCAATGCAGGGCTGGGCCAAAAAAATTTAGGATCCACCAGGCCAAAATATACCCAAATGGCCAGAGGGCTGGGCAAACATAGTCATCCAGCCAGTCCTGAAAGTTGGGCTCATCTGTGCTGTTGGTTAACGTCATGTAACCTTTTTTTTAAGACGAAATTTAAGAAAACAAATTTAAAAATTCTAATTTTTTCCTATAAATACTGAAGTCATTTCTACACAATTTCTCACATCATTTTCACCATTTCATAATATTTTACTTCATTTTAATGTCTAAATTGGTAACATGCATGTAAAAGTAAAATATTTAATAACATGAAACTTAAAACAACATTTAGCGACAAGTGAACCTCATAATATGTCCGGAAACCTTATTTTAATTTTGTAATTTAATTCAATTAACCGGTAAAATTAAATAACAAACTTAAAAGAATAAATTATTGACGGGGCTAAAAAATAGCCACCTTCAGTTGGAGATTGTATATAGATATAGTCTAACAATGTTCATTAAAAAAAATTTCTTACAGGACTATAATCTGGATGGAGGCTAATCGTAGCCATTTTGTCGAACTGAAAGGAGGTCAAAAGGCCATGTTTAGCCCTATAGCCCTAAAAAAAACTATTTTTTAATAAACATTGTCAGACCATATTTTATACCATATCAAACCGATAGGGCCAAAGGACCATAAGCCAAAACATAGCCCGTTTGACAGAAAACCCATCTCTAACCAAAGGAGACCATTTTTTAGCCCCTCAATAATTTATTATTTTAATTGAATTAATATGGTTGATTGAATTAAACTACTTTATTAAAATAAGATTTTCGGATATATTTTGAGCTTGTTGCTAAATGAATAAGCCTTTGGATTTCTTATCTTTATATAATGAAAGGGATGTGAAAAATTGGTGAAGAATTGAAATAAAATGAGGTAAAATAGTATGAAATGATGAAAAAGGATGTGAGAAATGGTTTAGGTATTTATAGGAAAAAATTTAGATTTAAAAAAAAAAAAAACAATTTCGTCTAAAAAAAAAAAATTCAAATCCATCAGTAACCTGACGTCAACTAGCATGGGTTTGGGCTGGTGCAAACAGGCTGGCGGACTGGCTCCTTTTAGCCAGCTTGCTGGCCTGGTGGATGAATTATGGTTCGGTGGGACCCACAACCCATTTGGTTTAGTCCTCGATTGAAGACGATTTTTCGTGTCAAAATAGATTATATTTTTACTTATGATCCCTTTACCGGATCAATTGGAGATCACCTAAGAGCTTAAATTTGCCTTCGGCTTGTTTTTTTTTTTTTTTTTTGTTTTTTTTTTTTTTGTTAAAAAAAATAAACAAAAGAAGAGGAGGAGCTTACATTGAAGTCTTGACTTTTATTTTATAAACCGTCGACTACTTGACTTAGATAGTTATTATATTGCTATGATACAGCATGAGTCATTATATTTCTGATGTTAATTTGATGTTATCGTCCTTTGGGTAGAAATTTGATTCGCCGTATCCACAGGTAAGCAATTAAACCAATGAAACAGACCCATATGTTTTGATGCACTTGAAGTGACAAATGTGCAGCCAACAACCAAGTACCAACATTGTAGAGATATATAATGACTTACGTCATATAAAAGACCTACGTCACGTCATATTAAAAGACCTACGTCATATTAAAGGACAAATTTGAATTCGGTTGTCAGAAAATGACAATGCAGCCAGCAGCTTCAGTCCCTGCCAAATTGGCGGCAAGTTATCTAATATGTCACCATAACTGATTTATTATGAGTTAATTATGTGTTTAAAACTACATAGCTATTTGTCAACAGTTTTGAATATACCGCTACGATAAAATTATCATTGCACAGAAGTTCTTGTCTAAGAGAGCATTGAGTATTTCCCTAGGCTGAACAGAACGCTCATCCAAATGAATCCCAATAAATTAGAGCTAGTGCCATCTCATGTAACATGATAAAGGACCATCTCAATTGAAAGAATTGTGAGTCTTTCGTGGATCAAAGGCATAGTCCAAAACCATTTAGGGAACTTTAACGAAATACTTTCGGTACTGTTCACTTTAACGAAAAATTATATTTTTACACTAAAAAGTCAATCATAGTACTATTCACTTTACCATTTATTTTGTCCTTATCGTTAAAACTCAAAGTTTTCAAATATTTTTCATTAGTTTTCCTAACTATTTATATCCATATATGCTCATTTGTAGGGATAGCAACGATTCAATTTGTGAACGAAAATACTATATTCATATTCATAACCAAAAAATTAATCATGTCCATAACAACAAAATAATCATTGGGTATTATCCATAACTATACCCACCGGATAATAAACTCTTCACCGGTTAATGGTTATATCTATCTTTGTCAATACAATAAATATATTCATTCAGTTGACATATTATAATTTAATAAATATTAATTTCGTCATCAAATATTTGATGTATAAAATAATTTTAAACAATTGAGTTACGGAATACTTTTTAATAAAATGAAACTAAAGACAAATGTTTGGAAGCTTTGAGTTTTAACGATAAAGTCAAAATAAATGGTAAAGTGAATAATACAAGGATTAATTTTTTAATGTAAAAATATGATTTTTCTTTAAAATAAATAGTACTATAAGCTTTTCGTTAAAATTATCTTTTAATAATCTAAAGATTCAAAATTTCCATTATTTTTCCATGTTTTGATTATTTGGTGGATAATAGTTTACGAGGACGACGACCTTTCTTTTCTTTGGAAACAGTTGACGACTTGCCTTAGGTAGTTATTATTTGCTATGATACATCTGGCGGTAGCTAAATGTGAAACCAACCAAACGAGCATAAGTTCATATTTTTTTTGGAGGAGGATTGTCTGCCCTTCTACTTTTTTCATGCTCTCCTATTTTTTGTGGTTACAATTAAACCATGTTAATATATTATATTATTTTTTTTTAAAGATAATAAGATAAAAATAAATAATAATATAAAATATTAACGTGTCTTAACCATAACCACACAAATAGAAAGGCACGGAAAATGGGATGGCAGACAATCCTCCTCCATTTTTTCTGATGTTGATTTGATGTTATTGTCCTTTGTGTAGAAAATTGCTTGGCTGTTCACACGGTGAGCGATTAAACCAATGAAAGAGACTCAGATATTTTGATGCCCTTGAGGTGACAGATGTGCAACCAATTACGTATAGAGGAATGCTTAATGGATTATGTCAAAGTGGGATTTCTTATAAATTATTCATCATCTTATAATTCAACGATAATTTTTATGTTAATATTATAAATATTATGCTAAAAATATAATGTAACAGAAAGTTCATAAAAAATCTTATTTTTGAAAGATGTGAGCAAAATTTGAATTCACACAATACTTGGCTTCTCCCACTTAATCTATTAATTGTTTTGAATTTGTTTAATTTTTTATAAAGTTGATTTATGAATAATAAATTAAAATATAGACCGTTCATATATTTTTTTCTTTCTTTCTTCTTTCAGTAAATGGACGCCATATATTCATTAGAAGCCATTAATAGGCTAGAAAGGAAGCTTCTTTCTCAACAAGATCACAAACAATAGTAGGAGCTTCATGTAACCAAGCATAATATCACCACCGGAGGGGAGAGCAAAACGAGCAAGTCTATAGTTAACCAACAACAAAAAAAAAAAAAAAAAAGAAAAAAAAAGGGAGTAGCCAG
This sequence comes from Cotoneaster glaucophyllus, assembly GCA_036320875.1. Lineage (NCBI taxonomy): Eukaryota > Viridiplantae > Streptophyta > Magnoliopsida > Rosales > Rosaceae > Cotoneaster > Cotoneaster glaucophyllus. Next base: position 29,073,835 of record CM070070.1, on the reverse strand, counting down.
TCTATGATCAAATTGGCTTGGAGGCGGATGTGGGTCGTAGTAGCTTCAACAATTAATGACAACAAATGCTTCACATCTTCAATGATATGCCCCATTAAAAAAGTTTTGAAATGAGAACCACAAGAAAATGTTTCAAATTGAGTGTCAAAATAGGTGTCCTCGGATCCTATATATATATAGAGGTTGGAATTCGAAGACACACGTTTTTGACAAACAATTTGACACTTATTTTGTAATTATTTCAACAACCTGAACAATTTATATTTGAGTACACCATTAATAGATCATCTTTACAAAATGTTAGACAAATTCAAAACCGTTAAGAAATTCATTTGTAGTGAAGAAAATAGACAAATACGGTTCTACAAAGAAACGCTAAATTTAATCCAACGGTTATACGGTTTCAGATTTGAGTGATTTTTGGTTCACATGATGATTGGATCGTTGAAATACATTACGAAATGAGATCTATGAAAACGTGTGTCAGAAGTGTGTGTCCCCGAATTCTAACTTATATATATAGACACATTTTTTTTCACAAGAAATTTTATGAGAACCCATATAGTAGCACTCTACACCCAACTTTATTTTGATATCATTTTGCTCCATGTGATTCAAAAATCACCATTTTATATGTAAAACTCATAATTTGTTCCACTTTAACTTTTGGACTCTTTCTTCCCCCTGAACCTTACACCCAATAAGGCTATGCTACATGTGCAATAAGTTTGATTATAAATCTCTATTATGTATTAACATTCAACAATCACTCAATAAGAGAATATTAAGTTTAAAAGAAATTGAAGAGATGAAAAAAAAATGATTAGTTTGGCACACCCAAATCAAACCCAAATAAGAAGTTAATATATCTAAGAGCGGATTTTAAGTTTTATATAGTCGACTTTCAAGTTTCTGGTGGTAAAATAGGATCAAGATCGAGTTCTAGAAGTCAAAGTGGAGCGAACTTTAAGTTATAGGGAGTGAAGTAGTGAATTTTGAGTTACAGGAAATAAAATGAGAATGAAATTGAGTAGCGAGGAGCATAACTAAAAATAAGCGTATTCTTTAAGATTTTAGTCAAGCAGAGCAACTTTCAAGGGAAAGGGATCCTCTCCAAATCCCTTTTCACCTAATCCACCTAGTCCGGGATCTGGACTGTTGAAATTTGATCCAACGACTACAAACAGGGAGCCCTTTAAAAGTGATAATAATCCCTTTCCACTTTCAAGATAAGTTTGACTCTAAATCGGGAAATAAACAAACATATCAAGCAATTTGACAAAAGCGTACAAAAGTCATTGCAAGGCTTAACCTACTCTCCACCTCCTTAGTTTTTGTTTTTTTGTTTTTTTTATATTCTTTTTTAGGACAAAGATATTTTTATATTAAGGGGAAGCGGGAGTTCGGCTAAGCCACACAATGGGAAACCTTATTTGGTGTAAATGTAAATGTGGGGTGTAGTCAACAAAATGTAGGGTGTGCATAAAACAACCATTTTTTTTGCTAATAATTTTGGAATTAATTTTTTTTATAATCTATATTGTTTACTTCTGCGAACATTTCAATGTTATAAAATTTAGATTCTGAACAAAAGAAATTGTTGAGAAAATTGAATTTTTTTATGGTTTAGTGTACAAATGGATGGGTATTACATAGTTTTGATGTTTTTATTACCGTTAAAAATGATTAAATTGAATTTGATCCCTTGGATTTAAATTTGAGCTGCCATTAAAAATGTTTAAATTAAACTTTTTTTTTTGAACAAACGATATTATTTAAATTAAACTTGAGCCATTGAGGCCCTGTTTGGCAGATCGGATAGGACTAGTTATACGGACACGGGTGTTTGGCGTTCACTCGTACTAAATAAGCGCCTGATTAAATTAACCGGCCTGCTTATTTAACAGGATATACGTCGGATTAATAAAACCAACCAAAATGCCCGGATTATTAGTCGGCCCTCTCTCTCTCGCCTTCTCTCGGCGTCGTCGTCCTCCCCGTCACCTTCTCTCACCATCGTCGTCCTCCCCGTCACCTTCTCTCACCATCACCTTCCTCCCCATCGTTTTCTGTCGCCGTCGCTTTCTCTTGCCATCTCTCCTCTCCTAGTCCTCGTGGCCTTCCTCGTCGTCCTCTCCTTGTGGCCTTCCTCATCGCCTACTCGCCGTCCTCCCCTGCAACTGGGTCTTGCAAAGAAACATGGTGCGGCGGAGAGATGATTTCAATTCGCCGTCCTCCCCCGCAACTGGCTGCTTGAATTTATTTGGGATTCTTCTGCAGTCGGGGAAGAAGAAGAAGAAGGGAGAGAGAGGGAGTTTGGGGGGTGCGACGGAGAGATATGGGGAACAATTTTTTGGTATTCTTCTGCAGTCGGGGAAGAAGAAGAAGGGAGAGAGAGGGAGGGAGTTTGAGGGGTGCAGCGGAGATATCTAGTTTCAGTTTTTTTTTTTTATAATTTTTTTTAAGTTTGATTCCTCCTATCCGGTATAAAACCAAACACACTATAAATAATACGGTCATTAGTCCGATAATGCACCAAACGCCCGACTAATTTAGTCATACTATTCGGTGGTTAGTTATCATATCCGACAGAAATAATCAGTACAGTCCGAGCTGCCAAACAAGACCTGAATTTATAAGAGATGTAGCTGGACTGCCACATTGGATCACAACCCAAGAGGCGGGCATTACTGACATTGGTTCTCAGCGGCGCGCCGATAACCCCTGCTTGTCGTGCACTGGGCTGCAGAGAATTCCTCTCCCTGGGTTGCTGACTCGCTCAGGGCCCGCTTGGGCTGGCCTGGCCTTTGTTGCTGGTCATCACGTGGACTCCAGTCCACTTGCAACCTTATCCACATGGGGTGGGAACCAATCCCAAAATCCTATTATTTCCCATCCATATACATATACTTCTGCCCCCAAACCCTAGACATCCCCTTTACCCAGCAAAACAAAAACAAAAAAACACCAACTACTCCAACTTAATCAACACTTTGTTTCATTTCCACTTTGGTGGGTCACCCTGGACCCCACAAATAATTAACAAATAAACTTGCATGCTTTTCATTGTGCATAATATTTGGTTTCAAGAAGTGATGAAACAAAAAATTAAGAGAGAGATGATATGTAATTTTTTATTTGAAATATATATATATATATAGTATGATCTACATTAAAGAATAAGAGAATGAGTTAAATCTCACAATGAATTAGCTATATAATTTGGTTCAAATTTTCCTTTGATAAAAACCAAACTTAAGACTTCTTAATTATAAATAATAAATAATAAATAATATCATTAAACTGTAATATTAAATAATGTAAAGATATATTATAAAATTACTTTAAATATACAACAACATAATTTAATAATTATGTGTTACCTATTGTATGTATTCGAATTTCCTCCCCCTTAGTCTTGTTTCCTCCTTTTATCCTGAGCCGTTCAAAACATTTTCAAACTAATTCAAAGTTCAAGATTATGTCAAAACTTACCATGAATATAAACCCACTAATAAGAAGGTAGGACCCACAAAGTGGCTAATGATGAGAGGAGCGTGTTTAATTATCTCCCTCTGTGCAGCTATAGAGGTAAAAGAACTACAAAAGCCTAGAAAAGTTGTCATTTTACCGAGAGAATTTTCAGTGTGATCGTCACACGAAGCAATACACCACGTGTTCTATATAAATGATGGTATGTGTGTTAAAAAGTTAATAACTTAAAAATTAAAATTTTTCGCCACTTACATAAAAATAAATGATCTATCATCCGTCTTCCCGTCACAATTAAAAATTTCTCTATTTTACCGTAATTATGTCTATACACTTTGATGAGTTGGGCCTCTCATTATTCCTCTGGTTATAAATTTGGGTTTTTGTTGTAAAATAATTTTTTCTTCTTATCTTATTTTCCATTCTACATTTATATAATTTTTCTAATAAAGATAAAATATACATGTGTTGAGATTCATTAAACTAAATTATTGACCACGTGCATATTACAAAATGACTTACGTCGTATAAGGACCTTTGTCGCATCACATTGAAAGACCTATGTCATGTAAAAAGACAAACTTGAGTTGTCTTAAAGATAATGACAATTTATCCAATATGTCACCATGGCGGTATTATTACCCGTTGGTTGATTATGTGATTCAAACTCTCATGTAGCGATTTGTTAACAGTTTAAAATGTACCGCTACGGTAACATCATTATTGCATAAAAGTCTTGTCTATGAGAGTATTGAGTATTTCCCGGGTTGAATAGAACTCTCACCCAAGTGAATCGCAACAAATTAGAGCCAGAGCCATCTCACGTGATAGGAAAATTGACAATCTCACTTGAAAGAATTCTGAATCTTTTATGAATAAAAGGCAAGTCCGAAACCATTTATTCAGTAAATAATCAAGACCATTTTTTTTTTTACAAATAACATAAGAATCCATACTATACTCATATAAATTAAGAGGAGAGTCATTTGAACAAAATTTTAAGTGTAAAAACAAATACTCTTAACCAACTGACTTACATAACATTTTTTATAATCTAAAGATTCTGAATTTCCATTATTTTTTCATGTTTTGATTAATTTTATTATTGACGATTACTTGGTGGATAAGAGCTTACCTTGAAGAAATTTATTTGTTGGTGAAGTGGAAATGTTCAGTTTTTTATTTTATTTTATTTTATTTTATTTTTATTTTTTAACAAACGATATTATCTACACTAAGAGGGTGAGGGTGAGCTAAGTCTTACAATGAGCTAGCAATAATGTGTTTTGAATTCATCTTTGATGATAATCGAACCCTCACTTACAAGTGAAGAGAAATTATTTAATACCTCAAATTCGCCTTCGGCTGATTTTTGATTTTAAGAAAAAAGAGTTTACGTTGAAGTCTTGACTTTTATTTTTCGGAAGCAGTTGACGACTTGACTTAGATAGTTATTATATTGATATGATACAGCTGGCGGTAGCTAAGTGTGAAAGCAACCAAACGAGCATAAGTCCATATTTTTCGGAGTATGATTATCTCCCTTCTTTTTTTCCTTTCATTTCCTTTCCCTCCTAATTGAACGGTCACAGTTAAGTCATGTCAACATCTTATATTAATTTTTTATAGCAAGAGAAAGACAAAATAAGATAATGTGAGATGAGGGGATAAAAGGAAGTGGAAATAGGAGAGGAGAGAATTCTAGTCCATATTTTTCTGATGTTATTGTCATTTGTACAGAAAATTGCCTGGCTGTTCCCACAGGTGAGCAATTAAACCAATGAAAGAGACTCAGATATTTTGATTTCACCCAACTGTAAGGCTTTTCCTACATGTAGAGGGGACTTTCTTGAATGTTCTTAACAGTTATAGAATTTTGTTAAAAATGTAAAAATTAAGACTTGCATGTAGATATATGTAAAAATTAAGACTTGCATGTAGATATATATAAACCAAGAAGAGATGTCTTTGTCCTTAGTCTATTTATAACTTTAAAGGAAAATTGGGTGGGTGAGAGATAGATAATTTTATTCTTTAAAAGATGTAATTGAGATATTTGTGATTCCTAATCAATTTTCTATGGGTTTTTATTACAAATTCTGCTTGGAAATTGATCTACTCAATCAAGAAGATTTCTGAAATTGAAATCGATCAATATAATCTCTTAAAATAAGTGTTGCAAATCAATGTGGCCTTCCATTACAATTATGTTAATGATTTTGTTATGTGCTAATATGGCATGTAACCGGGTCCCATAAATCTAATTAAATATTGTCATTTGATTTAAAAATATTTTAAATAAAAAAAATTTGTTCAATGACAATATTTAATTAAATTTGTGAGACCTAGTACCACATAAGCACATAGCATAATTTTTTACATAATTGTGACGGAATGAACACATTGACTTGCGAAAGTCATTTTAAGGGACTATATTGATAAATTTTGAATTTTACGAACCATCTTGATGGGGTAAATCAACTTTAGAGGCAAGTTATGATAAAAACTCATATTCTATCTGTTGTTTATCATATAATCTAATCAACTACTCTTTCTTTTTTTTTTTTTTTTTTTTTTAATATATAAGAAAATCGACATTACATTATGGGAGCTGAAAATCAAACAAAGAGAAAAGTTGAAGATTGTGCGAGTAAAACTACGTAGAAGACTTGATCATCAAACTAGTATTTATAGCCTTAGTCTCTTCTATGTGTCAAACTACACATAAGGGTTTGATTCGTCCAAAAGAAAAATCAAACTAATATTTGTAGCCTTAGTCTCTTGTTATAATAAAGGAACTCAAACCGCTAGTCTAAACGAAACACTAACGGTCCAAACCAACTGCATATATTAACAAGTAGAACTTTGATTTGTTTTCGAAAGGGATTTTCGGAATCGATAACATCATCATCTCATCTGCATGAAACATCTAGCTATTTGCTGAAGAGAATGCCACCAAACTTCGGTTTCTGCCACTCGATTGCGCTCTCTCTACACTTGATCCACCTTGTAAACTGAAAGCCTCCTAAACTTAGCCATTCCGGTATCATTGTTGTAAGCTTCCAAGTAGCTAAACTCTCTCTCTCTCTCTCTCTCTCTCTCTCTCTCTCTCTCTCTCTCTCTCTCTCTCTTTCTCACATTTTCTTTTTACTGTCATACTAGCAGGGAATACTGATCATCAAGCAGTACTATAAACTCGATTGAGTAGTTATGGCTAACGGAGATGTGGAGAACCAGGCAGAGGGGTTAGTACTTTTTTACATTAAGAATGCAATTTTTTGGTCAGTAACTTTTTTCAAATATAACTTTGTATCAAACGCTGGGACTCATATCTGTACTGGCTTTGGCTAGTCAAAATACTTCATCGATCATATGGCTGTAACTTGTGATTATGATCCATGCACAACCTTCACTTATTCAATATCACCTTGGGCTTTCAAATGCCGAGCATGTAGTTTTCTGCATTTCATCTGTCTGCCTATTTTTTCTCATGAACCCTCATATGCATATCCTTGTACATGACACAGCCCTTATGTATGCTTCACAGTAAAGAATGCTCATAGTAGCTTACATACACTCCACTAGTTTATGTATACCTTATAAACTCTAATTGTCTCCGGAACAGCACCCTACTCGATCTTTTTATGTTTCTTCATGATTCTGATGGGTGCAATTTGTTCTTCTTGCGCCGTTTCAAGATCTGTTGCAGGATATCTCAAATCAGCGATGCGTTATGTACAGTGGAAATTCCGTCTCATGCGGAGTAGGATATTTGTAATGTCCTGTGTGATTGCCGTCTCACTAGATCCTCTGTTCTTGTACATTTTAATTATTGATGAAGATAACAAGTGCCTTCAAATGGACAAAAAGCTGAGCACTACTGCTCTTGTGTTGCGCTTACTCATGGATATCATTTTCGTTGTGCCTTTTATATACAAAATTTATGGCAGCGTTATGACGAGTATGGAGTATGCTAGGTGGAAGCGGATGACTTGGGAGCTAGCTAATTCAAAAGGAAGAGTGTTGATTTCCGAAAGGAAGAGTGTTGGCAATAAAATAGCTCAAAAGATGTCGTGGTTATCTTTCTCCATCACAAATGATTTTCTCGCTCTTCTTCCCGTCCCACAAGTAAGAGAAACTAGACTCCAATTTTGTGTGCAGCTATTCTTAAGCGTATAACTGTAATTGGTGGATTTCTAACCCTTTTTTATTTATTGTTTTAGTAAATTATATTATCTACACTCTAGGGTGTGGGCTAACCCCTTTTTATTTATCTTCTCAAGCTGCTAATAGTAGTAGCTTTTTACAATATGAGAGGCGCTGAATATGTGGAACATAGAAAAGTTCTGAATGTCTTCATTCTTGGTCAATATCTACCAAGAATATATCGAATTCACAAGTCGTCTAAGGAACTTCGAGAGACTGCTGGAATATGGGTTAAAGCTCTATACAATTTTGTTCTCTACATTCTTGCCAGTCAAGTAAGTTTCACTTCAATTTTCATTTCATTATAACGTTATGCAAGGAAAACAAACAAAAAAGACTTTAAATTTTTGAATTTTAATCAAAAAGTTTTCTAATAACTTTATTCAATGACAATAGTTTGAACTTTAATGAAAATAACAAAAGTTTAATTTAATATTAAAAAGAAGTTTTTATTATTAGTTTTTTTAGCAAACGATATTATTTATACTAAGGAGGAGGGGGTGGACTTAACCTCACAATGGGCTAGCAATAATGTGGTTCAAATTCACCTTTAGTGATAATCCAACCTAAGACCTCTCACTTACAACTGAAAAGGAATACCACTAGACCGTAGTACTAAGTGACAAATTTTTATTAGTTAAAAGACAAATAAAACAATAAGAGCATTCTTCAGGCATATTAGTAAGGGCATCATTGAAAAAGATAGAGATTAGGAAATTTCCATTTAATACTATAGTCTAGTGGTATTCCTCTTTACTCGTAAATGAGAGATATTAGGTTTGATTCTTGCCAAAGGCGAATTTGAATCATATTATTGCTATCTTATTGTAAGGTTAAATCCATCATTCCTCCTTAATGTAAATAATATCGTTTGTTAAAAAAAAAGAAAAAGAAAAACCCATTCTCTTGTGCCTAAAAAACTTTTTCACTGAAGCCCACATGGGCCATATCCGTATCAAAATGAGGATTCATTTCAGGATTCACAGCCAATTTAGATTTAAGAATACGGAATGCTTCTTTCTTCTAGCTGTTAATTTTTTTTTTTCAGAAAAATACAATTTTGTAAATTATTTATATAGAAATATTGTCACTGTCTAGAAATGGTAACCATTGTTTCTAGAAATAGTGACATATTTTCTAGAAATAATGTCGTTGTTTATTAGAATTTATGATTTCTAAAAATAGTGTCAGTAAAAGCAGTGTCACTCTATAGCAAGACCGTCTTTGAGATTTTAGAGACCCTATACGAAATTTATATAAGGGTCCTATGATAGTCCTCCAATTTTTTTTTATTTTTTTATTTTTACAATATGCTAGAAAGCAATAACTAAAAGTGAAACAAACTGCAAGTGACCCTTTACCACAGTAGTGGAAATGTGTTGTGCCCTTGCATAACGGCGTGGGTTCGAACTCCGTCAGTGTCTAATCTAACATTTAACTTATTAACGCTATCATTTCACTCAAAAAAAAAAAAGTGAAACAAACTTTAAAACTCATGCTTGTTATCAGTTTCCAAATATTATTAGATAATAAGTAAAGAAAACTACAAAAACAACCATAACTAAATAAACAATCAATTCAATCTTAAAAAACCAAATGAACAAAACCTTCAAAAAATACCTTCAAAAAATACACCGAAGTTTCACTTAAAAGATGATTCTGTGTGTTCTTTGTTGAAAAATCAGCAATTAAATTGTGGTTGTAAGGGCCATTAAAATATTATTAAATTGCTAAAAAAAATCATAAATAACATAAACCAAATATCATAATTGATGTAACTATTTATAGTAGAAGATTGTATTTCATCTGTTTTTACAACACTCATAAATGATAAACCATCTTCTTCCTAATCAGCTCTCTAAATAGTAACCATATTGATCAATGCAATAAATATAATTTGGGGGCCCTTTTTAAGGCAAGGGGCCTTGTGCGACCGCACGGTTTGCTCTCCCTTAAAGCCGGCTTTGCTGTGTACAAATGATGATCAATGTTTCTAAAAATATTAATATAATTTTTGGAAATAGTGATCATTGCTTCAAAAATAATGTCACTGTTAATTTGTATAAATAGTGATCATTGTTTCTAGAAATTTATTAATTTTGAAAAACAATATTTCTTATCAATAAAATTTTGTTAAGTGTTTTTTTATTAAAAATATGTTGTTAATCATTTTGATAAAATTTGGCATGTGATTAATAATTTATATTATTATGTCTAAAAAAACATGACTAATTTTTAAACTTTATACATAACAAAAAAAATAAAAAAATAAAGAAGGAAATGGAGAGGAGGAAGAAATGCCATGACAGAGAGAAGATAGAGACGGGATAGGTGAAAGATGAGAGAAATGATGATAAGAATTAGTGAGAGCGCATAGGCGAAATGGCAGAAAGAGAAATGATGGTGATGGGTGAATGGAAAAGGAACAGAGAGGGAGGGTGGAAGAGAGAGAAAGGAGGGGACCTGACGTGAGGACCCGAGTGTCAACATATTTTTGGTTTTTTTATTCTTATTATATTAAACTTTTATTCTTTTTGTTAAAGTTTAGGCAATTTTTGTTAAATCAAATTACTAAATTATTTTTTGTTAAGAAAATTTTGGAGATACCTTTTTCATTAAAGCTCCTAAATTTTTGACTTTTTCTTTAATGTTCAAGCCATTCCTATTAAACAAAGTTATCATGTTGTTTTTGTTAAGAAAAAGATTAAAGAAACCATTTTTATTACAGCTTCGTATTATGTATTCACTAAAGCCAGATGAAGCTTTATTTTAAAAACGTTGGACTAACATTCGGTTTTGTTTGTGCGTTTTGGATTACATGTACTCTCAAACTTACTTTCATCATTAATTATTACAAGACAACTTTTTGTTTGTTCAATTTAGTTAATGTAAAAACTCATAGCATTGCCCTACACAATTTTTCCTTAATGCATTACATATTCCTTAATTGCTAAATCATTTGCTTATGAATTTGTTACTTTTGTAGATACTTGGAGCTTTTTGGTATTTCTTTTCTATTCAACAAGAGACCTTATGCTGGCACAGTGCATGTGCAAAACATAGTCCAGATCCTATTGGATGTATGAATACTTTCTACTGTGAGCGTCAAACTATTACTTCGAGAAATATAACATTTCTAAACGAGCATTGCCCGATAGATACTCCAGATGAAGTCTTATCACCATTTAATTTTGGAATATTTCTTGATTCTCTTAAGAATCATAACATAGACAATATAAAGTTTGAAAAGAAGTTCTTTTACTCGTTTTGGTGGGGCTTGCGAAATCTAAGGTACATTAAATCTATTGACAATCAACAATTTTTCAGAAAATATGTAATGAATAAAATTTTTGGGGTTAATTCGGCAACATTGTCTAATATTTTGCAGTAATTTTGGGACGAATCTGACAACAAGTACGTACGTGTGGGAAAACTTATTTGCTATTCTCATTTCTGTCGTTGGCTTGCTATTGTTTCTATATCTCATTGGAAATGTGCAGGTTGGTATATTGAATCTCTCTGTACTTTAACTTTCAACAATTTCCCATGTTTGGGAGTTGGGACTGCAGAGATCAGTATTCGAGTATATTAAGTAATTGTTTGATCTGTGGCGAGACAGACTTTTATACAGATGGAAGCTATAAAAAAAGAGGAGAGGAGTGGCGGAGAGATATATCGGAAGATGCGATATGTAAGCATATGGATGCTGGAAAATAAATTCCCTGATGATATCAAGGAAGATATCAGGAATACCGTAGACAAAGCATTGAAAAAAGACATAAATGCTGATGTCCACAACCCATTCCTTATTCTTCCCGGGCAAACCCAAAAATCTGTTAAACGCCATCTTTTCATGGATACGCTAAAAAAAGTATGTTCTTCAAAACTCGATCTCTCTCCATCTATTAATTGCATCCATTTTCACTGCAATGTTGTTCTGATGATATAGGTAAATAAGCTTAAGGACATGAATGAAAGAGTGTTGAAGTTGATGTGCGACTGTTTGAAGCCAGTGACGTACCGTGAGAACAGCTTCGTTTTTCGAATGGGAGATCCACTCGATTGCATGATGTTTATTATCCAAGGAACAATGTGGACCTACGGGTCGAGTGATAATCAAGTTGGGCAAGGAGTCTCATCAATGGCCATCACGCGCGTCGGGAAAGGTTACATTTATGGGGAGGAGCTTCTCGATTGGGCATCAGACTGTTTCAACGAACTTCCAGTCTCTAGCAAACATGTCAAAAGTCAGACAAAAGTGGAAGCATTTGTGCTCATGGCCAAGGACTTGGAAACCGTAGTCTCCAGATGCAAAACATATTGGGACTTGCACAATTGTAACAATCCTGAAGAGGTGGCATTCTCTACCATTAGTCGTTTCTGGGCGCAACGACGTGCGCCCCTGTCCTCGGTTGGAACATGGGACAAGGTTCTAAAAGACGTTAGGCGCTAGTCGGGCGACGGACTGAGACTTAGCGCCTAGATGGTTAGGCAGGGTCTAGGCGGGCGCGGGCGCTTAGGCGGACTAGGAGGATTTAATTAAATCTATTATATTTCGTGTAAATAAGTGTCTGTTTATATTTAAAATATATATGATTTCATCTTAAACTACAAAATGGAATGTCATATATATTATGAGCTATTGGAATACAATGAAAACATAGATAACATGTATATAATGTGTGTCCCTAAATTCTTATTATTTTTATTTTTTATTTATAATAAAATTGAATCCGAAAAAGTGTTCTCTTCCACATGACTAGTAATATCTCACACTTGCTATCTTTATTTCTAACCATTGCATTTTTTTTATATATATATATATATATAAACACACTAGATTAATAGAGGTGTACAAAATTTCAAAAATATGTATGTTTATCATTTAGCTGAGGAATCTTGTTAGTTAGCTCAAAAGACTTATAGTTCGAGTAGTTGAAAAGTTTATCTTATCTCTACACTTGAGATTCTGTGTTTGAGTTCTCTTGCCCAATTCTTCAATCCTTTGGTGTTTGTGGGGTGTGCATGTAGTTATTAGGAAAAGTATTTTTCCATTAAATTAAAATGAATAACATTACACTTTGGGTATTTATACAAAAGCTATCACATCTAACATAAAAGGAAACCTCCAAAACTAACTAAGATTCCTTAACCTCTAAGCATTATCTCTTGTAGGTGTAATTACATTTTTATCCTTAATATCCCCCCTCAAACAAAACTGTGGAACTCTCAGTTGAAGTTTGTCTCTCAGAAGCAAGAACCTGGGATTGGAGAGAGACTTGGTACAAATATAACTATTTGATCCTATGTACAAACAAAATGCACATATACTTGGCTTGCCAGAACCTTTTCACGAATGTAATGATAATCGATTTCAACATGCTTGGTCCGAACATGGAAAATAAGATTCTCTGCTAAGGATATTGCAGAGACATTATCACACCATAACTGTGGAAAATGAGGCACATGATAAGCAATATCAGCAAGCAATTTGCAAATTCAAGTGATTTCAACATCTGTATTTGCAAGAGACCGATATTCAGCTTCTGTTGAAGATCGAGTAACAGTTGGTTGCTTCTTGACGCTCCAACAAATTAGCGAGTTGCCAAAAAAGATGCAGTAACCACCAGTAGATCTTCTGTCCAAAGAACACCCTGCCTAATCGGCGTCTGAAAATGCTTGAATAGATGGAGTTGTGGAACACTTGGAGAATCATAAACCAAGATCAATGGAACCCTTGAGATATCTGAGAATGTGTTTAACTGCTTGCATATGTGAAACTCTTGGACTGTGCATGAACTGACACACCAAATTGACTGCAAAACCAAGATTAGGTCTTGTCTAGGTTAAAAATTGAAGAGCTCCAACTAAAGATCGGTATTCAGAACCATTTTCAAGAAGAGGAGATGAGTGATCAAGTTTGGTTGTACTAAGATGAGTGCTGCAAGGTTTAGCTCCCTTCTTTTTTGCTTTTGTCAAGAGATCAAAAATGTACTTTGTTTGAGATATAAAGAAACTCGATGATGATCGTTTGACTTCAATACCAAGAAAGTAGTGGAGTGCACCAAGATCCTTAATGGGGAAAAGAGCACTGAGTTGTGTTATAACTTCTTGACATGCTACAAAAGATGGTCCAGTCGCCAATATGTCATCCACATAGACTATGATAAATACCAAAGAGGGAGATTGCTTCACAAACAGAGAATGATCACTTTGAGAACCTGTGAATCCAAGACAATGCAAAGCATTATGAAACTTGTCATACGAGGCTAGAGGAGCCTGTTTTAAACCATAAATTGATCATTGTAGTTGACAAACATGAGTTGGTTTTGCTAGATATTCAAAGCCAGGTGGTTGTTGTAAACACTCATTCTGTAAATGTGCCATGTAGGAAGACATTACTGACATCTAGTTGATTTAAGAACCAATCAAATTGTGCTGCAAGATTGAGAATGAGTCGAATAGTCACAGGTTTTGCCACTGGACTAAAAATTTCAGTATAGTCCAGGCCTTCTTGCTGGTGAAACCTTTTAGCAACCAAATGGGATTTATACGTCAATAGAGCCATCTGGTTTCCTTTTAATCTGAAAAAACCCACTTACATCCCACAAGATTGTTAGAAGAGGAAAATGGTACAAGAGACCAAATACCAGTTTTGAGAAGAGTATTAAACTCCTCTTGCATTGCTATGCGCCAAAGAGGGTGTTTAGAAGCTTGTAAATAGGTTGTAGGTACATAATCAACTACACGATGAGGAGGAAGAAGATGTTCAGTTGCAGTTAGGGCTTTTGGTTTGAAAATTCCAGACTTGGATCTTGTCTGCATTGGGCGAATGTTAATGGGAAAGGAGACTGTGAAGAAGTTGGATGTAAGAGAATTTCAGAGGTTGATAAGTATGCAGGATTTAAGGGATTTGAAGGATTTGATGTGGTTACAAAATTTGATGTGGATAGAGGACTTGATGAGGTTGCAGGATTTAATGGCACTGTTGTGGTTACTGGATCTGATGCAGATATAGTGTTGGAAGGAAAAGTAGTAAAAATGAGGGATGAGGGAATCAGAGATTGGTATAATGGGGATGTAACAGGTTTTGAGGGTGAATGGTGCAGAGTGTGAAATGGAAAAGTCAACTCATCGAAGATCATATGCCTTACAATATATAATCTGTAAGTAGCTGGATCAAGACATAAATAGCCCTTGTGTTTAAGCTATACCCCAAGAATACACATGGCTTGCTTTTAGGATCTAATTTTGAAGATGTGTACAACTTTAACCAAGGGAAACAACTGCAACCAAACACCTTGAGTGATTTATAGTCTGGTACTTTGTAGAAGAGAGACTGCCAAAGAGAAGATCTGGAAATGATTGGTAATCTATTGACACGATAACCTGATATAGCAAAAGCCTCAACCTAATGAGAATGAGGCACCTTAGATGCGGTCAAAAGAGTCCGAGCAGTCTCAATTATATACATGTGCTTACGTTCTGCACACCCATTTTACTCTGGGTGTGAGGACAAGTAAGTTAATGTTGAATTCCATTGGCAGCTAAGAACTGAGATAAAGTAATACTAACAAATTCTCCACTAGAATCAGACTTTAATGTAATAATGTTTGTTCCCAAAGAATTTTCAACAAGTAATTTCCATTGCATAAAAGTGGAGAGTACATCAGATTTACACTTTAAGGGATAGAACCAACAATATCGAGCATAGTCATCTATGAAAATGACATAGTACCTAAAACCAGAGGTTGATAAGTATGCAGGATTTAAGGGATTTGAAGGATTTGATGTGGTTACAGAATTTGATGTGGATAGAGGACTTGATGAGGTTGCAGGATTTAATGGCACTGTTGTGGTTACTGGATTTGATGCAGATATAATGTTGGAAGGAAAAGTAGTAAAAATGAGGGATGAGGGAATCAGAGATTGGTATAATGGGGATGTAACAGGTTTTGAGGGTGAATGGTGCAGAGTGTGAAATGGAAAAGTCAACTCATCGAAGATCATATGCCTTACAATATATAATTTGTAAGTAGCTGGATCAAGACATAAATAGCCCTTGTGTTTAAGCTATACCCCAAGAATACACATGGCTTGCTTTTAGGATCTAATTTTGAAGATGTGTACAACTTTAACCAAGGGAAACAACTGCAACCAAACACCTTGAGTGATTTATAGTCTGGTACTTTGTAGAAGAGAGACTGCCAAAGAGAAGATCTGGAAATGATTGGTAATCTATTGATACGATAACCTGATATAGCAAAAGCCTCAACCCAATGAGAATGAGGCACCTTAGATGCGGTCAAAAGAGTCCGAGCAGTCTCAATTATATACATGTGCTTACGTTCTGCACACCCATTTTGCTCTGGGTGTGAGGACAAGTAAGTTATGTTGAATTCCATTGGCGGCTAAGAACTGAGATAAAGTAATACTAACAAATTCTCCACCAGAATCAGACTTTAATGTAATAATGTTTGTTCCCAGAGAATTTTCAACAAGTAATTTCCATTGCATAAAAGTGGAGAGTAAATAAGATTTACACTTTAAGGGATAGAACCAACAATATCGAGCATAGTCATCTATGAAAATGACATAGTACCTAAAACCAGAGGTTGATAAGTATGCAGGATTTAAGGGATTTGAAGGATTTGATGTGGTTACAGAATTTGATGTGGATAAAGGACTTGATGAGGTTGCAGGATTTAATGGCACTGTTGTGGTTACTGGATCTGATGCAGATATAGTGTTGGAAGGAAAAGTAGTAAAAATGAGGGATGAGGGAATCAGAGATTGGTATAATGGGGATGTAACAGGTTTTGAGGGTGAATGGTGCAGAGTGTGAAATGGAAAAGTCAACTCATCGAAGATCATATGCCTTACAATATATAATCTGTAAGTAGCTGGATCAAGACATAAATAGCCCTTGTGTTTAAGCTATACCCCAAGAATACACATGGCTTGCTTTTAGGATCTAATTTTGAAGATGTGTACAACTTTAACCAAGGGAAACAACTGCAACCAAACACCTTGAGTGATTTATAGTCTGGTACTTTGTAGAAGAGAGACTGCCAAAGAAAAGATATGGAAATGATTGGTAATTTATTGATACGATAACCTGATATAGCAAAAGCCTCAACCCAATGAGAATGAGGCACCTTAGATGGGGTCAAAAGAGTCCGAGCAGTCTCACTTATATACATGTGCTTACGTTCTGCACACCCATTTTGCTCTGGGTGTGAGGACAAGTAAGTTAATGTTGAATTCCATTGGCAGCTAAGAACTGAGATAAAGTAATACTAACAAATTCTCCACCAGAATCAGACTTTAATGTAATAATGTTTGTTCCCAGAGAATTTTCAACAAGTAATTTCCATTGCATAAAAGTGGAGAGTACATCAGATTTACACTTTAAGGGATAAAATCAACAATATCGAGCATAGTCATCTATGAAAATGACATAGTACCTAAAACCATGGTGAGAAACTATAGATGATGGTCCCCATACATTCACATGGATGAGTTCTAAAGGCTTGCGTGTAGTACTAGAAAATGGAAGTTTAGAACATTTCCCCAATGCACAATGAGCAAAATGTCTTATTTGAACCATAAAAAACAGAAGTACATGACTGACTTGCCAATTTATTGATGATCTTAACATAAAGGTGGCCTAATCTTTGATGCTAGAGATGCCTTGGAGCTTTGACAGATGCAGTGAATGCTTGATGAGAAGCAGTAGGAGATGATGATTAGTGAAAATGATAGAAGTCATATTGAACTGGACCTTTAAAAATCATCTTCCCCGAAGAAAAATCCTTCACAGTGAAGTGAAAAAGGATAAAGATACATGGAACACCAATTGTCAAGGAGAAATTGATTGGCAGAAAGAAGATTATGCTTCAGATCAGGGACATACAAAACATGTTTCAGTGCAAATGAATTATTTGGAGTATGTAAAGATGAAAAACCAGAGTGGAGAATAGAGACAGATTATGGATCTTTGGGACATAATTTGCACAAATCTTCGAACCAGGTACTAGGAAAAATATAGATTTCTTGATTTCACAATTATATTATGAAAAACCAATGAACTGGTTTTGATGCATTCTTTTCTTTTGCAGGAAACTCACTGTTGAGAATCTATCAAAGAAACGGTCTATGGACCTTCGTCTTCTCCATGGCGTTGCTTACGGACACCTTTGGTTTGGTAGATGGGGAGGTTCTGCCAAGGAAGCTTTAACACAATTATGAAAGAGCATTTGAGATTCTTAGCTTATTACAACTTGAAAGGATCATCCAAGATTTTAGTGATACGGACCAGTGTGAAGAACTGAAGCAAATAGTTCGTCATTACAGAAGTACTTCTGCCATCTCAACATCAATTCGTATTTGATGGTTATTTTACTTGAACATTTTCATTAAGCTTGTAAACAGACAGAAATCAAGCAGAAAATGAATTGGCTTGGCTGAATAGAACAGATGCGACCGGTAATGGGATATTGAATGGAAATAACGAAAGCGACGTGCGTACTGGATTGCCCGGCGTGTGCTAACTACTATACTTCCCTATTTCTTGCCTTTTCACCTCCCCCAATTCACCGATAGAGAAGAAAAAGATAAGCAATGACCAGACTAGACCAATGAAAGCGGACGAAGGTTTTTATTCGTTAGCTAAGCGCGCCCATTACAGCGCCTCTATTATAGAAGCGAAAGAGACGCGGCCTATTGACCAGCCGAAGAGCATCCTTATAAAAGAATGAATGGGAAGAAGGCTCTCGATTGAACGATGAACGTCACGACACACTTAGAAAGTGTTGTGGCAGGACCCACACATGAGAAACTTGGATAAGAGATAGATAGCGGCCCAAACCTTTGCCATCTCCAATATACATTTGCTTGGGGACATTGTATGCTTCTGGATTTTGAAGACTTGCATAAGAATTCGTCATATGCGAGCTTGCATTGGAGTCTACAATCCATGTAGGTGTAGAATTGGAAGTGCTGGCAACCATAGCAGAATGTAAACATTTTCCATTGTAATTTTGATTCATGCGATGAAGACAGTCACATGCTTCATGATCTGGTTGACGAAAAATCTGACAAGAAATCTTTTTGTTGGAAGAGTAGCTATTGCAAGCTCCACGATTGAATTTTTGAGTGGTGTTATGAGAATAATTGTTCATGCCATTGTTGAATCTACAGTTACCACGATTCTGATAATTGCCACAATTTGTATTATGATAATTTTGTTCCACATTGCGACATTGATTGTTGAAATGAGAAACAAACTGAGTAACAAAAGCTTGAGGATTAGGGTTTGTAGGCAAGGGAAAAATACCACCAGAAGAGTTATACGCCTGAAACGGTGCATCTGAAATTGTCTTCTTCAGATTATTGAGTTGAATCTCTTTGCTGAGGAGTAAGCCGTGCAATTCATCAATAGTTGTAGAACCAATATGAAACTGAATAGCATCCACAAATGAGTCAAATTCAGGAGGTAATCCATGAAAAGTGACTGAGATTAGTTCTGAATCTTCAACCGAAACACCAGCATCTGCAAGTGGATATGCGATTTCTTCAATTTGCTGGAGATATTAAGCAGCAATTGATTCATTAACAAGAGTATGAAGACGAGATCGAAGCTTGTGGATGTGAGATTGAGATGCAAAGGCGAGTCGCGATTCCAATTTCGCCCAAAGTTCTCGAGCAGAAGTCATGCCAACCGTGTAAGGAATTAAAGATTCAAAAAGAGTTGAAATAATCCAGATAAGAATGTTTTGATCATTCTCAAACCAAGTGACATAAGCTGGATTGAGAGTTGCAGTCTGATTCATTGACGAATCAAGAAGAAATTTGGGCGGCGCCGTCATAGTTCCGTTAATGAGACCAATGAAATTGTAATGACGGAAGATCATATCAAATAAGCACTCCATGTCAGGTAATATGTAGTAGGAGTTTGATCGGAACCATGGATCCAATATTTTGGATCGTAATGGAAGAAGAAATCGCAGAATTAAGGTTTGGAATTGCATCTGAAAACAGATGAACAGGAGAATCCGATTCCGATGAAGGAGATGCAGAGGTCACCACAGTTGTAGGTTGAAGAAGAAATCACAATCAAGATCAAGAAATCGATCGATTGATCGGAGAAGATGAAGAAGATTAGGCGGTGCTAAAATAAACATGAAAATTGGATCGAAGAGGTGTCGTAAGACTATAGGCGGTTGATACCATATCAGGAAAAATATTTTTCATTAAAATAAAATGAATAACATTACGCTTTGGGTATTTATACAAAAGCTATCACAACTAATAGAAAAGGAAACCTCCACACTAAGATTCCTTAACCACTAAGCATTATCTCTTGTAGGTGTAATTCTATTTTTATCCTTAATACTAGTCACCTGGCAAGGCTTGGGCCAGCAAGTCATTGTGGATCGTTTTAAAAATTAGGCTATTTTTGAACAGTGTGTTTACGCTTTTGTATATGTAGGCCCATTTAATGGGAACGATGGGCCCAAGCCAGAAAATAAAAATGAAAAACACACGCAGAGCTGAATGAGATGAAGCGAGAAGACGAAAGCAAACAGTGCTCGTCGTCGTCCAGTCCAACCAGCAGCCGAAAAGTCAACAACAATGGCGGTTGGTCTCGGAAACATACGGTGCTCGTCCTCGTTCGATCATGCAGCAGAGCTGCTATGTCTGCCGCCGTGTGTGTGTGCCGCTCATCGAGGGACCGCGAAAACCAACTCCAACACTGAAAACCCCAGCACCGACGTGAGGTTTAACTTTTAATTTTTATCAGCAGTATCTTAATTAAACTACTCCTTCTTGCAACTTGCATTTTCACAATAACAATAATTCGTTCTTTGCGTGTTCTGATTAGTGATTAATCACGATACGTTCACGACTTGGACTTGGATTAATTATGATACGTTCACGACTTGGATTATCATATGCTCCTATATGTTCTTGGTGTATATGTAGTGGTTGCTAAGTGTGAACCCAAACAGGTGTAGGAGTGAGTATTTTCTGCTAATCATGGGCTAGATGTCTTCATCAAATGCCAGTTTAATCTGCATTTCTGACATGAAGGTTGTTATTTAGTATTATTTAATTTGTAAGGTTTGCATAATTTTTGTTGACTAAGCAATCCACATCAGCTCAGGAAGTCCACGTCAGCTCAGCTTGTTATCCACATCAGCATATCTGTTAGTTAGACAGTTGGGATTATACGAAGATATAAGGCAGTTAGTGGTTTGTTAGAAGCTTACGAAGGAAGCAATAGAGCATGTATAAATAGAGGGTTACTTCTCTCTTTCGATTGTATTGGTTATACTGAATTCATTTGTTGCTGATATACAAACACTCATTCCTTTATCTCTCTCTCTCTCTCTCTCTCTCTCTCTCACCCTCTATATTTCTGTACAACCTAGTTCTTCTTCTTCGATATAGAATAGAATGCTAATATGGTATCATCGGCATGGATGATTCTTCCACTTCCGCTATAGTATTTTTGAAGAATATCTAATCTCAATGCAAGATTGGTGGTGTGCTGCTATTCTTGGGGGCTTCTGATACTTGTCTATGGAGTTTTCGTTGGTGATGCAGATCTGCGCACTCCAGGTGTTTGATGATTTGTCTCAGTGAGTTTTCTCTCTAATTTTTCTATATGTTGCTTACAAAGGCTGATTGCCATATTATTCTTTCCTCCTCAAAGGCCGACTGCTGGAGTGATTGTTCGATGTTGTGATTGTTTACAAAGGCCGATTGCCATATTATTCTTTCCTCCTTAAAGGTCGATTGCCGGAGTGATTGAATCTTGAAATTTTCTATTATCTTTCCTCTGATAAAAGCCGATTGCTAAAGAGGGTAGTCTCTATTGTTCAGTTTCTTGAAGTTTAGATTACAAAAGAAGAGTTCTTATGAACATTGTCAATATGTCTGAGAATACTATAGAATCTGTGAAGATTGAAAATCTTTTGGGAATGCTTACTATGAAGTTACAGGATGATAATTTTGTCAAGTGGAATTTTCAATTTCAATCAGTTTTACGTGGTTATGATTTGTTAGATTTCTTCACGGGTGACAATCCATGTCCACCTAAATATGTCATACATACTGAATCGGGGGTGACAAAGGAGATAACTGAGGCGTATAAGAAATGGGTGAAAAAGGATATAGCTTTACTAAGTTTGCTTATTGCTACCTTATCTGATGATGCAATGGAACATGTTATTGGTTGCAAAACATCACAAGAAGCATGGAGTGCTTTACAAGATCGGTATGCGTCTGTCTCAGTGTCAAGAATTAATCAGCTCAAGACTGAGTTTCACACGGCGCAAAAAGGAGCAGATTCGGTTGATAAGTTTTTGTTAAAGTTGAAAGCTATACGAGATCAATTAATCTCTGCTGGAGAAAGGATTTCAGAAAATGATCTGGTTATTGCTGTTTTAACTGGATTACCACATGAATTTGACATGATTAGAACTGTGATTTTGGCCAGAGAGACACCAATTTCTTTGAAAGATTTTCGTGCACAACTTCTCAGTGCTGAACTCACCATAGAATCCAGAGTTTCAGCGCTTACAGGTTCCATGGCAGCAATGTATATGAATGGGGATAATGGTAAGGGACATATTGGTTCCTATCAAGCAAATGGTAACTATCATGGTGAAAGCTCGGCTATGGAGGCAAGTGGCTATCAAGGAGGTGAAAGTTCTAATATGGGAACTAATGAATATCAAGGAGGATATGGATTAACTGGCAGTAATCAGAGGCAGTTTACTCCGCAAAATCGAGGATCATTCAATTCTAATAGGAATTCTTATGGCAATAATCCTTCAAAACCTGACTTTGGCAATAAGAATAAGGGGTCGAATAACACATTCTCTGATCAAGGCAGAAACTCTCAGTCAAATTTTAATGGTCAGTCATTTAATGGTGGATCTAAGAATGGTTCAAACTGGCAGAGTTGGAATGGGAATACCAATTACAGATCAACAATTACTCCTGAATGTCAAATCTGCTCAAGGAGAGGTCACACTGCACCTAATTGTCATTTCAGGAGCACAACTAATACAACTCAATATCAACTCTTGGTGTGTCAGATTTGTGGAAAGAAGGGTCATACTGCTTTGGAGTGTTTTCACAGGAACAATTATACATATCAAGGGCCTCCACCTCCTTCATCACTCACTGCCTTGTCTGCACAGGGTCCATCCAGTTCTTCTCCAGTATCCAGTGAGTCTCAAGCACATGGGTTTTCTGCTGCTGACACTTGGGTGCTCGACATTGGAGCAACACATCACATGACAGCCAATCTCACTAATATGAACCAAGTTACTGCATACAATGGTGATGAGAAGATAATCATTGGAAATGGTCAAGGTTTGGATGTCAAACATATTGGTTCTACAACTCTTATTACTCCAGATCACTGTTTATACTTGAAAAATATTTTACATGTTCCACATATTACTGTGAATATTTTATCAATAAAGAAGTTATGTCATGATAATGGCTGCTGGTTTATATATGATGATACTGTGTTTTTCATACAGGACAAGGTAACCAATGTGGTACTCTACCAAGGAAGGAGTGATGGGGAGCTCTTTACAATACATGTGACAGTGTTTACAAGATCCGGCTATATGAATAAAGGAATACAAGCTGTGAAGACTGGCTTTGTGGGCAAGATGGTCAAGACTGCAATTTGGCATAAGAGGCTGGGCCATCCTTCTGAAGAGATATTAACAGCAATGTTGAAAGCAGCAAAAGTACCAGTTAGTATAGATTATTCTCAGTCAATGTGTACTTCATGTATTTCCAGTAAAATGTGTAGGCAGTACTTTCCTGTAAAACAAAGTAGTGCTACTTTTATGTTTGAAATAGTACATTCAGATGTATGGGGACCTTCTCCACAAGTGCCAATAGAAGGATATCGATATTACATTAGTTTTATTGATGAATATTCAAGGTTCTTGTGGATATTTCCTTTAGTCAATAAATCTGAAGCAGTTTCTGCATTTACAAAGTTTCATGCTTTTATATCTAATCAATTCAATACTGAGATTAAATGTTTGCAAACTGATGGAGGGGAGAGTATATGAGTAAAGTATTTGCTACATTTCTGGAATCAAAAGGGATTGTTCATAGAATATCATGTCCATACACTCCTCAACAGAATGGTATTTCTGAGAGGAAACACAGACATTTGGTGGAAACAGCTGTAGACATCAAAATTTCGGTGAAATAAATGTTGACTAATGCATTAAAATTACAACCTCCATTTACTTCACTTACAACCTCCATTTACTTCACCTACAAACCTCCACTTATTTCACCTACAACCTCCACTTCATTCTCAAAGCCTATAAATAGGCTTCTCCATCAAGGTTCAAATCACCAATTCACAAATACATTTCTTTACTCCCAAATTGGAAGAGGATTCCCCCAAAACCTTGAAGCTTTGAAGCTCTGAAGCTCCCAAGCAAATCCCGAAGGATCAAGAAAGCTCTCTTCGTTCTTCGCCAAATCCGTCTTCAAGATCAAGCCCCAAGGCCCTTGAAGACCTCCCGCCAAATCAAAGCCCAAGCCCCAACGGCCATTGAAGAACTTCCAGCTTCAAGATCAAGCCCAAAAGCCCTTGAAGATCCGTTCATCCGTTCATCCCAAGATCAAGCCCCGACGGCCCTTTAGATTAACAACATCAATAAATTCATCCGCCGTTCTTCACGATCAAGCCCAAAAGCCCCTTGAAGACCCATTCATCCTTAACCTTCAAGATCAAGCCCCAACGGCCCTTGAGGAAATCATCCACTGTTCATCCTAAAGATCAAGCCCCGACGGCCCTTTGGATCAGCAGCCCATCAACAAATCCACACGTCCTCGTTCATCAAGATCAAGCCCTCCAAAGGCCCTTGAAGAACTGTTCATTCAAAGATCAAGCCCTGACGGCCATTCGGATCAACAACCAAACCACCAAATCAGCACCTTACGAAGATAGAATCAGAGGCAAATTGTAAAAGAGATTGTAACCCAAAAACAAACAAAACAAAAATATTACTTTGTACACGTGTTCTTGTCTCTTTCGTTTCAGGAAATTTTCGTGTTCACAAATTTGGCATGCCCAGTGGGACCATCTCTACCTCTCATCTCTATCTTCAAACACCTCAAAATCAATGGCATCAAATGAGGGCCAAGCCGTTCTTACAACCGTCGGCGCTACCTCTATTGAACAACAGCTGGCTCAAATGAGGGAAACAGTTGCAAGGCTCACAAAGAGAGCAGAGGAGCAAAACTTGCAAGTCACCGTTCTCGGAACCACCAAGGGAAGGAGCCTGAGCACTTCCGCCACGAACGGAGCATCCATTGGCGCCACAACCACTCCTCAACGTGCCGCTACAAAGTTTGTACCGTCAAGGGAGCAAGAGGAACATCAAAAATGCGAGCCTATCATCAACCTGACCTTGCTAGGGGCACCTAAGCATGCTGCTGAGGTGCACAAGATGACACCCCAAAATGGCCTACGGGGTTCTTCGTCAGCACCCTGGATGTCTGAAGGAAAGCCGCGTCTGTTGGTTGCACAAGTCATGACCATCAGCGTTACCTCCGTCGAAGAGAAGCTGTCCCGGATGAGTGAAACAATTGCAAAGCTCACAAAGACCGCAGAGGGGCAAAACTTGCAAGTCACCGCACTCATCAACCGCCTAGAGGCACAACACGACATGAAATCAAAACCAAGCTCCCTTCCAACCAAGAGGATCGAAGAAAGTTTCGATCGAAACGTCTACAAGCTCATGTCAAAGGCTGGGTACGACTTTGCTTCCTCTTCAAATCTTGGAAAAAAGGTTGCAAACATTGTCAACGACAAAGAACGTGACCTCACCGAGACTCAAAATAAGTTGAAGAAGCATGGTTACGGAGTTGACAACAACAAAGCTGGACTTGGCTTCACACCAAATGCACCCGTGAAGATTTCAAGCAAGGCGAAAGACGCTAGCACTCAACACATCAGTGTAAGCGTTGAACAAGATCAAGAGGAGCCTAAATCCGCCCCTCGAACTTCAGTCTTCGATAGATTGAACCGTTCAAAACCCAGAATTTCGGCACTTGATCGCTGGTAGTCAAGACCAAACTTCCGTCTTCAAGCGGCTAAGCATCGCCCACCATGGGAAGAAGGAGCCGATCACCGATTTCAAGGTGTTCACCCCAAAGGTAGACAAGACTAGGAAAGAGCCTGCCAAAGAAGCTTTTACCATCAGCACTACCCCCATCAAAGCCTCATATGCGCCTGTCAAGATCTCCCCAAAAAACAAAGTAAAGGAGATAAAAAAAGATGAGCCTTTCCGCACCCAAGATAGGTACAAAAACACGTTGAGGGAGCTGGAGCAGAAGACTTATCCATTCCCCGACTCTGATACGGTTGCCATGTTGAACGACTTGCTGGAAAAGAAGGTGATCGAGTTGCCGGAATGCAAGCGCCCTAAAGAGATGCACCGCGTCAACGATCCCAAGTACTGCAAGTACCATCGTATCGTAGGTCATCCCGTCGGTAAATACTTCATCCTCAAGGAGCTCATAATGAAGTTGGCACAACAAGGGCGGATTGAACTCGATCTAAAGGACACGGCCTACGATCGTGTTTGGATCCTTCGATCATGTTCCCCTCCAAAGGATTCATGATCATTCCCGCCAAAACTCAAGTCACAAGGCACCTTCTGCGCAACCACCGCTAGGGGCAAGCGACCAAAATGCACCTACCAACGATGAAGAAGGATGAACATTGGTGACCTACAAAAAAAGAAGGAAACCAAGACCGCAGGTCGCAAGACACACCACTACGATCATGTTTGGATCCTTCGATCCTGTTCCCCTCCGAATGACTCATGACCGTTCCCGCCAAAGCTCAAGTCACAAGGCACCTTCACCGCTGGGGGGCAAGCGACCAAGACGCACCTACCAACGAAGAAGAAGGGTGGACATTGGTGACCTACAAAAGGACAAGGAAGCCAAGACCACAAGCCACAAAGCCAAAGGTGGAGCAAGGGAGAAAACACCACCGCCGCAACAATAGAAAGTCCAAAAAAAGCGCAAAAGCCGCTAAACCAACATACAGTGGGGAACTCATGGAGCAAGAGCCACGCATTCCTGTCTCCTTACACGAGTATTTCCCGAAAGACTTCTTCAATAAATGCTCTTCGTCCGCACGAGCATAAAAGGTGACAACAAATGCTCCTCGTCCGCACGAGCCTAAAAGGCGATACCAAATGCTCTTTGCCTGCATGAGTTGAAACTGCATACGGTACCAAATGCTCCTCGTCCGCACGAGCCTAAAAGGAGACACCAATTGCTCCTTGCCTGCACGAGCCGAAACTGCAAACGGCAACCAAATGCTCCTCGTCCGCACGAGCATAAAAGGCGACAGTCAAGCTCCTCGTCCGCACGAGCCTAAAAGGCGACACCAATTGCTCCTTGCCTGCATGAGTTGAAACTGCATACGGTACCAAATGCTCCTCGTCCGCACAAGCCTAAAAGGCGATACCAAATGCTCCTTGCCTGCATGAGTTGAAACTGTATACGGTACCAAATGCTCCTGGTCCGCACGAGCGTAAAAGGTGACAACCAAGGCCTCTCATTGCCTGCATGAGCTGAAACCGCAAACGGCACCAATGCTCCTGACCCGTAAGAGCATAAACTGCGTACGGCACAACCAAAAAAAAAAAAAAAAAAAAAGGGAAGAAGCAACGGGGCCGCTTGTTCGGAAATCAAAGAGGCAACGAGACCACCGGTTCAGAGATCGAAGAGGCGCTGCTCCACGGATTTCAAAAGATCAACTTTTCAAGATTTGTCGGCACCTTTCACACACAACCTCAGCTTTGCGTAAATCACGGGCAACTTTGTCAAAGATTTTTGACAAAGTGAAAAAGAAAACGCGTGAACCTTACTTTCCCTACATATGTCGACGCTCGTCTTCACAGCAAGGCAGACCTGCAAAAATGCCCAACCCTTCCTCACCTTCGAGAGTAACACTCCCAGCAAAACCTCTCGAAGTACTCAGTCTTCTTCCTCCCGAGAATACCTCTGCAAACAAGTCATACCAAAGCAAAAGTATCTCATATCATCAGGGTCGAAAGCGAAAGTATCTCATATCATGCTTTCCCCCTATCCTTTTCTTTGTCCTCCCTCTTCACTACAGGACAAGGAGAAAGAAAGCAATCAGCCGACGTTTGTAATCAACCTTCCGAGTTGGAATGGATTGCTGAGAAATCCTTCCCTGATTGCTTACCTAGCCTTGCTCTCGAGTACTCATCTGCCTGGAGAACAGACAAGACGAGCGACAATGAAGCATCAACCTTGAAGATTCATCCCCTAACCCTCTTCAGTATGAATTGGAAAGGTTGAACAAAGAAACAGGCCATCATCTCCACCTGGTGTCTGCTTGCCAGGTGTTCAAATCCTGAAGCCGCTCGTGGTCCCGTTTCCATTCATCAAGATCAAGCATCAACGGCCCTTAAAGAAATCACAAGCCCGATTCAAGATCAAGTGTCCACCACCCTTGAATCGAGCTCAGCTCCAGGTAAAAGGAGTAAATTTAAACATTTGAAGCAAGTCTTGCAGAAGAAACTTCCCAGCCCAGTTCAAGGTTAAACCTGTGGAAAGCAACTGCTTCAAAAGCAAAAGTATCTCATATCATCAGGGATGAGAACAAGAGTATCTCATAGCATGCAATCTCCCTGTCCTTTCCTTTGTCCTTGCTCTTATCGCAAGACAAGGATAAAGAAAAGCAATATGTCGGAACTTCCACTCAAACTTCCAAAGAAGATACCACATCTGCCCAGAGAATAGATAAGGCAAGTGAAGATGATACATTGAAGCATGTAGGACAAGCACAACAAAACACGTGCCGATTCATCTGCTACTTCTTCATAAGCAAAAGTATCTCGTATCATCAAGGTCGAATGTACTCTAGATTTGATGGACTTGTTTTGACCCTCAAATTCTTGAGTCAGCTCGCTAAGGCATGGTGAACAAAACACTTGCTGATTCATCCCTGATGGGACCGAAGATCACTTGCCACTTGGAGCTGCTCGTGGTCCCATTCCATTCGAATTCAAGATCAAGCCTCAACGGCCTTTGAAGAAATTTACAGTTCATTCAAGAACAAGCCTCGCCGGCCCTTGAAGAAATCACAAGTCCGATTCAAGATCAAGTGTCCACCACCCTTAAATCAATTCCAGCCCCAGATAAAATATGTAAATTCAAACATTTGGAGCAAGTCTTGCAGAGAATCCTCCAACCCAATTCAAGATCAAGCCTCAACGGCCCTTGAAGAAATTTGCAGTCCAATTCAAGATCAAGCCTTAACAGCCCTTGAAGAAATTTGCAGTCCATTTCAAGATCAAGCCTCAACGGCCCTTGAAGAAATTTGCAGCACAAAATTCAAGATTCAAGCCTCTACGGCTCTTGAAGAAATTTTCAACCCTTTCAAGATCAAGCCTGGACGGCCCTTGAATCGACATCTACATTGAGAAACTTCAAAACACATCGCCTACGAGTGACAAGCACAGGTATGCGACGCGCCTTGAAGTGGGGGCATTTGTAGACATCAAAATTTCGGTGAAATAAATGTTGACTAATGCATTAAAATTACAACCTCCATTTACTTCACTTACAACCTCCATTTACTTCACCTACAACCTCCATTTACTTCACCTACAAACCTCCACTTATTTCACCTACAACCTCCACTTCATTCTCAAAGCCTATAAATAGGCTTCTCCATCAAGGTTCAAATCACCAATTCACAAATACATTTCTCTACTCCCAAATTGGAAGAGGATTCCCCCAAAACCTTGAAGCTTTGAAGCTCTGAAGCTCCCAAGCAAATCCCGAAGGATCAAGAAAGCTCTCTTCGTTCTTCGCCAAATCCGTCTTCAAGATCAAGCCCCAAGGCCCTTGAAGACCTCCCGCCAAATCAAAGCCCAAGCCCCAATGGCCCTTGAAGAACTTCCACCTTTAAGATCAAGCCCAAAAGCCCTTGAAGATCCGTTCATCCGTTCATCCCAAGATCAAGCCCCGACGGCCCTTTGGATTAACAACATCAATAAATTCATCCGCCGTTCTTCAAGATCAAGCCCAAAAGCCCCTTGAAGACCCATTCATCCTCAACCTTCAAGATCAAGCCCCAACGGCCCTTGAGGAAATCATCCCCTGTTCATCCTAAAGATCAAGCCCCGACGGCCCTTTGGATCAGCAGCCCATCAAAAAATCCACACGTCTTCGTTCATCAAGATCAAGCTCTCCAAAGGCCCTTGAAGAACTGTTCATCCAAAGATCAAGCCCCGACGGCCCTTCGGATCAACAACCAAACCACCAAATCAACACCTTACGAAGATAGAATCAGAGGCAAATTGTAAAAGAGATTGTAACCCAAAAACAAACAAAACACAAATATTACTTTGTACACGTGTTCTTATCTCTTTCGTTTCAGGAAATTTTCGTGTTCACAACAGCATTGACTTTAATGTCTGAAGCAAATCTATCTCCATCTTTCTGGTATCATGCTTGTTCTTATGCATCATTTTTAATCAATAGAATGCCAAGCAAAGTGTTACAAATGAAGTCTCCATATCAAATGCTATTTCACAAGGTCCCTGATATTCAAAGTCTAAAGGTGTTTGGAACCACTGTCTATCCATTTCTCAGGCCCTATAATGCCAATAAGCTGCATGCAAGGTCTGTACAATGTGTTTTTCTTGGTTTTGCTCTGGGATATAAGGGGGTTGTTTGCTACAATATTGGTACAAAGAAACTGATTTTATCAAGGCATGTAATTCATGATGAATCAGTCTTTCCACACAGAATTTTGCACAGTTCTCAAGTTAAGGACAGTTCCAGGACTTCATATACTTCTCAGATGCCGATTGTCATTCATGTTCCTATTCCGAATGTTGTAGAAGGACAAAACCCTCAGAGGGATAATAATGGTGAGGCTGCACATGATGTGTCCCTCTCTATATCAGATCACACTGTTCAATCTGTTGACAGATCAAGTTCAGTAAATACAGCATCTGGTTCAGAACCTATCTCACTGTCACAGGGTATCTCATCAACTCCAAATCCTTATCCCATCACTCCTACCTCTATTGATGTACCACAGATGTTGCCTGTCCAGAATGACACCCAGCTTGAGGTAATTTTACCTATCTCATCTCCTATATCGTCTCCTATATCATCTAATCTTGAGCAATCAAGTACTGCTTCTATTCATCCAATGGTTAGTAGGTTGAAGAGTGGCACAATATCATAGAGAAATTATAAGGGATTTTTAGCTACTTTACCTGAACTGCAGTCACTTCAGTTAACAGAAGCACCTGCATTTGATGGCTTTGAGGGAGGTTATTCATTCTTGGTCATTAATAGAGATGCAGCTGAACCATCAACATTTCGAAAAGCTGTTACAATGCCACAGTGGCAAAGTGCAATGCAAGAAGAGTGATTCTCTCAGGGCTCAAGGCACTTGGAAATTAGTTCCACCACCAGATGATAGAGCTATTATTGGTAGCAAATGGGTGTACAAAATTAAAAAGAATCCAGATGGCACAGTTTCAAGGTACAAAGCAAGGCTAGTGGCACAAGGTTTTTCCCAAAAGCAATGTGTTGATTACTTAGAAACCTTTAGTCCAGTGGTAAGACATACCACAGTTCGAATTGTATTGGCATTAGCTGCTATTAATCATTGGGATCTGAGACAGCTTGATATCAAGAATGCGTTTTTGCATGGTGAATTGCAAGAAGACATTTACATGAAACAACCTCAGGGTTTTGTGGATATAACCAAGCCAACATATGTCTGCAAACTCATTAAGTCTCTATACGACCTTAAGCAGGCTCCACGAGCTTGGAACTCTAAGTTCACAAGCTATTTACCTGTCATGGGATTCAAACTTTCAGTTTCATATTCGAGTTTGTTTCTCCATCATTCTGAGAATGATATTGTCATACTACTTCTTTATGTAGATGACATTATTATTACTGGATCTAATTCAAGTCAAGTTCAAAAGATTATCATCGAACTTTCTGAGGTGTTTGAGCTCAAAGATATGGGCAGATTAACATATTTTCTTGGTTTGCAGATCAAGTACAAGTCTAATGGGGATATTTGTGTCAATTAGGCTAAATATGTTAAAGACCTTCTTCACAAAGCTGGTATGGACACATGTAAACCAGCTTCAACCCCATGTAAACCTCATAACCCTTTACTCCTTACTGAAGGAGAAGTCTTATCGGATCCCAGTTTATATAGGAGCATAGTTGGATCACTGCAGTATCTAACCTTTACTAGGCCAGATATTGCATATGCAGTGAATACTTTATGTCAATTCATGGCCAAACCAACTGAAATCCATTTCGGGGCAGTAAAAAGGACATTACGGTTTTTAAAAGGAACAATGCACTATGGGATTACATTTTCAGCTAATACAGAAGTTGGGATTAATGCCTTTAGTGATGCAGATTGGGCTGCTGACTTAAATACACGGAGGTCTGTCACTGGATATGTTGTTTACATTGGAAACAATCCAGTCTCATGGCAATCAAAGAAACAGGACTCGGTGTCTAGAAGTTCCACAAAAGCTGAGTATAAAGCTCTAGCTCATACAGCAGCTGATATAGCCTGGATCCGAAATGTTTTAATAGATATGGTTGTGGTATTGAATTCTGTCCCTGTGATTTATTGTGACAACAAATCTGCGATTGCTCTAAGTGCAAATCCAATGTTTCACTCCAGGATTAAGCACCTCGATACAGACTATCATTTTGTACGGGAGAGGGTTCAAAAAGGAGATCTCCAAGTTCAATATTTGTCAACTGAAGACCAAACTGCTGATATTTTAACTAAAGGGCTGCATTGTCCAGCATTTCTTCAGCATTCTTTCAATCTCAAGCTACGAGACCCAGTTGAGATTGAGGGGGGATGTTGACTAAGCAATCCACATCAGCTCAGGAAGTCCACGTCAGCTCAGCTTGTTATCCACATCAGCATATCTGTTAGTTAGACAGTTGGGATTATAGGAAGATATAAGGCAGTTAGTGGTTTGTTAGAAGCTTACGAAGGAAGTAATAGAGCATGTATAAATAGAGGGTTACTTCTCTCTTTCGATTGTATTGGTTATACTGAATTCATTTGTTGCTGATATACAAACACTCATTCCTTTATCTCTCTCTCTCTCTCTCTCTCTCACCCTCTATATTTCTGTACAACCTAGTTCTTCTTCTTCGATATAGAATAGAATGTTAATAGTTTGTTAAAGCAACAAGTACATTACAAAAAGACTAGGGATTAAAGAAAATTAAGAACCTTGGTCAATACTACCTGCAGCTAAGTCATTATAATAAAGGAACTTAAACAGCTCATCTAAACGAAACACTATTTAGTCCAGACCCGCTGCATATTAATAAGTAGAACTTTGATTTGTTTTCGAAACGGGATTTTTCTGGATCGATAACATCATCATTTGCATGAAGGATCTAGTATTTGCTACAGAGAATGATACCAAATTTTTGTTTCTGCCACTTGAATGCGCTCTCTCTCTCTCTACTTGATCTACCTTGTAAACTGAAAGCCTCCTAAACTTAGCCATTCAGGTCTCAATGTCTCAATGTCTCATTGCTGTATCTCTCTCTCTCTCTCTCTCTCTCTCTCTCTCATCTCTCACAATTTGTTTTTACTGTCTGGATAGAAGGAAATACTGAATTACTAATCATCAAGGAGTATCATAAACTTGATTGAGTAGTTATGGCTAACAAAATAGAAGATTTAGATGTGGAGAACCAGGCTGTACTTCTTTTCCTTAAGACTGCAATTTTTTTTGTCCGTCATTTTTTCAAATATAAGTTTATCAAACACTGGGACTCATATCTGTACTGGCTTTGGCTGGTCAAAATACTTCATCGATCAAATGGCTGTAACTTGTGATTATGATCGATGCACAACCTTCACTTATATGTTGCGTTGGGACAGTTTAAGTCATTTGTGCTTCAATATCACCTTACGCTTTCAAATGCCGAGCAGTTAGTTTCCTTCCATTTCATCTGTGTGCCTGTTTTTTCTCATGAACTCTCATAAGACTCATATGCATGTCCTTCTACATCACACAGCCGTTATGTATGCTTCACACTACAGAATGCTCATAGTAGTTTACATACTTTCATAAACTCTAATTGTCTCCAAAACAGCACCTAGGGATGGTTTGGTATGGGATACCATACCAAAACTAGTATCTCGAATCCCAAACCAAAATTTTTCGGGACGGGAATTTGAAGACCAATCCCAAACCAAATTTTCGGGGATCCCGAAATATTTTCGAGATTTTGGGACAAATCGGGAATCCCAAATTGAAATATGAAATTATAAATTGTTCTTCAAATATATAATTCAAGAACTAGGAATGTCATTTCATTCACACTATCATTTAATCGAACACTGGCATGCCTGACTGTTTTTATCATAGTCAAAATTCAAATTAATTAAACCCTTTTTGCAATCTATTAAGAGACAAAAGAATCAAGCCTTCTGAAATCATTAGCCATGACAGCATCAATAATAAAAGCCAAATGAATATCAAACAGAACATGAAAAATATGCAAGGTGTAGGGCATTTCAGGTTGCAGAGCATGGATTAGAAACTACTAGCATCAATTATAAAAGAATAATATATATAATATATAAATGTATAAATATATATATATATATATATATATATAATAATTAATATTATATATTTTCAGTTAAGTATGGGATTCCCGAAATATCGAGAAGCCAATCCCGAATCCCGTACCGAAATTTCGGGATTGGTTCAGGATAGCATCCCAAAAATTTCAGGAATTTCGGTTTGGGAAATTTTTGGTTTGGGATCGGGATTTTTTCGGTTTGGTTCGGGATTTTCAAAAAAAATTTCCACCCCTAACAGCACCCTACTGGAAATCATCGATAGCATAGAGAAAATATTGAAAAAAGACAAAGATGCTGATGTCCACAAAGCCATTCCTTATTCTTCCCTGGCAAACCAAAGGATCTGTTAAACGCTCTCTTTTCATGGATACAATAAAAAAAAGCATGTTCTTCAAAACTCATTCTCTCTCTATCTATTAATTGCATCCATTTTCACTGCAATGCTTAGGCAAACATAGCCAGGCAGCCAATCTTGAAAGTTGGGCTCAGCTATACTGCTAGCTGACATTATTTAACCTTTATTTAAAGATGAAATTTAAGAAAAAATTTAAAAATTCTAATTTTTTCTTATAAATATCTAAGTCATTTCTATACAATTTCTGCAACCGAAGGGCCAAATGGTCCTGTTTAACCCTATAGCCCTGCAAGAAACTATTTTTTTAATGAACAATGTCAGACCATATTTTGTACCATCTTCAATCGAAAGGGCCAAAGGGCCATAGGTCAAAATATAGTTTGTTTGAGAAAAAATCCATCTCCAACTGAAGGCGATTATTTTTTAGCCCCCTCAATAATTTATTATTTTAATTGAATTAATATGGTGGATTGAATTAAACAACCATATTAAAATAAAGTTTTTAAACATATTTTGAGTGTCACTTGTCACTAAATGAATAAGCCTTCAGATTTTTTTTATTTTTATATAACGAAAATGACGTGAAAATTGGTGCAGAATTTAAATAAGATGAGGTAGAAATGGCTTATTTATTTATAAGAAGAAAAAAAAATTAGAATTTAAAAAAAAAAAAATTCGTCTAAAAAAATCAAATTCAACAGTAACCTGACATCGACTAACATGAGTTTGGACTGGTTGGCTAGCTCTTTTCGGCCAGCATACTGGCCTGTGGATGAATTATGGCCGGATAGGACCTACATGCTCTTTGGTCTAATCCGTGGTTGAAGATGATTGTCAAAACAAACCATATTTTGCCTTCTACTTTTATTATTATTATTATTGGTTAAAAAAAGGGGGAGTTTACGTTGAAGTCTTGACTTTTATTTCGTAAACAGTTCAGGATTTGACTTTGATAGTTATTATATTTGCTATGATACAGCTGGAGGTAGCTAAGTGTGAAACCAACAAAACGAGCATGAGTCATTATTTTTCTGAAGTTAATTTGTCGTTATTTTGTATTGGTTTAATTAAACCAATGAAACAGACAGACTCATATTTTAATGCACTGACAAATGTGCAGCCAACTACCAAAGTACCAACATACGTCATTGTGTGAACAAAATTTGATTTCACACGCTATTCCTTCAAAATGACTTGCGTCATGTAAAAGACCTACGTCACCTCATATTAAAAGACCTACGTCATATTAAAGGACAAACTTTAATTCGGTTGTCTAAAAGAAAATGACAATGCAGCCAGCAGCTTCGGTCCCTGCCAAATTGGCTGCAATTTATCTAACATGTCACCATAGCTGAGACATTATGAGTTAACTAGCCTCCGTACATGCGTTCACGCGTGAATAAAAGACATTTTATGAATCATAATGTATTACGCGTTATTTATATGTTTGAATATTTAAATGCATTTATTAATGTAGATGAAAATGAATAATAAATACATTTAATAAAAACGGCGTTTTAACTAATCAAAACAGCTAAATCCATATTAATAAAAGCAGTCTTTCAATTTCCATCTACATTTTTATTGAATTTACATTAAGATTAGAAAAAATAATATTTAATAAACAACTGATTGCTAGCTCATTGTGAGGCTAAGCCCACTCCCTCCTCTTAGTGTAAATAACATCGTTTGGTAAAAAAATGATCATTTGACAACTAATTGAATCACATTATTATGCTCGTGCGAGAGACTTTTTTTTTATAACTAACACTACGCACCTCTTAAGTGTATAAAAATTGAGAAATAATATTTAATAAACAATTGCGTGCAAAATGTATTTTTTGAATCATAGAGCACTAAGCGTGACTTAGACATTTAAAATGTATTTATATGTGTGAATTGCTTCAATATTATTAATTTTTTAATTTTATTTTTTTATCACTGGCATTACGTATTTCTTAAGATGTTTTGAACATAATATTCATGATTTTTCTTATTTTTTATTATATTTTTCTTCACTATCACACGGACACCATCAACTTTGTCATTTGTTTATTATATTTTATCTTCCCTTTCATTTTTTTACTCTTTTCTCTCTCCCCATTTATATTTATATTATATTTTATGATGACCAAATTACCAACTTACCCTTGTATAATTTGATATATTATTTTGGGTAAGTTTTGAATTTTTTTGCTAAGGGGCTGTTTGGTCCAATTACTTTTGTCAAAGTGAGTGACACCAAAATTTTTATCTCATGCGTGATCCCAAAGTTTTTGTCAGCATGTGCTACCACTGTTCATCACACTTCCGGCTTTATATATAATAGATAGATTATGTTCTTCAAACTTTTACGTTAGTTATTTGTCAACAGTTTTGAATATACCGCTACCATAACATTATCATTGTATAGAAGTTCTCGTCTAAGAGAGTATTGAGTATTTCCCAATAGAATAGAGCCAGTGTCATCTCACGTAACAAGATAAAGGACGATCTCAATTGAAAGAATTGCGAGTCTTTGGTGGATCAAGGGCAAAGTCCAAAACCATTTATTTAGTAAATAATCAAGAACTTTTTTTTTCTTTTTCTTTTTAACAAATAATAAAAGAATCCATATATGCTCATTTGTAGGGATAGAGACGATTCGATTTGGGAACGAAAATACAATATTCATATCTATAATCATAAAAATTAATCATATTCATAATCACAAAATAATCATCGGCTATTATCCATAAGTATACTCATCAGATAACGGATTCTTTACCGTTTAACTGTTATATTCATCTTAGTCAATACAAAAAATATATTCATTCATTTGACATATTATAATTTAGTAAATATTAATTTCGTCATCAAATATTTGATGTATAAAATAATTTTAAACAACTGAGTTAAAAAATACTTTTTAAGGAAAACTAATGAAAAGGGTTTGAAAACTTTGAGTTTTAACGATAAGAACAAAATAAAGAGTAAAGTGAACAGTACCGCAGACTTTTCGTTAAAACTTTAGTGTAAAAATATGATTTTTCGTTAAAGTAAACAGTATCGCAGGCTTTTTGTTAAAACTGCTTACTTTTTAATAGTCTAAATATTCAAAATTTCCATTATTTTTTTCTTGTTTTGATTAATTTTAGGGAAAATTAGAATGCCCTACATTTTTTCTATAATTGTTAGATTAAACATTCATTCCTTTTTAAGATTTGATTAAGGTGCTTTGATCAATTGTTATCTCAATAACTTTCTATTTATTTAATTTTCATGTCATTAATTTAATTGCATTTATATAGAGGCATAAGGTAGCTTATCAACTAATTACCTATAACATAGGAATTTAATTTCGTCAATCCCCTTCTACGCATTAAATGACATTTTTTAATAAAAAAAATAAAAAATAAAATAACTAATTCCTCATTTCCTTATTATCAGTATTTAAAAAAATTGTCTCTTTCTATTAAAAATGTCTCAATAAAAAGTCTTCAATACATATTTTTTCAAGTATAGATATATAAAAAATATACTTAAAACTTATGGTACATTCGAGAACAAAAGTATCGACTTTTGGTACGTTTATATTTCAAATGTACCGAGAAACCAAATGTACCGTAAAACCTAATGTACCCATTGTTATGTAACCCTTTTGGTACGTTTAGATTTCAAATGAACTGAGAAACCAAATGTACCAAAATTTCAAATGTACCATAAAACCAAATGTGCCCATTGTTAGGTAACCCTTTTGGTACGTTTAGATTTCAAATGTACCAAAAGACCAAATGAACAAAAAATCTCAAATGTACCACAAAACCAAATGTCTCTATCAGATAACCATTTTGGTACATTTACATTCCAAATGTACCGAGAAATACAAAAAATCAAATCCACTATAAAACTAAATGTGTCCATATTATAGGTAACTATACGTAGCTATATAATCAAACAAATATTTATTATGTGCTGGGTCTTCTAAATAATCAAATCTGACAATTTTTTTATATAAATATTCAACTATATTCACAAAATAAAAATAAAAATTATAACAAACAATAAAAAAATGCATAGAGATAGATAATAAATGCATAAATATAAGGATAATATGAAAAGAAAACGAAATGCCCAGGAGAAGTTGTGAAAAATTAAAATTCTAAACACAAATGAACTTATGTGAAAAACTGAAATTAATAACCAAAATTTTAGGAAAATGTTTGATCAAAATTTTAAAATGAGTGTATGTTTAGTCTAAAAAATTAAAAAAACGAGGCGCCTATATCAAAACGCCCCATATCATTGACGATTATTTGGTGGATTAGAGTTTACGTCGACGATGACTTTTCTTTTATTTTTTTTAATTTTTTGGAAGACCGACGACTTTTCTTTTCTTTGGAAACTATGTTGATATGAAGGTCTAAAATATCGATGATAACGGAAATATCGGTAGTCAAAAAACACGAAAATTTCGATGGAAATATCGGGATATTATCAATATCGATAAAAATTGAATAAAAACCACGGAAATTGTAAGAAAAACTTGGAAATTTTTATTGAAACTTTGCAGGATGTTTATTTAGTCAATTATCTATTAGTTTATCACAAAAAATTGGAAGGAAATGCATTGCATGATAGATTTAACTGATTTAAGTTGATTATATAGCGAGCTGGCAAACATTGTGAGTGTAGAAAATATGTAGTAATTAATGAAAGAAGTTTAAACACAACATAATCATTTATATATAATGAATTAGTACAATATTTTACACTTTATACATTGTATGGTAAGATACATGAGTGACTTAGCAAGGTCTAAAATATCGATGATATCGGAAATATCGGTAGTCCAAAAACACGGAAATTTCGATGGAAATATCGGGATATTATGGATATTTTAGACTATATGATACAGCTGGCAGTATTTAAGTGTGAAACCAACCAAACGAGCATGAGTCCATATTTTTTCTGATGTTGATTTGATGTTATTGTCCTTTGTGTAGAAAATTAGTTGGCTGTTCCCATAGGTGAGCAATTAAACCAATGAAAGAGACTCAGATATTTTGATGCACTTGAGGTGACAAATGTGCATCCAGCTACCTACAATGTAGATATACCAAGAGATGTCTTTGTGTGAATAAAATTTGAATTCACCCAACACTTGCTGGTTTTCCTACATGTAGAGGGGACTTTCTTGGATGTTCTTAATCGTTAAATTTTTGTTATACATATAAAATTTAAGATTTATTTGTTAAAACATCTAGAGTAGTACTTTGGAATACTTAAGAACTAGCCTTCATGCGCGAGCATGAAGTCCGTGCAGAAGATATTTTTTGAATCACGGTGTACTACTCGCGACTTATATGTTTTAAATGTATTTATATGCATAAATTGTGCCACATCCCAGACTCTACTCCGCCGTAGCACGATATTGTCCGTTTTGGGCTTACTATTCCCTCAAGATTTTGTTTCTGGGTTTCGGCACGAGAACTTCCCAGGGGGTCACCCATCCTAGGACTGCTCTCGCCCAAACTTACTTAACTACGGAGTTCTTATAGGATCTGTAGCCAGTGAGTTCCCAAAATGCCTCATGCTATAGGGAGAGGAGCATGTACATATAAGGCACATCACCCTCTATCAGTTGGTCGATGTCGGATCTTACAATCCACCCCACTTAAGGGGAACACAGTGTCCTCGCCGGCACATTTGCACCGAACGGCAGAGTGACTTTGATACCAAATTGTCACATCCCAGACTCGACTCCGTCGTAGCACGATATTGTCCGCTTTGAGCTTACCATTCCCTCACTGTTTTGTTTCCGGGTTTCGGCACGAGAACTTCTCAGAGGGTTACCCATCCTAGGACTACTCTCACCCAAACTCGCTTAACTACGGAGTTCTTATGGGATTCGTAGTCTGTGAGTTCCCAAAAGGCCTCATGCTATAGGGAGAGAAACAGGTACATATAAGGCACATCACCCCGCTATGTTGGTTGATATGAGATCTTACAAATTGACACAAGAAAAGTCAAATATTTGAAGTAAATGAATAATTTTAGATCATGCTAGAAGAAATCTCTTATAAATCAATTAAAACAGCTGAATTAACATAATAAAATCGGTCTCTATATAATTTAGATTAAAAATAGAGAAAATCATATTTAATAAACAATTGATTGAATCATATTATTGTTTGCCTATTATGAGGCTAAACTCACCTCCTTAGTGTAGATAATATCATTTATTTAAAAAAAATCATTTGACATTTAATTTAATCACATTATTATTCGTGCGAGAAAGACTTTTTTTATAACCGACATTACACGCTTCTTAAGATATTTTAAATGTGTTTAAAAACAGATAAAATAATATTTAATAAATAACTGATTGAATCACATTATTGCTAGCCCATGGTGAGGCTAAGCCCACCCCCTCCCCCTTAGTGTAGATAATATTGTTTGTTAAAAAAAAATAATCGTTTAATAACTTATTTAATCACATTGTTATCCGCGTGCAAAAAATCTTTTTTATAACAGGCATTATACGCCTCTTAAGATGTTTTGAACGTGTTTAAAAATAAAGAAATTGAACCACATTATTGTTAGCTTATTGTGAGGTACTAATTAAAAAAAACCACCAAAAAGTAAATTATTAAAGAAATACTGTTAAAATGACGAAAATGCCTCTACCTTATTTGATGTATTATTTTGGAATGCCTTTGAAGTTTTTTGTTTTGGGGGTATTTTTGTCCAAATATTTTTGTTGAAGTATAGTGACACCAAATTACTATTCACCTTTTCCATTTTCTTTATATATAATAGATTTTTGTATGTAGATATATACACCAAGAAGAGATGTCTCTGTTCTTAGTCTATTTACAACTTTAAAGGAAAATTGGGTGTGTGTGAGAATGTTTAAAGATGTAATTGAGAATGCTACCA
This sequence comes from Cotoneaster glaucophyllus, assembly GCA_036320875.1. NCBI lineage: Eukaryota > Viridiplantae > Streptophyta > Magnoliopsida > Rosales > Rosaceae > Cotoneaster > Cotoneaster glaucophyllus. Next base: position 29,032,124 of record CM070070.1, on the reverse strand, counting down.
AACTTCGGTTTTCTGCCACTCGAATCTGCTCTCTCTCTACTTGATCCACATTGTAAACTGAAAGCCTCCCAAACTTAGCCATTCAGGCATCGTTGCTGTAAGCTTCCATGTAGCTAAACTCTCTCTCTCTCTCTCTCTCTCTCTCTCTCTCTCTCTCACACACACACACACACGCAATTTCTTTTTACTGTCAAGCAAGCAGGGAATACTGAATTACTGATCATCACGATGTATCATAAAGTCGATTCTGTAGTTATGGCTTATGGAAGAAAAGCTTTAGATGTGGAGAACCAGGCAAGGTTAGCACTTCTTTACATTAAGACTGCAATTTTTTGTCTCTAATTTTTTCAGATACAACTTTGTATAAAAAACTGGGACTTATATCTGTACTGGCTTTGGCTGGCCAAATACTTCATCCATTGTATGGCTGTAACTTGTGATTATGATCAAAGAAAGTTAAGGTTTCATCGTAAAACCAATTAACAATATAGGAAGTAGCCTAACTTACTCATAAGGCCATGTAAGGTCTCTCGTCTCATTATTATAGGATTCATTCTCAACACACCCCTTTACACGAGGCGAATTTTCAAACTTAATACGTGACAACACAATGGGATAACTTGTAGCACATGTGTCCATTTCGCTTCACATGTGACAACATGCCCCCTTACGCTTTCAAATGCCGAGCATTTAGTTTTCTTCATTTCATTTGTCTGCCTCTTTTCTCATGAACACTCATATGAATATCCTTCTACATCACAGAGCCCTTATGTATGCTTCACACTAAAGAATGCTCATAGTAGCTTATATACAATCCACTAGTTTATGTATACCTCATAAACTCTATCTCCGAACAGCACTTTGCTGGATCTTTTTATGTTTCTTCATGATTCTGATGGGTGCAATTTGTTCTTTTTGTGTCGTTTCAAGATCTGCCCTAACAAAGGGAATGCAGGATGAAGATGGGAAATTACTTCCCAAGTGGAGTATGATATTTGTTATGTCATGTGTGATTGCCGTTTCACTGGATCCTCTGTTCTTTTACATTTTAATCATTGATCAAGATAACAAGTGCCTTCATATGGACAAAAAGCTGAGAACTACTGTTCTTGTGTTGCGATCACTCACGGATGTCATTTTCGCTGTGCCTTTTCTATATAAAATTTACGATTGTGTTATAGCTCAACAACAACAAAATCTTTTTTTATTAAGTAAGGTCGGCTATAAGAATCCTAAAATACCATTGCACAAAAATTTGAGGACTAATGTGGCTGCAAATACCAAGAGAAAATTGAATCGGAAATCAAAAAGAGAAGTGTTGATTGAAGTTGGCAAGAAAATTGCTCAGAAGATGTCGTGGGTATCTTTCTCCATCATAAATGATTTTCTCGCTCTTCTTCCTGTCCCACAAGTAAGAGAAACTAAACTATATTTTTTGTGTGCAGCTATTCTTAACTAGCTAGCTGTCATTTTTGGATTTCTAACACCTTTTTATTTCTCTTCCTCTAGCTGTTAATATTAGTTGCTTTTTACAATACGAGAAGCGCCGGATATGTGGAACATAAAAAGGTTTTTAATGTCTTCCTTCTTGGTCAATATCTACCAAGGATATATCGAATTCACCGGTCGTCTAATGAACTTCGAAAGACTGCTAGAATATTGGTTAAAGGTCTATTCCATTTTTTTCTCTACATTCTTGCCGGTCACGTAAGTTTCGCTTCGATTGTCATTTCATTAATATGTATTATGTATTCACTTTTGTTGGTTGAAGCTTTCTTTTAGAAGGAGTAGGATTCTCTCCCCTCTTTTTTTTCCTCCCCTTTCATCCCCTCTTATTTGAACAGTCACGGTTAAACCATATCAACATCTTATAATAATTTTTTATAGCAAGAGAAAGACAAAATAAGAGAATGTGAAAGGAGTTGATGGAAAGAGGAGGAGAGATAATCCTACTCCTTTTTAGAAACCTTAAATTTTGTTTGTACGTTTCGGATTATACCCTCAAACTTACTTTCGTCATCAATTATTACAAAACTTTTTGTTTGTTCGATTTTGTTAACGTCGGCTTAGTCATATTTTTTCCTTAATGCACTGCATTTTCCTTAATTGATAAATCATTTGATTATGAATTTGTTACTTTTGTAGATACTTGGAGCTTTTTGGTATTTCTTTTCTATTCAACGAGAGATATCATGTTGGCACACTGCCTGTGCAAAACATAGTCCAGATCCTATAGGATGTATGAATACTTTCTATTGTGGGCGTAGAACTACTACTTCGAGAAATATAACATTTCTAAACGAGCATTGCCCGTTAGATACTCCAGATGGTGCCTTACCACTATCTAATTTCGGAATATTTATCGATTCCCTTAAGAATCATAACTCAGAGCATATAAAGTTTGGAAAGAAGTTCCTTTACTCTTTCTGGTGGGGATTGCGAAATCTAAGGTTCATAGTATATCCACTGACAATAAACAATTTTAAGAGAATTAGTAACGGATAAATTTTTTGGGGTTACCTAATTCCGCAACATTGTCTAATATGACGTCATGTACCTATAATGTTTTGCAGTAATTTTGGGACGAATCTGACAACAAGTACATATGTGTGGGAAAACTTATTTGCAATTCTTATTTCTGTCATTGGCTTACTACTGTTTTTATATCTCATCGGCAATGTACAGGTTGGTACATTCAGAATCTCACTATATATTAGTTTTATTTTTCAATCGTTATTATTCAGGGCCGCTGTTGTGTATAATCATTTGTGAAGGGATTTCAAATTATATAAGATACCTAAGTCCTTTGGTGAAAATATATTTCTGGTATATAGCTAGCTAGGACATACGAGATCATTGATCGAGCTTCTTAATGAATTCTACTTGCGGTGAGACAGACTTTAATGCAGTTGGAAGCTGAAAAATCAGAAGAGATAAGACAGAAGATTAAGGAGAAGAAGCTAGGTGTAAAGCAGTGGATAGCCGAAAATAATTTCCCTGATGATATCAAGAAAGAAATCAATCATGGCATAAAGCAAGCATTGAAAAAAGGCAAAGATGCTGATGTCCACAACCCATTCCTTATTCTTCCCTGGAAAATCAAAAAATCTGTAAAACGTTATCTTCTCATGGTTGCACTTAGAACAGTATGTTCTTCAAAACTCGATCTCTATTTATTTAATTGCGTCCAATTTCGCTGCAAAGTTGTTCTTATGAAATTTGTGCGGCATGTGTGTAGGTAACAAAGCCTAAATACATGGATGAACATATGTTGACGTTGATGTGCGAATATCTGAAGCCAGTGACATACATTGAGCACACCTTCGTTTTTCGAACGGGAGATCCACTCGATTGCATGCTATTCATTATCAAAGGGGTAATGTGGACCTACACATCGAGTGATAGTCAAGCTGGGCAAGGAATCTCATCAATGGCCACCAAGCACCTCGGGAAAGGTCAATTTTACGGGGAAGAGCTTCTTGATTGGACATCAGACTGTTTCGCCAAAGTTCCAGTCTCCAGCAAACATGTCAAAACTCAGACAAAAGTAGAAGCGTTTGTGCTCATGGCCAAGGACTTGGCAACGGTAGTCTCCAGATGCCCACTACAGTGGGAGAACCTCGAGAAGAAGGGTTCTCAAGAGGTGAAGGACATGGCAGCTTCTGCCATAGCAACAGCGTTCCGTCGTCATAGAGAGCAATCTAAACCTTATATATAGAGTGCTTGATGTTAGATATGTTTTGAATGTATATTCTAATTATTCCTTGCTCTGTTCATAAAATTTAACTTTCTAATTATTCCTTCCTCTGAAAGGGGCTGGTCAGGATTCATCAGATGCACAGCCAATGGTTACAAACCCTTAAATTAAAACCTCCCATTTTTTCTAATTGACAACCCCTTCCTCACCACCCCTTCCTCACCCATCAGATTCTTCTAATTGACAACAATAGTAAGTATTAATATCAAAGAAAATCTGTAGAACATGAGGGACTGACTGACTAACCTTGCAAAGGAAGTCGTGGGTCAAGACTAGAAATCTTGAATTTCGGTTCGATTTTTTTCAGCCTTAGTTCGGTTTTCGATCCGGTTTTTATGGAGTGAGAGAAACATGAATCAACCAAATTAATTACAAAACATAGAAATCCTGAATTCTCAAATAACATGCAATGCATTAGAATAGTAGTGCCATTTTTTTTTTTTTTAGGGTAAAGTCATTAATCCTCCTTAAAATCTGCATATGTTTAATTGTGCACAATAAAACCTGCAAAAAAGGGTATTTTAGGCATTCGAAAAATTTAAAATTTGTAAAGTAAAATATAATGAATGAATTTGCTTATGTGGAGTCTAGTCATTGAGTTTTATTTGAGTAAAAAGGTTATGTCTGGTTTTATATGAAAGAAATTGAATTTGAGGGGTTAAGGTCATATAATAGAGGTGTAAAAAATGTCAAAAAAATGTTTATCTTGTCGGTTAGCTCAAAAGACTTTTAATTCAAGTAGCTAAAATTGAGTAGATATTTCTTAACTTTGTCAAACGCATTTTGGCAATCCTCGTTCTTGTGTCTATCTTTCCTGAAATGCGGGGTATTCTTTCTGAGCAGTTTAAAGATCGGCTCATAGATGGGTGTGGGCTGGGCAATGAACCTGCTGATACTTCTGTCTCCCAATTCGATTTTTTTTATTTTTTATACTTTTTGTTGGTTTTGGGGGGGGGGGGGGGGGGGGGGGGGGGGGTGGGGGGGTAGGTGGGTGGTAAGTGGATTGGGGTGCATTGGGGTGGAAAGGCACCTAGCAAGGCTTGGGCCGGCCAACCAGCCATTGTAGATCTTTTTAAAAATTGGGCCAAATTTGAATAGTGGGTTTACTCTTTCGTATATTTAGGCCCATTTAACGGGCCCTAAGCTCACAACTTGTGACCTTTTTTCAAAAGGACAACGACCCAACCCAGAAAAGAAAAAGGAAGAACAAACGCAGAGCTGAATGAGAAGAAGCGAGAAGACGAAAGCAAACATTGCTCCTCGTCGTCCAGTCCAACCAGCAGCAAAAATGGTGGTTGGTCTCGGAAACATACGATGCTCGTCCTCATTCGATCATGCAGCGGAGCTACTATGTTCGTCGCCGTGTGTGCCGCTCATCGAGGGACCGAGAAAACCAACTCCAACACCGAAAACCCTGGCACCGACGCGAGGTTTAACTTTTAATTATTATCAGCGGTATCTTAATTAAACTACTCCTTCCTGCAATTTGCATTTTCACAATAACAATAATTAGTTCCTTGCGTGTTCTGATTAGTGATTAATCACCATATGTTAACGACTTGGACTTGGATTAATTATCATATGTTCACGACTTGGATTTGATGAAATTGGGTTCCACCATAAAACTAATTGGCAATATGGGGAGTAGCCTAAGACCATATAAGCACATAGCAAACTTTTTCCTTCATCGATGTGGGACAACTCTCAACACGCCACCGCACATGGGAAGGATTTTCAAGCCTACACGTGAACAACAACTGGGTGACGTGGAGTGCGTGTGGCCGTTGGGCTTTACATGTGGATAACCTTGCTCTGATACCATGATGAAATTGAGGTTCCACCATAAAACCAATTGGCAATATGGGAAGTAGTCCAAAACCATATAAGTAGGGGTGGACACGATTCGGTTTGGTGCGATTTTGAGTGAAATCGAAACCGAAACCAAATTTTTTTACGGTTCGGCTCGGTACGGTTTTGAAGCCAAAACCTAAATGAAATCAAACCGTTTGGTTCGGTTTAGTGCGGTTTCAAACAGTTTCGGTTTGGTTTTTAAGAAAAAATGTACAATTTGCAATAGCACATATTAATAAACATTTCCCAATAGCAATAGGAACAAGACATTTGTTATGTAAACAATTAGCATGTTGCATGTAGTTATAATGTTAAAATATGTTTGTGCAACAAAAGGTTGTCCCGTACAAGGTATAACATAAAACAAGTTCAATAACTTTGAATTCATTAAACGTGAGCGAAACTTTCATACTAGAATATGTGATATCATGCTTCAAATGAGTGGAATGAGTGGACTTCATTTGATCATTGTTCGACTCTTGATAACAAGATTAGTCCACCCTTGCACATATATATGTGTGTGTGTGTGTGATGGTATAAAATAACAAAGGTCTTTCAAGTTAATGAATGAAAGAAAGTGATGAATGATGATATTATAATGTGGTTGAGTTCATACTAAGTATATGGATTTTAACAAACAACCAATTAAAACATGAAATCTAATATAGATATTTAATTAAATGTTTATTAATATTTGCGGTGCGGTTCGGTTTCGGTGCGGTTTTCAAAAGCCAAAACCGAAACCAAACCGTTTTCTATGTTGCGTTTCGGTTTCAAAACCGAAACCGTTTCAAAACCGCAAAACCAAACCTTTCAGTGCTGTTCGATTTGGTTCATGTTTCGATTTCAGTTTTAGGTTCTAAGTGCCCACCCCTACATATAAGCACATAGCAAACCTTGTCCCTCATCGATGTGGGACAACTCTCAACATGATGAAATTGAGGTTCCGCCATAAAACCAATTGGCAATATGGGGAGTATCCCAAGACCATATAAGCACATAGCAAACCTTGTCCCTCATCGATGTGGGACAACTCTCAACACGCCCCCGCACTTGTGGCGGATTTTCAAGCCTACACGTGGACAACAACTGGGTGACGTGGAGCGCGTGTGGCCGTTGGGCTTCACACGTGGACAACCTTGCTCTGATACCATGATGAAATTGAGGTTCCACCATAAAACCAAATGGCAATACGGGGAGTAGCCCAAGACCATATAAGCACATAGCAAACCTTGTCCCTCATCGATGTGGGACAACTCTCAACATGATGAAATTGGGGTTCCATCATAAAACCAATTGGCAATAGCCCAAGACCATATAAACACATAGCAAACATTGTCCCTCATCGATGTGAGACAACTCTTAACACGCCCCCGCATGTGTGGCGGATTTTCAAGCCCACACGTGGACAACAACTGAGTGACGTGGAGCGCGTGTAGCCGTTGGGCTTCACACGTGGACAACCTTGCTCTGATACCATGATGAAATTGGGGTTCCACCATAAAACCAATTGGCAATATGGGGAGTAGCCTAAGACCATATAAGCACATAGCAAACCTTGTCCCTCATCGATGTGGAACAACTCTCAAAAGTTTCACCATAATCAAGTCCTGGTTGTTGATGAAAACCATTTGCCACAAAACGAGCCTTAAACTTGTCAATAATCTCATCGCTTGATACGAAAGACCCATTTATTGGGAAGAACGTTCATGGAAGAGTGATAGGGCACCAAGGACCATGTGCCAGCACGCTGCAGAGCATTAAATTCATCAGCCATGGCAGTTGTCCATTTCTGAAATTTATCAACTTGACTATAACATGTAGGTTCTGACGAGGGAGTGACGGTGGAGGTATGGGCATATAGGGTTGGGTTTGTAGGTGCCAGCTTTGGCTCGGGTGACCATGTGGTGGACTAATGGGGACCCTAAACAAGCTAAGGGTAAGGATGGAGGGGAGGGTAGTGGGGTAGGAGGGGTAGGTTCTGAAGGGACATTGATGGATGAGGACAGTGGAGTTAATGGTTGTGGGGTAGAAACTAATGATGGTAGGGTGGTTGTATGCTGCTATATGTTCTTGGTGTATACGTAGTGGTTGCTAAGTGTGAATCCAAACAGGTGTAGGAGTGAAGTTTTTTCTGCTAATCAAAGGCTAGATGTCGTCATCAAATGCCAGTTTAATCTGCGTATTTCTGAGATGAAGGTTGTTATTTAGTATTATTTAATTTGTAAGGTTTGCATAATTTGTTTGGTAAAACAACAAGTACATTACAAAAAGACTAGGGATTAAAGAAAATTAAGAACCTTGGTCAATACTACCTGCAGCTAAGTCATTATAACAAAGGAACTCAAACAGCTCGTCCAAACGAAACACTAAGGGTGCGTTTGTTGCGTCGGACTGTCTCGGACTGGACTAGCTGTCGGGACTAAGCGGGACTGGCTTAGACTGGACTAAGCTGGACTAACTTAGTGAAGCGTTTGATGCAGTCTCGGACTAAGAAGCAGGATAAGAAAAACAGTACTGTTCACCAGATTTGTGTTTGCTTAGACTAGGACTACAAATTTTTGCCATTGTGTAATAAAGTAATGCTACAAATCTCATGATATGGGTTCATTGGAGCATATTTTTGCCATGTATATTATGAATCTTAAAAAAAATTGACAATTGTTTTGTTTCTATTACCTTCTAATAGAATTGGGTTTAATTTGCAAATGTAGCTTGGTTTAAACTCTATCACCCAACAGAAGAAAAATAATAGTGCCCAATACATGCAACTTCAACAAATACAAGTACATAAGAAGATCTCCATAATTTAGAAAATCCTAGTTAACATTAGTTAACATTAGCCAAAATAGATCTCCATAATTTACAAAATGGCTAGTTAACATAAGCCAAAATACTAGTGCAAAGCTAAGTTATAAGCCATAACATAAGATTGTATGATTAATAAAATACATCCATGTTAACATTAGCCATGTTAACATTAATAAAATACATCCAAGTTAATAAAGTACATCCATGTTAACATTAGCCAAAATCCTCACGCTTGCGTTGTCTCTTAAAAGCCTTTGGACGAACACTTTCTTGAGTTCCGGTTTGATTGCCCTGAACACTCCCACATTTTTTGGTTTATCCAAAATAAGAAACAATGCATCAATTTGATCCATAGGATAGAGACCCATTGCTTCAAGTTCATTAGCTATGTCAGTATGATCTCCAGAACCTTGAACTAAAGCTTCAGTTACCATTTGCATCCTCTTCCCACTTTCAACATAAAAATCTTTCAGTCCACTGATAATTGCCTCGGTTCCATCACTTGAACTTCCCACAGCTCTTTTCCTCTTTCTTTGGCTATTTTCAGATGGGATGCTTTGTTGGCTTTGTTGGTTCATTGAAGAAACAAAATTTTCACCTCCAATATCACTTTCACCAACATGATCATGACTTTGTTCCTCCACCATTTGAGCAGGGGTTTCGGCTACATTACCCGTAGCCCGATCTTTTCCAAATATATATGCAAATCTATCAAACAGTGGAAAAGGTTTGCTTCTCCATCCATCGGCTTCTTTATTTCTCTAAGATTATATCAACATAGCAAAACTAAAATTTAGCATGCGTAACAAATATAGCAGCAAGAATATAACTAATGTATAAATAAAATAGGATATGAACCTGCACATAAGTTTGCCATGAGTCATCACTGTCAACTTCAACGCACTTTTTGACATCATTCCATGCAAATCCACTTGTGTTTATCATGTCAACGACCATACTATATGTTTTTTTCCATTTCTTCAACTTGGACTCAATATGTGGATTTGCCTTTATATTTGAATGAGGACATAAAACATTGACAGCTTTTGCTATTTCAACCAAAGTACCTTGTTTGAAAGCACCGGTGTCACACCGTTGCTTCCGATCAACAAAATCCTCAAGAACTCCTAGTAATACTTCTTCCTCAAATGCTTCCCATTTACGCCTTCTTCCTTTTGACTCTTGAGTAGCATTCAAAATATTTTCGTTATCCATACCTAAACAAAAAAAAATTTAATGAAGGAAAATACCATACAAATAATCAACTTGCATAATATCCAATCAACTTGCATAATATCCAATTAATTTGCATACCATCCAATCATTGTGCTAATATCTAACAAATGCATGATAAAAAGGAATACTAAAATAAAATGTTATCATTAACACATATAGCTAGTTCGGTTGCTGGTTCCTAATTGCTCTCCACTCATTATACATTTCCTGAGCCATGTCATTCCTCTTTGCAGTCCACTGGTCAGATGTTTGAACACTACCAACATATTCACCTTCTTCTGTATTTTGTCCATCTTCTATTATTGGCAAATTCTCCATTGGATCTACAGACATCTCTTGCCTAATAAGATTGTGTAGTAGGCAACAAGCGGTAATTATTCGACCTTGTGTCCTTATCGGCACTGTTCTAAAAATCCCCGCCTAGCACCGCCTAGGCCCCCGCCTAGGCGCTAGGCGGCTGGTCACCGCCCCGATTAATGCCTAGACCGCCTAGGCATCCGCCTAGCCCACCCAGACCTGCTAAGGCGCCCGTCTAGACCGCCTAGACCGCCTAGCCCGCCTAGACACCTGCCTAGGTTGCAACTCACTTAGATAAAAAATAGATAACTTTCCTTTTGCATTTTATTATTTCCAATAAATTGTAAGAGACTTATTGAATACTTAAATAAACACACATTATATGTTTGCTCCCTATGTTTTCATTATGTTCCAATACTTCATAATATAGATGTCATTCAATTTTCTAGTTTATGACGAAATTATGTATATTTTAAGTATAAACAGACACTTGTTTACACGAAATAGAATAGATTTACTTAAATCCACCTAGTCCGCCTAGTCGCCCGCCTAGACTCCGCCTAGCCGCCTATGCGCTAGGCCCTATCCCGTCGCCCGACTAGCGCCTAGCGCCTTTTAGAACCTTGCTTATCGGATAGAAAGATGGACTCCTTAGTATCGACCACCTTCCTTTTAGCAAGCCAAAACAGCGTTCAATTACATTCCTTGCCTTAGAATGCTTCATGTTAAAATATTCTTCCTTATTAGAAGGTGTTCGTCCTTCCCATTCAGATAAATGATAAGGTATTCCTCTATAAGGTGCAAGGAATCCTTCACCATTTGTATAACCACCATCTACAAGGTAATAATAACCTAATGAAAAAAAAAACAGACCTTATTAGTGTTTTGTAGTTGACAAACAGAACTATACCTAACTTACAAAGTTGAGACTAAGTAATAGTCTTACCCGCTGGTACCTTAAAACCATTAGGCCTAGTAATTGCATCATGTAGCACTCTAGAGTCTGATGCGGAACCCTCCCACCCCGGAAACACATATATGAACTGCATATCTCCTGAACACACACCTAACACATTAGTTGCGACTCGACCCTTTCTTGTTCGGTATCTTGGTTTGTCAATTTCAGGTACATGCACATCAATGTGTGTTCCATCTAATGCTCCCAAGCAATTCTTAAAAAAAAAAAAAAAAAAAAAAAAAGTTTTTGTTAATTTATACAAAGGGAATGAAGAGTTAAAGCTTAGGGAAAATGGAAAAAAATTCTCATCGTACCTTAAAACATCGCCACCTAGGATCTGTAGAATCAATAGGCACAGGCTGAGGGACTTTTAGTAGGATACCTTGTAATCGCAAAATTCCTTGCAATACGCTATTGAAATACCTACTTATAGTCTCTCCCGACCTATAAAATCTACCGCCAACACTACGATTCTTAGTATGATGTGCTAGTATTTGTAAAGTCATACACACCTGCTCTTCTACAGACACCAAACCATCCGTTTTTACCCTCCCATCTTGACGAAGTAAGTCACATAATATGCCAAAAGTCCTTCTATCCATTCTCAATTCGTTGACACATTCAGTATCAGTATTCCCTATTATACCATTCAGATAACACAAACTAATCTCTCGTCTAATAAGTGAACGGTTAGTTAATGTGGGTCGTTCAACATGTCTCTGTTTGCCACGTAGCATCATCAACACAAGAATCGTGCAAATGCAAATTGTCTCTAAATAAGACATCTCTAACAATAAGATCAATAAAAGCTTCCTTCGATCCATATCTATCCAAACAAAAAAAAACGAAAATAAAATTAAGGACATTATACAAAATGAACTAGATCAAAGTAACTAGCGAAGTCACAATCCGAGGCATCAAATATACGGGTGGTGTTGGAAAAAAAAAAAAGTTATCATTAACCCGAGGCAACAAATATACAGGTGGTGTTGAAAAAAAAAGAAGTTATCATTAACCTGAGGCAACAAATATACAGGTGGTGTTGAAAAAAAAAAAAGTTATCATTAACCCGAGGCATCATATTCAAAATGTTCTACTCTTATACATCTATAAACATGTGTCTAAGAACACTAGTATGAGCATTGCTATCATTGCTAGGCATTGCATGTGAAGACGGAAATTAAAGGACACATGTAATGCAGTAGCCTTAGCCTTAGCCTTCCGTTTATGCTCCTCTTCTCTGCAACCAACAACCACAGAATATTGCAATTCAGCATCAACCCCACGGACATACACTCACACACATACTCAGCAACACACTCACACACATACTCACACTCACACTAACACACACACACGGACATACACACTCACACACGGACATACATTCACACACATACTCACATTCACACTCACACACACATACTAACACACGGACATACATTCACACACATACTCACATTCACACTCACACACACATACTAACATACACACTCACACACATACTCACAGTCACACTAACACACACACACGAACATACACACTGAGCACGGACATACACGGACACACTCACACACACACACACACACACACTGAGCACACTAACACACACACACACTGAGCACATACATTCACACACACTGAGCACATACAGTCACACAGTCACACACACACACACACTCACACACACACACTGAGCACACACACTCAGCACACTAACACACACACACACACTGAGCACATACATTCACACACACTGAGCACACACACTGAGCACATACACTCACACAGTCACACACACACACACACTCACACACACACACTGAGCATACACACTCAGCACACTACTACACACACACACACACTGAGCACATACATTCACACACACTGAGCACATACACTCACACAGTCACACACACACACACACTGAGCACACACACTCAGCACACTAACACACACACACACACTGAGCACATACATTCACACACACTGAGCACACACACTGAGCACATACACTCACACACTCACACACACACACACACACTGAGCACACACACTCAGCACACTAACACACACACACACACTGAGCACACACACTCACACAGTCACACACACACACACTAACACACACACACACTCACACACACACACACTCACACACACACACTAAGCACATACATTCACACACACTGAGCACACACACATTCACACACACACTCATCACGCACAGCAACACACTCACACACACGGACATACACACTCACACACAGTCTCACATACACACTGAGCACACACACACACTGAGCACTCACACACACTGAGCACTCACACACACACACACACTGCATACATACACACACACACACACACACACACACACTGCATACATACATACATACATACACACACACACACCCTGCACACACACACACACACACACACTGCATACATACACACACACCCTGCATACATACACACACACACACACACACACTGCATACACACACACACACACACACACTGCATACATACATACACACACACACACACCCTGCATACACACACACACACCCTGCATACACACACACACACACTGCATACATACACACACTGCATACATACACACACACCCTGCATACATACACTCACACACACCCTGCATACACACACACACACACACCCTGCATACATACACACACTGCATACACACACCCTGCATACACACACACACACTGCATACATACATACACACACACACACTGCATACACACACACACACTGCACACACACTCTTTATGAAAACCCCAAATTCCAAATTTCAAACCCCAAATTCCAAATTTGGAGCCCCAAATTCCAAATTTCAAACCCCAAATTCCAAATTTCTAATCTCAATTTCAAACCCCTAATTCCAAGCTTTATGAAAACCCCAAATTCCAAACCCCAAATTCCAAATTTCTACTGCATACATACATACACACACACACACACTGCTTTATGAAAACCCCAAATTCCAAATTTCAAACCCCAAATTCCAAAACAACAAAATCAAACCCAAAATCGACGAAAAAAATCCACACACACACACTGCAGAATCAAATAAAGCTCAAACCCAAAACAACAAATTCAAACCCAAAATCGACGAAAAAAATCCACCCAAATCGACGAAAAAAATCGAACAATCGAAGCTTACCACCCAAATCGCGAGCAGATTTTTTACGCGAAGACGAGGGAGCAGACGACGAGAGGAGCAGATGAGGAGCAGGATGCAGATGAGGGCGACCAGGATGCAGCTGACTGCGAGCAGGACGCAAAGATGAGGATGAGGAGGACGACGTGAGGGAGGAGGACGATGACCCAGGTTCTTTCTCGCAAGAGGAGGAGGACGACGTGAGGGAGGAGGTCTTACGAATCCGAACGTTTTTGGGGTGGTTCGCTAAGAACTTCTAGCGAGGGGTTTAATCCGTGCGAGTGAGGGCTAGTCCCATTAAACCTAATCCTTGCCCCTACCAAACATCAGACTATAATCCCACTTAGTGTAGTCCAGTCCAGTCCCTCCTAAGAAGGTCAAACAAACACGCCCTAATAGTCCAGACCCACTGCATATTAATAAGTAGAACTTTGATTTGTTTTCAAAACTGGATTTTTCTGGATCGATAACATCATTATTTGCATGAAGCATCTAGCTATGACTAACATCGCAATATGTATAGCAGGGAATACTGAATTACTAATCATCTCAGAGTATCATAAACTTGATTGTGTAGTTATGACTAACAAAAGAGAAGATTTAGATGTGGAGAACCAGGTAGAGGGGTTAGTACTTCTTTTACCTTAAGACTGCAATTTTTTTGTCCGTCATTTTTTCAAATATAAGTTTGTATCAAACACTGGGACTCATATCTGTACTGGCTTTGGCTGGTCAAAATACTTCATCGATCAAATGGCTGTAACTTGTGATTATGATCCAAGCACGCACAAGCTTCACTTATATGTTGCGTTGGGACAGTTTAAGTCATTTTTGTTTCAATATCACCTTACGCTTTCAAATGCCAAGCATTTAGTTTCCTTCCATGTCATCTGTGTGCCTGTTTTTTCTCATGAACTCTCATAAGACTCATATGCATGTCCTTCTACATCACACAGCCGTTATGTATGCTTCACACTACAGAATGCTCATAGTAGCTTACATACACTCATAAACTCTAATTCTCTCCAAAACAGCACCCTACTGGAAATCATGGATTGCATAGAGAAATTATTGAAAAAAACAAAGATGCTGATGTCCACAAAGCCTTTATTTTTTTTGGTGAACAGGGGGGGGGGGGGGGGGGGGGGGGAGTTTACGTTGAAGTCTTTAATTTTATTTTATTTTTTCTTTTGTCAAAAAAAAAAGTGGGGGAGTTTACGTTGAAGTCTTTATTTTATTTTTATTAGTGAACAAGTCTTGACTTTTATTTTATAAACAGTTGACGACTTGACTTAGGTAGTTATTACATTGCTATGATACAGCTGGCCGTAGCTAAGTGTGAAACCAACAAAACGAGCATGAATCATTATTTTTCTGATGTTAATTTAATGTTATTGTCCTTTGGGTAGATAATTGCTTGGCTGTTTCGACAGGTAAGCAATTAAAGCAATGAAACAGACACAGATATTCTACTGCACTGACAAATGTGCAGCCAACAACCAAGCACCAACATTGTAGAGATATATACTCACACCAAGACATGTCTTTGTGTGAACAAAATTTGATTTCACACGCCATCTCATGTAACAGGATAAGGATCCATATATGCTCATTTATAGGGATAGCAACGATTCGATTTAGGGATGAAAATGTTATATTCATATTCATAATTACAAAAATTAACTATATATAATCACAAAATAATCATACCCACCACATAACGGATTATTCACCAGTTAACGATTATATCCATCTTCGTCAATATAAAAAATATATTCATTCAGTTAACACGTTATAATTTAGTAAATATTAATTTTGTCATCAAATATTTAATGTATAAAATAATTTTAAACAACTAAGTTATAAAACACTTTTTAATAATCTAAAGATTCAAAATTTTCATTATTTTTTCATGTTTTGATTAATTTTATCATTGACGATTATTTGGTGGATAAGAGTTTACGTCGATGACTTTTCTTTTCTTTGGAAACAGTTGACGACTTGCCTTAGGTAGTTATTAATATTATGCTATGATACAGTTGACGACTTTTCTTTTCTTTTCATTCTTTTTTCATGTTTTGATTAATTCTGAACAAAAGAAGTTGTTGAGAAAATTGAATTTTTTTTTAAGAAAAACTAATGAAAAGTTCAAAAAAATTTCTTATTTAACGAAAAATCATTTTTAAAGGTATAATGAATAGTGTCAGGTAAAGGTAAAAATATGATTTTTGGTTAAAAGTGAACAGTATCGGGAGTGTTTCGTTAAAACTCCATTTTTTTTATGGATTAATGAACAAATGGATGGGTATTTATAGAGTTTGGCGAGTTTTAGTATTGAATGTGATTTGGATTAATTAATGTTGTTATATTGACAGTTGGATTTAAATTTAAGGTGCTGGATCGTTTTTATTATAGTTAAAAATAATTAAATTGAATTTAAGCCTTTGAATTTAAAAGGAATGTAGCTGGAGCGCCACACTGGATCACAACCAAGTTGGAGCTACAGCCTTTGATTCTCAACGGCGCGCCAATGTAAACTGTAGAACCCCTGCTTGTTGTGCACTCGCCCGCAGACAATTCCTCTGTCCTAGTTTGCTGACTCGCGGGCCCCTTGAGTGGGCTGGTCTGGCCTTTGTTGCTTGTCATAACGTGGGCTCCTGTCCACTTGCAACTTTATCCACCGGGTAGGAACCAATCCCAAAATCCTATTATTTCCAAACCAAAAATATACACATTTGGAAAGATTTTGAGTTTCTTTTTTTTTTTTTTTTTTTTTTTTTTTTTTTTCTTCCTTTGTTTGCTTTTTTTTTCCCCACCCATATAGCTTGGAGATAGTCTTATTTTTTTTCTGTTTCCCATCCATATAGCTTGGTGATAGCCTAACAAGACAAAAGAGCAACTTCTGTTCAGATTCCAAAGATCAGGATCCTCTCTTGAGCAAATGGAGAGGATCCTCCTGACCAGGCCCATCAGGCCGTTCAAATTTTATCCAACAGCTACAAAAAGAGGGAATCTCTACCGAACAATAATCCATAAAAGTCCATATTACTCCTCCATGGCTAGGGTTTTGTCGAATCTCTGTTGAGAAACCTTCACTTTAATCAGATATACTTGGAGCTTTAACTAATTTGATAGTCTGATTCAACTCTTTTCCTATTCTCCTTGGGTGTATTGCTCTTCATCCTGAAAGCACCGAAGTTAAAAAAAATAAAAAAAGTGTGCTTCATAGAAAATCAAAGACAAAACAAAAAGGAAAAAAAAAGACATAAATACGAATACAAATTAAGCTTCAATTAATCACTGAAATTTATTGATGTTTCTTCTCTGAAATCACAAATCGAAATGAACTCATGCAGCATAGAATTTTAAAACTATGACGTGTGTAAATCAGTTTCGCCCCAAATATCGAAGTCAATATGTCAATGAGAGTGGAATGTAGATAAGAACTTACCAGTTTCGTCCCAAATATCAAAGTCAATATGTCATCGTGATTTCCAATCGAATCATAAATTCCAGAATGATACCTTCACCAGCAAAAATGGACCCATAAATAGAAATGGGAGAAGTTGGAGCGCAAGGGAAGAAGGGATCGTGCAATTAGAGTGGGAGACTACAACTCTCCATTTGCTGAGGATTTATTCAGTCATATTTGATCTCAACTGATTCCTCTCTTTGTTGCTATATAGGTAAAAGAACCAAAAAGGTTGTCATTTTACCATAATTATGTCCATATGCTTCGATGAGTTGGGCCTCTCATTATTCCTTTGGTTACGGATTTGAGTTTCTATTGTAAAATAAAAAATTACTCTTATCATATTTTTCAATTTTTATACTACATTTGTACAATTTTTCTAATAAAGATGAGATTCATACGTGTTGTTGAGTTCTATCTCCTAAACTATTAGACCATGTCTATATTACATAATGACCTACGTCATATAAAAGACCTACGTCATGTCATATTGAAAGACTTACGTCATATAAAAAGACATACTTGAATTCAGTTGTCTTATTAATGGCAACGCAGCTAGCAGCTTTAGTCTCTGCCACTCAACTCAAATGCCAGCTCTCTGCATGCGATTCTCTCTCCACCTTGTAAACTGAAAACCGTCGTCGCTAGTTATCAGGTAATCTTTCTTACTCATCATAAAGGTCATTGGGTACGTATATATTTGAGGTATTGTGATACAAAAGTCATGGGAGTAACTTCAGATGTGGAGAACCCGGCAGTAGAGAAAATAGACAGGTTCGTACTCTCTCTCTCTCTCTCGCTCTCTCGTTCTAAGTATTATTTTGAATTCTTAACTTAGCCTGCTCTTATTCGTCTCTCTCAAAGTATAGTAGCGATAAGGCGTTGAGGATTCGCGGAGAGTCCTACAGGGCTT
This sequence comes from Cotoneaster glaucophyllus, assembly GCA_036320875.1. Lineage (NCBI taxonomy): Eukaryota > Viridiplantae > Streptophyta > Magnoliopsida > Rosales > Rosaceae > Cotoneaster > Cotoneaster glaucophyllus. The sequence continues at coordinate 29,013,642 of CM070070.1, read as the reverse complement.
CGAAGTACTAGAACTCTCTCTGAATACTTCTTTACATATTAATACTGCGCTTTTTTTTTCTTTCAAAAAAGAATATATGAAAGCCCCTTACTAAGAGGGATCCCGCTCCATGATCGATAATATTATCAATAGTGTTTAAAATATCAGTATTAGTATAAATATCGATATGTAAATTTGTGAAAATATCGATGAAAATATTGATAATAATATCGATATAGGTTGCTTTCGATGGAAATGATAAAAATTTTAAATGAAATTTTAAGAAATGTCAAACACAGGTTGAGATGAAATATAAGAGTTTATCCGATATATAATCGATATGTTGGAAATATCGATGAAATCTATCGATTTTAGCCAAAATTTAAGAGTTTCTCTGATATGAGGTAATATTTTTTTCCTTTAAACTTCACCCCTTTTCCATATCTTTCTCTTATTTTTTCGATATCGACTATATCAAAGATATCGCAAATGCTGAATACCAGTATAGTGTCATGTATTGCCTATACTATGTATCACCATGCGATCAATACTTGGACATTATTTGATAATTATGATTGTACTATGGCTATGCTATGCTATGCCATGCCACTTCGCGAATAGCATAGTGAAATCTCCCCTAAGAAGTTGGTCGTTTTTTGTAGCTTCATCATTATGATTCTAATTCTGTTGTTAATTTGTTGTATCTTTTTCAGTAGGAGAACTGTAAGCAATCAACCGGAGCGATTGTGGTACAAGATTGTTCCAGTATTATTTGTGGTTACAATGTCATTTGTGGTTGCTATGGCAATAGATCCTTTGTTCTTTTATATTCCAATCATCGATCAGCATAACAAGTGCCTTAGAATGGACAAAAAGCTCTGGAAAATTTGTCTTATTTTCCGATCACTCACGGATATCAATGCCCTGGTGAATTTGGTGCATTTGCTATATCAGCACTGTTCGTCTTGTAAACCTTTTAGGGTGAAATTGCTAGCCCCCTTGGCTATTGAAGTTTTGACTCTTCTTCCCATCCCACAAGTAAGAGAAATGATATAGATGTGTACGTATGTATGTACATACACATAGCTTGTTAATTAAACCATTTTTAGAGATATCTAAAGCATTTTTAATTATATTTATTTTATCTGATCCAGCTGCTAATAGGAGTTGTTTTTTACAAAATATGGCGCTCTGGATCTTTTCAACAGCGTGTGACTAGTATCAATTATTGTCTTCTAGCTCAATATCTACTAAGGATGTACGGACTTTACAAGTTACACAAAATCAAGGAATTTGATATAAAGCTTAAAGCCATGGTCTATTTTTTACTCTACATTTTTACCAGTCACGTAAGTTTCATCTGAAGTTCTCAACTTATCTCATTATTATGCTGAAAATTTATTTTTTATTATGGGGCGTATGAAAATAAATTCTGGGTCTTAATAAAACAAAAAGCAGCCTTTATATTTTATGATTTTGAAATTAAAAATAAAACATAATTACTATGCGTTAACGTTGGCAAAATTTAAAAGTATGGTTGTGTGTAAAGAATTCAGAAATTTTGTTAGGGTGTATTGAGAAATTCGCCGTCTAGAGACACAAATTAAGTATAAACACAACCACTCTAAATAAAGCTAGATAGAATATCATGAAGAACTTTAAGGTTCCACCATAAAATTAATTAGCAATATGAAGAGTAGCTCTGTGAGATCCCACATCGCCCAGGGGAGTGATCCTTATATGTATATTCCCATCCCTACCTAGCGCGAGGCCTTTTGGGAGCTCACTGGCTTCGGGTTCCATCGGAACTCCGAAGTTAAGCGAGTAGCGCGCGAGAGCACTCCCATGATGGGTGACCCACTGGGAAGTTCTCGTGTGAGTTCCCAAAAACAAAACCGTGAGGGCGTAGTCGGGGCCCAAAGCGGACAATATCGTGCTACGGTAGTGGAGCGGGCCCGGGAAGTGGTCCACCCCAGGTCGGGATGTGACAATTTGGTATCAGAGCCTAACCCTGGCCGTGGTGTGCCGACGAGGACGTCGGGCCCTTAAGGGGGGTGGATTGTGAGATCCCACATCGCCCAGGGGAGTGATCCTTATATGTATATTCCCATCCCTACCTAGCGCGATGCCTTTTGGGAGCTCACTGGCTTCGGGTTCCATCGGAACTCCGAAGTTAAGCGAGTAGCGTGCGAGAGCACTCCCATGATGGGTGACCCACTGGGAAGTTCTCGTGTGAGTTCCCAAAAACAAAACCGTGAGGGCGTAGTCGGGGCCCAAAGCAGACAATATCGTGCTACGGTAGTGGAGCGGGCCCGGGAAGTGGTCCACCCCGGGTCGGGATGTGACAAGCTCAATTACCTAAAAATATTAGCTTGACAATTGGCTTTTTTTATGTTATTATTTATTTTCTATTTGATAATTAAACGACCTATCAATAAAACTTTCTTTTATCAACTAAAATTGGGTTAGAAGATAATTTGATATTCTATTACAAAATAAAATTATAGACAGTAATGTAATTTCACATAAACTAAATTTTTTTATTTTTTCTAAACCTCACCTACATGTCATGTTGAAACCTACATGTCATTCTATCATTCCTGTAAATTGATGTGGGCGTCAAATTGGGATGGAAATTGATCATCTCCGGATCTCTTTCCACCAAATCCACCTAGTCTGGGATCCGGACCATTGAAATTTGATCCAACGGCTACAAACAAGGGGCCCCTTTAAAAGTTATAATAACTATAGCTGTTGGATCAAATCCAATAGGCCGGATTCTGAACTAGGTGGATTTGGTGGAAATGGATCCGGAGAGGGTTACTTTCAAACTGTACCACAACATCTTTTCCCAAAATTGATGTGTCATGGTCAAACTCTTCCACATCACAAAATAATGACAATGTTACCTTGATTGATTATTATTTCTCTTCACTTTAAAACTTTGTCATTAATTAGCAATATGTTTTAAAAAAAAATAATGAAAATGATTTTAAAACTTTGAATTTTAATAAAAAAAAAATCATCTAATAACTTTATTTAATGATAAAGATAAAAAATAAAAAAATAAAAAAGAAGAGAAAAACTAGCTACAACACCCAACCCCAATTATCATCAAATTGTAAGATTGACGATGATCTGTATTTTGGAATACCACAAAATCCAAAACAAAAGAAATCAATCAATAAAATTAAAGTGAGTATTACGATCGAATAAAAAGGAGTTCAAACTTTTATTTGGCATATACACATATATCAGCATCTCTCTTCACCATGAATGCAAAATCCGAAAAGTTTGACAAGGTTTTTAGGCTGGAGTTCATATATGAGTATTAACTCACTTTTAAACTCCATCGCCCCTTTCCTTGAGCAATTTGAAAGCCTCTTTAACAGCTTTTCTTGTCCAACACACTACTCCTTATCATCAAATTTCGTTGTTTCAATCCATAACCACAAAGAATTTGCTGGTGGATATTGGATTAAGTAAATAAATTAATCATTGACCGTTTGTTATTTTTGATTTGATCAATCAGTTGTTAATTAATGTGTTATTTTTAGGTACTCGGAGCTCTTTGGTATTTTCTTTCGATTCAACGAGAGATTTCATGCTGGTATTCTGCTTGTGTAAATTATAGTACAGATCACAAAAGATGTATGGATACTTTCGACTGCGACTATCGAACTATTACTTCGAGGAATATCACATATCTAAATGAGCATTGCTCAACAGATATTTCAGAAGGCGCCTCATCAGTGCCCTTTAATTTTGGAATATATCTTGATGCCCTAAAGACTGGCACCGTAGACGACGTAAATTTTTTAACAAAGTTGTTATACTGTTTTTGGTGGGGGCTGCGAAATATAAGGTTTGTATGACAATCAACACTTTCAAGTAGTTCGGCAACATTGTTTATAAAGTCAATCAATAATTTCGCTTCCCACATAAATATTTACTTGATCTTTAAACTCGTTGCAGTAATTTTGGCACGAATCTTGTGACAAGTACCAATCTGTGCGAAAACGCGTTTGCAATTTTTATTTCTATGATTAGCTTCCTCTTGCTTACATTTGTCGCTGCAACTGCAACTGCAACTGCGGGGCCGAAGGTTGGTATTGAACTCTCTCTCCCAGTATATTTTTCTATCATTTTATCATTTTTCTTCGGCTTAATTTGTAAATTTGGATCTTGATGATTGGTTTGGTGATATGGTTACAAAGGAGGAGGCTTTTCTTACGATGTTCCGAAGTATGAGATATTTTGAGTTATTTATCCGTCAATTCTTCATTTAAAAATACAAAAATCAAGATTTAAAGCTCAAAATATCCTTTACTCGGGAACAACATAGGATTATCACTTTCAACACCATTTTGTTCATCCAAATTATGTGTAAATGGTCTTTGAACTAAATATTATGAAGACAACTATACCTAGTTTATACATATAGTGATCTTTGAAGAGAATAACTTACATTTGTATTTACTCTGTTATTCTCTTCAATCTTAAGGCTCCCGTGTCTGAGAAGAGGAGAACAAAATTTTTGATGGACCTAAAGAGCTGGAATATATCTGGACATGACCTTCCTGTTGATCTGGTGATAGAAATCTCGAGTAGCATAGATAAAAATGTGGAGGAAAACGAAGATGCTGATCTCAAAAATGATATATTCTCTATTCTTCCCGCGGAAACCAGAGAACCTCTACAACGTTTTCTTTGTAAGGGAATACTACGGACGGTATGTTTCTCAACTTCAGTCTCGTTTTTTTCTAAAGAGCAATGTTCTGGAACTATCCTACATGTATACCAAACATTACTCTCTCTCTCTCTCTCTCTCTCTCTCTCTCTCTCTCTCTCTCTCTCTCTCTCTCTCTCTCTCTCTCTCTCTCTCTCTATATATATATATATATATAAAGCCCTTTTTAGCAGGGATTCCGTGGTAAAAATGATAGGGCCCTCATAGAGAGTCCGGAGACCATGTATTTATTGATTGTATAGACCCCTCGTATTCAAGAGCGGAAATGGGAAAACCAATGAAATATATAAGAGGTCCTATTTTGTGATGAATACATGGTCCGTATGATGGTCCTACAATTATGCCACTGTATAAACCCATCAGTACAACTAAATATACATGAGTTCTCTGGGATTTGATTCGTTAAGTGTTGTTATGATAAATACTCGTCAATAGATTAATGTTTTGTGTGTGTGTGTGTATGTATGCCACTGTATAAACCCATCAGTACAACTAAATATACATGTGTTCTCTGGGATTTGATTCGTTAAGTGTTGTTATGATATATACTCGTCAATAGATTAATGTTTTTGTGTGTGTGTGTATGCATGCATATAGGTACCAGTGCTTGACATGATGGGTACACAAGCGTTGGAAAAGATATGCGACTACCTGAAGCCAGTAACGTACAAAGAGAATAGCTTCATTTTTCGAATGGGAGATCCACTCGATCGCATGCTCTTCATTATTCAAGGGACAGTGTGGACCTACTCATGGACTAGTAGTACTAGTGCTACTTCATCGAAAATGGCCGCCAGGCTTCTTGAGAAAGGTCAGTTTTATGGAGAGGAGCTTCTCAATTCACCCAATTTCACCCAAATTCCAATATCGACCCAGCATGTCAAAACTCGGGGAAAAGTGCAAGCCTTTGCTCTCATGGCCGACGACTTGGCAAGTTGGCAACTGTTGTTGCCAACAAGCGTGCTGACAATGACGACATTGTTGAAAGTAATTAAGCATTGAGCACACCCTGCCGATGTTGGTGGAAGGGTTTGACTTGGCCACACCCTGCCGGATGTGGAGTTGTACGTACTTATATTTTGAGACTCAGCCATCCATGGCATAAACATATATAATTTGTTTTTTGAATAAACGATATCATCTATACTAACGGAGTCAGGGTGAGCTTAGTCTTAAAATGGGCTAGCAATAATGTGGTTCAAACTCGTTTTTGGAGGGAATCGAACATAATATCTCTCATTTACAAGTGAATAGGAACATCGTACTAAGTGGTTAAACATATATAATTTTAAAAATGAATTGAAGAAGGAAAAGTAACAGATTGCGAAGTTGATGTTATAACAAACTTAGAAAGTTATACTGCTTGACAAAATGATATAAAAGAACAGAATCGTTTATAATTATTATTACTTTAGTCTAAAGAAGGCTTTTCAATTGCACTGTTCATTTGGAGCCGAATTTCATCTTATTTACAAAATTGCCACCGCCCCTTCGCTGCTGTTCAGATTGGAATTTCTATTTATTTACGAAATTGCCACCGCACGGTGGAAGAGCGCCCACGCGTCAAACATCCTGCAATACATTTCCGTCCGTTCCAATCCCCCCTTCATTCCCTCTTTTTCTCTCCCGACTCTCTGTAAACATCCATCAAATCCCCCCATCCCTGTAATTTTGCTCAGATCCCTCACCGATCCTCTCTCTCGCCATTCTCAGTCTCGCCAGCCGCGAACTCCTGGACAGCTTGCAGCTCCAAGCTCCATGCTCCGCCTCCAGATTCGTCCGTGCTTCAGCCAAAAGAGGTGCTCTCTCCATTTTCATCTCTTCCATACTCCCTAGCCGCTCCACCTCGCTCCAGCTTGATTAGCTATTTGGGCCCTGTGTATTTGTAATCTGAATTTGGGGTATTTTTTGTAAAAATGTGTGCGCGCATTGATTAATTTGTTCTAACAAATGACTGTTTTGGGATCGAATTGTAAAGGTCAAGGACAATCCATTGGGTGACTTCAAAAGCATGCACCGCCACATTTCCAAAGGATTGTGGACTTTCTCTTATCAAGACCATGGATGGCAAGTTTTTGATTCCACTGCGGAGAATTTAAAGGTAACAAATACTTCAACTTAGTTATCCACCTTAAATGTTATTTCCATTTTTCTCACTATAACACCCTTTACAGTGTCGCCTGCTTTTATCGATGATGCCACCAGAGATGGTTGGTGAAAAAATGGAACCTGAGAGGTTATATGATGCTGTCAATGTCATAATTTCCCGAGAGGTGACAACTATTATGTCTGTCAGTCATATATATGAGTTTGAGTTGCATTTTGTTTCCCTGCCGTAATCAAATTTGGATCTAATGCATGGCTGCCTTGCTTTAAAAACCTTTTAGCATTTCAAGACATTTGTTCTTCACTGCATGGTCTATTAGGTCTCTCTACTCATTAAAAATCTCATTGTTATGGCTCATTGTAGAGTAAGAACGGTGGTTTAGCAGCCTGGGAACCAGCAGGAGCAGCAGAATGGTTGGAAGTAAGAATTTTAAAGAATTGGAGTCATTTCGTTGAACTTAGTCTGATGCGTATGAAACTAAAATTTTTGAAGGCGTTATTAATTAGTATACCTACTGGATATTCTCTCTTCTTTTTTCTCCCCAGATGTTGAATCCCACAGAATTCTTCGCCGACATTGTGGTTGAGCATGAATATGTTGAATGTACTTCATCTGCAATTCAGGCTTTAGTTTTGTTTAAGAAGTTGTACCCTGGCCACAGGAAGAAAGAGATTGATCAATTTATTACCAATGCTGCACGGTACCTGTAAAATACACAAATGGCAGATGGTTCATGGTATATCATATTTTTAAATCAAAATTTGATTATATACATTTTCTTTGATTAACAACTGGAGCAGAAAAAGAACTTAGTTAAGAACATTTGCACAGGTCCTGGAATTGGGGAGTTTGCTTCACATATGGTACCTGGTTTGCTCTTGGAGGGCTAACAGCTGCTGGCAAGACTTTCAACAATTGTGCAGCCATGAGCAAAGCTATTAGTTTTCTACTCGCAATCCAGAAAGAGAACGGTGGCTGGGGAGAGAGCTACCTTTCATGTCCAAAAAAGGTAAAATATGGGAGGTGGATTATGTTTGAAGCTAGCTTCAGGATTCATAATTAGTCTCACTATCTTAGACTAAAATATTTCACTCTGTTGCGGGTGATGCAGGAGTACGTTCCTCTTGAAGGAAACCGATCAAATTTAGTACACACAGCTTGGGCTATGATGGGTTTAATTCATGCAGGACAGGCGGAAAGAGACCCTACACCTCTTCATCGTGCAGCAAAGTTGATAATCAATTCACAGATGGAAAATGGTGATTTTCCTTAGCAGGTATCAGCAGGTATCCTCTGTTCGATTTGTCCATTTCTTTGTGTAATTCAATTCAATGTGCTTTGTTTTCATCAATCATTTGGTTATCTTAATGTAAATTAGTGTTGATTTATGGTCAATGTTCGTAAATGATCAATTTGAGCTATTTGTGTGGCCAATACAGAGTTTTCGATTCGTATTTGTTTCAATTGCAACTTTGAATTTAATGCATTGTATAGTGATTCAATGATTAATGTCAAGTTATATTATATTCATATACCATTTCCAACCGAATATTTTATATATACTAAAATCCAAACTCGAGTGGCACTGTTCTAGGGCAGTGTGCGGATCAAAATACCCCTGCTTCTTTTTTGTTATTTCAACTTTACCTTCAACATTTTTGTCCGGTTCCTTCTATTTCCTGCTTTCTGCAGTGATTCCTTTTCACAGCTTTTAGGCCAATTTTTTTCCCATTTCTTTTGCTTCTCTTCTTCCGTAGCCGTTTGCTCTCTCCTCTATTCACCTCTGCTGGTCTCAAAGTGGATAGTTTTGTGGTGAGTTCTTCTAATCTTGCAATTGTATGGATTGTGTTCTGTTCAATTTTAGATGTTAGAAGCTTTTAATTTATTTTGGGTTCAATTTTAAATGGGTTGTTGCTTTCAGAGTTTTCGTGTGATGACAGAGATGGGTTTTTGGGGAGAAACTTTTAATCCGTGAGTTTTTTAGTTAGGTTGTGTTGTGGGTCTTGAGAAATGGATTTGTAAATGGATTTTCTGTTGAAATTGTTTCTCTTCTCATTTTTTGTTTTTTTTTTTGTTTTTTGTGCCATCGGGTTTTGCATATGGGTGTATAATCAGGTTTTCTTTTGAATTTCAGGGGATTCAGGTTTTTATTTTTCTGGAACTTTTGTCTGCAGCTTTGGAAGACATTTGTGCTTAAGGTGAGAAACTTTGGTTGCTCGCTTTTGGGTTTTGTTGTAGAATTAAATTTTTTTTAAGAGTTACATTTGTGGGAATTCATTTGTTCTTCTTTTTTCCTGCATCTGAAAAATGCCACACGATGTGAGTTTATAATTAAATGAGAATATCAAAATGGGTTTTCTGTGCAAATTTTCTTTTTCTGATTTTATAGAACCGAAGAGGATGTTAACAATAACATTATTGTGTGATATGCGATCTAAAGTTCTTTGGTGAGTTATTTGGTTTTCTTGCCACTGGTGAGTTTTCTATTTTTCTGATTGTGTGTGATTTAATTTTTTAAGCTTTGGGTGTGCTTTTCTGACCTGCTTTGATTTTTAGTTGCATCAAAAGTTGTTGCTCGAATTTTCAAGTTTTTATCTGCGGCTTTGCAAGCTCTTTATCAACAAGGTATATAATTTTTATTCTTTTTCCTGAATCTTTTGTTGGATGAAATCGTTTTTTTGTTTTTGGTGAGTTCTTCTAATCTCACATCTGGTACTGTTTTTTTATTCCGACTGTATAGATTGTGTTTTGTTGAATTTTAAATGGTAGAAGCTTCTTGGGTTCAATTTAAATGGGTTGTTATCAACTATTGAATTGCTTTCGAAGCTGTTTGGCTACTCCCTTAACGCCATTTTTCCTTTTCTTTTCAGCTTCTTCGATTAGCAGCCCCTTTTTTTTTGTTTTTTCCTTTTCCAGATTTAGCTTTTTTCCCCTATATTGTATCTTTTGGCTGATTTTGCGGGTCTTGGTCAGTGCTGTGGGTATTGGTGAATTTCTAGCATGTTTATGCATGCAGTTTTTGTTATAATGTATGGATTGTGTTTTGTTCAATTTAAAATGTCAGAAGCTTTTAATTTTTTTGGGTTCAATTTTAATTGGGTTGTTATCAACCATTGAATTTCTTTTGGAGTATTCATTTGATAAGAGAGATGGGGGGTTCTTTTGGGTGAAACTTTTGATCCATGAGATTTTTAGTTAGGTTGTGTTGTGGGTTTTCGCAAATTTCTATCGTGTTTATGCATGCATTTTTTTGTTATAGATTTGGAAGAACATAGCATTACAGGGTGTTGAGGGTTTGCTGGCGGGGGAAAGTAGCAGCGTTAAGATTTTGCAGGTAAGATATTAGGGTGAGAGAAAAACGGGACAAAGAGCATCGAAGACACATTTGGGGTTAGGGGTAGCAAAACAGGGGAAACGAATATGATAGAGGAATGGACTCTTAATTTTTTTCTTAACTGGTTTGGGATTTTGCTTGCCTTTGGGTCGTTGTTGGCGTCAAGTCATTTGGTGTCAAGTGGTGTCTGTTTTTTCATAACTTTTATTACTAATTTTTATGTCGTTTGCGATTTTGTGTCCTGGGATTTCTGAATTTTATCGTTCACTGTCGGTTTTTAAATTTTTTTTGTCTTCATTTGTTTGTTTAATATGTTGTGTTTGTGTTGGGACGCCGTTTTGCAAGTTTTCTTTCCATTGGGACTGCTACAATTTATAAGTGATGCGGGTGAGGTTTAGATACTCAAAACACTCCATTTTTTTTTCCAAATATGCGCATTTGGTTCTCTTCGGTTTTAAATGTTTAAAATTAAATGGTTATTTTGATAAAATGGTTTATTAGTTTTTCTTACGTGTTGTGATCAGGAATTCAATTGGATTGGGTAAAATGCTTTATCAATTTACGTTATAGGAAATTTTGTGTATTATGGTCTATGAGTTTTATTGCTCATCGTTTATTCTTTTTTCTTTGTTTGCCGGTTTCTTTTGCAAGGGATCACTATAGTTTGGGCATCTTTTCAAGTTTTAAATTGCTTGAGGGTAAGATTTAGATAATAAAATTCGAAACGAGGTGTTACTTTTCTTTTTGGAAATTAATTTAAAAGCTCTGCATGGATAGTTAACTGTGTTGAAATGTCTTGATAAAACCTGAACCTTTTGTTATATGTGAATGTTCATTCCTTACTACAAATATAATAGGCATAGTGGTCTAAAAAATTAAAACCCACTGACACATGACATCAGAAATTCAAACCAATTTCTACTGTTACCATTACCTTCTTTCATTCAGATCATCAGCATGTAGTTCAAATCTAGATCAAACCTAGATGAAATTCAAGTGACAAGATTTATTGTCATTGTTTCAATAATTTACATTGTTTTAGTACCCAGGTTTACAACATGAGCTGAAGATCCAAGATCATTTTGGCAGAGACTTAGATGTTGAAGACACTAATTTTGCTCCTTATTTTGTACTTTAATGTCCAACTTTGTACATGTTTTATACACTTATAACACCCGCAGCAACGCGCGGGCACTATGACTATTGCTAACTATAAATCCTTCAATAATTTATTATTTTTAAGTTTATTCTGTTAACTTTATTGATTACTGGAACTGAGTTGTTTGTGTCTAAGATTTGGTTTCCATTTAAACTGAGTTGTTTGCCATTAGCCAGCTTCACGCCACTCTCTCCCTCTCAAAAATCAAGCACATATTATCCGCCACGTCAGGTTATTAGCAGGGTTCCTACGGGGCTTCGGAGTACTAGATCTCTTTCTAAATACTGATGGCACTGATGGAACTGATCGCCGCGGCTGTAATTGCGGAAATTATGAATCACGCGTTTCAAATATTGGAATTTGATCGGTTAGTACTTCTTTACATAATAATACTGCATTTTTTTTTCTTTCTAAAAAGAATATACGAAAGTCCCTTATTAAGAGAGATGCCGCTCCATGATCGATAATATTGTCAGCATTATTTAAAATATCAGTATTAGTATAAATATCGATATGTAAATTTATGAAAATATTAATGGATATATTGATAATAATATCGATATAAGTTGCTTTCGATGGAAATGATGAAAATTTAAAATGAAATTTTTGGAAATGTCAAACACTGGTTTAGATGGAATATAAGAGTTTATCCGATATATAACTGATATATCGAAAATATTAATGAATTGTCAATTTTTGCCAAAAATTTAAGAGTTTATCTGATATAAGGTAATGTTTTTATACTTCAAACTTCACCCCCTTTCCATATATTTCTCTTATTTTTTCAATATCAACCATATCAAAAATATCCCAAATGCTGAATACCAGTAGCATCATGTATTGCCTATAGTATATATCACCATGTGATCAATACTTGGACATTATTTGATAATTACGATTGTACTATGGCTATGCTATCCCACTTCGTAAATAGCATAGTGAAATCATTGATAAGAAGCTGGTCGTATGTTGTAGCTTCATCATTATCTAATTTTGTTGTTTATTTGTTGTATCTTTTTCAGTAGGAGAACTGTTAGCAGTCAACTGGAGCGATCGTGGTACAAGATTGTTACAATATCATATGCGGTTGCCTTGGCAATGGATCCTTTGTTCTTTTATATTTCAATCATCGATCAGTATAATAAGTGCCTTGGAATGGACAAAAAACTCTGGAAAATTTCTCTTATTTCCCGATCACTCACGGATATCTATGCCCTGGTGCATTTGCTACATAGGCTCCGTCTGCTTTTTGAATCTTTTGAGGAGAATTGCTCTCAAGTTCGACGTCTAGTACTAACAGTAGTAGCATTATTTATCACCCCCTTCGGTATTGAAGTTTTGGCTCTTCTTCCCATCCCACAAGTAAGAGAAATGATATAAATATGTGTACGTACGTATGTACATACACATAGCTTGTTAATTAAACCATTTTTAGAGATATCTAAAGCATTTTTAATTATATTTATTTTGTCTGATCCAGCTGCTAATAGGAGTTGGTTTTTACAAAATATGGGGATCTGGATCTTTTGGACAGCGTATTTCTATCATCAATTGTTGTCTTCTAGCTCAATATCCACCAAGGATGTACAGAATTCGCGAGTTCAAGAAAATCAAGAAATTTGATATAAAGCTTAAAACCATGATCTATTTTGGTCTCTACATTTTTACCAGTCTGGTAAGTTTCATCTGAAGTTCTCAACTTATCTCATTTTTATGCTGAAAATTTATTTTTTATTATGGGGCGTATGAAAATAAATTGTGGGTATTAATAAAACAAAGAGCAGCCTTTACATTTTTTGATTTCGAAATTAAAAATAAAACATAATTACTAAGCATTAACTTTGGAAAATTTAAAAGTATAGTTGTGTGTAAAGAATTCAGAAATTTTGTTTGGGTGTATTGAGAAATTCGCTGTCCATAGACACAAATTAAGTATAAACACAACCACTCTAAATAAAGCTAGATAGAATATCATGAAAAAGTTTAAGATTCTACCATAAAATTAATTAGCACTATAGAAAGTAACTCAATTACATAGAAATATTAGCTTGACTATTGGCTCTTTTTTATGTTATTATTTATTTTATATTTAATAACTAAACTACATATCAATAAAACTTTATTTGTCAACCAAATTTGGGTTAGATTACAAAATAAATGTAATTTCACATAAATTTTTATTTTTTTATTTTTTCCAAACCTCACCAACATGTGATGTTTGAAACCTACATGTCATTCTATCATTTCTGTATATTGATGTGGGTGTCAAACTGGGATCAGACTGTACCACAACCCAAAATTGATGTGTCATGGTCAAACTCTTCCACGTCACAAAATAATGAAATGTTATCTTGCTCTTTATTTTAAAATTTTGAATTTTATCTAAAAAAAATCGTCTAATAATTTTATTTAATAGAAAAAAAAACCTAACTACGACCTCGTGCAGCCAACCCCAATTATCATCAAATTGTACGATTGATGATGATCTGTATTTTGGAATACCACAAAATCCAAAACAAAAGAAATCAATCAATAAAATTAAAGTGAATATTACGATCGAATAAAAAGGAGTCCAAACTTTTATTTGGCATATACATATACATATATCTGCATCTCTCTTCACCATGAATGCAAAATCCGAAAAGTTTGACTAGGGTTTTGGGCTGGTGTTCATATATGAGTATTAACTCTTTTTTCAACTCCATCGCCCCTTTCCTTGAACAATTTGAAAGCCTCTTTAACAGCTTTTCTTGTGAGATCCCACATCGTCCAGGGGAGTGATTCTTATATGTATATTCTCATCCCTACCTAGCGCGATGTCTTTTGGGAGCTCACTGACTTTAGGTTTCATGGGAACTTCGAAGTTAAGCGAGTAGCGCGCGAGAGCACTTCCATGATGGGTGACCCACTGGGAAGTTCTCGTGTGAGTTCCCAAAAACAAAACCGTGAGGACGTAGTCGGGGCCCAAATCGGACAATATCGTGCTACGGTGGTGGAGCGGGCCCGGGTTGTGGTGGGGGTCTGGGTCGGGATGTGACAATTTGTTATCAGACCCTGGTGTGCCGACGAGGACGTCGGGCCCCTAAGGGGAGTGGATTGTGAGATCCCACATCGCCCAGGGGAGTGATCCTTATATGTATATTCCCATCTCTACCTAGCGCGAGGCCTTTTTGGAGCTCACTGGCTTCGGGTTTCATGGGAACTCCGAAATTAAGTGAGTAGCGCGCGAGAGCACTCCCATGATGGGTGACCCACTGGGAAGTTCTCGTGTGAGTTCCCAGAAACAAAACCGTGAGGGCGTAGTCGGGACCCAAAGCGGACAATATCGTGCTACGGTGGTGGAGCGGGCCCGGGCCGGGATGTGACATTTCTTGTCCAACACACCACTCCTTATCATCAAATTTCGATGTTTCAATCCTTAATCATGAAGAATTTGATGGTGTATGCTGGATAAGTAAATAAATTAATCATTGATCGTTTGTTATTTTTGACTTGATCAATCAGTTGTTAATTCATGTGTTATTTTTAGGTACGTGGAGCTGTTTGGTACTTTTTTTCTATTCAACGAGAGATTTCATGTTGGCATTCCGCTTGTATAAATCATAGCACAGATCCCAAAAGATGTATAGATGCCTTCTACTGTGAACGTCGAACTATTGCTTCGAGAAATTTCACACTTCTAAACGAGCATTGCTCAATAGATAATTCAGATGGTGCCTCATCAGTGGTCTTTAATTTTGGAATATATCTTGATGCCCTAAAGACTGGCACCGTGGGCCATGTAAACTTTTTAACAAAGTTCTTTTACTGTTTTTGGTGGGGGCTGCGAAATATAAGGTTTGTATGACAATCAACACTTTCAAGTAGTTTCTCAACATTGTTTATAAAGTCAATCGATAATTTCCTTTCCCACATATATATTTACTTGATCTTTGAACTTGTTGCAGTAATTTTGGCACGAATCTCATGACAAGTACCTATGTGTGGGAAAACGTGTTTGCAATTTGTATTTCTATCTTTAGCTTCCTCCTGCTTGCATTAGTCGCTGCAACTGCAACTGCGCCGCGGCAGGTTTGTGTGAACTCTCCCCCAGTATAGTTTTCTCTCATTTTATCATTTTTTTTCTCAGCTAAATTTGTAAATTTGGATGTTGATAATTGGTTTGGTGATATGGTTACAAAGGAGGAGGCTTTTCTTTGTAGGAGTTTTAAGACTTCTTTTGTCCCACATCGGGAAACAGCCATATTTCAAAGACCTTTACATAGGTCATGTCCTCTTTATTAATGATTAGGTGTTGGACCATTTGAAATAAGGATTGAGGGTTGGGCCACAAATTGTGTGAATTAGGCTTGGTGAATATACCATAAATTAATATTAATCAAGACAAGGGCATTGGGGTACTTGGGGCTAAGAATTAAAAAAATTAATTTGATCAATTAGTTTTAATTTCGAATTAAGTTTTTAATTAAATTAATTAAAAACGTTTTGATTAATAGACGCAATTCTTTGGAAAGAGTTGTATAGCTTTAGATACATCCAAAAAGTATTTGAAGAGGTATGAAAGAGCCTATATAATTGGAGTCCTCAGTTCCATTATAGATATCTTATCTCCATCCTTTCTTTCATACAATCTTTTCAGAGAGAGTAAACACACAAAGCAATTCGTTAGAATTTTATAATTTAGTGCGGATTGTAGAATTAGGTAGTTGTATCCTGGTCGAGTAGACGTTGTAGAACCACAAACACAAGAGTGTGACAGAAATACTGTTTGAAGCACATAGCTTTCGCGCTAGCCTTTACCTTCAATTTCATTCAAGTTAGTATCATTTTATTTTCTGTATTTATTGTGTATCATTCTGTATTGCAAGTATTTTGAGTAATAAAGTACAAGTATTTCTAGTTCTGTATTTCTGTTATTTTTGTTTCTAAATTGTTCAACATTCTTATGATGTTCCGAAGTATGAGATATTTTGAGTTATTCATCCGTCAAATCTTCCTTTAAAAGTACAAAAATCAAGATTTAAAGCTCATAATATCCTTTACTCGGGAACACCATAGGATTATCACTCTCAACACCATTTTGTTCATCCAAATTATGCGTAAATGGTCTTTGAACTATATATTATGAAGACAAATATACCTAGTTTATACGTATAGTGATCATTGAAGAGAATAACTTACATTTGTATTTACTCTGTTATTCTCTTCAATCTTAAGGCTGCTGTCTCAGAGCAGAGAACAAAATTTTTGATGGAGAACCTAAAGAGCTGGAATATATTTGGAGATCACCTTCCTGATGATCTGGAGATAGAAATCTTGAGTAGCATAGATAAAAAAATGGAGGAAAATGAAGATGCTGATCTCAAGAATGATATATTCTCTATTCTTCCCCCGGAAACCAGAGAACGTCTTCAACGTTTACTTTGTATGGGAATACTAAGGACAGTATGTTTCTCAACCTCAGTCTCGTTTTTTCTAAAGACAGTAATGTTCTGGAACTATCCTACATATATACCAAACATTACTCTCTCCTCTCTCTCTCTCTCTCTCTCTCTCTCTCTCTCTCTCTCTCTCTCTCTCTATATATATATATATATACACACGTATGTACACACACACACACACATATGTATATAGCCCTTTTTAGCAGGGATTCTGTGGTAAAAATGATAGGGTCCTCATAGAGAGTCTAGAGGCCATGTATTTATTGATTGTATAGACCCCTCGTATTCAAGAGCGGAAATGGGAAAACCAATGAAATATATAAGAGGTCCTATTTTGTGATGAATACATGGTCCGTATGATGGTCCTACAATTATCCCACTATATAAACCCATCAGTACAACTAAATATACATGAGTTCCCTGGTATTCGATTCGTTAAGTGTTGTTATGATATATACTCGTCAATAGATTAATGTTTTTGTGTGTGTGTGTGTGTCTATGCATGCATATAGGTAGCAGTGCTTGAAATGATGGGTACACAAGCGTTGAAAAAGATATGCGACAACCTGAAGCCAGTAACGTACAAAGAGAATAGCTTCATTTTTCGAATGGGAGATCCACTCGATTGCATGCTCTTCATTATTAAAGGGACAGTGTGGACCTACTCACGGACTAGTAGTACTAGTGCTACTTCATCGAAAATGGCCGCCAGGCTTCTTGGGAAAGGTCAGTTTTATGGGGAGGAGCTTCTCAATTCACCCGATTTCACCCAACTTCCAATCTTGACCGAGCATGTCAAAACTCGGGGAAAAGTGCAAGCCTTTGCTCTCATGGCCGACGACTTGGCAAATGTTGTTGCCGTTTTTAACCTAGCCTCGGTCATCAACAATTATGCTAACAATAAGTCTGGAGAGGTGGAGGACGACATTGTTTAGATTAATTAAGCATTGAGCACATCCTGCCGATGTTGGTGGAAGGGTTTGACTTGGCAACACCCTGCCGGATATGGAGTTGTACGGATTTATATTTTGAGACTCAGCCATCCATGGCATAAACATATATATATATTTTTTTATTTTTTTTAACAAACGATATTATCTACACTAAAGAAGACAAGGTGCGCTTAGTCTCACAATAGACTAGCAATAATGTGATTCAAGCTCATTTTTGGAGGGAATCGAACTTAAGACCTCTCATTTACAAGTGAAGAAGAATTTCACTAGACCATAGTACTAAGTGGCTAAACATATATCATTTTAAAAATGAATTGACGAAGGAAAAGTAACAGATTGTGAAGTTGATGTTGTAACAAACTTAGAAAGTTATATTGCTTGACAAAATGATATAAAAAAACAGAATCGTTATAATTATTATAATACCAGATATAATGATTTTAATCCAAATATAACAGTGTTCAAATTCAAATTTAAGAGATAAGAGTTACAGAAAAACTGACGTGAAATGGATATAGAGGCTAGCAGACTTGCAGCGTCCTCATTAAAACAGTATTTCACCCCACTCTTGTGGTTCTCCTATTAAGACTAATGGAAAGACAAAACTCTCCATTGTGGA
This sequence comes from Cotoneaster glaucophyllus, assembly GCA_036320875.1. Lineage (NCBI taxonomy): Eukaryota > Viridiplantae > Streptophyta > Magnoliopsida > Rosales > Rosaceae > Cotoneaster > Cotoneaster glaucophyllus. The sequence goes on along the minus strand of CM070070.1, from coordinate 28,995,297 downwards.
ATGTAACAACTTTTACTACTTAGTTTCTGAAAAAAAAGAAAAAAACAACTTTTACTACTTAAAACTCGAGTTATACCCCACATTCTGAGTCGAAAAAGTAAACCTAAGGATAAGGGTTTGAGAGCAAACATTTAGATGTGACACATCAGGTGAGTTGTCTTTTAAATTTGAACTACCTTAGTAAATACTTTTCTAATCTACCAGATGGCGTAGTGGATATACAATCTTGAAATGTTCACCTAGTTTGGCAAACCAAGACAATAAGCATCACATATGTTACACTTGACACACTGTATTTTCATATATTTGTATTCATTTTGGTCCTAACGAAATTCTGGATTCCTGAGAGCTTTAGAGAATATAACCATATAATTCTCACAAATGCAACCCCGCATTTACTCTCATATAGGTGACATTGATTAAAAATTGTCAGATTTATTCCTCTTGATTACAAGATATCGGCATCATAAAACATAAGTACCCTACTTCAATAGATAACACACTCTTCCACCATAGGAATGAGGCATGTTGTGTATTAACGTCTTTGAATCATACCAAACTAGTTTGCCTATTGAACCTAGATGATAGGATCTCCAATCAGCTAAGCTAGGTTTCTGATTGACCAATTCATTCATTATGTCAAACACAACAGCACTCATATGGCATTCCTTTTTTTTTTATTTTTTTTATTTTTTTATCTCTTTGAATTAGGGGTGAGGATTGGAGATCAAGAAGTACCAAAGAGAGACCACTTTCGTTATCTAGGATATATCTTGCAAAAGAATGGAGAGTTGGATGGAGACCTCAACCATAGAATATAAGCTTGATGGATGAAGTGAAAGAGTGCATCTAGTGTGTGTTGTGCGACTGTCGTATGCCACTAAAACTCAAGGAATTTTTTTATAAGAAGGTAATAAGGCCAACAATGCTTTATGGCACGGAATGTTGGGCGGTGAAGCATCAACATGTACATAAAATGAGTGTAGCGGAGATGCGAATGTTTCTTTGGATGTGTGGGCACAAGAGAAATGATAAGATTAGGAATGATGATATTCGAGGTAAAGTAGGAGTAGCCGAAATTAAACGAAAGATGAGAGAAAATCAGTTACGGTGGTTTGGACATGTAAAACGAAGGCCTACTGACACTTCGGTTAGAAGATGAGATTACGAGACAGAGGTTCAGGGCTGAAGGGGTAGAGGAAGACCTAAGAAGACTTTAGAAGAGACTCTAAGAAAAGACTTGAAGTACTTGGCTCTAGCTGAAGACGTGGCACAGAACTGAGAGCAATGACGTTCTAGGATTCATACAGCCAACACTACTTAGTAAGAAAATACTTTATTGTTGTTGAATGAATAGCCATATTTGCCGCTCATATATGAATAATATGCGTACTCATTGTTCAATACAAAACTGAAACAGCACCCTATTTTACTTGGACGAGTTTTTATTAACATCTTTATGAAGTACACATGGGTTTTCTCAACAAAACCTATCAATCAAATATCAATCTTCCTTTTCCCAAGAAAAAAAGATTGCATCAGTTCCACGAATTGAATAAATTTTTACCTGTGACGGGAACAATCAAATATCAATCATCCTCAGTGGCCAATCAAATATCAATCTTCCTTTTCCCAAGAAAAAAGGATTGCATCAGTTTCACGAATTGAAGAAATTTTTACCTGTGACGAGAATATAAGTGGTACACCACGTGAACAGAGGTGGTGAGAAATTTTATTTTTTAAGTTATTAACTTTTTAGCACACATATCCCACTATTTGTATAATGATACGTGATGTATATGCCGGTCACTAGTAAAAATCTCTTCACGAACTGGTACACTATGGCCCTTCTAGATTTGCGGAAAATTCAAATTTTTGTGTGACCATACCATTTCATTTGCCCTTAAGTGACATCCCTCTTCTGATAAAAGTTATGATCATCCAAGGAGTTTCAAGAATTTAGATTTTTGGGAAGTATTATGATCATCTAATAAGAAAGGATTATGTTTTTACATGCAGGGTTCTTCCATAGAAAGAGGATTTAGAAGTCTCACATTAATCAATTCATATATATCTGCACAGGTAGTGCTACAACCCGTTCTTAATTTTTAATGCATTTTCGTTCGATTTTATGTGACGACCAAAATACACATAATAGGGTTACGAAACTATTTTTGATTCCTGAGCTCGAGGCGGGTTGTTAATGTTGTTTAAAATTTTTTTTGCTCAAGAATAATTTTTCACAGTACCATGATGGAAAAGTGTTGACGTTGATTTGCGACTATCTAATGACAGTGACGTACGGTGAGAACAACTTCGTTTTTCGAATGGGAGATCCACTCGATTGCATGATGTTCATTATCAAAGGAACAATGTGGACCTACGGGTCGAGTGATAATCAAGTTGGGCAAGGAGTCTCATCAATGGCAATCCAGCGCCTCGGGAAAGGTCACTTTTATGGGGAGGAGCTTCTCGATTGGGCGTCAGACTGTATCAACGAACTTGCAGTCTCCAACAAACATGTCAAAAGTTAGACAGAAGTGGAAGCATTTGTGCTCATGGCCAAGGACTTGGAAACCGCAGTCTCCAGAAGCAAAGCATATTGGGACTTGAACAATTGTAACAATGATGAAGAGGTGGCACTCTCTACCGTTCGTCGTTTCCGGAGAAGGGCGTCCTCGGCTGAAATATGGGATGAGTAGAACGCTCTAAACCTTATATGCAGAGAGTGCTTGATGTTAGATATGTTTTGACATTAGCACCATAATATGGTTCAAGTATTTTTTTATTTTTTATTTCTTGTCAAAATGGTTTAAGTAATTAAGTCAACTTCAAGTGTTTTATTGATGGTTTTTAAAACTTAGACTTCTTCTATTTCACAGGATGAAATAGTCGATAAACACCAACCCCATATTCTGCGAGAATCCAAAGGATTTCAAATATTTTATTTTCAATTTTTAATTGGCCGAATTTACGATCGACATCGACGTTATGTAGTGACATGCAAATTATTCTTTGTTATGGTACTTCAGAGCATATGATACTCTAATTTCTTAATTTTTGTATTTTTAACTAAGTATTTCCAGATTAAAATCGGGTACATATCCAATAATCTCAGACGCCATAGAAAAGTCGATAGTTGTGTATATGTTTCATCATTTTCATTCTGATGGGCGCAGTTTTGTTGCATGTAATTCTGTTGTCAATTCGTTTCATATATGTTTTTGCTACATTGCAACTTGAATTTAAAATTGTAAAAGACAGCTAGAGCTAGCTCAACCCCAAAAGAAGAGGAAAGACCAAGAAGCCTTTTGTGATTGTAAATTAAGTCAATTCATCCCTCAATATTGTTTTGGCTTATTTTTATCTACACCTTATGAAACTTTTTTTTTATTTTTTTTTATCTCATTTTGCTTCATGTGACCCAAAAATCACTACTTTATCTTTAAAATTCAAAATTCGTTCCGCTTTAACTTTTAGACCCTCTCTTCTCCCTGAAAGTTATAAGCCGCCTTCTGAAACATATGTGGAACCCAACATCTAATAAGGCTATGCTACATGTGCAATAAGTTTGATTATAAATCTTCATTATGTGTTAACATTCAACAATCACTCAATTAGAGAATATTAAGTTTAAAAGCAATTGAAGAGATGAAAAAAAAAATTGATTAGCCTGGCGCACCCAAATCAAACCCACACAAGAAATTAATATATCTAAGGTAATGTGTAGCGAATTTTAAGTTTTATAGAGTTGACTTTCACGTTTCTAGTGACAAAATGGGATAAAGATCGAGTTCCATAAGGCAAAGTAGAGCGAAATTTGAATTAAAGAGAGTGAAGTGGTAAATTTTGAGTTACAGAAAATAAAATGTGATTGAAATTGGGTAGCAATGAGCATAACTAAAAATAAGCGTATTCTTTAAGATTTTAGTCAAGTAGAGCAACTTTCAAGATAAGTTTGACTCTAAATCGGGAAACAAACAAACATATCAAGCAATTTAACAAAAGCGTACAAAAGTCATTGCAAGGCTTAACCCACTTCACATCCCTTAGTTTTTATTTTTTATTATTATTTATTCTTTTTTAGTACAACGATAATTTTATATTAAGAGGAATGGGGAGTTCAGCTAAGCCTCACAATGGGCAACCTAATTTGGTATCAAACTCGTCATCTATGAGATTCAAAACTAAAACCACTCATTTACAAGTAAAGATGAGTACCAACAGACCGTAATAATGAATGGCCCCACCCAGTTAATGTAGATACTATCGTTTAATCCAAAAAAATTAAAAAAAAAAAGAAGGAAGGTTAGGGGAATATTTGGAAAAGACTTGGACAAAGTTCTTTGTCAACAACTAAGTAAAAACAATGTTTAAACCCTAAATTCAATTTTTTTTTATTTGTAATAAAATTGAATCCGAAAAAGTGTTCTCTTCCACATGACAAATAATCTCTCACACTCACTATTTTTATTTCTGACCATTGAATTATATATAATAAAAAAAACACACTAGATCAACAGAGGTGTAAAAAAATTTAAAAATATGCATGTTTATCATTTAGCTTAGGAATCTTGTCCGTTAGCTCAAAAGATTTATAGTTCAAGTAGTTAAAAAGTTTATCTTATCTCTACACTTGAGATTCTGTGTTCGAGATATCTTCACCAATTCTTCTATCCTTTGGTGTTTGTGGGGTGTGTGTGGATATCTAGTCACCTGTCAAGGCTTGGGCCAGCAAGTCGTTGTGGATCGTTTTGACAATTGGGCTATTTTTGAACAGTGGGTTTACGCTTTTGTATATTTAGACCCATTTAAAGGGACAACGACGGGCCCAAGCCAGAAATAAAAAAGGAAAAGCACGCGCAGAGCTGAATGAGATGAAGCGAGAAGACGAAAGCAAACAGTGCTCGTCGTCGTCCAGTCCAACCAGCAGCTGAAAAGTCAACAAAAATGGCGGTTGGTCTCGTAAACATACGGTGCTCGTCCTCGTTCGATCATGCAGAAGAGCTACTATGTCTGCCGCCGTCTGTGCCGCTCATCGAGGGACCGAGAAAACCAACTCCAACACTGAAAACCCCGGTACCGACGCGAGGTTTAATTTTTAGTTTTTATCAGCGGTATCTTAATTAAACTACTCCTTCCTGCAACTTGCATTTTCACAATAACAATAATTAGTTCTTTGCGTGTTCTGGTTAGTGATTAATCACCATATGTTCACGACTTGGATTCGGATTAATTATGATATGTTCACGACTTGGATTAGGATTAATTATGATATGTTCACGACTTGGATTATCATATGCTCCTATATGTTCTTGGTGCATATATAGCGGTTGCTAAGTGTGAATCCAAACAGGGGTAGGAGTGCGTATTTTCTGCTAATCAAAGGCTAGATGTCTTCATCAAATGCCAGTTTAATCTGCATTTCTGACATGAAGGTTGCTATTTAGTATTATTTAATTTGTAAGGTTTGCATCAAATATAAGTTTGTCTGTCATTTTTTCAAATATAAGTTTGTATCAAACACTGGGACTCATATCTGTACTGGCTTTGGCTGGTCAAAATACTTCATCGATTATGGCTGTAACTTGTGAGTATGATCCATGCACAAGCTTCACTTATATGTTGCGTTGGGACAGTTTTAAGTCATTTGTGTTTCAATATCACCTTACGCTTTCAAATGCCGAGCATTTAGTTTCCTTCATTTCATCTGTGTGCCTGTTTTTTTTCCTCATGAACTCTCATATGCATATCCTTGTACATCACGCAGCCGTTATGTATGCTTCACACTAAAGAATGCGCACAGTAGCTTCCATACACTCCACTAGTTTTTGTATGCATCATAAACTCTAATTGTCTCCGAAACAGCGCCCTACTGGATTTTTTTATGTTTCTTCATGATTCTGCCGGGTGCAATTTGTTCTTTTTAAGTGTTCGTTTCAAGATTTGTTATAGAACATCGAAAACCAGTGACTACAATGGCATTATATGCACTAATAAAGGGAATGCATGCTGAACAGGGGAAATTCTTTCACATATGGAGTATGATATTTGTTATGTCCTGTGTGATTGCCGTTTCACTGGATCCTCTGTTCTTTTACATTTTAATCATTGATCAAGATAACAAGTGCCTTCAAATGGGCAAAAAGCTGAAAACTACTGTTCTTGTCTTGCGATCACTCACGGATATCCTATTTGCTGTGCCTTTCAAATGTACAATTAACCCCTGCTTGTCATGTACTGGGCCGCAGAGAATTCCTCTGCCCTGGGTTGCTGACTCACGCACCGGCCCGCGTGGGATGGCCTGGCCTTTGTTGCTGGTCATCACGTGGACTCCTGTCCATTTGCAACCTTATCCACACGGGGTGGGAACCAATCCCAAAATGCCTTTTTCTTTCCACCCCAAACTTATTCCATTTGAGAGATTTTGAGCCAGAATTTCGAGCTTTTTAGACAGCCTAACAAGTAGGCCTGGCAAACGAGTCGTGTCTGTCGTGTCCGTGTCATTTTCGTGTAACACCCGTGTTTGTGTCATTTTCGTGTAACACCTGTTATCTTAACGGGTCGTGTCGTGTCACACCTGTTAAGTGACCCGACCCGTTATGATCCGTTAAGAAAAATATTTTTTTTCTTAAATTTGCACATACCGCACATTGCCACTTAAATATTACTTCAAAACATTAAAACACATTTATTGTTTTAGTACTACATCTACACTTGAAAATAAGATCCTAATAAAAAAACAATCAAACACTACTAGTCTATTACAAAATATTAAATGTGCAAGGATATGCAAAATGAAAGAGTTTTTGTTTTCAAGGTTGTGAAGCCTTTCATTAAGTATAACATAAGATTTTGTGGTATCCACTAGTGTAAATATTTTAAATTGAAGATCGAGTTCATTCATTGTATTCATATAGGGTCAAGGAGTGTAGCTGTAAAAAAATCATCAAAATCGGAGTTAAAATAACCGTTAAATCATGATTTTGCGTTGACAACCGTCGAAAAGTTTTGTATTGTTACTTGATCTTTAAATGTTAGCTTTTTGCAATTTTTGGCGTATGCGATCTCGAAGCATATACAAACAATTTTGACGGTTGGATCGTTGAAATTAGTTTTGTAGAATGCGTATCTCATCAAAACAATAGATTCACTAACACATAGAGTTTTATTTATCCTTTCAATAAGTATAACATAAGATTTTGTGATATATACTTGTGTAAATATTTTAAATTGAAGATCGAATTCATTCATTGCATTCATATAGGGTCAATGAGTATAGCTGTAAAAAATCATCAAAATCAGAGTTAAACTAACCATTAAATCGTGATTTCTTGTTTATAACCGTCAAAAAGTTTTGTCCCATTACTTGATCTCTGAATGTTTGTTTTTTACAATTTTTGGCGTATGCGATCTCGAAGCATATACAAACAATTTTGGTGGTTGGATCGTTGAAATTAGTTTCGTAGGATGCGTATCCCATCAAAATGATAGATTCACTAACACTTAAGAGTTTGTTTACACTTTCATTAAGCATAACATAAGTTTTTGTGGTATTCACTTGTGTAAATATTTTAAATTGAATATCAAATTCAATCATTGTATTCATATAGGGTCAAGGAGTGTAGCTGTAAAAAAAAAATCATCAAAATCGGAGTTAAAATAACCGTTAAATTGTGATTTTTCGTTTATAGCCGTCGAAAAGTTGTCCCGTTAATTGATATCTGAATGTTTGTTTTTTATGATTTTTGGCGTATGCGATCTCGAAGCATATACAAAAAAGTTTGACAGTTGGATCATTGAAATTAGTTTTGTAGAATACGTATCTCATCAAAACGATATATTCACTAACACTTACGAGTTTATTTATCCTTTTATTAAGTATAACATAAGATTTTGTGGTATCCACATGTATAAATCTTTTAAATTGAAGATCGAATTCATTCATTATATTCATATAGGGTCAATGAGTGTAACTGTAAAAAATCATCAAAATCGGAGTTAAAATAACCGTTAAATCGTGATTTTTTGTTTATAACCGTCGAAAAGTTTTGTCCCGTTACTTGATCTCTGAATGTTTGTTTTTTGCGATTTTTGGCGTATGCGATCTCGAAGCATATACAAACAATTTTGACGGTTGGATCGTTGAAATTAGTTTCGTAGGATGCGTATCCCATCAAAATGATAGATTCACTAACATTTAAGAATTTATTTATACTTTCATTAAGCATAACATAAGTTTTTGTGGTATCCACTTGTGTAAATATTTTAAATTGAAGATCAAATTCAATCATTGTATTCATATAGGGTCAATGAGTGTAGCTGTTAAAAATCATCAAAATCAGAGTTAAAATAACCGTTAGATCGTGATTTTTTGTTTATAACCGTAAAAAAGTTTTATCCTGTTACTTGATCTCTGAATGTTTGTTTTTTGCGATTTTTGGCGTATACGATCTTGAACCATATACAAACAATTTTGACGGCTGGATCGTTGAAATTATTTTTGTAGGATGCGTATCCCATCAAAATGATAGATTCACTAGCACTTAGAGTTTATTTATACTTTCATTAAGCATAACATAAGTTTTTGTGGTATCCACTTGTGTAAATATTTTAAATTGAAGATCAAATTCAATCATTGTATTCATATAGGGTCAAGGAGTGTAGCTGTAAAAAATCATCAAAATCAGAGTTAAAATAACCGTTAAATCGTGATTCTTCGTTTATAACCGTCGAAAAGTTTTGTCCCGTTACTTGATCTCTGAATGTTTGTTTTTTACGATTTTTGGCGTATGCGATCTCGAAGCATATACAAACAAGTTTGACGGTTGGATCATTGAAATTAGTTTTGTAGAATACGTATCTCATCAAAACGATATATTCACTAACACTTAAGAGTTTATTTATCCTTTTATTAAGTATAACATAAGATTTTGTGGTATCTACTTGTGTAAATATTTTAAATTGAAGATCGAATTGATTCATTATATTCATATAGGGACAAGGAGTGTAGTTGTAAAAAATCATCAAAATCAGAGTTAAAATAACCGTTAAATCGTGATTTTTAGTTTATAACCGTAGAAAAGTTTTGTCTCGTTACTTGATCTCTGAATGTTTGTTTTTTGCGATTTTTGGCGTATACGATCTCGAAGCATATACAAGCTAGTTCGACGGTTGGATTGTTGAAATTAGTTTCGTAGAATTCGTATCCCAACAAGATCAATGGTGTGTGTGTATATATATATATATTTATTTATTTATCAAGTAGATTTGAATTTATTTATTTTGTATGTATAACACTTGAAAAATTAAATGATATGTATATTTAAACGGATCCAATGGTCATCAAATTTGAAAATTTAATTAATTCATATTTATAATTATTATAGTTTTTAGGGGTATAAAATTGTTGAATTAATATATATAATTATTATAGTATTTTTTGAGGGTTATAAAATTATAAAATTAATATTTTGCTTATCGTGTTAACCACGTGTATACCCGAACCAACCTGTTATCTTAACAGGTGCTTATTGGGTTACCTGATAACGACCCGATTCGTTATCGTATTGATCCGAACACCTGTTAATTTCGTGTCGTGTCGTGTCGGGTCAGGTTATCGGGTCGTGTCAGGAATTGCCAGGCCTCGGGGCGTGTCAGAATCTGTCAACCAAACTAATCCAATCCACACGTAGAATGAGAAACTAATATTTGGCATAGGCTAAACCCTATCTTCCAGATGGCTAACTTTTCAAACAAAATAAAAGCCACAAGTCCACACTTGAATTTGTCAACCAAATTGATCAAATCCACTCATAGAATGAAAGGCTGATCTGTGGCATAGGGTAAAGCCTATCTTTCAGATGGCTGACCTTTCAAACAAGATCAAAGCCACACGTCCACATGTCCACACTTGAATTTGTTAACCAAACTGATCCAATCCACACGTAGAATAAGAGACTAATATGTGGCATAGGCTAAAGCCTATCTTCAAGATGGCTGGCTTTTCAAACAAAATAAAAGCCACACTTCCACACTTTAATTTGTCAACCAAATTGATCAAATCCACACATAGAATGAGAGGCTGATCTGTGGCATAGGCTAAAGCCTATCTTCTATATGGTTGACTTTTCAAACAAGATTAAAGCCATACGTCCACACCTCCACACTTGAATCTGTTAACCAAATTGATCAAATCCACACGTAGAACGAGAGGCTAATTTGTGGCATAGGCTAAATCCTATCTTCCAGATGGTTGACTTTTCAAACAAGATCAAAGCCACACGTCCACACTTGAATCTGTCAACCAAACTGATCCAATCCACACGTAGAATGAGAGACTAATATGTGGCATAGGCTAAACTTTATCTTCCAGATAACGACCACACTTGTTATAAAATTATAAAATCCACACGTCCACACTTGTTATAAAATTATAAAATTAATATTTTGTTTATCGTGTTTCGTGTTACCCACGTGTATACCTGAATAAACCCGTTATCTTAACAGGTGCTTATCGGGTTACCCAATAACGACCCGATTCTTTATCGTGTCGACCCGAACACCTGTTAATTTCATGTCGTGTCGTGTCGGATTATCGGATCGTGTCAGGAATTGCCAGGCCTACTAACAAGACAAAATAGAACTTCTGTCCAAACCCAAGACATCCCACTAACCCAGAAAAACACAAAAAGACAACTGGCTATTCCAACTTAGTCAACACGTTTGTTTCATTTTCCACGTTGGTGGGTCACCGTGAACCCCTCAATTAATTGACAAATAAACCTGCATTTTTCACTTTGGTAGGTCACCCTGGGAACCACTTAATTCATCAAGTTCGAGATCCGGACAATTGAAATATGATTTAACGGTTACAGTTATTATAACTATTAAAAGGAATCATGTTTATAGCTGTTGGATCAAATTTCAACAGTTCGAATTACAGACTTGATGGATTAGGTGAAAAAAAATCCAGAGAAAATGCCTTTCCGTCACCCTGGACCCAACAAATAATTAACAAATAAACCTGCATACTTTTCATTGCGCATCTATACTATTTGGTTCCAAGAAGTGATGAAACAAAAAGTTAGAGAGTTAACAATGTTTCTGCGTTATCTTTGAGAAGATGATATGTAATTTTTCATTTGAAATACATTGTAAATCTGCATTAAAAAGTGAGAGAATGAGTTAAATCTCTTAATAAGTTAGCTATATTCTACAATTACTTTAAATATACAATAACATGATTTAATAATTATGTGTTACCTATTGTAAGTATTCAAATTTTCTCCCCTCCAGTCTTATTTGCTGCTTTTATTCTGAACCGTTCAAAGCGTTTTCAAGCTAATTCAAAGTTCAAGATTATGCCAAAACTTACCATGGAAAAAAAAAAGCCACTAATAAGAAGATAGGACCCACAAAGTGGCTAATGATGAGGGAGAGGGAGAGGGGGAGAGAGAAGAGTTAATCAGTCATATAGTGTGTGTTGGATCTCAACTGATTCCTCTCTTTGCAATTATATAGGTAAAAGAACCAAAAAGGTTGTCATTTTACCGTAATTATGTCCATATGCTTTGATGTGTTGGGCCTCTCATTATTCCTTTGGTTACAGATTTGAGTTTCTATTGTAAAATAAAAAATTACTCTTATCATATTTTTCATTTTTTCATACTATACTTGTACAATTTTTCTAATAAAAATGAGATCCACATGTATTACTGAGTCATATCTACTAAACTATTAGACCACGTCTATATTACATAATTACTTACGTCATATAAGACCTACGTCATGTCATATTGAAAGACTTACGTCTCGCCAGTCACCAAAATCCTTCTTTCTTGCCGATCTCCATCATCCCGCAAACCTAGTCACCAAAATCCTGCTTTCTCACTGATCTCCATCATCCTACGAACCCAATCCCTAATTTGCTTCCCGACGAACCCACAACCCACAACCCACAACCCAGATTTCCCATTTTTGTTTTTTTCGACAAAAAAAAAGAAGAAAGAACACCTGATCTCCGCTTGAAGGACTTAGGATCCGTGAACGATCTCCGCTACTTTGCTGTTTCAGCTCCCGTGCCAGGTGTTTCCTTTGAGGCGAAACAAAGTAAATACAAAGGGAGAAGAGAGGGGACAGTGGTACAGAGGTGAAATGGGAGAAAAAAAGAAGGGGATGGAGACACTAGTCCAGAGAAAATAAGGAGAAAAGAGGCAGATGGGAGGGATGCAGTGGGCAAAGAGAAAAATGGAGGTATGGAGAAAGAAGATGAGGCGGAGGGTGGGGATGGAGTGGACGGAGAAAACAAAGTTATAGGGTGGAGTATTAAAAAAATAATAAAATATTAATTGATAAGATTAAGTTATAATAGAATATATATATATATATATATTTATATTAAGTATATAATATTAGAATCCTCTTCTTAGTCCGACACTGCACCAAACGCTTTACTAAGTTAGTCTAGCTTAGTCTAGTCTAAGCCAGTTTAGCTTAATCCCTGCAGCTAGTCCAGTCTGAGACAGTCCAGCGCAACAAACGCATCCTTAGTTTCTGCCACTCAACTCAAATGCTAGTCTCTGCCTTCTTTTCTCTCTCCACCTAGTAAACTGAAAACCTCGTCGTCGCTAGTTATTAGGTAATCTTTTTTACTCATCATAAAGGTCATTGGGTACATATATATTTGAGTTATTATGATAGAAACGTCAAGGGAGTAACTTCAGGTGTGTAGAACCCGGCAGTAGAGAAAATACAGGTTCGTACTCTCTCTCTTTCTAAGTATTTTGAGTTCTTAACTTAGCCTGCTCTTATCCGTCTCCCTTAAAGTATAGCAACGCACCACGTTGCTCCTTATCTGGCATGGTGATAAGAAATCTGCGATAAGGCGTTGAGGATTCGCGGAGAGTCCTAAAATGCATACGAAATTTACACTATTTGAAACGCTACGCTTGAATATCTGGCAATTGCAACACCTTCTATTCTTTTCTTTTCTTTTAAAACGTCCAAAACGGCATAGTCGGCGGCACAAAAAGCGATACAAAATCAAAGAGCCGGCGGCGAGGCGACGGAACTCGATCTACTCGGATGAGAGACAGTAGCTGGCATAGGAGTTGCATATGGCGGCCAATTAGATTCACTGTTCAAACTTCAAAGACGCGGGGAGAGGACTTTAATGAAAACCTTTAACAAAGACAAACTTCTTTCTACAGACTCAGCTACACCGTTTCATAAACATTCCTCCAAGTGAAACGTTGCATCACATTTAACAAAGACAAACTTTTTCTTATACTAATTTATGGGATTCACTACAAAATTATAGAATCTCATATTATATTATATTACTCTGGAGTGAGGTCCCTCTTGCGTTTCTTCAAGATGCCCTCCTTCACGATAGCTTATGTACTTGATTTGAAGTTCTAATGAGTACAAAATTTACATATATATGGAGGAATATGTATAACCTGTTTGTGGATTTGTCTCCGAGCTTATATGAGTTGTCAATTTTTTTCTTGAGTTTTAATTTTAGTCGATTGCCCTGAACTTTTACAAATATAGTCAACTTCCTCCTGGTATTAGATTTTGAACATTTTCATCTAATTTAACATAATGTTCAAAACAATCAGAAAGCACTCGTCGCTACCCCTCCACGCCAAGCACCCACCACCGTCGGCGACATGTGATTCCACTGGCGACACGCCATCTCTTCTCTATTTTGCTATTTTTCTTTCTCCTCCTCCCTCTCGTTCTTCCCCACTCTTATTTGGGCGTGGAACCCGATGATGATCGGTACCCTCAAATCCGCCTTCGCCGACCTTCAAGTTAAGAGTTTGTGATGTTATCGGAGTCCGTTGTTTCCTTCTCCGATGCGGGTCTCTGGGAATCTGGGTATTTTTGTTTTTCTTATTTGATTTTTTTTTGTGTTTTATTTTATTTTATTGGTCTGAAAAGATGATATTTAAATTATAGAGGAGAGATTCGGTGGTATTTTGGGGAAGCATGGTGACAATGGTAGTCGGCCGACGGAAAAGGAGGGGACTGGTGGCTGCGATTTTTGGGAAGGGAGGAAGGGTTGGGTGGGGGTGGAGGGTGAGATAGGAGAGCCCAGATTTGTGAATTTTTTGTTTTATTTTGATTTTGATTTTTTTAATAACCACGTGACTTTCAGTTATTGTTTACGTAAGCGTCACATCATCAATTAAAAAAGATTCTGAATGAAACTTAATACATGTATGAAAATGTCTAAGAATTATGACTTTAGGTATTAGATTGTAACGAAAAAAACTTCATGTTTAAAATGTTAAAAATCAAGAAACTTTAAGATGGTAAATTGAGATTAACTCTGAAATTAAATTATGAATCCCAATATTTTGACCTGCTGCCTCTCCGGTCTAACAACTTGTCTCGCTGAAACTTTAAAATAGTTCACAGGTACACAGTACAATTTTAACTGAGTTGTTTGTGTTTAAGATTTGGTTTATATTTAGAGAAATGAGCTGTTTGCCATCAGGCCAGCTTCGCTCCACTCTCTCTCTCTCTCGCTCTCTCCCTCCCACAAACCAACCACATTTTATACTCCGCTGTCAGGTTACTAGTAGGGTTTCTACAGGGCTTTGGAGTACTGGATGGCCGCAGGATCAGACTCTTCACTGAAGGATTCCTTGAGGGATTCCTTAAACCGAACAGTTGAGCGGTTAGTACTTAGTCCTTCTTTACAATATATATTTTTTTTATTTACAATATTAATACTGCATTTTTTTTTTCTTTCTAAAATAGAATATATAGAGTCCCTAATTAAGAGGGATCTGTCTTCATGGTTGATGGACCAGCAATATTTAAAATGTTGATATCGGTGAAATATCGATATATAAAATTCGTGATAATGATGTTAAGTAATATAATTTTAGGAAATGTTCAGGGACGAAACTAGAAATTTAACTAAGATGGGGCACCTTAAAAGATTTGAGCTCCTTTTTTGGACAAATAAACTAGTTTTTTTTACAAATGCTGAAAAAAATTAATTATAAAATGCCTAATTTTATTACTCTATTGTCTAATTTTGTCTTTAATTGTTATAATGACAATCTAATGCTTTAACCAAATACATGCAACTCAACAAGGTTTAGACATTAATGCGTGAGAAAAATATGCATTTAAAACTAAAAGAAGATTTTCACTATTTTAATATGATTAATTGAATAATCTGCAAAGCAAAAAAAAATAGGAATGATTAATTGAATAATTTGTAATGAAAAAAAAAAGAATATGAGAGGGGGCATGTGCCCCCACTGGGCCTTGCCTCCCTCCGTCCATGGAAATGTCAAACAATGTTTTAGGCAAAATATAAGAGTTTCTTCAAATCAATATGTTGAAAATATCGACAAAATCTGTAAATTTTAGTCGAAATTTAAGGATTTATCTGATATGAGGTGAAGTTTTTATACTTCATCCCATTTTCATATATTTCTCTTATTTTTCCGATATCGACCATATCAAAGAATTTTTAAACACTGTTTACCAATACAGTGTCATGTATTAGCTATAGTATATGGCAATCACCATGTGATCAATACTTGGACATTATTGGAGAATTACGATTGTACTATGGCTATGCTATCCCACTCCATGAATAGCAATGGAATCTCTGCTAAGAAGCTGGTCGTATGTTGTAGCTTCATCTTTATGATTCTGATTGTGTTGTTAATTTGTTGTATCTTTCTGCAGTGAAGGGGATTCATCGTGGTATAAGTTTGTTACAATATCATTTGTGGTGGCTGTGACAATGGATCCTTTGTTTTTATACGTTCTAAACATCAATCAGGATAATAAGTGCGTTGGAATGGATAAAAAGTTGTGGACTGTTTCTCTTATATTCCGATCACTCTCGGATTTCATTGCCCTGGCGCATTTGCTATATCAACTCCTTGTGCTTTTTAAAGAAGTTAGGGGGAATAGTCGACGAGTTTTCAAATATGTAGGACGTACAGTATTGGCAGTATTTATCACCTCCATCGGTACTGACGTTTTGGCTCTTCTTCCTATCCCACAAGTAAGAGAAATGACATAAATTTGTGTACGTGCATACATAAATACATACATACATGCATACATACACACATACATAAACATAGCTTGTTAATTAAACAATTTTTAGAGATACTTAACACATTTTTAATTATATTTATTTTCTCTGATACAGCTGCTAATGGGAGTTGCTTTTTACAAAATATGGGGCTCTGGATCTTTTCGACTGCTTAATCTTATTCTTAGTTGTTGTCTTCTTGCTCAATATCTACCAAGGATATACAGAATTCGCCGAGACTTCAAAAAAATCAGGAATATCAAAATATCGTTAAAAGCCATGGTCTATTTTTATCTCTACATTTTTACCAGTCACGTAAGTTTCATTTCAAGTTCACAACTTATTGAGAAATTTCGTGCCTAGAGACACAAGTTAAGTATAAACATAACCATTCTAAATAAAGCAAGATAGAATACCGTGAAAAATATTAAGGTTTCACCATAAAATTAGGGAATTGTTATTAGCACTTAAAAAATCTTATTCTACACTCTAGACTTTCTATATTATGAAAGAAAAATATACTTGTGAGAATTGTAAAATGAGATTTTTGGAGTGCCAATAACATTCCCTAAAACTAATTAGCAATATAGAGAATAGTTCAATTACCTATAAGTACTAACTTGGCAATTGGCTCTTTTTTATTTTATTATTTATCTTCTATTTGATAATATCTAAACATTAATAAAACCCTTTTTGTCAACAAAAATTGGGTTAAAAGATAATTTGGTCTTCTATCACAAAGTAAAATTATAAGCAATAATGTAGTTTCACACAAACTAAATTTTGAGTTTTTTTTTTTCAAGCCTCACCTATATGTCATTCTATCATACTTCTAACTTGAAAGAAAAAAAAAACTCTCACATTTATCCCCAACTTCTCTCTTCTTCATATATATATATTTTTCTTTTTTCATTCTTTAATATTTACACACACAAGCATATGCTAGTATTATTTATTGTTTTTCTGTTTTATTTTTTTATTTAATTTACTTGTTTTAGTTATTATTGCAAGCAATACCCCTCCCTAATAAAGAAATTCAAAACAAAACAATTTAATTAATAAGGGTAAAATGGTAAACTATATTATTTTGAAGAGAAGGCAAAAAAGGTGAAACATTTAAAATGACAAGCAATGCCCCTCCCGAATAAAGAAATTCAAAACAAAACAATTTAATTAATAAGGGTAAAATGGTAAACTACTTTATTTTGAAGATTACAAACAAAACACCCACTATATGGGTAGTTACTTGATAAAATTAATACTAATATTTGACAAAAAAAAATACTAATACATAAACATAATAAATAAAAGGCCAATTAGCACACGCCTACGCGTGTGCTAAGGGGCTAGTATATCTATATATATAAAGTGAGCACCCTAAAATGGTGAAACATTCAAAATACCATAAATTGCCCTTTAAGAATTTTATAAATTACAATTGAACCGAATAAAGTTAAAGTAATTCACCAAATTTTAATTTTTAATAAATTTTAAATTTTAAACTTTAGGAAAAAAAAAAACATTATACTCCCACGTGAGTGGGTAGTTACATACTTTTGCTTCATTTTTTTTTTGAATAATTTTGAATAAAAATATAAATTAGTTATTTAAATTATTCATCATTATATAAAGTGAACCCTAAAATGGTGAAACATTCAAAATATCATAAATTACCCTTTAACAATTAAAATTGAACCAAATAAAAATTCACCATATTTTAATTTTTAATGTGTTTAAATTTTTAAACTATAGAAAATAAAAAACCATATACTCCCACGTTAGTGGGTGGTTTCATACTATTGCTTCTTCTTTTTTTGAATAATTTTTAATAAAATTAAAAATTAAAAATACATAATCTAATACAAAAAGGCCGATTGCATACGCTTATACATGGGTCAAAGAGGCTAATTAAGTATAATTTCCAACAAAATATAACTTATTAGGAAAAATGCATACTTTCTTATTCAGCCTCGTGTAATGTGGGTGTCAAACTGGGTTCTGTAAGATCCCACATCGTCCAGTGGTGTGGATCCTGTAAGTCTTATATGTATATTCTCATCTCTACCTAGCACGAGACCTTTTGGGAGCTCACTGGCTTCGAGTTTCGTAGGAACTCCGAAGTTAAGCAAGTAGCGAGAGCAATCCCATGATGGGTGACCCAATGAGAAGTTCTCGTGTGAGTTCCCAGAAACAAAACCATGAGGGCGTGGTAGGGGCCCAAATCGGACAATATCGTGCTACGGTAGAGTTGAGCCCGGGATGTGGTGGTGGCCTAGGCGGGGATGTGACAATTTGGTATTAGAGCCAATCCCTGGCCGAAAGTGTGCCAACGAGGACGTCGGGCCCTTAAGGGGGGTGGATTGCAAGATCCCACATCGCCCAGGGGTGTGGATCTTGTAAGTCTTATATGTATATTCCCATCTCTACCTAGCATGAGGCCTTTTGGGAGCTCACTGGCTTCGGTTTCGTAGGAGCTCCGAAGTTAAGCGAGTAGCGCGAGAGAAATCCCATGATGTGTGACCCAATGGGAAGTTCTCGTGTGAGTTCCTAGAAACAAAATCGTGAGGGCGTGTTAGGGGCCCATAGCGGACAATATCGTGCTACGGTGGAGTTGAGCCCGGGATGTGGTAGTGGCCAGGGCCGGGATGTGACAATTTGGTATTAAAGCCAATCCTTGGCCAGCAGTGTGCCGACGAGGACGTCGGGCCCTTAAGGGGGGTGGATTGTAAGATCCTACATCGCCCAGGGGTGTGGATCCTGTAAGTCTTATATGTATATCCCCATCTCTACCTAGCACAATGCCTTTTGGGAGCTCACTGGCTTCGGGTTTCGTAGGAACTCCGAAGTTAAGCGAGTAGCGCGCAAGAGTTATCCCATGATGGGTAACCCAATGAGAAGTTCTCGTGTGAGTTCCCATAAACAAAACCGTGAGGGCGTGGTTGGGGCCCAAAGCGGACAATATCGTGCTACGGTGAAGTCGAGCCCGGAATGTGGTGGTGGCTCGGACCAGGATGTGACAGGTTCAGAGTTCACCTAAAAAAAAAACACCTGGGATCAGACTTACCACAACATCTTCCCTAAAATTGATGTTTCATGTCAAACTCTTCCACGTCATAAAATAATGACAATTACATATGAAAACTTTGTTACGACTTATTCTTCTCAAAACTTTCAAAACAATAAGGCTCGATAAACTTCTCGCGACGTAATCTTTCATTTGTATAATACTTGCTCAAACAACAAACATGCAAATGATACTGGTATATATTTATAAAATAAAAAATTAATAATAATGTAGCTGTGATTGAGTCGTTCACACGCCACAAACGCATATCTACATGATATATAGTGTGCTGACGTATGTATATACGTATGTTTGGATGCTTAATTAATTGAATTGATAGCAAATTTACTTGGTTGTTATTTAAAAAAAAAAATCCAAACTTCAAAATTTCCATGTCCTTGGGGGCTTGTCAACAATGCCCTATAATTTGGAAGGTAATAAACTTACTTGTCACATTCCGATCCGGGCCCCCACCACAACCCAGGCTCGACTCCGCAGTAGCACGATATTGTCCGCTTCGGGCTCCGACCACGCCCTCACTGTTTTGTTTCTGGAAACTCACACGAGCAGAACTTCCCAGTAGGTCACCCATCCTGGGAATGCTCTGGCCCATTCTCGCTTAACTTCGGAGTTCTTACGGAACCTGAAGCCAGTGAGCTCCCGAAAGGCCTCGTGCTACCCCGTCGGCACACTTCCGGCCAGAGATTGGCTCTGATACCAAATTGTCACATCCCGGCCTAGGCCCCCACCACAACCCGGGCTCGACTCCGCCGTAGCACGATATTGTCCGCTTTGGGCCCCGACCACGCCTTCACGGTTTTGTTTCTGGAAACTCACACGAGCAGAACTTCCCAGTAGGTCACCCATCCTGGGAATGCTCTGGCCCATTCTCGCTTAACTTCAGAGTTCTTACGAAACCCGAAACCAGTGAGCTCCCAAAAAGCCTCGTGCTAGGTAGAGATGAGAATATACATATAAGGTTTACAAGATCCACACCCCTGGGCGATGTGGGATCTCACAATTTTAAATTGTCACATCCCGGCCCGGGCCCCCACCACATCCCGGGCTCGACTCCACCGTAGCACGATATTGTTCGCTTTGGGCCCCGACCACACCCTGACGGTTTTGTTTCTGGGAACTCAAGCGAGCAGAACTTCCCAATGGGTCACCCATACTGAGAATGCTCTAGTCTCGTACTCGCTTAACTTCGGAGTTCCTACGGAACCGAAGCCAGTGAACTCCTAAAAGGTCTCATGTTAGGTAGAAATGGGAATATACATATAAGGCTTACATGATCTACACCCCTGGGCGATGTGGGATCTTACAATCCACCCCCATTAGGGGCCCGACGTCCTAATCGGCACACTTCCGGCCACAGATTGGCTCTGATACCAAATTGTCATATCCCGGCCCGGGGCCCCACCACATCCCGGGGTCGACTCCACCGTAGCACGATATTGTCCGCTTTGGGCCTCGACCACACCCTCATGGTTTTGTTTCTGGGAACTCAAGCGAGTAGAACTTCTCAATGGGTCACCTATCCTGGGAATGCTCTAGCCCCGTACTCGCTTAACTTCGGAGTCCTACGGACCCGAAGCCAGTGAGCTCCCAAAAGGCCTCATGCTAGGTAGAAATGTGAATATACATATAAAGCTTACAGGACTCACACCCCTGAACGATGTGGGATCTTACATTACTAATCAACATAAACGGTAAATTAAGTTTGTTTCGAATAAAATAAAATAAACAAAAAATAATAAAAATTAAACTATAAAAGAATAAATTACCACAAGCGCTAATTAATGATGAAATGAATAACTACGAGAATGGATAGGAGTGCATTTATTTGGACCTTGATAAAACTTTACCAAAGAGTTGAACCCAATCGGAAGAAAACAGTGTCCCCCACTAATATTACATCATATTCCTATGCTCTAGAGTCTAGATACAAGACAAACTTTTAAATTAATTCAGAATTCCCAATAAAAAAAAAGAGAAAATTAGAATGTCCCACTCCGTTTCTACAATTTTTTTATATTAAACATTTGTGTCTTTTAGAACTTTGATTAAGACGTTATGACTAATGGCCATCTAAGCATTTTTAAATTTATTTTAATTAATTTTTTTCTAAACGAAAATTGTTATATGTTAATTTTCCACTTAATCTTTTTAGTTAATAGAGGTTTTTTGGCGTGTCAGAATCTATGCCCCTATGTTGGATAATTAATAGATATTAACTATTAAATCATCAATATTATCTCTTAATTTTTGAATTTTTAACATTTATTTTTCTATAGTAAAACTTCATTGATCACAGAAAAAACTTACAGCAGCAGAAAAAATGGAAATAGCCAATCCAACATGATGAAAACACCATTGACGCTACATTTATCTTGTTGAGTTCTAGTTTGATTGCATGGTTGTGTAGTATGCAACAGAAACCAAGTGCTTTCAAAATATTGTAGCACAACATAATTTGCATAAAAGTTGTAGACAAAGGGAAGTTGGAATGAGATTAACGTCATTCGGTATGAGATATTTGAATGTGAATTTTAAATTGATACCAAATTTAAATATATTAATTTCTAATTTGAATTGTACACATCCCATGTTGAAATGTACTAATATGACTTGGAACGTACCGATGTCAAACTGAAACGTACCAATGTTGATATGATATGTACCCATGCCAACTTAAAACGTACCAACATATCGCCTAGAAATGTACCCATGCCAAATTGAAACATACCAACGCTGATATGAAATGTACCCATGGCAACTTAAAACGTACCAACATATTGGCTAGAAACGTACCAATACTAAATGGAAACATACCCCATATCATCTACCACTAGAATCTATTTTCCAAATCTATCATGGTACGAATACTCAAATCAAGAGGTTTGCATAAAATGAAAATAGAAAGGGAATGAACATGACTCACAAAGAATGACAGACGAGTATTGACTGATAGAAAAGAAATGGCACGAAAAGATTGTAAAATGGTCGTGAAAGAAGAACATAAATATATATCATGTTAGAAGCATAAATAAATCAAATTTGAAATGTTTTAGATTTTTAAAACATACGTCTACTAGATTTTAGGAGATTTGGATAATTATTAGCTAATTGGTACATTATATATAGGCAAATTGTGTAATTTTGCATTAAAAAATGCTACTTATAAAATGTTTGGCACCTAAAATGTAGGAAAATGTTTAATAAAAATTCTAAATGGAATAGATGTTTAATCTAACAAATAGAACAACGATGCATTTAAATCTAAATGCCCCTGAAAAATTAATTAAAATTCACCGCCATCATCTTTTCCACATTGTTACTAATACAAGCAAAGATTTCAGTTTTTGTTTCATCAATCAATTAATCGTATTCGATAATAAGTTAATCATTGATCAGTTGTTATTTTTTATTTGCTCAATCAGTTGTTAATTCATGTGTTATTTTTAGGTATTTGGAGCCCTTTGGTATTTTTTTTCTATTCAACGAGAGATTTCATGCTGGCAATCCGCTTGTGTAAATCATAGTACAGATCCCAAAAGATGTATAGATGCTTTCTACTGTGACCGTCAAACTATTGCTTCAAGGAATATCACAATTCTAAACGAGCATTGCTCAATAAATATTTCAGATGGTGCCTCTTCAGTGCCCTTTAATTTTGGTATATATCTTGATGCCCTAAAGACTGGCACCGTGGGCCATGTAAATTTTTTAACAAAGTTCTTTTACTGCTTTTGGTGGGGGCTGCGAAATATAAGGTTTGTTGTATGACAATCAACACTTTCAAGTAATTCTGCAACATTATTTATAAAGTCAATCGATAATTTTGTTTCCCATATATATATTTACTTGATCTTTGAACTTGTTGCAGTAATTTTGGCACGAATCTCATGACAAGTACCTATGTGTGGGAAAACGTGTTTGCAATTTTTGTTTCTATCGTTAGCTTCATCCTGCTTGCATTTGTCGCTGCAACTGCAACTGCGCCGCCGCAGGTTGGTGTGAACTCTCTCCCAGTTTAGTTTTCTCTCATTTTATCATTTTTTTCTCAGCTTAATTTGTAAATTTGGATCTTGATGAATGGTTTGGTGATATGGTTACAAAGAAGAGGCAGCACCGGAAGCGCAAGAAGACCCCCCGACAGTAGCTGGCACTAATGACGAAAGCTTGTCAGCAGCACCAATCAATTAGCAGCTGCAGCAACGTTCTCAATTATGGCCAAGAACTCCGGGAAACTCTTGCTTTATAGCTAGCATTGGACTCAAAACCAAACTGGTTTATAATGGTATGTGTCGACGTTTCAATAAGCTGTACTTGTTAGCCACATTAGCACTTCTATTAAGGATTGTTGATGTTTTGATGTTGATATTGTTGGAGACAATTAGTTTATACAAGTATGAATGTCCGCGCCGTGCTTTATTGCGGGTTTTAAGAATACCGTTTAAGACAATACTATTAATATATAAATAAGTTTTATAAATCAATATTTACATGTCTGGTGCTTGAGAATGTAATGCTCATTATGAACTTGTCTGGTGCTTGATCACATTACAGTGATCAAAAGATAAAATCCTCATTAATTGAAATATTTAGATAAATTATGAACATGTTACAAAATCTAAATTTTCCTCCTTCACTGTTTCCGGCTCATCTTCACCTTCATTATGTTGAGGTTTACGGTTTCACCTAGTTCCTACAAATTTTGAAAAAAAAGGAGTCGTTAGTGCGGACATATAAGAAACCAAAAAGGGTACACAAGTAAAACTGAGATAAGAGTTCATTTGTGATCCTAAATGTGCAAATTAAATTTTTGTTTCCCTTTATTTTCATCTGTTCTATCAGATGCAATAGGACTAAAATGAGTGCATTCAAACCAACTTATTTTTCGAACTTCAGTCATATATCCAATATATCTCAGTGATACTAATTAGACAAGAGTCAGGAAGTTCAAATAAATCACTTATAGCAACAAAAACAGTAAAAAGCAAATGTGTACGTAGAAATTAAAATAGTAAAGAAGGTATATAATCGTTAGACGAGGATGTAATAATCTGTTGTGATTAATTTGATGAAGAAACAGTAGAACATGTAAGTAAACAAATGGGGGACACACAACCAAAGGTAAGATGGAGCTTTTTTTGTTTTTTATTTTTTATTTATTTATATAATAATGAAGGAGCATATATGTGAGATCCCACATCGCCCAGGGGAGTGATCCTTATATGTATATTCTCATCCCTACCTAGCGCGAGGCCTTTTGGGAGCTCACTAGCTTCGGGTTCCGTAGGAACTCCGAAGTTAAGCGAGTAGCGCGCGAGAGCACTCCCATGATGGGTGACCCACTGGGAAGTTCTCGTGTGAGTTCTCAGAAATAAAACCGTGAGGGCGTAGTCAGGGCCCAAAGCGGACAATATCGTGCTACGGTAGTGGAGCGGGCCCGGGAAGTGGTCGACCCCGGGCCGGGATGTGACAATTTGGTATCAGAGCCTAACCCTGGTCGTGGTGTGCCGACGAGGACGTCGGGCCCCTAAGGGGGGTGGATTGTGAGATCTCACATCGCCCAGGGGAGTGATCCTTATATGTATATTCTCATCCCTACTTAGCGCGAGGCCTTTTGGGAGCTCACTAGCTTCGGGTTCCGTAGGAACTCCGAAGTTAAGCGAGTAGCGCGCGAGAGCACTCCCATGATGGGTGACCCACTGGGAAGTTCTCATGTGAGTTCTCAGAAATAAAACCGTGAGGGCGTAGTCGGGGCCCAAAGCGGACAATATCGTGCTACGGTAGTGGAGCGGGCCCGGGAAGTGGTCGACCTCGGGCCGGGATGTGACAATATATAATCCGTTTTTCATCTGCTCTATCAGATACAATGTGCGACAAAAGGAGTGCATTTAAATTAGAAAGAGTTGGGTTAGGCATAATTGGACAAAGAAAAGGTCTTTACAACAACAAAAACGAAGAACTGCTTTATAATTGGACAAAGAAAGAGGAAGATAAGAAGAAACAAAGAAAAGGTCTGAAAAATTATATCTTTTAGGAGTATTTTTGCTCACCACTTTAATTATGGTGTATACTAGGGATCCCGTGATTGGGACCGTTCATCGTACATCGTGCGGTCATAAATCATTTTAAATTTTAAATTTTAAAATTGGGTGTGTGTGAGAATGTTTAAAGGTGTAATTGAGAATGCTACCAAACTTCGGTTTTCTGCCACTCGAATCTGCTCTCTCTCTACTTGATCCACATTGTAAACTGAAAGCCTCCCAAACTTAGCCATTCAGGCATCGTTGCTGTAAGCTTCCATGTAGCTAAACTCTCTCTCTCTCTCTCTCTCACACACACGCAATTTCTTTTTACTGTCAAGCAAGCAGGGAATAATGAATTACTGATCATCACGATGTATCATAAAGTCGATTCAGTAGTTATGGCTTATGGAAGAAAAGCTTTAGATGTGGAGAACCAGGCAAGGTTCGCACTTCTTTACATTAAGACTGCAATTTTTTGTCTCTAATTTTTTCAGATACAACTTTGTATAAAAAACTGGGACTTATATCTGTACTGGCTTTGGCTGGCCAAATACTTCATCCATTGTATGGCTGTAACTTGTGATTATGATCCAAAGAAAGTTAAGGTTTCATCGTAAAACCAATTAACAATATAGAAAGTAGCCCTAACTTACTCATAAGGCCATGTAAGGTCTCTCGTCTCATTATTATAGGATTCATTCTCAACACATCCCTTTACACGCGGCGAATTTTCAAACATAATACGTGACAACACAATGGGATAACTTGTAGCACATATGTCCATTTCGCTTCACATGTGACTACATGCCCCCTTACGCTTTCAAATGCCGAGCATTTAGTTTTCTTCATTTCATTTGTCTGCCTCTTTTCTCATGAACACTCATATGAATATCCTTCTACATCACAGAGCCCTTATGTATGCTTCACACTAAAGAATGCTCATAGTAGTTTATATACAATCCACTAGTTTATGTATACCTCATAAACTCTATCTCCGAACAGCACTTTGCTGGATCTTTTTATGTTTCTTCATGATTCTGATGGGTGCAATTTGTTCTTTTTGTGTCGTTTCAAGATCTGCCCTAACAAAGGGAATGCAGGATGAAGATGGGAAATTACTTCCCAAGTGGAGTATGATATTTGTTATGTCATGTGTGATTGCCGTTTCACTGGATCCTCTGTTCTTTTACATTTTAATCATTGATCAAGATAACAAGTGCCTTCATATGGACAAAAAACTGAGAACTACTGTTCTTGTGTTGCGATCACTCACGGATGTCATTTTCGCTGTGCCTTTTCTATATAAAATTTACGATTGTGTTATAGCTCAACAACAACAAAACCTTTTTTTATTAAGTAAAGTCGGCTATAAGAATCCTAGAATACCATTGCACAAAAATTTGAGAACTAATGTGGCTGCAAATACCAAGAGAAAATTGAATCGGAAATCAAAAAGAGAAGTGTTGATTGAAGTTGGCAAGAAAATTGCTCAGAAGATGTCGTGGGTATCTTTCTCCATCATAAATGATTTTCTCGCTCTTCTTCCTGTCCCACAAGTAAGAGAAACTAAACTATATTTTTTGTGTGCAGCTATTCTTAACTAGCTAGCTGTCATTTTTGGATTTCTAACACCTTTTTATTTCTCTTCCTCTAGCTGTTAATATTAGTTGCTTTTTACAATACGAGAAGCGCCGGATATGTGGAACATAAAAAGGTTTTTAATGTCTTCCTTCTTGGTCAATATCTACCAAGGATATATCGAATTCACCGGTCGTCTAATGAACTTCGAAAGACTGCTAGAATATTGGTTAAAGGTCTATTCCATTTTTTTCTCTACATTCTTGCCGGTCACGTAAGTTTCGCTTCGATTGTCATTTCATTAATATGTATTATGTATTCACTTTTGTTGGTTGAAGCTTTCTTTTAGAAGGAGTAGGATTCTCTTCCCTCTTTTTTTTCCTCCCCTTTCATCTCTTCCTATTTGAACGGTCACAGTTAAACCATATCAACATCTTATAATAATTTTTTACAGCAAGAGAAAGACAAAATAAGAGAATGTGAAAGGAGTTGATGGAAAGAGGAGGAGAGATAATCCTACTCATTTTTAGAAACCTTAAATTTTGTTTGTACGTTTCGGATTATACCCTCTAACTTACTTTCGTCATCAATTATTACAAAACTTTTTGTTTGTTCGATTTTGTTAACGTCGGCTTAGTCATATTTTTTCCTTAATGCATTGCATTTTCCTTAATTGAAAATCATTTGATGTATTTCTTTTCTATTCAACGAGAGATATCATGTTGGCACACTGCCTGTGCAAAACATAGTCCAGATCCTATAGGATGTATGAATACTTTCTATTGTGGGCGTAGAACTACTACTTCGAGAAATATAACATTTCTAAACGAGCATTGCCCGTTAGATACTCCAGATGGTGCCTTACCACTATCTAATTTCGGAATATTTATCGATTCCCTTAAGAATCATAACTCAGAGCATATAAAGTTTGGAAATAAGTTCCTTTACTCTTTCTGGTGGGGATTGCGAAATCTAAGGTTCATAGTATATCCATTGACAATAAACAATTTTAAGAGAATTAGTAACGGATAAATTTTTTGGGGTTACCTAATTCCGCAACATTGTCTAATATGATGTCATGTACGTATAATGTTTTGCAGTAATTTTGGGACGAATCTGACAACAAGTACATATGTGTGGGAAAACTTATTTGCAATTCTTATTTCTGTCATTGGCTTGCTACTGTTTTTATATCTCATCGGCAATGTACAGGTTGGTACATTCAGAATCTCACTATATATTAGTTTTATTTTTCAATCGTTATTCTTCAGGGCCGCTGTTGTGTATAATCATTTGTGAAGGGATTTCAAATTATATAAGATACCTAAGTCCTTTGGTGAAAATATATTTCTGGTATATAGCTAGCTAGGACATAAGAGATCATTGATCGAGCTTCTTAATGAATTCTACTTGTGGTGAGACAGACTTTAATGCAGTTGGAAGCTGAAAAATCAGAAGAGATAAGACAGAAGATTAAGGAGAAGAAGCTAGGTGTAAAGCAGTGGATAGCCGAAAATAATTTCCCTGATGATATCAAGAAAGAAATCAATCATGGCAGCAAGCATTGAAAAAAGGCAAAGATGCTGATGTCCACAACCCATTCCTTATTCTTCCCTGGAAAATCAAAAAATCTGTAAAACGTTATCTTCTCATGGTTGCACTTAGAACAGTATGTTCTTCAAAACTCGATCTCTCTCCATCTATTTATTTAATTGCGTCCAATTTCGCTGCAAAGTTGTTCTTATGAAATTTGTGCGGCATGTGTGTAGGTAACAAAGCCTAAATACATGGATGAACATATGTTGACGTTGATGTGCGAATATCTGAAGCCAGTGACATACATTGAGCACACATTCGTTTTTCGAACGGGAGATCCACTCGATTGCATGCTATTCATTATCAAAGGGGCAATGTGGACCGACACATTGAGTGATAGTCAAGCTGGGCAAGGAATCTCATCAATGGCCACCAAGCACCTCGGGAAAGGTCAATTTTACGGGGAAGAGCTTCTTGATTGGACATCAGACTGTTTCGCCAAAGTTCCAGTCTCCAGCAAACATGTCAAAACTCAGACAAAAGTAGAAGCGTTTGTGCTCATGGCCAAGGACTTGGCAACAGTAGTCTCCAGATGCCCACTACAGTGGGAGAACCTCGAGAAGAAGGGTTCTCAAGAGGTGAAGGACATGGCAGCTTCTACCATAGCAACAGCATTCCGTCGTCATAGAGAGCAATCTAAACCTTATATATAGAGTGCTTGATGTTAGATATGTTTTGAATGTATATTCTAATTATTCCTTGCTCTGTTCATAAAATTTAACTTTCTAATTATTCCTTCCTCTGAAAGGGGCTGGTCAGGATTCATCAGATGCACAGCCAATGGTTACAAACCCTTAAATTAAAACCTCCCATTTTTTCTAATTGACAACCCCTTCCTCACCCATCAGATTCTTCTAATTGACAACAATAGTAAGTATTAATATCAAAGAAAATCTGTAGAACATGAGGGACTGACTGACTAACCTTGCAAAGGAAGTCGTGGGTCAAGACTAGAAATCTTGAATTTCGGTTCGATTTTTTTCAGCCTTAGTTCGGTTTTCGATCCGATTTTTATGGAGTGAGAGAAACATGAATCAACCAAATTAATTACAAAACATAGAAATCCTGAATTCTCAAATAACATGCAATGCATTAGAATAGTAGTGCCATTTTTTTTTTTTTAGGGTAAAGTCATTAATCCTCCTTAAAATCTGCATATGTTTAATTGTGCACAATAAAACCTGCAAAAAAGGGTATTTTAGGCATTCAAAAAATTTAAAATTTGTAAAGTAAAATATAATGAATGAATTTGCTTATGTGGAGTCTAGTCATTGAGTTTTATTTGAGTAAAAAGGTTATGTCTGGTTTTATATGAAAGAAATTGAATTTGAGGGGTTAAGGTCATATAATAGAGGTGTAAAAAATGTCAAAAAAATGTTTATCTTGTCGGTTAGCTCAAAAGACTTTTAATTCAAGTAGCTAAAATTGAGCAGATATTTCTTAACTTTGTCAAACGCATTTTGGCAATCCTCGTTCTTGTGTCTATCTTTCCTGAAATGCGGGGTATTCTTTCTGAGCAGTTTAAAGATCGGCTGAATGAGAAGAAGCGAGAAGACGAAAGCAAACATTGCTCCTCGTCGTCCAGTCCAACCAGCAGCAAAAATGGTGGTTGGTCTCGGAAACATACGATGCTCGTCCGCATTCGATCATGCAGCGGAGCTACTATGTTCGTCGCCGTGTGTGCCGCTCATCGAGGGACCGAGAAAACCAACTCCAACACCGAAAACCCTGGCACCGACGCGAGGTTTAAGTTTTAATTATTATCAGCGGTATCTTAATTAAACTACTCCTTCCTGCAATTTGCATTTTCACAATAACAATAATTAGTTCCTTGCGTGTTCTGATTAGTGATTAATCACCATATGTTAACGACTTGGACTTGGATTAATTATCATATGTTCACGACTTGGATTTGATGAAATTGGGTTCCACCATAAAACTAATTGGCAATATGGGGAGTAGCCTAAGACCATATAAGCACATAGCAAACTTTTTCCCTCATCGATGTGGGACAACTCTCAACACGCCACCGCACATGGGAAGGATTTTCAAGCCTACACGTGAACAACAACTGGGTGACGTGGAGTGCGTGTGGCCGTTGGGCTTTACACGTGGATAACCTTGCTCTGATACCATGATGAAATTAAGGTTCCACCATAAAACCAATTGGCAATATGGGAAGTAGTCCAAAACCATATAAGTAGGGGTGGACACGATTCGGTTTGGTGCGATTTTGAGTGAAATCGAAACCGAAACCAAATTTTTTTACTGTTCGGCTCGGTACGGTTTTGAAGCCAAAACCTAAATGAAATCAAACCGTTTGGTTCGGTTTAGTGCGGTTTCAAACAGTTTCGGTTTGGTTTTTAAGAAAAAATGTACAATTTGCAATAGCACATATTAATAAACATTTCCCAATAGCAATAGGAACAAGACATTTGTTATGTAAACAATTAGCATGTTGCATGTAGTTATAATGTTAAAATATGTTTGTGCAACAAAAGGTTGTCCCGTACAAGGTATAACATAAAACAAGTTCAATAACTTTGAATTCATTAAACGTGAGCGAAACTTTCATACTAGAATATGTGATATTATGCTTCAAATGAGTGGAATGAGTGGACTTCATTTGATCATTGTTCGACTCTTGATAACAAGATTAGTCCACCCTTGCACATATATATGTGTGTGTGTGTGTGTGTGATGGTATAAAATAACAAAGGTCTTTCAAGTTAATGAATGAAAGAAAGTGATGAATGATGATATTATAATGTGGTTGAGTTCATACTAAGTATATGGATTTTAACAAACAACCAATTAAAACATGAAATCTAATATAGATATTTAATTAAATGTTTATTAATATTTGCGGTGCGGTTCGGTTTCGGTGCGGTTTTCAAAAGCCAAAACCGAAACCAAACCGTTTTCTATGTTGCGTTTCGGTTTCAAAACCGAAACCGTTTCAAAACCGCAAAACCAAACCTTTCAGTGCTGTTCGATTTGGTTCATGTTTCGATTTCAGTTTTAGGTTCTAAGTGCCCACCCCTACATATAAGCACATAGCAAACCTTGTTCCTCATCGATGTGGGACAACTCTCAACATGATGAAATTGAGGTTCCGCCATAAAACCAATTGGCAATATGGGGAGTATCCCAAGACCATATAAGCACATAGCAAACCTTGTCCCTCATCGATGTGGGACAACTCTCAACACGCCCCCGCACTTGTGGCGGATTTTCAAGCCTACACGTGGACAACAACTGGGTGACGTGGAGCGCGTGTGGCCGTTGGGCTTCACACGTGGACAACCTTGCTCTGATACCATGATGAAATTGAGGTTCCACCATAAAACCAAATGGCAATATGGGGAGTAGCCCAAGACCATATAAGCACATAGCAAACCTTGTCCCTCATCGATGTGGGACAACTCTCAACATGATGAAATTGGGGTTCCATCATAAAACCAATTGGCAATAGCCCAAGACCATATAAACACATAGCAAACATTGTCCCTCATCGATGTGAGACAACTCTTAACACGCCCCCGCATGTGTGGCGGATTTTCAAGCCCACACGTGGACAACAACTGAGTGACGTGGAGCGCGTGTGGCCGTTGGGCTTCACACGTGGACAACCTTGCTCTGATACCATGATGAAATTGGGGTTCCACCATAAAACCAATTGGCAATATGGGGAGTAGCCTAAGACCATATAAGCACATAGCAAACCTTGTCCCTCATCGATGTGAAACAACTCTCAAAAGTTTCACCATAATCAAGTCCTAGTTGTTGATGAAAACCATTTGCCACAAAAGGTTCTGACGAGGGAGTGACGGTGGAGGTATGGGCATATAGGGTTGGGTTTGTAGGTGCCAGCTTTGGCTCGCGTGACCATGTGGTGGACTAATGGGGACCCTAAACAAGCTAAGGGTACGGATGGAGGGGAGGGTAGTGGGGTAGGAGGGGTAGGTTCTGAAGGGACATTGATGGATGAGGACAGTGGAGTTAATGGTTGTGGGGTAGAAACTAATGATGGTAGGGTGGTTGTATGCTGCTATATGTTCTTGGTGTATACGTAGTGGTTGCTAAGCGTGAATCCAAACAGGTGTAGGAGTGAAGTTTTTTCTGCTAATCAAAGGCTAGATGTCGTCATCAAATGCCAGTTTAATCTGCGTATTTCTGAGATGAAGGTTGTTATTTAGTATTATTTAATTTGTAAGGTTTGCATAATTTGTTTGGTAAAACAACAAGTACATTACAAAAAGACTAGGGATTAAAGAAAATTAAGAACCTTGGTCAATACTACCTGCAGCTAAGTCATTATAACAAAGGAACTCAAACAGCTCGTCCAAACGAAACACTAAGGGTGCGTTTGTTGCGCCGGACTGTCTCGGACTGGACTAGCTGTCGGGACTAAGCGGGACTGGCTTAGACTGGACTAAGCTGGACTAACTTAGTGAAGCGTTTGATGCAGTCTCGGACTAAGAAGCAGGATAAGAAAAGCAGTACTGTTCACCATATTTGTGTTTGCTTAGACTAGGACTACAAATTTTTGCCATTGTGTAATAGAGTA
The DNA here is from genome assembly GCA_036320875.1 of Cotoneaster glaucophyllus. Lineage (NCBI taxonomy): Eukaryota > Viridiplantae > Streptophyta > Magnoliopsida > Rosales > Rosaceae > Cotoneaster > Cotoneaster glaucophyllus. Next base: position 28,962,367 of record CM070070.1, on the reverse strand, counting down.
ATGCTACAAATCTCATGATATGGGTTCATTGGAGCATATTTTTGCCATGTATATTATGAATCTTAAAAAAAATTGACAATTGTTTTGTTTCTATTACCTTCTAATAGAATTGGGTTTAATTTGCAAATGTAGCTTGGTTTAAACTCTATCACCCAACAGAAGAAAAATAATAGTGCCCAATACATGCAACTTCAACAAATACAAGTACATAAGAAGATCTCCATAATTTAGAAAATCCTAGTTAACATTAGTTAACATTAGCCAAAATAGATCTCCATAATTTTCAAAATGGCTAGTTAACATAAGCCAAAATACTAGTGCAAAGCTAAGTTATAAGCCATAACATAAGATTGTATGATTAATAAAATACATCCATGTTAACATTAGCCATGTTAACATTAATAAAATACATCCAAGTTAATAAAGTACATCCATGTTAACATTAGCCAAAATCCTCACGCTTGCGTTGTCTCTTAAAAGCCTTTGGACGAACACTTTCTTGAGTTCCGGTTTGATTGCCCTGAACACTCCCACATTTTTTGGTTTATCCAAAATAAGAAACAATGCATCAATTTGATCCATAGGATAGAGACCCATTGCTTCAAGTTCATTAGCTATGTCAGTATGATCTCCAGAACCTTGAACTAAAGCTTCAGTTACCATTTGCATCCTCTTCCCACTCTCAACATAAAAATCTTTCAGTCCACTGATAATTACCTCGGTTCCATCACTTGAACTTCCCACAGCTCTTTTCCTCTTTCTTTGGCTATTTTCAGATGGGGTGCTTTGTTGGCTTTGTTGGTTCATTGAAGAAACAAAATTTTCACCTCCAATATCACTTTCACCAACATGATCATGACTTTGTTCCTCCACCATTTGAGCAGGGGTTTCGGCTACATTACCCGTAGCCCGATCTTTTCCAAATATATATGCAAATCTATCAAACAGTGGAAAAGGTTTGCTTCTCCATCCATCGGCTTCTTTATTTCTCTAAGATTATATCAACATAGCAAAACTAAAATTTAGCATGCGTAACAAATATAGCAGCAAGAATATAACTAATGTATAAATAAAATAGGATATGAACCTGCACATAAGTTTGCCATGAGTCATCACTGTCAACTTCAACGCACTTTTTGACATCATTCCATGCAAATCCACTTGTGTTTATCATGTCAACGACCATACTATATGTTTTTTTCCATTTCTTCAACTTGGACTCAATATGTGGATTTGCCTTTATATTTGAATGAGGACATAAAACATTGACAGCTTTTGCTATTTCAACCAAAGTACCTTGTTTGAAAGCACCGGTGTCACACCGTTGCTTCCGATCAACAAAATCCTCAAGAACTCCTAGTAATACTTCTTCCTCAAATGCTTCCCATTTACGCCTTCTTCCTTTTGACTCTTGAGTAGCATTCAAAATATTTTCGTTATCCATACCTAAACAAAAAAAATTTTAATGAAGGAAAATACCATACAAATAATCAACTTGCATAATATCCAATCAACTTGCATAATATCCAATTAATTTGCATACCATCCAATCATTGTGCTAATATCTAACAAATGCATGATAAAAAGGAATACTAAAATAAAATGTTATCATTAACACATATAGCTAGTTCGGTTGCTGGTTCCTAATTGCTCTCCACTCATTATACATTTCCTGAGCCATGTCATTCCTCTTTGCAGTCCACTGGTTAGATGTTTGAACACTACCAACATATTCACCTTCTTCTGTATTTTGTCCATCTTCTATTATTGGCAAATTCTCCATTGGATCTACAGACATCTCTTGCCTAATAAGATTGTGTAGTAGGCAACAAGCGGTAATTATTCGACCTTGTGTCCTAATCGGCACTGTTCTAAAAATCCCCGCCTAGCACTGCCTAGGCCCCGCCTAGGCGCTAGGCGGCTGGTCACCGCCCCGATTAATGCCTAGACCGCCTAGCCCACCCAGACCTGCTAAGGCGCCCGTCTAGACCGCCTAGACCGCCTAGCCCGCCTAGACACCTGCCTAGGTTGCAACTCACTTAGATAAAAAATAGATAACTTTCCTTTTGCATTTTATTATTTCCAATAAATTGTAAGAGACTCATACTTAAATAAACACACATTATATGTTTGCTCCCTATGTTTTCATTATGTTCCAATACTTCATAATATAGATGTCATTCAATTTTCTAGTTTACGACGAAATTATGTATGTTTTAAGTATAAACAGACACTTGTTTACACGAAATAGAATAGATTTACTTAAATCCACCTAGTCCGCCTAGTCGCCCGCCTAGACTCCGCCTAGCCGCCTATGCGCTAGGCCCTATCCCGCCGCCCGACTAGCGCCTAGCGCCTTTTAGAACCTTGCTTATCGGATAGAAAGATGGACTCCTTAGTATCGACCACCTTCCTTTTAGCAAGCCAAAACAGCGTTCAATTACATTCCTTGCCTTAGAATGCTTCATGTTAAAATATTCTTCCTTATTAGAAGGTGTTCGTCCTTCCCATTCAGATAAATGATAAGGTATTCCTCTATAAGGTGCAAGGAATCCTTCACCATTTGTATAACCACCATCTACAAGGTAATAATAACCTAATGAAAAAAAAAAACAGACCTTATTAGTGTTTTGTAGTTGACAAACAGAACTATACCTAACTTACAAAGTTGAGACTAAGTAATAGTCTTACCCGCTAGTACCTTAAAACCATTAGGCCTAGTAATTGCATCATGTAGCACTCTAGAGTCTGATGCGGAACCCTCCCACCCCGGAAACACATATATGAACTGCATATCTCCTGAACACACACCTAACACATTAGTTGCGACTCGACCCTTTCTTGTTCGGTATCTTGGTTTGTCAATTTCAGGTACATGCACATCAATGTGTGTTCCATCTAATGCTCCCAAGCAATTCTTAAAAAAAAAAAAAAAAAAAAAAAAAAAAAAAAGTTTTTGTTAATTTATACAAAGGGAATGAAGAGTTAAAGCTTAGGGAAAATGAAAAAAAATTCTCATCGTACCTTAAAACAGCGCCACCTAGGATCTGTAGAATCAATAGGCACAGGCTGAGGGACTTTTAGTAGGATACCTTGTAATCGCAAAATTCCTTGCAATACGCTATTGAAATACCTACTTATAGTCTCTCCCGACCTATAAAATCTACCGCCAACACTACGATTCTTAGTATGATGTGCTAGTATTTGTAAAGTCATACACACCTGCTCCTCTACAGACACCAAACCATCCGTTTTTACCCTCCCATCTTGACGAAGTAAGTCACATAATATGCCAAAAGTCCTTCTATCCATTCTCAATTCGTTGACACATTCAGTATCAGTATTCCCTATTATACCATTCAGATAACACAAACTAATCTCTCGTCTAATAAGTGAACGGTTAGTCAATGTGGGTCGTTCAACATGTCTCTGTTTGCCACGTAGCATCATCAACACAAGAATCGTGCAAATGCAAATTGTCTCTAAATAAGACATCTCTAACAATAAGATCAATAAAAGCTTCCTTCGATCCATATCTATCCAAACAAAAAAAAAACGAAAATAAAATTAAGGACATTATACAAAATGAACTAGATCAAAGTAACTAGCGAAGTCACAATCCGAGGCATCAAATATACGGGTGGTGTTGGAAAAAAAAAAGTTATCATTAACCCGAGGCAACAAATATACAGGTGGTGTTGAAAAAAAAAAAGTTATCATTAACCTGAGGCAACAAATATACAGGTGGTGTTGAAAAAAAAAAGTTATCATTAACCTGAGGCATCATATTCAAAATGTTCTACTCTTATACATCTATAATCATGTGTCTAAGAACACTAGTATGAGCATTGCTATCATTGCTAGGCATTGCATGTGAAGATGGAAATTAAAGGACACATGTAATGCAGTAGCCTTAGCCTTAGCCTTCAGTTTATGCTCCTCTTCTCTGCAACCAACAACCACAGAATATTGCAATTCAGCATCAACCCCACGGACATACACTCACACACATACTCAGCAACACACTCACACACATACTCACACTCACACTAACACACACACACGGACATACACACTCACACACGGACATACATTCACACACATACTCACATTCACACTCACACACACATACTAACACACGGACATACATTCACACACATACTCACATTCACACTCACACACACATACTAACATACACACTCACACACATACTCACAGTCACACTAACACACACACACGAACATACACACTGAGCACGGACATACACGGACACACTCACACACACACACACACACACACACACACACTGAGCACACTAACACACACACACACTGAGCACATACAGTCACTCAGTCACACACACACACACTCACACACACACACACACTGAGCACACACACTCAGCACACTAACACACACACACACAGAGCACATACATTCACACACACTGAGCACACACACTGAGCACATACACTCACATAGTCACACACACACACACACTCACACACACACACTGAGCATACACACTCAGCACACTAATACACACACACACACACTGAACACATACATTCACACACACTGAGCACATACACTCACACAGTCACACACACACACACACACTGAGCACACACACTCAGCACACTAACACACACACACACACACTGAGCACATACATTCACACACACTGAGCACGTACACTCACATAGTCACACACACACACACACACACTCACACACACACACACACACACACACTCAGCACACTAACACACACACACACACTGAGCACATACATTCACACACACTGAGCACACACACTCACACAGTCACACACACACACACTAACACACACACACACTCACACACACACACACTCACACACACACACTAAGCACATACATTCACACACACTGAGCACACACACATTCACACACACACACACTCATCACTTACACACACGGACATACACACTCACACACAGTCTCACATACACACTGAGCACACACACACACTGAGCACTCACACACACTGAGCACTCACACACACACACACTGCATACATACACACACACACACACTGCATACACACACACACACACACAGCATACATACATACATACACACACACACACACCCTGCACACACACACACACACACTGCATACATACACACACACCCTGCATACATACACACACACACACACACACACACACACACACACACACACACACACACTGCATACATACATACACACACACACACCCTGCATACACACACACACACCTTGCATACACACACACACACACACTGCATACATACACACACACCCTGCATACATACACTCACACACACCCTGCATACACACACACACACACACCCTGCATACATACACACACTGCATACACACACCCTGCATACACACACACACTGCATACATACATACACACACACACACACACACACTGCATACACACACACACACACACTCTTTATGAAAACCCCAAATTCCAAATTTCAAACCCCAAATTCCAAATTTGGAGCCCCAAATTCCAAATTTCAAACCCCAAATTCCAAATTTCTAATCTCAATTTCAAACCCCTAATTCCAAGCTTTATGAAAACCCCAAATTCCAAACCCCAGATTCCAAATTTCTACTGCATACATACATACACACACACGCACACTGCTTTATGAAAACCCCAAATTCCAAATTTCAAACCCCAAATTCCAAACCCCAAATTCCAAATTTCAAACCTCAAATTCCAAAACAACAAAATCAAACCCAAAATCGACGAAAAAAATCCCCACACACACTGCAGAATCAAATAAAGCTCAAACCCAAAACAACAAATTCAAACCCAAAATCGACGAAAAAAATCCACCCAAATCGACGAAAAAAATCGAACAATCGAAGCTTACCACCCAAATCGCGAGCAGATCTTTTACGCGAAGACGAGGGAGCGGACGACGAGAGGAGCAGATGAGGAGCAGGATGCAGATGAGGGCGACCAGGATGCAGCTGACTGTGAGCAGGACGCAAAGATGAGGATGAGGACGATGACCCAGGTTCTTTCTCGCAAGAGGAGGAGGACGCCGTGAGGGAGGAGGTCTTACGAATCCGGACGTTTTTGGGGTGGTTCGCTAAGAACTTCTAGCGAGGGGTTTAATCCATGCGAGTGAGGGCTAGTCCCATTAAACCTAATCCTTGCCCCTACCAAACATCAGACTATAATCCCACTTAGTGTAGTCCAGTCCAGTCCCTCCTAAGAAGGTCAAACAAACACGCCCTAATAGTCCAGACCCACTGCATATTAATAAGTAGAACTTTGATTTGTTTTCAAAACTGGATTTTTCTGGATCGATAACATCATTATTTGCATGAAGCATCTAGCTATGACTAACATCGCAACATGTATAGCAGGGAATACTGAATTACTAATCATCTCAGAGTATCATAAACTTGATTGTGTAGTTATGACTAACAAAAGAGAAGATTTAGATGTGGAGAACCAGGTAGAGGGGTTAGTACTTCTTTTACCTTAAGACTGCAATTTTTTTGTCCGTCATTTTTTCAAATATAAGTTTGTATCAAACACTGGGACTCATATCTGTACTGGCTTTGGCTGGTCAAAATACTTCATCGATCAAATGGCTGTAACTTGTGATTATGATCCAAGCACGCACAAGCTTCACTTATATGTTGCGTTGGGACAGTTTAAGTCATTTTTGTTTCAATATCACCTTACGCTTTCAAATGCCAAGCATTTAGTTTCCTTCCATGTCATCTGTGTGCCTGTTTTTTCTCATGAACTCTCATAAGACTCATATGCATGTCCTTGTACATCACACAGCCGTTATGTATGCTTCACACTACAGAATGCTCATAGTAGCTTACATACACTCATAAACTCTAATTCTCTCCAAAACAGCACCCTACTGGAAATCATGGATTGCATAGAGAAATTATTGAAAAAAACAAAGATGCTGATGTCCACAAAGCCTTTATTTTTTTTGGTGAACAAGGGGGGGAGTTTACGTTGAAGTCTTTATTTTATTTTTTTAAGTGAACAAGTCTTGACTTTTATTTTATAAACAGTTGACGACTTGACTTAGATAGTTATTACATTGCTAAGTGTGAAACCAACAAAACGAGCATGAATCATTATTTTTCTGATGTTAATTTAATGTTATTGTCCTTTGGGTAGATAATTGCTTGGCTATTTCGACAGGTAAGCAATTAAACCAATGAAACAGACTCGGATATTCTACTGCACTGACAAATGTGCAGCCAACAACCAAGCACCAACATTGTAGAGATATGTACACACACCAAGACATGTCTTTGTGTGAACAAAATTTGATTTCACACGCCATCTCATGTAACAGGATAAGGATCCATATATGCTCATTTATAGGGATAGCAACGATTCGATTTAGGAATGAAAATGTTATATTCATATTCATAACTACAAAAATTAACTATATATAATCACAAAATAATCATACCAACCGCATAACGGATTCTTCACCAGTTAACGGTTATATCCATCTTCGTCAATATAAAAAATATATTCATTTAGTTAACACGTTATAATTTAGTAAATATTAATTTTGTCATCAAATATTTAATGTATAAAATAATTTTAAATAACTAAGTTATAAAACACTTTTTAATAATCTAAAGATTCAAAATTTTCATTATTTTTTCATGTTTTGATTAATTTTATCATTGACGATTATTTGGTGGACAAGAGTTTACGTCGATGACTTTTCTTTTCTTTTCTTTGGAAACAGTTGACGACTTGCCTTAGGTAGTTATTAATATTATGCTATGATACAGTTGACGACTTTTCTTTTATTTTCATTCTTTTTTCATGTTTTGATTCATTCTGAACAAAAGAAGTTGTTGAGAAAATTGATTTTTTTTTTAAGAAAAACTAATGAAAAGTTCAAAAAAACTTCATTTTTAACGAAAAATCATTTTTAAATGTATAATTAATAGTGTCAGGTAAAGGTAAAAATATGATTTTTCGTTAAAAATGAACAGTACCGGAAGTGTTTCGTTAAAACTCTATTTTTTATGAATTAATGAACAAATGGATGGGTATTTATAGAGTTTGGCAAGTTTTAGTATTGAATGTGATTTGGATTAATTAATGTTGTTATATTGACAGTTGGATTTAAATTTAAGGTGGTGGATCGTTTTTATTATAGTTAAAAATGATTAAATTGAATTTAAGCCTTTGAATTTAAAAGGAATGTAGCTGGAGCGCCACACTGGATCACAACCAAGGTGGAGCTACAGCCTTTGATTCTCAACGGCGCGCCAATGTAAACTGTAGAACCCCTGCTTGTTGTGCACTCGCCCGCAGACAATTCCTCTGTCCTAGTTTGCTGACTCGCGGGCCCCGTGAGTGGGCTGGTCTGGCCTTTGTTGCTTGTCATAACGTGGGCTCCTGTCCACTTGCAACTTTATCCACCGGGTAGGAACCAATCCCAAAATCCTATTATTTCCAAACCAAAAATATACACATTTGGAAAGATTTTGAGTTTTTTTTTTTTTTTTTCTTCCTTTGTTTGCTTTTTTTTCCCCCACCCATATAGCTTGGAGATAGTCTTATTTTTTTCTGTTTCCCACCCATATAGCTTGGTGATAGCCTAACAAGACAAAAGAGCAACTTCTGTTCAGATTCCAAGGATCAGGATCCTCTCTTGAGCAAATGGAGAGGATCCTCCTGACCAAGCCCATCAGGCCGTTCAAATTTTATCCAACAGCTACAAAAAGAGGGACTCTCTACCAAACAATAATCCATAAAAGTCCATATTTGACACGCCCCGACCCGGATATTCCCCGAATACCAGGGTAAGCACGTGCTGGCCGACACCCGAAGGTGACGAAAGCCATTTATTGAGTGCAAATGCTGAGAACAAGGAATAAATAAGTCTTATAAATATAAAAGAATAATGAATAATCATTTAAGGAACGTGTTCAGAGCACATCTAATCTAGAACACTAAAAGAATTAATGTAAAATTTAATGAAACAAAGAATGGGTCCTACACCGAGAGGACTCGAAGATGCCGATGCGGAAGTGCCTTGACGTCGGGATTGTATGCCTCGATTCTATGCCCTGAAGGGGGCGCAAAACAAAGGTGAGTGGACCAATTTGATATATATATAGTAAAACAGTTATCAACATACTAACCCCCAGGTTTTATGAAAACATATATATATCATGATAAACATAGGTTTTCCGAAACCTAGCATGTCGTGCAATGTCTCAAATCATAACTCATAAAATGATCGCTAGTGAATGTCCAATATAACACTTCAGGCCCCATGCCGGCTCCCCGTCTCTGAGCAGACAGTCAGAGGAAATATCACTCCAGGCCCCTTGCCGGCTCCCCGTCTCTGTGCTAAATAGCCAGAGGTAACACCCTCCAGGCCCTATGCCAACACCAAACCGTCGCCCGGGACGGACCAGACACTATCCCTACGTCCCGTAGCGGAATGTGGACCACTAGGTAAATACAAAACCATTTAGCATAAGTATTGAAAAGCAACTTCATAGTATAAAGTCATCGATCGTCTATACTATGAAGAAGTGTTCGAAACATGTTCTAAATATTATATCGTCATCGATCGGATATCCTATAAAGAACATGGGTTATAGGAAAAATAGTAATAATTCAAACTAGCCTCAGTAAACATGTTATCTCAAAGCATTTCATAAAACATAATCATCAAATCATTCTTTTCATGTGTGCATTTCTAGTATTAAAACATGCATTTTTAGTGATTATGTTTTATGAAAAGCATGATTTTCATAAACTACTCCTTCACTGAAAACCAACTCCAACACTGAAAACCCCGGTACCGACGCGAGGTTTAATTTTTAATTTTTATCAGCGGTATCTTAATTAAACTACTCCTTCCTGCAACTTGCATTTTCACAATAACAATAATTAGTTCTTTGCGTGTTCTGGTTAGTGATTAATTATCATATGTTAACGACTTGGATTAATTATCATATGTTAACGACTTGGAGTTGGATTACGAGTTGGATTAATTATATATGTACTTGGTGCATATATAGTGGTTGCTAAGTGTGAATCCAAACAGGGGTAGGAGTGAGTATTTTCTGCTAATCAAAGGCTAGATGTCTTCATCAAATGCCAGTTTAATCTGCATTTCTGACATGAAGGTTGTTATTTAGTATTATTTAATTTGTAAGGTTTGCATAATTTGTTTGAAAAAACAACTCGTCATTATAATAAAGGAAATTAAGAACCTTGGTACCTGCAGCTATTAAGGACCTTGGTACCTGCAGCTAAGTCATTATAATAAAGGAACTTGAACAGCTCGTCTAAACGAAACACTAATTAGTCTAGACCCACTGCATATTAATAAGTATAACTTTGATTTGTTTTCGAAACGGGATTTTTCTGGATCGATAACATCATCATTTGCATGAAGCATCTAGCTATCTGCCACTTGAATACGCTCTCTCTCTCTACTTGATCTACTTTGTAAATTGAAAGCCTCCTAAACTTAGCCATTCAGGTGTCATTGCTGTAAGCTTCCAATTTGCTTAACTCTCTCTCTCTCTCTCTCTCTCTCTCATGTCTCACAATTTGTTTTTACTGTCAGGATAGCAGGGAATACTGAATTACTAATCATCACGGAGTATCATAAACTTGATTGAGTAGTTATGGCTAACAAAAGAGAAGATTTAGATGTGGAGAACCAGGCAGAGGGGTTAGTACTTCTTTTCTTTAACACTGCAATTTTTTTGTCTGTCATTTTTTCAAATGTAAGTTTGTATCAAGCACTGGGACTTATACCTGTACTGGCTTTGGCTGGTCAAAATACTTCATCGATCGTATGGCTGTAACTTGTGATTATGATCCATGCACAAGCTTCACTTATTCAATATCACCTTACGCTTTCAAATGCTGAGCGTTTAGCTTTCTGCATTTCATCTGTTTGCCTATTTTCTCTCATGAACTCTCATATGCACATCCTTCTACATCGTCACACAGCCCTTATGTAAGCTTCACACTAAAGAATGCTCGTGAACTCTAATATGCCTGCCTACCCTTTTATGTTTCTTCATGATTCTGATGGGTGCAATTTGTTCTTTTTGTGTCGTATCAAGACCTGTTGCAGGACGTTGGAAGGTATTGATTAAACTGGCATTATATGCCTTAAGAAAGCGAAAACGTGAACGGAGGAAATTGCCTCACATATGGAGTAATATGTTTGTTATGTCCGGTGTGTTAGCCGTCTCACTAGATCCTCTGTTCTTGTACATTTTAATCATTGACCAAGATAACAAGTGTCTTCAAATGGACAAAAAGCTGAGCACTACTATTTTCGTGTTGCGATCACTTACGGATATCATTTTCGCTGTGCCTTTTATATATAAAGTTCACAAAAGCGTTAAATGTCAAATGCACAAAAAGTTGGGGGCTAATGTGGCTGCAAATACCACGAGAACTGTGGCCTCAAGTACCCAGCAAATTGAAGGAAATTTGTATAGGAAATCAAAAGGAAGAGCGTTGACTAAAGTTGGCAAGAAAATAGCTCAGAAGATGTCATGGTTATATTTCTCCTTCATAAATGATTTTCTCGCTCTTCTTCCTGTCCCACAAGTAAGATAAATTAAACTCTAATTTTTTTGTGTGTGCAACTATTCTTAATCAGCTAGCTGTAATTAGTGGATTTCTAACCCTTTTTATTTCTTTTCTAAAGCTGCTAATAGTAGTTACATTTTACAACATGAGAGGCGCTGAATATGTAGAACATAGAAAGCTTCTGAATGTCTTCATTTTTGGTCAATATCTACCAAGGAGATATCGAGTTCACCAGTCGTCCAAGAGACTTCAAGAGACTGCTGGACCTTGGGTTAAAGGTCTATTCAACTTTTTGCTCTACGTTCTTGCCAGTCATGTAAGTTTCGTTTTGATTATCATTTCATTATAACATTATATAGGAAATACTAATAAAAAGGGTTTCAAATTTTTGAATTTAACCAAAAGCTTCCTTATAACTTCATTTAATGAAAATGACTTGAACTTTAATGAAAATGACAAAAGTTTAATCTAATATTAAAATAAAGTTGTTATTAGTTAAAAGACAAATAAACCAATCAAAGCCTTCTTTGAACATATTAGTTAGAGAAATACTAAGGAGGCTCTTTCAAAGTGAAACTCTTCATGGACTTTCTGTTACCTCATAGTTTAACATTAATCTATATAAAGTATAAAAGAGTCTATAAAAAGTTCTACTTTTGAGAGAGAGCTTAGCATTTATCTATTAGTTAAAAGACATCATTGAGAAAGATTGAGATTAGGACATTGGGTTGGCCACCTTTAATTTAAGAAAGCTTTAGCAAAACATTTCTGGTACCATTCATTTTTAACGAAAAACTATATTTTTACCTTTTTGGATACTATTTACTACACTTTTATTTGTCATTTTTCATTAAAACTGTCATTTTTATTAAAATTAAAGTTTTTTTTTAAACTTTTCGTTAATTTTCTTTTAATTCAATAAGATTAGCATCTCGTCCATTTTCCTTCTTTTCAAAATGTGAAGCCCATTCGCTCCGGTCTCAATTTTTGTTTTTTAACTGATGCCCACATCCGCATTAAAATGAGGATTCTTTTCAGGATCCATAGCCAATTCAGATTTAAGAATCTGGAACGCTTCTTTCTTCCGTTTGTGAAAAGATATACAATTTTGTAAATTATTTATATAGAATAGTGTCACTGTCTAGTAATGATAACCATTAGTTTTAAAAATAGTAACAGTGTTTTCAAAAATAGTGTCACTGCTTAGGTTATGGGGTTTAGAATTTAAGAACTTGGTATTCTACTTGAATTCACTTTTTAGACTCAAAAACACTTTTTAAGTTTTACAACTTGAATACTTGTTTGGTATGACTGTTTTAAAAAACTGAACTCAAAACTAACTTGAAGATTAGCCTACTTCTAAAAAACACAAAATATGAGTTTTTAAAGTTTTTAAACTTCAAACCTAACTCTCTCATCCCCTCACTCCAGATTTTTTTCTCTCTATCCTTACTCTTAGTATTTCATCTCCTCCAAATCTCTCCTAATTTCTCTCTCCTATCTCTCTCCTCCCTCATACGAATATCTCCATCATCTCTTCTTTCTCTCCCTTTTTTTTCACTCCCCCCCCCTCCTCCTCCTTAGAATCTCTCCCCTATTTCTCTCCTTTGTTTGCTACCTAACTCTCATCTCTCTCTTTAAATATATTTGTTTGTCCAATTGAACAATGTAGTAATTCCCGAATCAACATAGAGTTGTTGTAAGATATTTTTTTTCTTTTCTTGTAATTATTAAAATTTGAAAACAATTTTAAATCTCATACTAAACAAGTTTTTGAATCTTAAATAAAATTGTTTTTAAAATATGTTCTTAAGAAATATTTTGAGAAATTATAATATTTTTTTAATACAATACCAAATAGGCCCTAAGATTTCTAAAATTATTGTCACTACTTTTAAAAATAGTGTCACTGTCTAGCAGGGCTGTCTTTGAGATTTTGAAAGCCCTGTGCAAAATTTATAAAGGATGTCTTCAAGATATTTCTCCAAATTTTTTTTTATCAATATGCTAGAAAGCAATAACTAAAAGTGAAACAAACTTTAAAACTCATGCTAATTATCAGTTTTCAAATATCATTACATAATAAGTAAAGAAAGCTACAAAAATAACCATCACTCAATAAGAGCAACTCCACCCATGGAGCCCTCCCCCTTGGCAATCCACTATTTAATCTACCCTATTGAACAGTAACTGCCTTAAATGAATAGTAACTGCCATTAATGAACAGTAAATTGCCATTTGCATCTCCACCCTTGGAGCCTTCCCCCTGGCAATAGGCAATAAAATATTAGTTTTTTTTGTTTGTTTAAAAATATTATAATATTAACCCAATTTAAAAAAAATAAAAACAGAAAAACCCGAACCCGATCCCATTTCTTCCCCCTCTCCTCTCTGCAACTCCCATTTAGAAAATCCCTTCCCACTATCCCTCACCCACCCCCGTGAACCCCCCTGCAAAACCCAGAACCCAGCGCTACCTCCCTCCTCCCCCTCCCCCTCCCCCCCCCCCGCACCGCGACGACCCACTTCCGCACACCCTGGCGCCTGAAATCCAGTCTGACACAAAAAAAATAAAATATTGCTAGGCCATCGGGCCACAGGCCCGTCGATTCCCCACCCCCCTTCGCTCGGGCTCCCACCCTCACTCGGGCTCTCCAAGGCTGGAGCACAGTCCACCGGGCCTCGGGCCCTTTCCTCTCCCCTGTCCCCCGAGCAATCCACATGGGTGGAGTTGCTCTAAACAATCAGTTCAATCTTAATAAATCAAATAAAACAAAACCTTCAAAAAGTACATTGAAGTTTCACTTAAAGAAAGCTGCAAAAATAACCATAACTAAATAAACAATTAGTTCAAGACACATAAACGGCACAAAAACAACGGGTTTCGGGTCATAATGATAATTAATCGGGTCGTTATTGGTCCCAAGATAAGAACCCGGTAATAACGGATCCTTAACAGATTTACACGAAGGAGACGCACATGTAATCCGTATGTTAACAAAAAAAGTTATTTTTGATGATTTTAACTTTTTAAACTACTAAAAAAACTTACTATAAAATACAATTGTCATAGTGTATATATATGTATTGTATATTAAATATGTATTAGTGTATTCTTATTCTATATAAATTGAAAAAATTAAGTTTTGTTTTTTTATTTTTATATTATACTATAGACAAAGAGTGAGATTAAAAAAAATTATAAAATACATTAAAAAAAAAATCAAGTAGTCTAAAAATAGCAAACACATTAAACAATTTATAATAATTAATTTACAAGTGCAAAAAATGTGATAAATTATGCAAATGATCATGATCGCATCCTCTACCTTTAAATATGAGTACATCGTCGTTTGAATTTTTAAAACCATACAAAACCCTTATTAATAGTATTTTTGAGGGAGTCCAAAATAAATATAATTCTTAATCATCAACGTACAAGTCTGAAAATGTGAAAACATATATAAACGTGCAAGGTTCCTCAACCTTAAAGCACAACTTGCTTCGTTTTGCATATTTTTGAATATTTGATATTTTGTAGTAATGTACTAATGTTTTTTCATTATACTCTTATTTTGGAGTATATAATATTTTAAAGACAAATGTTTTTTTTTTCTTCATGATTTGAAGTAATATTTATATGACATACTAATTTAGTATTATGTTTTCATTTTTTGGGTCGAAGTATGTTTTTCATTTTTTATTATTTATTGATTTAACATATATTTTCTTTAACGGGTCGGGACATATTACCTTATAATATTAATGGGTTGATTTTGGGTCAGGTTATATTACCCTTTTACTTTAACATATGTTATACAACATGACCCGTTAAGATATCGGGATGTCACGAAAACGACATAAATGTCAGGTCTACTTTTAAGGCAAGGCGTCATGTGCGACCACACAGTTTGCTTCCCTCAAACCCATCATTGCTGTCTAGAAATGGTGATTGTTTTAAAAAATAGTGACACCATTTCTAGAAAGGACAATACTTGGGTCCTCACCGGAGAGGACCCAATGTACTGATTTTTTGATTTAACCCAATCAAATCAAGCCATTTGTCATTAAAGGGACCCACCGATATCTGAAATAGAATAAAAAATATCTGAACAAGACAAGTGTCACTTTTTCATTGGAGGTCAGTGTATATTGGGTCCTCCCCGGTGAGGACCCAAGTATTGTCCTTCTAGAAATAGTGACCATTAATTGTGACCATTATTTCTGGAAATTTATTATTTTAAAAAATATATTTTTTTATTAATAAAACTTTATTAAGTGTTTTTATTAAAAATATGTCCGTAATAATTTTGGCATGTGATAAATAATTTATATTATTATGTCTTTAAAAAATGACTAATTTTTAAACTTCATTTGTAACCCAAAAAAGAAAAAAAAAAAAAAAAAAACCTAAAACAGAGGAGAGGAGAAAGAAGAGATGATGATGGTAATTGGTGAAAGAGGAGTGAGATGATGATGGTGATGGGCGAAAGAGGAAAGAGGTGATGGTGATAGGGGAAAGATGAGATAGAGAAATGATGGTGATGGGTGAAGAAAGAAGGGGAACGGTGAAGGAGGGTGAGAGAGAGAGAAAGGAGGGGACGCACGAGACCCATGCGTCTGCATTTTTAGATATTTTTCGTTTCTTTAAAGTGTCTTATTAAAAAACTTTATTAAATTATTTTTTGTTAAGAAAAAATTTGAAAAAACCTTTTTTCATTAAAGCTCTCAAATTTTGTCTTTTCATTAAAGTTCAAGCCATTATTAGGTTGACAAAGTTATTAGGTTGTTTTTTGTTAAGAAAAAGTGTAGATAAGTCTTTTTTATTAAGAGAACTTTAACGAAAAATTTCTAGTATTTTTCATTTTAACAAAAAATTACATTTATACTCTAAAATGTCAATCATGATACTATTCACTTTACCTTTTATTTTGTCTTTATCGTTAAAACTTAAAATTTTCAAGTCATTTTCATTAGTTTTCCTTTTTATTTTTTATTTTTTTTTTCCCAAAGATAAACTTCAATTAAAACCGAAGAGAAATGTTTACATCCTTAGCTAGAATGTTAAACAAAAAATCAGGGCCAATACAATCCCAAACAAAATCACGCCCCTCCTTGAGGACATACTTGGCCATTGAGTGGGCAGCGTAATTACACTCCCTAGACACGAAGTCAAACGAGACAGACGTAAAACCCCGAGCAAGAATCTCAATGTCACCAAGAATACACTCCAGACTAAAATCAGTAGGGACTTCTTTCCTAAGCATTTGAACAATCGCCTTAGCATCCGTCTCGAAGATGATCTTGTCGAAGCCGTGAGCCAAGCAAGCCACCAGAGCATCCCGGATGGCGCAAGCCTCAGCCGCAGCAGCGGAGTGACAGAGGCCGGACCCCGATCCACCAGCCGCTTGAAGAATGCCGGCAAAGTCCCAGCACACCCAACCCACACCCCATGCGGAGGGATAGTTTGCACCAGGCCGCGTCTGTGTTCACCTTCAGGAACCCGAACCTGGGTTTAGCCCATCTTTCCATCGCCCTTGCCTCCACCTGCATAGAGACCGATCGGTGCTAGGAGCCCTCCGCCTGCTCCGTGGCCAGGGCCTCGCGGATTTGCCAAACGTTGTCCTTCCACATGTCGACAATATCCACGGGACTTCTACAGCTCCCCTTAAACACACAATCATTCATATTTTTCCACAGACACCACAGCCCAATAGCGAATTCTTGCAGTAGCTCATCGCCTTTAACCCTGCCCTTAATACGCTTGCATATCTTCTCCCAAGAAGCAAGGAAATCACCCTCTACCAGATCCAGAGAATGCAATTGTAAGGGGGAGCAGAACCAAAACATAAGACTAATTTCGCATCCAAAAAAAAGGTGAAGCTGCGTCTCATCCATGACACCACAAACTCCACAAGTGTTTTCCACTCTCATACCCCTCTTCTTAAGATTGTGTCGTACAGCAAGCGAATTGTTGCAGCAGCGCCAGATAAAGAGTTTAATCTTATTTGGAACCGTGAGTTTCCAGATGGTATTCCAGACCTGGTTTGGTTTCCGGTTCTCACTAGAGGTCCCCCGACCTCTTCTTCCCAAGGCACCGTTTTCCATGAGCTTCACAGCCTTTCCATAGCCGGTTCTAACAGAATATTCACCATTAACAGAATGATGCCAAACTAATCGGTCTCTACATCCAGTCCTGCTAACAGGGATGCTAAGGATGGGAGCAACATCATCCAAGTTGAATCCGACATGACCATTTCAGCCTTCCACGTTCGAGTGCTTGGCTCAATCAAATCACTAACCATGGTAGCCTGGAGACTGGCAAGGGGAGTGACCTTGAAGGTAGAAGGCTTGGGGAACCAAGGGTCCTTTCGGATATTAATACTGTAGCCATCCCCCACTCTCCATCTAAGCCCGCACCTCAACACCTGACAGGCTTCATAAATCCCTTTCCAACCCCAGGACGTGTTCCTACCCCGAGTAGCCTCCATTAAGTGACTTCCAGGGAAGTATTTTTCCTTTAAGACCGAGGACAGGAGGGACTCCGAGTTTTGGATAATTCGCCATCCCAACTTAGCGAGGAGAGCAAGATTGAAGCATTGAAGTTCTCTGAAACCCATCCCCCCATTCCGTTTTTGTTTCATGAGTCTATCCCATGAGATCCAATGGACCCCGTTCCTCTTATCACTACCTCTCCACCAAAAATTACGGATCGCTTTCTCAAGATCTTTACAAACCTTTATTGGGAGCTTGAAACAGCTCATAGCATAGTTCGGAAGAGCCATAGCCACTGTTTTTACTAGGACTTCCTTCCCTGCCTGAGAGAGGAACTGCTCGGCCCAACCAGACAACCTACCTTCAAGCTTATCACGAACATGTTCAAAAATGGCTTTTTTTGACAGACCAAAGTCAGCTTGCAGCCCAAGGTACTTCCCAAAACCGTCATTACTAGGAATACCCAGAATGGAGCCGATTTCCTCCCGAACCCGGCAAGAGGTCTTGGAGCCAAAGTATATGGAGCTTTTGGATAAGTTAACCACCTGTCCCGAACCACGAGCATACTCCCTTAGAATCTTCCGGATACCCCGAGCCTCCAGAACAGTGGCTTTCCCAAAAAACACCGAGTCGTCCGCGAAGAACAAATGGGTGAGAGGACACTCGGACGGCGATAGCTTATAGCCACTAAGCAGTCCGTTACCCAAGCCTCTATTAATAAGCATGGATAGCCCTTCGGTACATAACAGGAAGAGGAAAGGAGATAGTGGATCACCTTGCCTCAAACCTCTTTTGGGCTCGAAAAACCCATTCGGGGACCCATTGATGAGGACGCTGAAAGAAACAGAGGAGATGCAGGCCTGAATCCAGTTGCAAAACCTCGGGGCAAACCCCAGCTTATTCATCATAAGTAGGAGAAAATCCCACTCAACACGGTCATATGCCTTCGCCATGTCCAACTTTATGGCCATCCCCGCATGGTCCTTTTTCTTTTGTTGGCGCAGAGAGTGAAGGATCTCGTGCACCACCAAAATATTATCTTGGATCTGCTTTCCAGCCACGAAGGCGGATTGGGTATCACTGATCACCTTAGGCAGTACCAACTTCAGTCTATTTGCTAAAACTTTAGCAATCACTTTATATATAACATTACACAAAGCTATGGGTCGGTATTGCATCATATTCTTTGGGCACTTAACCTTGGGAATAAGCACCAAATTGGTGTGATTCAAATTCTGAAGCAGCATCCCCGAGTGCCAGAAAGCCTTGATAATACTTACAACATCCTTCCCCATAGTGTTCCAGTGGTCCTGGTAAAAACATCCAGAGAACCCATCCGGCCCCGGAGCTCTGGTGGCAGGGATTTGAAAGGCTGCCTCCTTAATCTCCGTCTCAGAGACCGGCGCCACAAGCATCTGATTATCAACCGAAGAAACACGGGAGTCAATAGGAATACTCTGAACCTCCCCAAAATCAGGATTGCAGGAGGTAAAAAGCTCAGAGAAGTAAGAAGTAGCAATATTACGAATCCCTTCTTCATCCTCAATCCACACGCCATCCCTGTCTTCAAGCCCCTTAATGAGATTTGCTCTTCGCCTTTTTAGAGTTTGGGCGTGGAAGAACTTGGAGTTCTTGTCTCCCTCTTTCAACCATTGGATTCTAGATTTTTGTTTCCAGAACAGCTCCTCATTCCTTATGGCACCAACTAACTCTCTCTCCTTTTGTTTTATTTCTGCCGAAGCAAAACCACAAGAGGAGTAAGCCCTTCTAATTTCCTCTTTTAAGGAGAAGATGACTTTTTTTGCGTTCCTGCCTTTCCCTCGATACCAGTCCCGAAGTCGATAACGGAGACCCCTCAACTTCGCGCAAAACTGGAAGGCGTGGGAGCCCTGACTTTTATCTAACCATTCACCTTTGACTAGGTTCCTACACTCTTCCAGCTTACTCTATCGGGAATCATAAGAGAACCTCCTTCCACGTTTAACTTTCTCAACTTCAGTGGACAGGATGAGCATCGCATGGTCCGACCCTTCAAGCACCACATGCCTGATGACAGTTTCAGGGAAGATGTTGATCCATCCCATAGTGGCTAAGCCACGATCCAGACGTTGCACAATAGGGGAATTCACTTGGTTGTTCCGCCAGGTGAACGGGTATCCCTCGTAGCCCAGATCCATAAGCTCATTATGAGCCACAAAATTCCTGAAGTCTCTCAAACTGGTAGCAGTACGGAAGTTACCCCCAAGTTTCTCTTCACTACTTAGAATGTCATTGAAATCCCCAATGCATAGACAATTAGCCTTGTCAGACCCGATTCTTGAACTCAGCCTCTCCCATTGCGCCATTCTCTTGTTCGCATCCGTGCTAGCATAGATGGCGAACAACCTCCAGTAACATGATCTGGACTCCTCCCACAGTTTCACCTCGATCACAAAATCCTCGGACTTAACAACCGAAACCAAACCAGCGTCGTTCCATAGGACACAAAGACCTCCTCCAATGCCTTTAGGTTCCACGGCATGCATATAGTTTAAACCCAACCTTTTTTTAAGATACCCATAGCGACCACTTTTGTTTTTTGTTTCTAAAAGTATCACTATGTCGGGGGTGTGAAGCCGGTTTTGCTCCATTAGGTTGTCAACTGTCAGGCCACCCCCGATTCCCTGACAGTTCCATGCAAGTAATCTCATTGAGGATTGGGAGACCCATTACGGCTGGTCTCCTCCGCCATACACACCAAACTCTTCTTCGGTCTTGTAATTTGGGGTTCCTCACTTGCAGTGGGATCAGAATATTCCAATTGCTGAAAGGCTCTCTTCTTGCCCTTTGTCCCAGTCAACCCTTTCTCAGGGGTAGCGCGCTGCTCACACAGGTCGACCCCCGGTAACCTGCCAGCATCAGTAAAGCTGACATCCCTGTCCTGATTCTCAGCCCTCTTCCTCTCACTATCCATGTCTATACCATCCCTCGCCATCGAGATTTGCAAGGAATTCTGACCAAGCGCCATTTCACCTCCATCGTTTAGATTGACCACCCGGGCCAGACCTTCAGCCTCCTGCAACTCGAGAAGGCAAACGTTTTCTGTACCGTCCGCCACCACTCTTCCCGGCCCAATTAAACCTGCATCATAAGCTAGTTCTCTGGTTAGCCTGCCCTCCTCATCCGCCAGCCGTTGATTCCGGATGATTTCTGCCAAGTTCGAGTCTATGGATCCCGCTTTGTTTGAAGACCAACGAGCCTTAATAGGCGAGGTTGCAGTGTCAACAAAATCCTCCCCCCTTTGCCCGACAGGTCCCTATCACTCAAAGCTGTCATGTTCAGGCTCTTAGTGTGATCTCCGGTGCCAGATGCTGTAGAGGAACGGCCAGACTTCTTGCCTTCCCAGTGCTCATATTTACTACCCTCTTTACTCCACCTCATATCTCTTCGTCCCCCACTGGATCCCATGGATGTTCTGCTCCGTGGACCTGATCCCAGAGGCTTGCCCCGTAAGTCCGTAATCGCATCCAAATCCTTGAATGCGTACTCCACTTCACCATCGCCTGACCAGGAACCCTCTTTCTTTTCTGCAAACAATCGTTCTTTGCATACCCGGGTGGGGTGACCAAGGTGCCCACATATAAGGCAGTACGCTGGGAGAGATTCGTACTTGAATCCAATCCATAACTTACCCTCGTCCGGAAACTGCACAAAAGTACCTCTCATGAGAGGTTCACGAACATTAAGGCGAACTTTGACTCGTAGAAATCTGCCAATGCAATTGCTACTTCCCGATTTATCCACCTTACAGACTTTGCCAATGAGGCCACCTATTGTTTCCGCAACTGCCTGGGTCATGCTGAGTACGGGAACGTTGTGTAATTGAACCCAGAAAAACCCCTCAGATAGCGAGGTCCATCTGTTCACGTCTGTTTCCGTTCGGTCAGCCACCATCACTAGGTCGTTCTTGAAAGACCAAGGGTGGTCAGCATCTATCACCCTTTGTAAGTCCTGTTGACCCACGAATCTGGCCAAAAATCTACGATTTCCGATTTCCGATTTCTCGGATTAATACCCCTTCCCGCCCTCGCCAGAGGGACGTGAAACATTCAACAAAGATTTCTCCATTCACCTCCTTAGAGGTTAGAACCTCCGCAATCATGGAGAACTGAAACCCTAACAGAGCTCCCTCCACATCCTTCATCTCAATACTTAAGCAACCTCTTTCCTTTTCTGATAATCTCAGATTAGAGCCAAAGCGAGATCTCAGATCCTCTAATTCCACCTTCTCCGAACCCCCTTCCATGGCCAGAGCGGCCATTCCTTCCTAGATCTAACTACCCCTACCCTGACTTCCTGCTCACCAAGCTCACCCGACTAGGAAGACCGAGACCCAGATCTGCTATGCAGGGCCAGAATGAACCCGACCGGACCCAAACCTCCCCCTCACCCGAGCTACCCTCAGAACGATCGACCCCACCCCATACAGTCAATCAGGTATAGGAGGCTTACCTCGTCAAGGAGACGTCGGATCCACACTCAAACGCCAATAATATTCACCGAGCCACCAGATCTGCACTCCGAGAGGGTTCGGACCACCGTCCTTTAGAATCGCTTTTACAGCTTACCCTCCTTTCGAGGAACTCTTTACAACTTGTTCTGTTGTTTTCCTTTTTATTAAAGCTTCATCTTATGTATTCACTAATGTCAGATGAAGCTTTCTTTTAGAAATGTTTAACTAAAGTTCGACTTTGTATGCGCGTTTTGGATTATATGTACGCTTAAACTTACTTTCGTCTTCAATTATTACAAGATTTGTTTGTTCGATTAGGTTCACATAGAAGCTCATAGCATTGCCCTACACAATTTTTCCTTAAACATTACATATTCCTTAGTTGATAAATCATTTGCTTATGAATTTGTTGCTTTTGTAGATACTTGGAGCTTTTTGGTATTTCTTTTCTATTCAACAAGAGATATTATGCTGGCACAATGCCTGTGCAAAATATAGTCCAGAACCTATTGGATGTATGAATACTTTCTATTGTGGGCATCAAACTACTACGAGAAATATAACATTTCTAAACGAGCATTGCTCGTTAGATACTTCAGATGGTATCTTACCCCCATTTAATTTTGGAATATTTCTTGATTCCCTTAAGAATCATAACTTAGACCATGTAAAGTTCGAAAAGAAGTTCTTTTACTGTTTTTGGTGGGGCTTGCGAAATCTAAGGTATGATGCATCCATTGACAATCAACAATTTAAAAAAAAAATATGTATCAAATATAATTTTTGGGTTATCTAATTGGGCAACATTGTCTATTATTTTGCAGTAATTTTGGGACGAATCTGACAACAAGTACGTACGTGTGGGAAAACTTGTTTGCAATTCTCATTTCTGTCGTTGGCTTGCTATTGTTTTTATATCTCATTGGAAACGTGCAGGTTGTTATATTGAATGTCGCTATATTTAACTTTCACCAATTTCCCATGCTTAGGAGTTGGGGCCGCGGAGATCATTCTTCAAGTACATTAACTAATTGTTTGATTTGTGGCGTGACAGACTTTTATGCAGATGGAAGCTACAAAAACAGAGGAGAGGAGACAAAAAGCAGAGGAAGAAGAGGAGACGAAACAGAAGATTTCGATGAAGATGCTAGATGTAGGCAGGTGGATATCCAACCATAAGTTCCCTGGTGATGTCAAGAAAGAGATCATGGATAACATAGCGGATATATTGAAAAAAGACAAAGATGCTGATGTCCACAAGCCATTCCTTATTCTTCCCTGGCAAACCAAAGGATCTGTTAAACGCCATCTTTTCAGGGATACACTAAAAAAAGTATGTTCTTCAAAACTCGATCCCTCTCCATCTATTAATTGCATCCATTTTCACTGCAATGTTGTTCTGACGATATATGTATGTCCATGCGCGCGCATGTGTATAGGTAAATAGGCTTAAGCACATGGATGAAAATGCGTTGATGTTGATTTGCGACTATCTAATGCCAGTGACGTACGGTGAGAACAGCTTCGTTTTTCGAATGGGAGATCCACTTGATTGCATGATGTTTATTATCCAAGGAACAATGTGGACCTACGGATCGAGTGATAATCAAGTTGAGAGAGGAGTCTCATCAATGGCCATCCAGCGCCTCGGGAAAGGTTCCTTTTATGGGGAGGAGCTTCTTGATTGGGCATCAGACTGTTTCATCGAAGTTCCAGTCTCCAGCAAACATGTAAAAAGTCAGACAAAAGTGGAAGCATTTGTGCTCATGGCCAAGGACTTGGAAACTGTAGTCTCCAGATGCTCACTACAGTGGGGGAACCGCAAGAACAAATCTCAAGAGGTAAAGGAAATGGAAGCCGCTTCTACCATTGCAAAAGTATTCCGTCGTCATAGAAAGCAATCTAAACCTTATAAATGGAGTGCTTGATGTTAGATATGTTTTGAGATCAATACGAAGAAGACCTTAGCACCAGTGGTTTATTGTTGTGGTTTACAAACTTAGGCTTCTTCTATTTCACACGATGAAATAGTCGTTAAAGCCGAACCCCATTTTATGCGAGAATTCAAAGAATTTCAGATGTTTTGAATCTTTCATTGGCCGAATTTACAATGGACAGCGATGCGATATTGAGGTTTATTTAATCTTTTTACTTAACAATATTGTAGTTCACCATTTCTATGCCGACAGTGATGTGAAATTGGGCAATTTTTGAACAGTGGGTTTACGCTTTTGTATATTTTGGCCCATTTAAAGGGACGACGACGGGCCCAAGCGAGAAAATAAAAAAGAAAAACACACGCAGAGCTGAATGAGATGAAGCGAGAAGACGAAAGCAAACAGTGTTGTCGTCGTCCAGCCCAACCAGCAGCTGAAAAGTCAACAAAAATGGCGGTTGATCTCGGAAACATACGATGCTCGTCCTTGTTCGATCATGCAGCGGAGCTACTATGTCTGCCGCCGTGTGTGCCGCTCATCGAGGGACCGAGAAAACCAACTCCAACACTGAAAGCCCTTGCACCGACGCGAGGTCTAACTTCTAATTTTTATCAGCGGTATCTTAATTAAACTACTCCTTCCTGCAACTTGCATTTTCACAATAACAATAATTAGTTCTTTGCGTGTTCTGATTAGTGATTAATCACCATATGTTAAACGACTTGGATTTGGATTAATTATCATATGCTCAACACTTGGATTATCATATGCTCCTATATGTTCTTGATGCGCATGTAGTGGTTGCCAAGTGTGAATCCAAACAGGTGTAGGAGTCAGTATTCTCTGCTAATCAAAGGCTAGATGTCTTCGTCAAATGCCAGTTTAATCTGCATTTCTGACATGACGGTTGTTATTTAGTATTATTTAATTTGTAAGGTTTGTACAATTTGTTTGTTAAAGCAACAAATACATTACAAAAAGACTAGGGATTAAAGAAAATTAAGAACCTTGGTCAATACTACCGGCAGCCAAGTCATTATAATAAAGGAACTTAAACAGCTCGTCTAAACGAAACACTAATTAGTCCAGACCCACTGCATATTAATAAGTAGAACTTTGATTTGTTTTTGAAACGGGATTTTTCTGGATCGATAACATCATTATTTGCATGAAGCATCTAGCTATGACTAACATCGCAATATGTATAGCAGGGAATACTGAATTACTGATCATCGCAGAGTATCATAAACTTGATTGTGTAGTTATGAACAAAAGAGAAGATTTAGATGCGGAGAACCAGGCGGAGGGTTTAGTACTTCTTTTACCTTAAGATTGCAATTTCTTTTGTCCGTCATTTTTTCAAATATAAGTTTGCATCAAACACTGGGACTCATATCTGTACTGGCTTTGGCTGGTCAAAATACTTCATCGATCAAATGGCTGTAACTTGTGATTATGATCCATGCACGCACAAGCTTCACTTATATGTTGCGTTGGGACAGTTTAAGTCATTTTTGTTTCAATATCACCTTACGCTTTCAAATGCCAAGCATTTAGTTTCCTTCCATTTCATCTGTGTGCCTGTTTTTCCTCATGAACTCTCACATGCATGTCCTTGTACATCACACAGCCGTTATGTATGCTTCACACTACAGAATGCTCATAGTAGCTTACATACACTCATAAACTCTAATTCTCTCCAAAACAGCACCCTACTGGAAATCATGGATAGCATAGAGAAATTATTGAAAAAAACAAAGATGCTGATGTCCACAAAGCCTTTATTTTTTTTGGTGAACAAGGGGGGGAGTTTACGTTGAAGTCTTTAATTTTTTTGTTTTACTCAGATAGTTATTACATTGAGCTGGCGGTAGCTAGGTGTGAAACCAACAAAACGAGCATGAATCATTATTTTTCTGATGTTAATTTGATGTTATTGTCCTTTGCGTAGATAATTGCTTGGCTGTTTCGACAGGTAAGCAATTAAACCAATGAAACAGAGACTCATATAATTTACTGCACTGACAAATGTGCAGCCAACAACCAAGACATGTCTTTGTGTGAACAAAATTTGATTTCGCACGCTATTACTACCAAATGAATTTCGTCGTATAAGAGACCTACGTCACCTCATGTTGAAAGACCTACATCGTATAAAAGGACAAACTTGAATTCAGTTGTCTTAAAGAAAATGACAACGCAGCCAGCAGCTTCAGTCCCTCCCAAATTGGCGGCAATTTATCTTAATATGTCACCATAGCTGAGTTATTATGAGTTAATTATGTGTTTCAAACTTTTAAGTAGCTATTTGTAAACAATTTTAAATATATCGTTAGGATAACATTATCATTGCATAGAAGTTCTCGTCTAAGAAAGTATTGAGCATTTCCTAGTCTGAACAGAACCCGCATCCAAGTGGATCCCAAGTGCCATCTCACGTAACAGGATAAAGGATAATCTCAATTGAAAGAATTGGGAGCCTTTCGTGGATATGGATTAATGAACAGGTTGATGGGTATTTATAGAGTTTTGGTGAGTTTTAGTATTGAATGTGATTTGGATTAATTAATGATGTTATTTTGACCGTTGGATTTAAATTTAAGGTGGTGGATCGTTTTTATTATAGTTAAAATGATTAAATTGAATTTAAGCCTTTGAATTTAAAAGGGATGTAGCTGGAGCGCCACACTGGATCACAACCAAGGTGGAGCTACAGCCTTTGATTCTCAACGGCGCACCAATGTAAACTGTAGAACCCCTGCTTGTTGTGCACTCGCCCGCAGACAATTCCTCTGTCCTAGTTTGCTGACTCGCGGGCCCCGTGCGTGGGCTGGTCTGGCCTTTGTTGCTGGTCATAACGTGGGCTCCTGTCCACTTACAACCTTATCCACCGGGTAGGAACCAGTCCCAAAATCCTATTATTTCCAACCCAAAAATATACACATTTGGAAAGATTTTTTTTTTTTTTTTTTTCCCCACCCATATAGCTTGGAGATAGCCTTATTTTTTCAGGAAAGCTAACGAAAAGTTCAAAAAAACTTCTCTTTTAACGAAAAGCTCTTTTTAAAGGTATAGTGAATAGTACCATGTAAAAGGTAAAAATGTAGTTTATGTCATGCTTTGATGAGTTGGGCCTCTCATTATTCCTTTAGTTAAGGATTTGGGTTTCTTTTGTAAAATAAAAAATTACTCTTATCATATTTTTCAATTTTTATATTACACTTGTACAATTTTTCTAATAGAGATGAGATTCATATATGTCGTTGAGTTCTATCTCCTAAACTATTAGACCACGTCTATATTACATAATGACTTACGTCATATAAAAGACCTACGTCATGTCATATTGAAAGACTTACGTCATATAAGAAGACATACTTGAATTCAGTTGTCTTATTAAAGAGAATGGCAACGCAGCTGGCAGCTTTAGTTTCTGCCGCTCAACTCAAATGCCAGCTCTCTGCATGCTATTCTCTCTCCACCTTGTAAACTGAAAACCGTCGTCGCTAGTTATCAGGTAATCTTTCTTACTCATCATAAAGGTCATTGGGTACGTATATATTTGAGGTATTGTGATACAAACGTCATGGGAGTAACTTCAGATGTGGAGAACCCGGCAGTAGAGAAAATAAACAGGTTCGTACTCTCTCTCTCTCTCTCTCTCTCTCGTTCTAAGTATTGTTTTGGATTCTTAACTTAGCCTGCTCTTATTCGTCTCTCTCAAAGTATAGTAGCGCACCACGTTGCACTTTATCTGGCATAATGATAAAAAATCTGCGATAAGGCGTTGAGGATTCGCGGAGAGTCCTACAGGGCTTCGAAGTACCAGATCTCTCTCTGAATACTTCTTTACATATTAATATTGCGCTTTTTTTTTTCTTTCAAAAAAAGAATATATGAAAGCCCCTTACTAAGAGGGATCCTCCTTCATAATCGATAATATTATCAATAGTGTTTAAAATATCAGTATTAGTATAAATATCGATATATAAATTTGTGAAAATATCGATGAATATATTGATAATAATACCGATATAGGTTGCTTTCGATGAAAATGATACAAATTTAAAATGAAATTTTAAGAAATGTCAAACACAGGTTGAGATGAAATATAAGAGTTTATCCGATATATAATCGATATGTTGGAAATATCAATTAAATCTATCGATTTTAGCCAAAATTTAAGAGTTTTTCTGATATGAGGTAATGTTTTTTTACTTCAAACTTCACCCCCTTTCCATATCTTTCTCTTATTTTTTCAATATCGACCATACCAAAAAAATCGCAAATGCTGAATACCAGTATAGTGTCATGTATTGCCTATACAATATATCACCATGCGATCAATACTTGGACATTATTTGATAATTACGATTGTACTATGGCTATGCTATCCCACTTCGTGAATAGCATAGTGAAATCTCTGCAAAGAAGTTGGTCGTATTTTGTAGCTTCATCATTATGATTCTAATTCTGTTGTTAATTTGTTGTATCTTTTTCAGTGGGAGAACTGTTAGCTTGTGGTACAAGATTGTTACAATATCATTATTTATGGTTGCTATGGCAATAGATCCTTTGTTCTTTTATATTCCAATCATCGATCAATATAACAAGTGCCTTAGAATGGACAAAAAGCTCTGGAAAATTTCTCTTATTTTCCGATCACTCACGGATATCAATGCCCTGATGGATTTGCTATATCAGCACCGTTTGCGTTCTAAATCTTTTAGGGAGGAAAGCTCACAAGTTTTCCGACGTCGATTAGTACAAGTAGTAGCCCCCTTGGCTATTGAAGTTTTGACTCTTCTTCCCATCCCTCAAGTAAGAGAAATGATATAGATGTGTACGTACGTATGTACATACACATATCTTGTTAATTAAACCATTTTTAGAAATATCTAAAGCATTTTTAATTATATTTATTTTATCTGATCCAGCTGCTAATAGGAGTTGTCTTTTACAAAATATGGCGCTCTGGATCTTTTCAACAGCGTGTGACTAGTATCAATTATTGTCTTCTAGCTCAATATCTACTAAGGATGTACAGACTTTACAAGTTACACAAAATCAAGGAATTTGATATAAAGCTTAAAGTTAAAGCCATGGTCTATTTTCTACTCTACATTTTTACCAGTCATGTAAGTTTCATCTGAAGTTCTCAACTTATCTCATTATTATGTTGAAAATTTATTTTTTATTATGGGGCGTATGAAAATAAATTATGGGTATTAATAAAACAAAAAGCAGCCTTTATATTTTATGATTTTGAAATTGAAAATAAAACATAATTACTAAGCGTTAACGTTGGAAAATTTAAAAGTATGGTTGTGTGTAAAGAATTCAGAAATTTTGTTAGGGTGTATTGAGAAATTCGCTGTCTAGAGACACAAATTAAGTATAAACACAACCACTCTAAATAAAGCTAGATAGAATATCATGAAGAACTTTAAGGTTCCACCATAAAATTAATTAGCAATATGAAGAGTAGCTCAATTACCTAAAAATATTAGCTTGACAATTGGCTCTTTTTATGTTATTATTCATTTTCTATTTGATAATTAAACGACCTATCAATAAAACTTTCTTTATCAACCAAAATTGGGTTAGAAGATAATTTGATCTTCTATTACAAAATAAAATTATAGACAGTAATGTAATTTCACATAAACTAAATTTTTTTATTTTTTCTAAACCTTACCTACATGTCATTCTATCATTCCTGTAAATTGATGTGGGCGTCAAATTGGGATGGAAAGGGATCATCTCCGGATCCCTTTCCACCAAATCCACCTAGTCTGGGATCCGGGCGGTTGAAATTTGATCCAACGGCTACAAACAAGGGGCCCCTTTAAAAGTTATAATAATCGTAGCCGTTTGATCAAAATCTAACAGGCCGGATTCCGAATTAGGTGGATTTGATGGAAAGGGATCCGGAGAGGGTTACTTTCAGACTATGCCACAACCTCTTTCCCAAAAATTGATGTGTCATACTCTTCCACATCACAACATAATGACAATGTTACCTTGATTGATTATTATTTCTCTTCACTTTAAAACTTTGTCATTAATTAGCAATATGTTTTTTTAAAAAAATAATGAAAATTATTTTAAAACTTTGAATTTTAACAAACAAAAAAAAAACATCTAATAACTTTATTTAATGATAAAGACAAAAAAAAAAAAAAAAAAAAAAAAAACTAGCTACAACACCCAACCCCAATTATCATCAAATTATAAGATTGACGATGATCTGTATTTTGGAATACCACAAAATCCAAAACAAAAGAAATCAATCAATAAATTAAAGTGAGTATTACGATCGAATAAAAAGGAGTCCAAACTTTTATTTGGCATATACACATATATCAGCATCTCTCTTCACCATGAATGCAAAATCCGAAAAGTTTGACGAGGTTTGTAGGCTGGAGTTCATATATGAGTATTAACTCATTTTTAAACTCCATCGCCCCTTTCCTTGAGCAATTTGAAAGCCTCTTTTACAGCTTTTCTTGTCCAACACACTACTCCTTGTCATCAAATTTCGTTGTTTCAATCCATAACCACAAAGAATTTGATGGTGGATATTGGATTAAGTGAATAAATTAATCATTGACCGTTTGTTATTTTTGATTTGATCAATCAATTGTTAATTAATGTGTTATTTTTTAGGTATTCGGAGCTCTTTGGTATTTTTTGTCGATTCAACGAGAGATTTCATGTTGGTATTCTGCTTGTGTAAATTATAGTACAGATCACAAAAGATGTATGGATACTTTCGACTGCGACTATCGAACTATTGCTTCGAGGAATATCACATTTCTAAATGAGCATTGCTCAACAGATATTTCAGAAGGCGCCTCATCAGTGCCCTTTAATTTTGGAATATATCTTGATGCCCTAAAGACTGGCACCGTAGACGACGTAAATTTTTTAACAAAGTTGTTATACTGTTTTTGGTGGGGGTTGCGAAATATAAGGTTTGTATGACAATCAACACTTTCAAGTAGTTCGGCAACATTGTTTATAAAGTCAATCAATAATTTCGTTTCCCACATAAATATTTACTTGATCTTTAAACTCGTTGCAGTAATTTTGGCACGAATCTTGTGACAAGTACCTATCTGTGCGAAAACGCGTTTGCAACTTTTATTTCTATGATTAGCTTCCTCTTGCTTACATTTGTCGCTGCAACAGCAACTGCAACTGCAGGGCCGAAGGTTGGTATTGAACTCTCTCTCCCAGTATATTTTTCTATCATTTTATCATTTTTCATCGGCTTAATTTGTAAATTTGGATCTTGATGATTGGTTTGGTGATATGGTTACAAAGGAGGAGGCTTTTCTTACGATGTTCCGAAGTATGAAATATTTTGAGTTATTTATCCGTCAATTCTTCATTTAAAAATATAAAAATAAAGATTTAAAGCTCAAAATATCCTTTACTCGGGAACACCATAGGATTATCACTTTCAACACCATTTTGTTCATCCAAATTATGTGTAAATGGTCTTTGAACTATATATTATGAAGACAAATAAACCTAGTTTATACGTATAGTTATCTTAAGGCTCCCGTGTCAGCGCAGCAGAGGAGAAGAAAATTTTTGATGGAAAAACTAAAGAGCTGGAATATATCTGGAGATGAAAACCTAAAGAGCTGGAATATATCTGGAGATGACCTTCCTTCTGATCTGAAGAAAAAAATCTTGAGTAGCATAGATAAAAATGTGGAGGAAAACGAAGATGCTGATCTCAAGAATGATATATTCTCTGTTCTTCCCGCGGAAACCAGAAAACGTCTTTGTATGGAAATACTAAGGACAGTATGTTTCTCAACCTCAGTCTCGTTTTTTCTAAAGACAGTAATGTTCTGGAATTATCCTACATATATACCAAACATTATACTCTCTCTCTCTCTCTCTCTCTCTCTCTCTCTATATATATATATATATATACATACGTACACACACACACACACACACACACACACATATATATATATATATATATAAAGCCCTTTTTAGCAGGGATTCTGTGGTAAAAATGATAGGGCCCTCATAGAGAGTCCAGAGACAATGTATTTATTGATTGTATAGACCCCCCTTATTCAAGAACGGAAATGGGAAAACCAATGAAAAATATAAGAGGTCCTATTTTGTGATGAATACATGGTCCATATGATGGTCCTACAATTATCCCACTATGTAAACCCATCAGTACAACTAAATATACATGAGTTTCCTGGGATTTGATTCGTTAAGTGTTGTTATGATATATACTCATCAATAGATTAATGTTTGTGTGTGTGTATGCATGCATATAGGTACCAGTGCTTGGAATGATGGATAAACAAGCGTTGGAAAAGATGTACGACTACCTGAAGCCAGTAACGTACAAAGAGAATAGCTTCATTTTTCGAATGGGAGATCCACTCGATTGCATGCTCTTCATTATTACAGGGACAGTGTGGACCTACTCACGGACTAGTAGTACTAGTGCTACTTCATCGAAAATGGCCGCCAGGCTTCTTGGGAAAGGTCAGTTTTATGGGAAGGAGCTTCTCAATTCAGCCGATTTCACCCAACTTCCAATCTCGACCGAGCATGTCAAAACTCGGGGAAAAGTGCAAGCCTTTGCTCTCATGGCCGACGACTTGGCAAATGTTGTTGCCGTTTTTAACCTAGACTGGGTCATCAACAATTATGCTAACAATAATTCTGGAAAGGTGGAGGACGACATTGTTGAGATTAATTAAGCATTGAGCACACCCTGCCGATGTTGGTGGAAGGGTTTGACTTGGCCACACCGTGCCGGATGTGGAGTTGTACGGATTTATATTTTGAGACTTAGCCATCCATGGCATAAACATATATAATTTTTTTTTTTTTAACAAATGATATTATCTACACTAACGGAGAAAGGGTGGGCTTAGTCTCACAATGAGCTATCAATAATGGGGTTCAAACTCCTTTTTTGAGGGAATCGAACCTAAAACCTCTTATTTACAAATAAAGAGGAATACCATTAAACCATAGTACTAAGTGGTTAAACATATGTAATTTTAAAAATGAATTGAAGAAGGAAAAATAACAGATTGCCAAGTTGATGTTATAACAAACTTAGAAAGTTATGTTGCTTGACGAAATGATATAAAAGAACAGAATCGTTATAATTATTATAATACCTGATATAATGATTTTAATTCAAATATAACAGCGTTCAAATTCAAATTTAAGAGATAAGAGTTGCAGAAAAACTCATGTGAAATGGATATAAAGGCTAGCAGACTTGTTGCGTAGTGGATATACAATCTTGAAATGTTCACCCATTTTGGCAAACCATGACAATAAGCATCACATAAGTTACACCTTGACACACTGTATGTTCATATGTTTGTATTCATTTTGGTCCTAAACAAATTCTGGATTTCTGAGAGCTTTAGAGAATATAACCATATAATTCTCATAAATGCGACCTCACATTTACTCTCATCAATCGGTTACGGTGGTTTGGACATGTAAAACGAAGGCCTACTGACGCTCCAGTTAGAAGATGCAATTACAAGACAAAGGTTCAGGGTTAAAGGGGTAGAGGAAGACCTAGAAAGACTTTGGAAGAGACTCTAAGAAAATACTTGGAGTACTTGGCTCTAACGGAAGACGTGGCACATAACCGAGCGCAATGGCATTTTAGGATTCATACAGCCGACCCCGCTTAGTGAGAAAATACTTTGTTGTTGTTGTTGTTTTTCAATGAATAGCCATATTTGCCACTCAGATATGAATAATATGTGTACTCATTGTTCAATACAAAACTGAAACAGCACCCTATTTTACTTGGACGAGTTTTTATTAACTTCTTTATGAATACACGTGGGTTTTCTCAACAAAACCTATCAATCATCCTCGGTGGCCAATCAAATATCAATCTTCTTTTTCCCAAGAAAGAAAGATTGCATCAGTTCCACGAAGTGGTACACTATGGCCCTTCTAGATTTGCGGAGAATGCAAATTTTTGTGTGACCATACCATTTCACTTGCTTAAAAATTATGATCATCCAAGGAGTTTCAAGAATTTAGATTTTTGGGAAGTATTATGATCATCTAATAAAAAGGGTTTCAATTTTTATATGCAGTGTTCTTCCATAGAAAGAGGATTTAGAAGTCTCACATTAATCAGTTCATCTATATCTGCATAAGTAGTGTTACAATCCGTTCTTAATTTTTAATTTATTTTCATTCAATTTTATGTGAAATGACCAAAATACACATGCTAGGGTTACGAAATTATTTTTGATTCATGAGCTCGAGGCGTGTTGTTGATGTTGTTTAAAAAACTTTTTGCTCAAGAACAATTTTTCACAGTACCACTGTATAATTTCTCCTCGTATACAAGGACACAGCCGATTCTCAAGGTTTCGGTCGGACTTCTTCTTTATTTCATATTCAAGCTCCTCTCCCATTGACTTTAGGGAACAATTACATTCTTATATTCGAATAAGAATGCGATGTTAAAGATTAAGAAACTAATTAAGATCGGTATTATAAGATAATTAATGTACCAATCTGGCTATGGAGTTTGATTACTTCATCAACCCCAAAAGAAGAGAAAAGACCAAGAAGCAGTTTGTGATTGTAAATTAAGTCAATTGAGTTGGGAGGTTCTTTTCGTTTTGTGTACCTTTCGATTATTTTTATGTGTTGCACTCCACCCAATATGTCAAATTAAACTTTTATTTTATTACATTATTATTTTTCCTTAATTTCTGTCTTATACTTTAAATTTTCCATATAAATAATTCATAATAAACGTCATATTACTTAATACTAATACAAATAATCCAACAAAATACAACCCCTTAATTGAAAATAGAAGAAATAAAAATCCAACTCAATAATCATCAGCTCTAAGAATTTTCATTTTCAGTAGGGAATAATGTAGTTGTTCCTCATCACCCATCTCACTTGTGTCCATAGATATAATTTTTGTCTCAAATTGAAGTCGCTTAAGTCGATTTTTTTATTCATCGTGCTCAACTTTCTTCTTAAAAAGTTCCATTTTCCCCTCATCTCTTTCTTTTTTCTCCTCATGTAACTTTTGAATTTACACCGAAATATTGTTCAGTTTAAGTAGTCAATGTTTAGTTTAAAAAATAGTGTTTGGTTTAAGAAGTAGTCAATGTTTTATTTATTTTTGATTTTGTAATATTATTACTTCGTTTGTTCTAAAACAATTGAAAGAATAGTCAAATAAACAAATAATAAAATAAAAATAAAATGTTTATGGAGTGAGGTGAAATGAGAGAGAAAAGTGGGGAGAGGTGAAAAAAAAAAGTTGACGTGGATGGGTGAGGTGAAAGGAGAGAAAAAAATGGATGTGAATATACGAAAAAGAGAGAGAAAGAGGTTGAACGGCTAAGTGAGGAAGAGAGTGTGTGTGTGTGTGTGATGTGACGCGCGGTCCCGCACGTCAGTATATGTTTTTTTTTTGTTTTTTTTGTTTTGTTGTTATATAAAACTTTTGTCATTTTCATTAAAATTTGAGTCATTTTTATTAAAGTTTAAGTCCTTTTTATTAAATAAAGTTAGTAGATGGTTTTTGGTTAATTAAAAGTTTTGAAAAGACCTTTTCATTAAAGTTCTCTTGAAAAAAAAAGAAAATTAACTAAAAGGGCTTCAAAATTTTGAATTTTAACCAAAAACCATATACAAACTTTATTTAATGATAAGGACAAAAAATAAAAAATAATCCAACCCAACCGCGAGTAAGCACGCGCCAACCAATTGAAATATCAAATCAAGCCTTTGATGTAACCGTGAGCAGATAGAACTGATAAAAAGACTAACATGCAGTGCAAAATAAGTAGTGGGAGTAGTACAATGAATGATGAAATGGACTGGATGGATGAAATAAATTATTTTTAAAATGATGAGATGGAATGGATGGATGAAATAAATTATTTTTAAAACATTTCATTGGGAAGGAAAACGTGAGAGTGAAGCTTCAATGGCTCTTTTTTCTTTTAGGGAGGGAGAGAGAGAAATCTGTTTACGTACAGAAAGAAAGAAAAGAAAAGTAGTAATTTTCAACAGAAAATCAACGGTCGTTGACAAAAAAAAAAAAAAAAAAAAAACAGAAAATCAACGGTGCAAAAGCAGCACCCAAATTACTTTTTTAAATATTTCATCGGGAAGGAAAAGGTTCAGAGAGAGAGAGAGGGAGAGAGAGAGAGTCTGTGTAAGGAAGAGAGATTGAGAGGGTAGAGCCAAAAAAATCCTTTCAAACTGACATCAACGAAGTCCAAAAAAATTTAAAAAGAGAGAGAAATTTGAGATAAAAAAATATATTGCTGACATCAATACATGACAGTAATTTGCAAGGAAATAGTTTAAAAAATAGTGATAGTGCTAGTGTTCGATTTTAAGAAATAGTCAGTGTTTAGTTTACGAAATAGTTAGTTTTTTGTTTAAGAAATAGTCAGTGCTTAGTTTACGAAATAGTGACAGTACTAGTTTACGAAACAGTGATAATACTAATGTTTGGTTTGAAAAATAGTCAGTGCTTAGTTTACAAAATAGTGACAGTACTAGTTTACGAAACAATGATAATACTAGCGTTTGATTTGAAAAATAGTCAGTGCTTAGTTTACGAAATAGTGATAGTACTATTACTTGGTTTAATATATATAGTCTATTGTGTTCAGTTTAAGAAATAGTCAGTGTTTAGTTTACGAAATAGTAATAATACTAGCGTTCAGTTTAAGAAATAGTCAGTGTTCAGTTTACGAAATAGTCAGTGTTTAGTTCAAGAAGTAATGATAGTATTAGTGTTCCGTTTAAGATACAATTAGTGTTTAGTTTAAGAAATATTGTTCAGTTTAAGTAGTCAATGTTTAGTTTAAAAAATAGTGTTTGGTTTAAGAAGTAGTCAATGTTTTATTTATTTTTGATTTTGTAATATTATTACTTAGTTTGTTCTAAAACAATTGAAAGAATAGTCAAATAAACAAATAATAAAATAAAAATAAAATGATTATGGAGTGAGGTGAAAGGAGAGAGAAAAGTGGGGAGAGGTGAAAAAAAAAAAAAGTTGATGTGGATGGGTGAGGTGAAAGGAGAGAAAAAAATGGATGTGAATATACGAAAAAGAGAGAAAGAGGTTGAACGGCTAAGTGAGGAAGAGAGTGTGTGTGTGTGATGTGACGCGCGGTCCCGCACGTCAGTATATGTTTTTGTTTTTGTTTTTTTTGTTTTGTTGTTATGTAAAACTTTTGTCATTTTCATTAAAATTTGAGTCATTTTTATTAAAGTTTAAGTCCTTTTTATTAAATAAAGTTAGTAGATGGTTTTTGGTTAATTAAAAGTTTTGAGAAGCCCTTTTCATTAAAGTTCTCTTGAAAAAAAGGAAAATTAACCAAAAGAGCTTCAAAATTTTGAATTTTAACCAAAAACCATATACAAACTTTATTTAATGATAAGGACAAAAAATAAAAAATAATCCAACTCAACCGCGCGTAAGCACGCGCCAACCAATTGAAATATCAAATCAAGCCTTTGATGTAACTGTGAGCAGATAGAACTGATAAAAAGACTAACGTGCAATGCAAAATAAGTAGTGGGAGTAGTACAATGAATGATGAAATGGAATGGATGGATGAAATAAATTATTTTTAAAATGATGAGATGGAATGGATGGATGAAATAAATTATTTTTAAAACATTTCATTGGGAAGGAAACGTGAGAGTGAAGCTTCAATGGCTCTTTTTTCTTTTAGGGAGGGAGGGAGAGAAATCTGTTTACGTACAGAAAGAAAGTAAAGAAAAGTAGTAATTTTTAAAAGAAAATAAACGGTGCAAAATAGGGGTGGGCACTTAGAACCGAAAACCGAAACCGAAACACGAACCAAATCAAACCGCACCGAACGGTTTGGTTTTGCGGTTTTGAAACGGTTTTTGTTTTGAAACCGAACCGCAACAAAGAAAACGATTTGGTTTCGGTTTTGACTTTTGAAAACCGCACCGAAACCGAACCGCACCGCAATTATTAATAAACATTTAATTAAATGTCCATATTAGATTTCATGTTTTAATTGGTTGTTTGTTAGAATCCATACACTTAGTATGAACTCAACCACACTAGAATATCATCATTCATCACTTTCTTTTGTTCATTAACTCGAATGACCTTTGTTATTTTATACCATCACACACACACATATATGTACAATACAAGGGTGGACTAATCTTGTTATCAAGAGTCGAACAATGATCTAATGAAGTTCACTCATTTGAAGCATGATATCACATATTCTAATATGAAAGTTTCGCTCACGTTTAATGAATTCAAAGTTATTCAACTTGTTTTATGTTATACCTTGTACGAGACATCCTTTTGTTGCACAAATATATTTTAACATCACAACTGCATGCAACATGCTAATTGTTTACATAACAAATGTCTTTTTCCTATTGTTACTGGGAAATGCTTATTAATATGTTAAATTGCAAATTGTACATTTTTTTCTTAAAAACCAAACCGAAACCGTTTGAAACCGCACCGAACCGAACCAAACGGTTTGGTTTGATTTCGGTTTTGGCTTCAAAAACGCACCGAACCAAACCGCTAAAAAATTCGGTTTTGGTTTTGGTTTCACTCAAAACCGCACCGAACCAAACCGTGCCCACCCCTAGTGCAAAAGCAGCACCCAAATTACTTTTTAAATATTTCATCGGGAAGGAAAAGGTTAAGAGAGAGAGAGAGAGAGAGAGAGAGAGAGAGAGTCTGTGTAAGGAAGAGAGATTGTGAGGGTAGAGCCAAAAAAATCCTTTCAAACTGACATCAACAAACTCCAAAAAAAATTAAAAAGAGAGAGAAATTTGAGATAAAAAATATATTGCTGACATTAATTTGCAAGGAAACAGTTTAAAAAATAGTGATAGTGCTAGTGTTCGATTTTAAGAAATAGTCAGTGTTTAGTTTACGAAATAGTTAGTTTTTTGTTTAAGAAATAGTCAGTGCTTAGTTTACGAAATAGTGACAGTACTAGTTTACGAAACAGTGATAATACTAATGTTTGGTTTGAAAAATAGTCAGTGCTAAGTTTACAAAATAGTGACAGTACTAGCTTACGAAACAATGATAATACTAGCGTTTGATTTGAAAAATAGTCAGTGCTTAGTTTACGAAATAGTGATAGTACTATTACTTGGTTTAATATATATAGTCTATTGTATTCGGTTTAAGAAATAGTCAGTGTTTAGTTTACGAAATAGTAATAATACTAGCGTTCAGTTTAAGAAATAGTCAGTGTTCAGTTTACGAAATAGTCAGTGTTTAGTTCAAGAAGTAATTATAGTATTAGTGTTCCGTTTAAGATACAATTAGTGTTTAGTTTAAGAAATATTGTTCAGTTTAAGTAGTCAATGTTTAGTTTAAAAAATAGTGTTTGGTTTAAGAAGTAGTCAATGTTTTATTTATTTTTGATTTTGTAATATTATTACTTAGTTTGTTCTAAAACAATTGAAAGAATAGTCAAATAAACAAATAATAAAATAAAAATAAAATGTTTATGGAGTGAGGTGAAAGGAGAGAGAAAAGTGGGGAGAGGTGAAAAAAAAAAGTTGATGTGGATGGGTGAGGTGAAAGAAGAGAAAAAAATGGATGTAAATATACGAAAAAGAGAGAGAAAGAGGTTGAACAGCTAAGTGAGGAAGAGAGTGTGTGTGTGTGTGATGTGACGCGCGGTCCCGCACGTCAGTATATGTTTTTTTTTTGTTTTTTTGTTTTGTTGTTATGTAAAACTTTTGTCTTTTTCATTAAAATTTGAGTCATTTTTATTAAAGTTTAAGTCCTTTTTATTAAATAAAGTTAGTAGATGGTTTTTTGTTAATTAAATGTATTGTGAAGCCCTTTTCATTAAAGTTCTCTTGAAAAAAAAGGAAAATTAACCAAAAGGGCTTCAAAATTTTGAATTTTAACCAAAAACCATATACAAACTTTATTTAATGATAAGGACAAAAAATAAAAAATAATCCAACCCAACCGCGCGTAAGCACGCGCCAACCAATTGAAATATCGAATCAAGCCTTTGATGTAACTGTGAGCAGATAGAACTGATAAAAAGACTAACGTGCAGTGCAAAATAAGTAGTTGGAGTAGTACAATGAAAGATGAAATGGAATTGACGGATGAAATAAATTATTTTTAAAATGATGAGATGGAATGAATGGATGAAATAAATTATTTTTAAAACATTTCATTGGAAAGGAAAACGTGAGAGTGAAGCTTCAATGGCTCTTTTTTTCTTTTAGGGAGGGAGAGAGATAAATCTGTTTACGTACAGAAAGAAAGAAAAGAAAAGTAGTAATTTTCAACAGAAAATCAACGGTGCAAAAGCAGCACCCAAATTACTTTATAAATATTTCATCGGGAAGGAAAAGGTTGAGAGAGAGAAAGAGAGAGAGAGGGAGAGAGAGAGAGAGAGAGTCTGTGTAAGGAAGAGAGATTGTGAGGGTAGAGC
Organism: Cotoneaster glaucophyllus; assembly: GCA_036320875.1. NCBI lineage: Eukaryota > Viridiplantae > Streptophyta > Magnoliopsida > Rosales > Rosaceae > Cotoneaster > Cotoneaster glaucophyllus. The sequence continues at coordinate 28,921,292 of CM070070.1, read as the reverse complement.
CAAAAAAATCCTTTCAAACTGACATCAACAAAGTCCAAAAAAATTTAAAAAGAGAGAAATTTGAGATAAAAAAATATATTGCTGACATCAATACATGATAGTAATTTGCAAGGAAATAGTTTAAAAAATAGTGATAGTGCTAGTGTTCGATTTTAAGAAATAGTCTGTGTTTAGTTTACGAAATAGTTAGTTTTTTGTTTAAGAAATAGTCAGTGCTTAGTTTACGAAATAGTGACAGTACTAGTTTACGAAACAGTGATAATACTAATGTTTGGTTTGAAAAATAGTCAGTGCTTAGTTTACAAAATAGTGACAGTACTAGTTTACGAAACAATGATAATACTAGCGTTTGATTTGAAAAATAGTCAGTGCTTAGTTTACGAAATAGTGATAGTACTATTACTTTGTTTAATATATATAGTCTATTGTGTTCGGTTTAAGAAATAATCAGTGTTTAGTTTATGAAATAGTAATAATACTAGCGTTCAGTTTAAGAAATAATCAGTGTTCAGTTTAAGAAATAATCAGTGTTCAGTTTACGAAATAGTCAGTGTTTAGTTCAAGAAGTAATGATAGTATTAGTGTTCCGTTTAAGATACAATTAGTATTTAGTTTAAGAAATATTGTTCAGTTTAAGTAGTCAATGTTTAGTTTAAAAAATAGTGTTTGGTTTAAGAAGTAGTCAATGTTTTATTTATTTTTGATTTTGTAATATTATTACTTAGTTTGTTCTAAAACAATTGAAAGAATAGTCAAATAAACAAATAATAAAATAAAAATAAAATGTTTATGGAGTGAGGTGAAAGGAGAGAGAAAAGTGGGGAGAGGTGAAAAAAAAAAGTTGATGTGGATGGTTGAGGTGAAAGGAGAGAAAAAAATGGATGTGAATATACGAAAAAGTGAGAGAAAGAGGTTGAACAGCTAAGTGAGGAAGAGAGTGTGTGTGTGTGTGATGTGACGCACGGTCCCGCACGTCAGTATATGTTTTTTTTTTGTTTTTTTTGTTTTGTTGTTATGTAAAACTTTTGTCCTTTCATTAAAATTTGAGTCATTTTTATTAAAGTTTAAGTCCTTTTTATTAAATAAAGTTAGTAGATGGTTTTTGGTTAATTAAAAGTTTTGAGAAGCCCTTTTCATTAAAGTTCTCTTGAAAAAAAAGAAAATTAACCAAAAGGGCTTCAAAATTTTGAATTTTAACCAAAAACCATATACAAACTTTATTTAATGATAAGGACAAAAAATAAAAAATAATCTAACCCAACCGCCCGTAAGCACGCGCCAACCAATTGAAATATCAAATCCAGCCTTTGATGTAACTGTGAGCAGATAGAACTGATAAAAAGACTAACGTGCAATGCAAAATAAGTAGTGGGAGTAGTACAATGAATGATGAAATGGAATGGATGGATGAAATAAATTATTTTTAAAATGATGAGATGGAATGGATGGATGAAATAAATTATTTTTAAAACATTTCATTGGGAAGGAAAACGTGAGAGTGAAGCTTCAATGGCTCTTTTTTCTTTTAGGGAGGGAGGGAGAGATACGTACAGAAAGAAAGAAAAGAAAAGTAGTAATTTTCAACAGAAAATCAACGGTGCAAAAGCAGCACCCAAATTACTTTTTAAATATTTCATCGGGAAGGAAAAGGTTCAGAGAGAGAAAGAGAGAGAGAGAGAGAGAGAGAGAGAGAGAGAGAGAGAGAGTCTGTGTAAGGAAGAGAGATTGTGAGGGTAGAGCCAAAAAAATCCTTTCAAACTGACATCAACAAAGTCCAAAAAAATTTAAAAAGAGAGAGAAATTTGAGATAAAAAATATATTGCTGACATCAATACATGACAGTAATTTGCAAGGAAATAGTTTAAAAAATAGTGATAGTGCTAGTGTTCGATTTTAAGAAATAGTCAGTGTTTAGTTTACGAAATAGTTAGTTTTTTGTTTAAGAAATAGTCAGTGCTTAGTTTACGAAATAGTGACAGTACTAGTTTACGAAACAGTGATAATACTAATGTTTGGTTTGAAAAATAGTCAGTGCTTAGTTTACAAAATAGTGACAGTACTAGTTTACGAAACAATGATAATACTAGCGTTTGATTTGAAAAATAGTCAGTGCTTAGTTTACGAAATAGTGATAGTACTATTACTTGGTTTAATATATATAGTCTATTGTATTCGGTTTAAGAAATAGTCAGTGTTTAGTTTACGAAATAGTAATAATACTAGCGTTCAGTTTAAGAAATAGTCAGTGTTCAGTTTACGAAATAGTCAGTGTTTAGTTCAAGAAGTAATGATAGTATTAGTGTTCCGTTTAAGATACAATTAGTGTTTAGTTTAAGAAATATTGTTCAGTTTAAGTAGTCAATGTTTAGTTTAAAAAATAGTGTTTGGTTTAAGAAGTAGTCAATGTTTTATTTATTTTTGATTTTGTAATATTATTACTTTGTTTGTTCTAAAACAATTGAAAGAATAATCAAATAAACAAATAATAAAATAAAAATAAAATGTTTATGGAGTAAGGTGAAAGGAGAGAGAAAAGTGGGGAGAGGTGAAAAAAAAATTTGATGTGGATGGGTGAGGTGAAAGGAGAGAAAAAAATGGATGTGAATATACGAAAAAGAGAGAGAAAGAGGTTGAACGGCTAAGTGAGGAAGAGAGAGTGTGTGTGTGTGATGTGACGCGCGGTCCCGCACGTCAGTATATGTTTTTTGTTTTTGTTTTTTTTGTTTTGTTGTTATGTAAAACTTTTGTCATTTTCATTAAAATTTGAGTCATTTTTATTAAAGTTTAAGTCCTTTTTATTAAATAAAGTTAGTAGATAGTTTTTTGTTAATTAAAAGTTTTGAGAAGCTCTTTTCATTAAAGTTCTCTTGAAAAAAAAGGAAAATTAACTAAAAGGGCTTCAAATTTTTGAATTTTAACCAAAAACCATATACAAACTTTATTTAATGATAAGGACAAAAAATAAAAAATAATCCAACCCAACCGCGAGTAAGCACGCGCCAACCAATTGAAATATCAAATCAAGCCTTTGATGTAACTGTGCGCAGATAGAACTGATAAAAAGACACTAACATGCAGTGCAAAATAAGTAGTGGGAGTAGTACAATGAATGATGAAATGGAATGGATGGATGAAATAAATTATTTTTAAAATGATGAGATGGAATGGATGGATGAAATAAATTATTTTTAAAACATTTCATTGGGAAGGAAAACGTGAGAGTGAAGCTTCAATGGCTCTTTTTTTCTTTTAGGGAGGGAGAGAGAGAAATCTGTTTACGTACAGAAAGAATGAAAAGAAAAGTAGTAATTTTCAACAGAAAATCAACGGTCGTTGACAAAAAAAAAAAAAAAAAAAACAGAAAATCAACGGTGCAAATGCAGCACCCAAATTACTTTTTAAATATTTCATCGGGAATGAAAAGGTTCAGAGAGAGAGAGGGAGAGAGAGAGAGAGAGTCTGTGTAAGGAAGATAGATTGTGAGGGTAGAGCCAAAAAAATCCTTTCAAACTGACATCAACAAAGTCCAAAAAAATTTAAAAAGAGAGAGAAATTTGAGATAAAAAAATATATTGCTGACATCAATACATGACAGTAATTTGCAAGGAAATAGTTTAAAAAATAGTAATAGTGATAGTGTTCGATTTTAAGAAATAGTCAGTGTTTAGTTTACGAAATAGTTAGTTTTTTGTTTAAGAAATAGTCAGTGCTTTGTTTACGAAATAGTGATAGTACTAGTTTACGAAACAGTGATAATACTAATGTTTGGTTTGAAAAATAGTCAGTGCTTAGTTTACAAAATAGTGACAGTACTAGTTTACGAAACAATGATAATACTAGCGTTTGACTTGAAAAATAGTCAGTGCTTAGTTTACGAAATAGTGATAGTACTATTACTTGGTTTAATATATACAGCAGTGAGGGAATAAATGGCTTTGTGAACGATGAAATCAACTCTGTTAACCATGAGCGAGCGTATGTGTTGTATATATCGCTTTACATCAATCAATCAGTTACAAGATAGACTTATCCAAATGACAAATTTACAAAATTAAATACATGTGATAATAGTGGAAAATAAGATTAATCCAAAGAGTTTATCTGTTGAAGAGTTGCAGAAGAATGCAAATTGTTCCTCAGCATATTCCAACTGTTTGCCAGCAGAGTTGGGCGGGAATGATTTTCACAAGTCTCTAGCATATCAAGATTCCCTCCTCTTTTACATGAAATGGCCAAATACAAGGTGCCATGGATCTTAAAGTGGGAATATGAAGTCAATAACGGATCGTGTTATATTATCTGTTAATTTCAACAGGTATAATTCGGGTCGGGTTATATTTTCATTTTAATGAATTAAATACGACATGATCCGTTAAGATATCTGGTGTGTCACGAAAATGACACAAACACGACAAACACAACACGATTATCATATCTAAGAAAGGTTTAGGCACTCTTTACTTTGTATTAAATACTAGAGATTAATCGTGACGGTGACCTAACACTTAAGCAAGACCTAAATTGCTCTAGACATGAACTTTTAGAACACAAGTGCGACAAAATTTGAGAGTCGTTGTCTGATTGCCCAATTGAGGGAAAAGCCAAGCAATTTTCTCCACGAGGGACAAAAACATCAAATTAACATCAGACAAAATATTGGCTTATACCGTTATACGCTCGTTTGGTTTCACACATGGCAAACGAGCAATTTTCTACATTATATATAGCAATACAATAAGAATAATACTTGGGTACGATTGTTCAGTGCCCACCATTTACTGACCTACTAATATACCAATAAAATGAAGACACATGTCCATTTTCAAGTCCCTAACCACATCAACCAAACATCCCTTATTCCGCAAACCAAACATTCTTCTTCTCCCTCATTGAACACAATCTCCTCTCTCATCTCCGGTGACGCACCCGCAACCCTTCTCTTCTCCGGTGACCCAATCCCTATTTCCTGCGACCCACCGATCCCTTTTTTCTACAGAGACTGCGATCGTCGTCCTCCATTATGGACGACGGCGATGACTGCGACCTGTCATCATCAATCCGGACAGTCCCTCTCACCATTTGATCTCAACCTGGTGATGTTTGTGGTGACAAGCAAGATCCTGAAGCCACACTTTCTGCCATTAATTAATTTGGATCTCCATAGTGGTTACAATCAGTGCGTGAGGAAGAACCTCAAGGAAGAGCACGAATCTCCTTTTTATAAAAATAAATCGTATGAGTTCAGTTAGATGGGTGATAGCTTTTTTGAAACAATTTGCAATATTTTTTTGCAGGTCTGGAGTGAACTCTAGGCAGGGAGAAGGAGAAGAAGGGTATCTGGTTTGCAGGAATAGGAGTGTTTGGTTGTGTGATTCGAGACTTAAAAATGGACAGGTGTCTTTGTTTTATTGGAGGTCAATAAATTTTGGGTACTGAATAATCAGTAACTAAGTACTATCCATACAGTCGTCAATTGTTTCCAAGAAAATAAAAGTCGAGTCATCCACCAAGTCAAGTCGTCAAATGAAGAAATTAATCAAAAAATAAAAAATGAAAAAAATAAGGGTATTGCTATCTACATATTCTTATTGCTTTTATTCATGGATCTTTTTTAATTTATTTGATTCGATAATTGAGAATTATAAAAGTATGTGAGAAATAAAAATAAGTACGTAAATAGTATCATAAAAAAATTATTGAAATTCTGAGATCCCCTTTGGTTTAATATTGTGGATGCGATTGTGAAAAATACCTTGCACTTTGATTTTATGTGCACTGGTTGTCCTAGAGGTTCTGTTATTTAAGCTTTCATTTTCTTAAAAAAAAAACAAAAAACAATCTTCGCATGAAGGAATTTTCCATGGCTGCGTTGGATAATGATTCAACGGAGTTAGGTCCTCTTCCGCCGACAGGTTAGTGAGAAGAGGAAGGGAAAAGGACAGGAGGGCAACCATGGCACCGAATTCTAAGTGGACAGTCGTGGGCAGTGGCGAAGGGGTGATAAAAATTAAACCAAGTAAATTTGGAATCATTAAAATTACGTGGCAGATTGAGGGCCATCAGATGAATTTCAACGGCTAGGATTAAAAGCCTTGTATAGTGTTGTGGGGGAATAAACATTGCGATTAAAAGCCTTGTATAGTTTTTTTTCTTTTCTTTTAAACAAATGATAGTAGTTACACTAAGAGTAGTTTCAGCGTTGATAATTTCCAAGGGTAATAGGCAACTCAATCCCCTTAATGAAAAGTAATTGTCCAAGTGCATCTCCATCTCTAAAGTGAATAACTCAAACAATTCGTATTAAAATATTATTATTTTTGTTATAAAATAATAAAAAGATAATTTTATTTAAAATTCCGGATAATAATAAAAAAATTGGTTGAAAGTATTTGAAAATATTGAAATGTAGTGTAAGGTGCAAGAACATAGCTAGGTATTTATTGGATTTATTGCCTCGGTATTTTTAATTAATTTTGCATAATTTTTTGTATTTTAATTAATTTTTGTTTTAACTTTTTAATAGTGGATGACATCATCGTGACGTCAGCATTGCGTCATTTGGCTTGGGGCCTGGGCTGGTTAATAATTGAATGGGTGAGCAACTGGGCTCGCCTGGAGCCCAGTGGATTAGAAGACACTCAACGTTGGAGTTGCTCTTCGAGGTGGGGAGTCGGAAGTGGCCTAAGCCTTACAATGAATTAGCAATAATGTGAAGAATCCAAATTCATAAAATAATTAGGTTTGTGGGTCCCACACACGTGGCACATGCTGACATTAGTTGGGTGCATTTTTGCTCACCATTCTTAAGTGATTGTAATGCTCACCATCTACTTATTATCATTGGATAAGTTTAAATTTTGAGATTTTTGTCTATCTCTTACACGGAGTAGGATTCTCTCCCCTCTTTTTCCCCTCCCCTTCCCTCCCCTCCTATTTGAACAGTCACGGTTAAGCCACGTCAACATCTTATATTAATTTTTTATAGAAAGAGAAAGACAAAATAGAGAATGTGAGATAAGTGGATGAAAGGGGATGAAAAGAGGAGCGGGTAGGATTATCTCCCCTCTTTTTTCCCTCCCCTTCATTCCCCTCCTAATTGAACAGTCACGGTTAAGCCACAACAACATCTTATATTAATTTTTTATAGCAAGAGAAAGACAAAAATATGAGAATGTGAGAGGAGGGGATGGAATGAGATGGAAAGAGGAGTGGAGAGAATTATAGTCTAAAGAGGAGATAAGAGAATCTTACTCCCTCTTACACATACTCGAGATTTAAATTCATCCAACAATGATAAAAAAATGTGATGCACATAACCATCATTTAAGGATGGACCAAAAATATTCCCATAAGCTAGCTAGTAGCCACTCCAAATTTTTTTTGGTCCAAAAGGATACTGTATTAAATAGGGCAAAACCCTGTCGAGAACAACAAAGGAGGCAAAACCCAGGAAAAGGCTATAAACCAAGCAAGAAAAAAGACCAAACAGTGGTTAAAAAGGGTTAGTGGTCCGAAAGAGATTTATAACAAGACATAAAGCGCAACTTCGTCCAAATTCTAGACATCCCACTAACCCAGAAAAGCACAAAAAGACAGCTAGCTACTCCAACATGATCAACACCTTTGCTTCATTTTCTACGTTGGTGGGTTATCCTGAGCCCCTCAAATAATTAACAAATAATCCAACGTTTTTCACGTTGGTGGGTTACCCTGAACCTCTCAATAATTAACAAATAAACATGCATGCTCTTATAATGCATCTACACTATTTGGTTTCGAGAAGTGATAAAGTTGAAAGTTGAGAGTTGAACAATGTTTTTACATAAAAATCAGTATATACCGTAATACTAAGTGACGAGAAAATATATTCTAAAATTACTTTTATATAGAATAACGGAATTCAATAATTACGTGTTATCTATTGTAAGGATTCGAATTTTCTCTCTTCCAATCTTGACCCCTCCTTTTATTCTGAGCCGTTCAAAGCATTTTCAAGTTAATTTAAAGTTGAAGATTATGCCAAAACTTACCAGAAAAGGAAAAATTAAAAAATTGGGCCACTAATTGAGTTTGAGGCTCACATGGAATAACATAAGCAAAGTTTCTTGTTTCGGCTTGCAAGTCTGTTTCCCACAACGATTCCTACCAGTCCACTCCATTGATTGTTGTCCAAGTTTCTATATGTTTGTTTGTTGATACAGTTCGAATCAGTCTTACCCTTCTAAGGTCTTTATTTTGAGGATACATAAGATTATGTTAGTTTAGGTTTAAAGGCTTAAAATATTTGACAAACAATTAATAAATAATTAACAAGGCTTAAAAAGGGTTAGTGGTCCGAAAGAGATTTATAACAAGACATAAAGCACAACTTCGTCCAAATCCTAGACATCCCACTAACCCAGAAAAGCACAAAAAGACAGCTAGCTACTCCAACATGATCAACACCTTTGCTTCATTTTCTACGTTGGTGGGTTATCCTGAGCCCCTCAAATAATTAACAAATAATCCAACGTTTTTCACGTTGGTGGGTTACCCTGAACCTTCAATAATTAACAAATAAACATGCATGCTCTTATAATGCATCTACACTATTTGGTTTCGAGAAGTGACAAAATTGAAAGTTGAGAGTTGAACAATGTTTTTATATAAAAATCAGTATATACCGTAATACTAAATGACGAGAAAATATATTCTAAAATTACTTTTAATATAGAATAACGGAATTCAATAATTACGTGTTACCTATTGAAAGAATTCAAATTTTCTCTCTTCCAATCTTGACCCCTCCTTTTATTCTGAGCCGTTCAAAGCATTTTCAAGTTAATTTAAATTTGAAGATTATGCCAAAACTTACCAGAAAAGGAAAAATTAAAAAATTGGGCCACTAATTGAGTTTGAGGCTCACATGGAATAACATAAGAAAAGTTTCTTGTTTCGGCTTGCAAGTCTGTTTCCCACAACGATTCCTACCAGTCCACTTCATTGATTGTTGTCCAAGTTTCTACATGTTTGTTTGTTGATACAGTTCGAATCAGTCTTACCCTTCTAAGGTCTTTATTTTGAGGATACATAAGATTATGTTAGTTTAGGTTTAAAGGCTTAAAATATTTGACAATTTAATGAACCAAAACCAACTTAAAATCTATGAACCATTAAAAAACTCATTTTCTTGTTTTGATTAAGTTGTTAAATATTGAAGCCTTTGAATCTAAATTAATATAATATTTTGATTAATATGCATTTGATTCTTATAGGTCCTCAAAATGAGTACCTTAGAAGAGCATGACTCCAATTGGAAAATAGGAATCTCGTCCGTTTAGTGACGGAGCTCATACTTGAACATTTGCATGGCTAAAACTATCTACCATCCGCCATCTCAATCTATATTCATCTGCCATACATCTGGAATCTGCTTGCCTGCCTGTCCGCTTGTAGCAAAGCCTACTTGTTCGCGTAACGGAGTATGCCTAGCTACTTGTTTGCATGTCCGCCTAAAGAAGCTTATATCCGTATCTGCTTGTTGGCAATCTCATATTGCGTACCGGGTTGTTGGGAAATAAATTTGTTACAAATTTGTCATTCACGAGATTCGAACTCAAGACTTCTTACAACTGAAGAAGAGTACTACTAGACCGTAATACTAAAACACTTGTATTATTCAATACTACGTAGTTTTAAAGTCGTACTTGTGTCTCTTGTTTTGCTCACTCTTCTCATGTTTTGTTTGCAATGTCTCTTGAGATGGATTTTCACACTAAATTTGCACAATTCTTCTAATAAAGAGAAGACCTGTATGTGGGTCTTATCCACTAAACTGTTAGACCAGTGCATATTATAAAATGACTTACGTCATATAAAAGACTTGCGTCATATTAAAAGACCTGCGTCATATGAAAAGACAAACTTGAATTCTATAAAATAGAATTGCAATGCAGCTAGCAGCTTCAGTTTCTGACACTCAAACTCAAATGCTAGCTCTTTGCACACTATTCTCTGTCCATCTTGTAAACTGAAAACCTCGTCGTAGCTATTTATTAGGTAATCTTTATTACTTATCGTCAAGGTCATTGAGTGCATATATATTTATGTTATTATGGATAGAAACGTCAAGGAAAAAAATTCAGATGTGGAGAACCCGGCAGTAGAGAAAATAGACAGGTTCGTACTCTCTCTCTCTCTGTATTTCGAATTCTGAACTTAGCTTGCTCTTATTTGTCACTCTCAAAGTATAGCAGCACACCATGTTGCACAATAAGATGCACATCTGGCGCAGCGACGGGAAATGTGTGATAAAGCGTTGGGGATTCATGAAGACTCTCAAAATGCATACGAAATTTATGTTATTTGGAACGCAACGATTGAATATATGACATTTTAACACCTTTTGTTCCTTTGTTTTTGAATTTTAAAACGTTTAAAACTGCATAGTGGCGTCGTCGAAGCGCTGGTGGCGAGGCGACGGAACTCATCTAATCGGATGAGAGGCAGTAGCTGGCATCAGAGTTGCATATGGCGGCCAATTTGATTCATTATTCAGACTTCAAAGATGCGAGTAGACTTCAGTGAAAACTTTTAACAAAGACAAACTTCTTTCTACAGACGCATTGACCCGTTCATAACCATTCCTCCAAGGAAACGTTGCGTCACATTTAACAAAGTCAAACTCTTACTTATACTAATTTATGGGATTGGCTACAAATATACACAGAATCATATAGAATATTACTTTGGAGCGAGGTCTCTCCTGCGTTTCTTCAGGATGCCCTCCTTCAAAATAGCTTTACTTGATTTGAAGTTCTAATGAAATCCAATTTCTCCCCTGAGTTTTAATTTTAGCCGTTTATCCCTTGAACTTTTATAAATAGTCAATTTTCCCTTGGTATTAAATCTTGATCACGCAAATAACACATGCCAATTGTATAAGGGAAAAAATGTAATCTTGTTTTGGTAAATTGGGCACAAACTCAATACTTTGTAACTGCTAATTAAAGTTCCATGACTAATTCAAACAGCAAGTGTACAGAGTCAAAGAAGAAGAAGAAGAAGAAGAAGAAGAAGAAACAGAAAACAATACGTTGTCCACATTAAGGATACAATTATGTTATTACCCTCAAATATTTGCCATATGACAAAAATGGATAGAAAACTGCATGAAAATTCCAATAAAATGTCCTGGAGGTAGAGGAAAATCCGTTAGAATTAAATTTCATGAGAAAATTGAAAGCTTTATACAAATTTGGGACGGAAATTTGACAAATAGCAATATATATTTATCATGTAGAATATCAAAGTGAGATTTGGCCTTTTTTTAATAAAGTAGTTTTTTGTATTTTGTTGTGTATAGTGAAAATTTCTAAAATATTTTGGTAGTAGTCTGATTTCATTTAGACTTCTTGTTGTGGTGTTCAACTATTCACATGAATTATATTTGATCATTGGATGGTAATTCTATTAAATATATATAACTATTGTGGTCAATTTTGTAAAATTATTGTAAAATTATTATTATTCATTATTATGTTACGTTATATGAAGGATGGATACTTGCTTTAGCGAAGACTGTCTGAAATAAATCTGATAGCTGCTTTTAGAATTGGATTTAAATCTCATTTTATCTTGTTTAATTTGTTAGCTCCAGGGGCTCATATGTTAGGGTTTAGGGTGAATGCATATGAATTTCATTCGTTGTTTGTTGCGTGTTTCCCAGAAAGGTTGTAGAATGTCGGAAATCAGTGGCTAGAACGTGCGCCATTTTTTATAAGAATCAGGGGCCTGACCTTCAAAGGTGGAACAGTATATTTGTGATCTCATGTGTATTTGCTGTCTCTCTGGATCCTTTGTTCTTTTACGTTGTGAACATCGATCAGAAAAAAAAGTGCCTTCAAACAGACAAAACTTTGAAAGTTGTTGCTCTTGTTATGCGATGTCTCACGGATGTCATTTTCTTGGCGCATTTGATATGTGAAATTTTGCCCTCTGTTCAAAAGACAATGAACAATAAGTCGGGGACTTCAGCCTCCAAAATGAATACCCCGAACAATGAACTGTCCGAGGAGTTGGAACAAACTAGAGGAAATTTTGGTAACAAAGGGGAAGACAAAGAGTTGATTCAATATGCCGGGAAAATAGCTCACAATGTGTCGTGGTTATCCATCATAATTGACGTTTTAGCTCTTCTTCCCCTCCCACAAGTAAGAGAAATTAACTAAACTCTAATTTTTATTTTTTTTTTGGTAGCTAGCTGAAATTGATGGACTTCTATGTTCTAACCCTTGTTTATCTTTTAATTTTCTGTAGCTGATAATACTAATGTTTTACCCAACGAAAAACTCAGGATTTGTGGACAACAAAATGTTTGTGAATGTGTTTCTTCTCGGTCAATATGTTCCAAGGGTTTTTCGAATTCACCTGTCGGCCAAGGAATTCAAAAGGATGCATGGGATATGGGCTAAGGGTCTATTCAATTTGTTTCTCTACATTCTTGCCAGTCACGTAAGTTTCAACTCAATTGTCATTATATTATAATACTTTGTTAATTACTAATGTTGGATTATGGACCGATACAGTTTTCTATTTTTTTATTTTTTGAAAATGATAGTGTAGAAATATGACTCTTTAAATTAATTATGTAGAACATTTATAATATATACGGTTTGAGAAAACTCATATGTGGTAGGATTTCTAAATTAATTACAATTGACATTACATTGCGTTAATTAAGGAGAAGATTCCAGATTAATTAATTCCATCCTAACACCACGACCATACCATTTAGTACTACGGTCTAGTGGTATTCCTCTTCACTCGTAAGTAAGAGGTATTAGGTTCAATTCTCACCAAGGACGAATTTGAATCACATTGTGAGGCTTATCCCACTCTCTCACTCCTCTTAGTGTAGATATTATCGTTTGTTCAAAGAACAAAAAAACAACCACCACCACCACTCACCACCCCCCGCAATTTGGACGATTCTGATTGGACAAGTTTGAAACAAAGTACAGCATGACACGGAAGATCGACAGAAGATATGTAACAAACATGATGACCATAAAGAGCCACATTTCCACGACCAAAATGATAATCAAGTTCAATGCGGCTAGTACAAGCATGACGAACTGAATTAGTAACAAGATAGGTGGCACTGAGGTTGTCATAATGAAGTAGACTTGGAAAGGATAGCCGAACACCAAGAAGAAAATAAAGCCACGTAGTCTTAGCACATTGATGAGCAAGGGACCTATATTATTTCTTCATTCATGGCCTAACGCCATTCGGGATGCTTAGAAGCTTGAGAAAAAACAAATGGGTTTGCTAGAATCAGTAGACGCTAAAAGAGCATGAGAAAGAGAATACCGAACGGTGATATCAATTCGAGTTTTGGGTTTGGAGATGCCGTCACGTAGCCGAGTGACCATGGGACGAGTGGACTGACCAACGGAGGTAGTTAGCGCAAAGTAGGCGGCAGACGGGGGCAGCAAGAGACGCTGGGACATTGTTGGTGCTGGTGGCAGACACGGCAGCATAAGAGAAAACATGCGTTTGTGTCGTGGAGCCTTACTGTTGTGGACGTGGGTTTCTGAGAAGCTTGAAATGTGGATACACGAAAGCAGTGGAACGCGTGGTCCCTGGAGGGAGCCCTGCAGTGTAGAGTAAGGCTCGTATTAAGGTGGCTATAGGGCAATGCTTACGTCCGGCAAGCCATTTTTTTAGGAGTATGGGGGCAAGAGTAGCGTTATTCAATGCCCAACTCATGACAAAAAGTAGAAAAACATTAATTAACATACTCCGTACCTTTATCACTTTCGAGAATTTGAATAGTAGCATGAAAGATATTACGAACCATAGCCACAAGGATTTTAAGATGATTCCAATTTTCGTTTCGGATAGATCCAGGAGTAGCAAAAAAAAATCATCAATGAATAAAATATAATAACAAAAATTATTAACATAAACAATAAGAGACATCGCACATTAGAAAGAATGAGCCGAGTGAGCGCCGACGAAGGAAGGAGCCGAGTCGGGTCTATAAAACCGGAGCGGGCGGGAGGCTTGGGTATTCTGTGAGGTGGTACAGGAGAAATTTTTCATTGTGACGGGAATACGGGTAGTACATGTGTTTTTTTATGTAAATGGTGGGAAATTTTATTTTTTAAGTTATTAACATTTTAACAAATATATCCTACTATTTGTACAATGACACGTACTATATCACCCCGTGTACCGATCACACTGAAAAATTTATCGTACAAGTGTTACATCATGGAGGAAATAAAAGGCCAGCTGTGGGGTTGAGGCTAGGAGGATGCCACAAGGCTTGCTATTGCTGTAGAAAGAATTGAGGCAAGAAGGAAGTTCAGACATGACAGGTTGAAGACGCCATTAAAAAAAGAGAAATTATATTCACAACCCCAAATTACTTCTTTCATACATTTTTAATTTTTTTAATATTTTCTACACACCACTAAATCTTGATAGAAAAATATTAAAAAATTAAAAGAGTATGAAAGAAGTAATTTAGGATGTGTGAATATAATCTCCACTTAAAAAAAGAATCAAGACAAGACCCTAAAAACTAAGGAAAATTAATGAAAAGTTCAAAAAAAACTTCCATTTTAACGAAAAGCCATTTTTAAAGGTATAGTGAATAGTATCAGGTAAAGGTAAAAATGTGGTTTTTCGTTAAAAGTGAACAGTACCAGGAGTGTTTCGTTAAAATTCCTTAAAAACTATAGGAGTGAGATTGCAATAAAGGAGTAAAGGCTGCTGTAATTTGATTTTTTGTTTTTTTTTTCTTGGTGGTGTGAGAAAGTCCTACAAGAAGAGAACGAAAAGAAAGGTTTTTTTTTTTTTTTTTTTTTTTTGGCGAAAAATATGATATGGTTAGAACGCTAGACTATGGTGGACAAATGATACATGTAGAAATATAAGTTTTTGATTAATTATGTATAATGTTTATTTAGGCTTTGAGAAAACCCATATGTGGTAGAAATTCTAAATTAATTAATTACAATTGATATGACATTCGTTAATTACGATAAAATTTTGGATTAAATTCAGGAAAATTTTGAAATATATCCAATTTTCTAGCCCATCTTTTGAAATAGGTCCAATTTTTAGTTATTTTGGACTCATAACAAAATACCCCATTAATTCTATTCTAACAAGTAGACTAATCTCTAGTGTTTTGTGTTTGCATGTTATGGATTTAGATAATCGGAGCTTTTTGGTATTTTTTTTCTATTCAACGAGAGGCATCATGTTGGCACGAGGCTTGTGTAAAATTTAGTTTTAAATGTGGGGGCACATTTTGTAAAGAATGCGAGGACATTTTGTACTGCGATAGTGGGAATACTACAAGAAATATCACATATCTAGACGAGAGTTGCTCGTTGGATACTAAATTATCTCCATTTGATCTTGGAATATTTCACGAGTCCATTAAAAGTGAAAACCCGGATCAAAATTTCGGAAAGACGTTTATATACTCTTTCTGGTGGGGCTTGCGAAATCTAAGGTACATTCTATATCCATTGACAATCAACAATTTTCAGAAAAATATGTAACGAATAAAATTTTTGGGGTTATCTAATCGGCAATATTGTCTAATATTTTGCAGTAATTTTGGGACAAATCTGACAACAAGTACGTATGTATGGGAAAACTTGTTTGCGATTTTTATTTCAGTCATTGGCTTGCTACTGTTTGTATATCTTATTGGAAACGTGCAGGTTGGTATATTAAATCTCTCTGTACACTAACTTTCATCAATTTTTCTGAGTTGAGACTGCGGAGATCATTCTTCGAGTATATTAAGTAATTGTTTGATTTGTGGCGAGACAGACTTTTATGCAGATGGGAGCTACAAAAACACAGCACTTGAGTCGAGGACGTAAAAAAAGAAAGGAAGCTGAAAAAACACTTAGGAAAGTATGTTCCTCAACCTCTATCTCTCACCATTAATTTATGGAATACATTGTTTTAAAACAAAATGACATTAACATTCGATGTTTGAATTACAATAATGATAAGATTGGACTATAATCTTAAAGTTTATAGTCCATAGTTATACAATAATGCTAAGTTAGTTAACAACACAGAATCACATTGTTATTACTAAAACTAAGTTAATGTTACATTCATTACAAAATTATTGTTCAAATTAAAGAGTACAGTAGATTAACCTATGTATGTATACTACAGATATCAAAGCTTAAAGACATGGATGAAAAAGTGTTGAAGAAGATGTGCAACAATCTAAAGCCAGCGACGTACGTTGAGAACAGCTTCGTTTTTCGAACGGGAGATCCACTCGATTGCATGCTGTTGATTATCAAAGGGACAATGTGGACCTACGCGTCGAGTGATAGTCATGCTGGACAAGAAATCTCATCAATGGCCATCAAGCCCCTCAAGAAAGGTGACTTTTACGGGGAAGAGCTTCTCGATTGGGCATCAGACTGTTTCACCAAAGTTCCAGTCTCCCGCAAACATGTCAAAAGTCAGACAAAAGTAGAAGCATTTCTGCTCATGGCCAAGGACTTGGAAACTGTATGGGACCATTTTAACAATCGTAAACAGGTGGAAGAGGTGGAAGAGGGTTAAAAGAGTCCAACCCCAGCCCATTCTACACAAATCCAGGGAATTCTAGCACCAAAGTCGGTGCATCGTGCAGGCATATCAATATGCTAGATAATTCTAGCATTATCCTATTAAGTCGGTGTGTGTGTGTATAATCATGTGCTAGAAAGTTCTAGCAGCTTGTACAATTGTGTGGCTGCCATGCAAAGCCCAAAGGCGGTGGGCAATTGTAGTCGGCAAAACCACAACTATAAATAAGTGTGCGCGCGCGCGTTGCTATGTAACCAAATAATCAAGAAAGTAACCAAGTAGAAAGCAAGTAGGCAAGTGGGGGGTGTGAATGGTTTAGAGTTTGTCTCTAGAAATTGAGTGAGTGTTATTGTTTTTGAAGTGTGTTTTTGAGAGTTTGTGTTGTAATATTTTGTAAGTGTAATACAAGTAATTTGTTTATTTATTTTGTCTCTTCAACACTTGTGTTATGATTGTGTACTCTAGTTTTTCCTCAACAAAGAAGTGATACTTTCTACTTTTCGTCGTTTCCGTACCAATGTGCAACGACGTCCGACCCCGTCCCCGGCTGAAATAGGGGATGACAATGGTGAGATCTTGCCAGCAGGCAATTAGTATCTTCATTAACGTCGAAGTCGAGACGCTTTATTTATGGCCAAGAGTTCCATACACAACCACCCTAGATGAGTACATTTTGTATAAGCTCTGGCCTTAAAACAATGTAATTATTGGTTGATAATTAGCCGTACGTTCCGGTAATTAAGCAGTGGTAGGCACAATACCGTTTCTCTCAGGGATATGTTTATGTTGGTCATGTTCTGAAACATTTGCAGTTAAAGAGGTTTAAGTAATTAATCATAGAAAGCTCTAAACCTTATATATCGTGCTTGATCTTATATATGTTTTGACATTAGCACGAGTGAGTAATCAAGTCAACTGCAAGTGTTTTATCGATGAAATAGCCGAAAAAAACCAACACCAAAATATTACGCAAGAATCCAAAGGAGTTCAAAGTTTCTATTTTGAATTTTTGATTGGCCGAATTTACAATTTTCAGCGATGTGATAGTGAGGCTTGACTTAATCTGTAATTAAATAATACGGTAATTCACTATTTCGATGTCGATACGGTAGTTCACTGTTCAACGCAGTTTTTAGTTTGTAATGACCTAGGGCGATAAATAAATGGGGCTATTTCCTACACATTATTTTCACAAGAAAATAAAATGCACAAATTTTTTCCATATTTCCCTTCTCTGAGCTTAAAACATATTAATTTGACCACAGTAATCATATAAGAATCTTCTTCTAGTATTTCTAGTGTGAAAATCATGAGGCACCCACTTTTAAAGTTTTTACAAATATTTTTCTCAACGCACAAGATTGTTATTCATTTAACTTTTCAGGTGTTATAGTCGATCTAAAGTAATGTTTCAACAACTTTAGTCGAATCAACCTCTTAGATTTTTAACGGAACTTATTTGAAGGAGATTGAAAATGAGAGAATGGAAAGGAAGAAAAACCGGGGATGTTTGCACAATAGTTTTTGGCAAAGAGATGATTAACTGTTTTTTCATTCTGTCAATATATTGTTCATTGAGCTCCTCTACCATACTAGAGTTGTATTTTTAACGCTAATATTAAATATATACACACCATTTTTTGGCTCACATATCTATAATATCAATATAAAAAAAATTCGGGGCCCCTTTGATGCGGGTCCTAACCAGTCGACCTTCCTGATGCGTGCCTTAACCAGTCAACCTTCCGGCCCTGTCACTGTTCAAGAGGCGAGGTCTTTTTTTTTTTTAATTTTTGGTCAAATTCAAGAGGTGCGGTTTGACTTAGCCAAAATGAATTATGTGAATCGCATAACTTCTCAGCTTGATTCTAAAGAAATCAATAGATGTGATTATGAGTTTGTCATTCTATTAAAAAATTGATCACTCTGTTAAAAATTTCATTAAATATGGGCAAATGACAAAAATATTCTCAATTTTTGTCAAATCATTTTTACCTATTATTTATTAAATTAAAGTTATTTTTGTTATTTTGATCCTTATTTAACAAAACTTTCACGAATGACCAAAATGATTGATGATGAACAAACTCATGGATCACTTTTATTGATTTTAAATCTCATAGACCAAAATAAGGAGTTATACACATTTCAGTAAAAAACCTATAAAGTTTAAGAGGCCGAAAGTGGATCAACTTCTTGCAAATAACCCACTGGAACAAAATATTTGTAATTTCATCTATCACTCTACCCTTTGTTCTTTTACATTCCATTCATCGATCAAGACAAGAAGTGCCTTGGAATGGACAAAAAGGTGAAGACTGTAACTCTTCTTTTGCGACTCCTCACATATCTCATTTTCGGAGTGCATATTATTCATCAAATTCGCTTGTCAGGCCATTAAATCTGTCAACTCATAAGAAATGGCAGTAGCTGGGAAGTTGTCGTGGCATTCGATCTTTAAAATTTGATCAACTTTTGGATGTTGTTATTGGAACTCCAGAAAAATGGTTATGCACTCTTCCAAGTTATTTTTCTCTCTTTATTTACATGCAGAGTAACTTTTTTGAAACAGT
Source organism: Cotoneaster glaucophyllus (assembly GCA_036320875.1). NCBI lineage: Eukaryota > Viridiplantae > Streptophyta > Magnoliopsida > Rosales > Rosaceae > Cotoneaster > Cotoneaster glaucophyllus. Next base: position 28,902,111 of record CM070070.1, on the reverse strand, counting down.
ACTAATAATAACTTCCTAATGTCTTTTGTAAAATATATGAGTAGCTATAGGTTTAACTAGCTCTGCTTGTTTGTTTTGCCCAGCTGCTTTTAGTAGGTGTTTTCTTCAAGATAATAGGCCATGGATATTTGGAAAATAGAAAGGCTCTAAATTTCGTTCTTGTTGCCCAATATCTTCCAAGGATTTACCGAGTTCACCTATCCTCTTTTAACAACCTTCCACAAACTGGAGTATGGGCCAAAGGAGCATTCAAATTTTTCCTTTACATCCTTGCAAGTCATGTAAGTTTCTTTTCCATTGTCAATTTATTTTAGTCTTTAAATTTCGTTGCTTCGTCTACTCCTAAACCCAACTTACTCCTACCTAGCACCCAACTCACCCTTACCATTCGACTAACTCGAGTGGTAATTTACTTTAGTCTTTAGTTTGACTTAAATATTTGTAATGCAGTGAAAAAAGACAGTAGCAATGAAGGAATAAATGAATTTGTGAATGACGAACTCAACTCAGTTAACTATGAGTGAGTGTACGTGTTGTATATATAGCTTTACATCAATCAATCAGTTACAAGATAGACTTATCTCAAATAACAAATTTACAAAATTAAATACATGTGATAATAGTGAACGTAAGATTAAACCAAAGAGTTGCTGAAGAATGCAAACTGTTCCTCAGCATATTCGAACTGTTTGGCAGCAGAGTTGGGCGGGATGGTTTTCAAAAGTCTGGCTTATCAAGATTTCCTTTTCTTTTACATGGCCAAATACAAGGTGCCATGTGCCATGGATCTTAAAGTGGGGATATGAAGTCGGTAATATAATGGGTCGGGTCATACTACATGTTAATTTTAACAAGTCAAGTTCGGGCCAGGTCATAATATATGTTCATTTTTGACATGACATAACCTATTAAGATATCGTGTATGTTACGAAAGTGACACGAACAAGGCAAACACGACACGATCGTCAAGTCTAAAGCAGACGCCTAGGCAGTTCTAGCATCATTTCTTATTTTTTAAACACCTAGATATTAATCGCGACAGTGTCCAGCCACCTAGTGTTTAGACGAGACCTAAGCAACGCTAAATGAAGACTTTTAGAACACTAAGCGTAACAAAATTTATGAGATTATTTCATTGTTTGATTGCTGATCTGTGGAAAAAGCCAAGCAATTTTCTCCATGAGGGATAAAATATCTAATTAACAAGTAATGTTACACTAACACGCGTTTTATAAGGTTGGGTCATGACTGGCCTTAGGCGGACCAATATGGTTGCTTGCAATATTGCATGGCCCTAAGCAGAGATCGAGAACTTGGTACGTATGACCAATCGATCATGCAATCATTTGAAGGCGTTTAATGAATGCTTCTACTGTATCGTTCTATGTATGAACATGAGGTACTTGATGTTCAACTTCAAAACCCAATCGTCATGCAATATCCATCAAAAGTTTTTCGAATTAAATTCTCCGACTTATCAATTCAAATAAATTTGATCAGATAATTAAGGTGATGATCCTTGAGCTTGTTAATCTGAGCCACCAGTGTGGAGAATGCAGCTTGTGGACAACAGCCACACGTGTGACAAATGTGTAGAAGCATCAACCGATACTATAAAGTATCTAAATAGTCCGTAGAGTGGTTGAATTAGTCCACAAATATCTCTTTTGAATCCGTTGTAGAAAAGATGGAGGGTGCTAAGGTATAGTACGCGTCTAGGTATGATGTCTTTACTTCTGGTAAGAAAATGCCCAAAAATGGCGCATCACGGATCATCCTAGATATCCCAAACGTTCATCCATAGAAAAAAATTCCTTTGGAATCATGGGCTTCTGGCCGGCCATATAGTGGGCTTGAATAGGTGTAATCCACTCGTTAAGCATTTTATTTTCTCTACAATACGCTTTTGGCTATATTCGAAGGAAGTGCAATATGGTAATATGCCAAGGAGTTTTACTCCATTTTTCTACATTGGTTTCAATATGGTAGTAATACTCTTGAATATCCTTAAAACTCAAAAGGTGTTCTGCCGGAACGAGTGAGTACAAGGCTTCCCTTTATGGTAAATTTAGTACCATTAGACAATATAGGGCAGTGTCATACCCCACAATCAGGTTGGATAAGCCTGAAAGGTTGTCAGGGGATGATTAGGTATAAAGTTAGCATAGAACCAGATAGCTAACTTCCTCACAAAACATACCTAAGCACGAGTGAATAGTAGTCACATGTGGTAATTTGCATTAATTAACTCTTTATTCGAGAATAATAGTGACATCCAAACACAAATCTTAAATCTGAGAACAAAATAAATTATTCGTAAAGTAAACCAAATATAGAAGGGGGTTCAACTAATAGGCTTTCCATGTGAAATTTCGCTATTCCAAATGTGTTCGATGGAGCAAAATTAATCTCACAAATTGACTACAGGAATGGTACTTTTCAACAACATTGGTAGAGGCACATATAAGTGCATAATCAATGATCTATTTCATCAAAACTGAATTAGATTCTGCAAGGTTGAGGTTCGAGAATACTATCCCTTATTCTTGAAGTTTTTAGGTGCCAATGATCATGCTTCGGGCTTGATACCACCTATTGGCAAGCATGATTCTACTATATGTTGAAAAACAAACTCAGAAAATGGAATTATGAGAGAGAGACAAACCTAGACTTGGGTTCAGTAGGCTTCAGTCGAAAATGAAGGGGTCTGTTCGGTACTTCTCAGCCGAATTGTTAGGCGTACCTTTCTCTCACAAGTGTGGTAGTAACCAGATCCAATAATTTGGTAAACTTCCGCTTTCTATACTGCTACTTCACGAGAAATTTAGATATAGAAGGACAAGAAAGATTTTCTTCCGGTCAAAATTCGATCAAATATAAACTTTAGAATTGTACCTATTCATGGACGTAAAGGTTTCAGTCATGTTTTGCTTCTGGCAAGAAATTCATCTTTGCATGATTCGAAACGGTCCATGGTGAGTCAAAGAGCCATAAAGTCCTTAGGAATGACATACTTCCATTTGATATGCTTAAGGCATAAGTCTTCGAATAAAGATTATGGTGGAGGTTTATTCAGCTCTTCCACACCAAAACTTCGGGTTCGGAAATATGAACTTTAAGTTCATAAGACTTGCAAGCAAATGCAATATATACAAAAATATGCAAATATGTCTAGAATTTATCATTTAATTATTTGGACTTCAGGCCAAAATTAAAAGTTGGGCAAAAAAAATTAAAAACCCATAAAACCTAAAAAAATAGACAATATAATTGGTGGCCCAAGGTATTGGACGAAAGCCCTAATAAGTTTTTTTGTTTTTGTTTTTTAATTTTAAAAATCGTGAACATGAAGAGATCCAAGCCCAAAAAATGGGCTAGAATGATCATGGGCCGAGATAAGGAAGAAAGCGGCATACCTTTCTAGATGGATGGGCTGCTGCTGGCAGGCCCAAGGAGCTGGGAAAACAAAGGGCCCAAAAAAAAAACAGGAGCACATATCCCGTGTGGTGCAGCGCAGGGTAAATCAGAGACCTATCGAGGGGCGAGTTCCAGTGTGGCGCGTCATATGAGAGCACCACAGTTGCATTGGGCTGCTGCAAGCAAGCCCACGAGAGAAAAAAATGGTTTTTTTTTCTTCTTTTTTTTTTTCCAGTTGCTGCGGGCTGAGTTACCATGGCCCAAACAGGGAGCAAGTGGTCCAAGAAAGCATCCCAGCAGCTGCTGGGTGTGCTCGCCGGAGAAGAAAACCGTAGATATTGTTGGTTCAGTCAACGGCGTCTTGGTTGGGAAAACTCAGGGCGAGTTCGAGGCATGGTGGTTCATCCAAGAACCAATCATAACGACGGAGGAGGGTCTTCGACGTCGGGGAAGTGTGGAACCCAGGGGATTCGATTCGGGAATCTTCGACTTCAGTAGTGAATTTCAACGGAAATTCAAAGAACATCGTTGAAGTTGATGAAGAAAAAAAATGGCAACGCCATGGTGTCGGCTTCCGGCGAGGGTATGTTTTCTGGGTCGGGGATGACGCAAACAGTGTCATTTCTTGGGTTCTCGGCTCATCATAGCTGTGCTCCAGTGCATCGCAGATCCATGTCTTGCAAAGCGGCGCGGCTCAAAGCATGCAGCTCGCTGGTTAGGGTCTCGAAACCCTAATTTTTTTCAATTTTTTTTTCTCAATTCAATTATATGCATATATAGTTTAATTTCATGCGATATCAATTCACATAATTCTACATTTATGAATATAATGCATACACAATTTATGTAGAATTTAAAATTAAAAAAACGTAAAGTTGAGTCATGCATTATGGTGAATGTTCATGCTATCAGGGCAGTAAAAATATCGAGATAAAAATCGTTGTTTTGGAAGAACTTTATTGCGTGATGATATTGATGAATTGGTTTGATGTAGAAAATCATTTCTTCAATTTCAGATTTCCATCTCCAAAGCTTGTATCACGTTCAACATAAGAAAAATAAATAAATTGAATCAATAGAAGTATATGAATTCAATAAAATCAAAATTTAATTAATTAAAAATAATTGAAACATAATACTCCTTGATTGAAGACGAATAAATTCTCTTTAGCACAGCGTGAAGAGCGTGCTGATAACATGTTGTGGCCTATATTTAATAAAGAGGTGCGGCAAGGGGAAGAGAAAGAAATTGGAGAATAGGCTTGAGGAATTGTATGTTAATTCCCTTTATTTATAGTAATAAGGAGGAGTAAAACTTGCTCTCCAAGTAATACAAAGTCTATTGGAGAATAGGCTTGAGGAATTGTATGTTAATTCTCTTTATTTATAGTAATAAGGAGGAGTGAAACTTGCTCTCCAAGTAATACAAAGTCTATTGGGAAATATCTTCTAGATCCCAAAGGATTCCTATTATATCTCTACTTAGGATTTACACAATCACATATTGATAAAAACATATGTCACAACAACTATCTATTTATATCATCATTTGTACCATCTCTTTAATATAAATGGGGTCCGTCAACATATGTAAGTCTCATCTCTATTAGATTGTATAAATTATTATCCAAATAGATATTAAGAATATCATTTTTTGTCAAATTAATATCAGAAAAATGTTGACTTATACGCCCGTTTGGTTTCATACTTGGCAAACAACCAAATTTTCTACATTATAACCAAGTAGTTTTCTACATTTTTTTAACAAACCATACTATTTATAGTAAGGGGGTGAGAAAGATGGTTAAGTCTTATAACGGTCTTGCCATAATAGTATGGTTCAACTTCGCCTTTAGCGAGAATCAAACCTAAGACATCTCACTTGCAAGTGAAAAAGAATATCATTAGAATATAGTACTAAGTGGCAGCAAATTCCTACTTTATAGCAATAATAACTATCTAAGGCAAGTCGTCAATGATAAAATTAATTAAAACATAAAAAAATGAAAATAAAATAAAAATAAGGATGATGTTATCAAAATGAAAAAAAAATTGGTATATGGATAGCACAATATCTCCTTTGGTTTAATATTGTGGCTGCGAGCGAGTGTGAGAAATGCCTTACACTTTGACGCTATGTGTACTGGTTGTCCTTGGGGTTCTATTATTTAAGCTTTCTTTTTCTTGAAAAAAAAAAAAAAAAAAAAAAGCTCTTGGTCTGAAGGAATTTCCTTGTCTGCGTTGGATAGTGTGATTCAACTCTTCGGCCGCCGATAGGATAGTGAGAAGAGGGAGGGAAAGATCCGGAGGATAACCGTGGCACTGAATTCAAAGTGATGCAGACAGTCATGGACAGTGATGAAGGGGTGATAAAATTAAAACTAAGTTACGTGGCATAATTGAGAGCCAACAGATGAATTTCAATGGCTAGGATTAAAAGCCTTGTATAGTGTTGCATGGTTAAAAAACATGCAGAGGATCCAAATTCAAAAAATAATTATAATGCTATTCTTATCACATTAATTTACCATATTAGTGTACCACATTATGTGGCAGCTGATGTGGCTATCCACATCATCTAAATTAATCATAATTTAATTTAAATTAAAAATTATTTAATAAACCAATAATAAAAAAAAATCTTAAATTAAATGGTCATGGTGGAATACAAGGAGTCATTCCTTCCTTCCTTCCCCGTTTCTTCTTCTCCTGTTTCTTCTTCCACACCATTTTTTTGTTTTAGCCCAGATTTTTTTGGTCGACTGCTACCCATGGCTTGCTCCATAGCTTCTCCGCCGCCCACCTCCTTCATCAGTAGCAAGCTTCTCCGCCATGGCTCTAGTTTTGCCCCTTTGGTCCTTTTACTAAACCAACTTAGGTGACTTTTCCTTATAACATTTGCAGGCAAGAATTTGAGCAAAGCAGCATGGTGTTGCTGGTGAAGATATCAATTAATATATAAGAAGTTGACAGCAGCAGCAGAGAGGTCATCTGGGCACACTGTATTATCTCCTACGAAGATTGGGTAGGTTCAGTTTGGTCCACCAGGACCATAATTGGTGCAGTGATGATATTCTTCTAAATCTGGGCTGAAACAAAAAAATGGCGTGGAAGAAGAAATGGGGAAGGAAGGAAGGACACCTTGTATTCCACAATGACCATTTAATTAAAAAAAAAAATTATTGGTTTATTAAATGATTTTTAATTTAAATTAAATTATGATTAATTTAGATGATGTGGACAGCCACATCAGCTGCCACATAATGTGATACACTAATATGGTAAATTAATGTGGTAAGAATAGCATTACTCAATAATTAGTCTTGTGAGTCCCACACATGCGTGCCACATGTGTCGTTTTCTTGGTCGAAAAGGGGAATATATTAAAAGGGGTAAAATCCAGCCGAGAACAACAAAGAAGGCTATAAAAGCACCAGCCCCAGGAAGAGACTACAGACAAAGCAAGAAAAAGGACCAAACTTTGATCAAAGAGGGTTAGATGTCTGAATAGGGATTTTAACGAGACATAATCAATACATTTGTTTCATTTTCCAGTGGGTCACCCTGGACCCCCCAATAATTAATGAATAATGTTGTCTCAGTGCATCTATACTATTTGGTTTCAGGACGTGTTAAAACTGAAAGTTGACAATTGAACAATGTTTCTCACCATATTAGTCATAATAATTTGTTTCAAATTTATTTTTGATGAAAATTAAATCTAAGACGTCTAACATATAATTTGATCCCTTTTTGTCATTTTTCCTTATTTAACAAAAATTTATCACAGAAAGACCAAATTGATTAATGGTGGATAAATTCGGAGACCAATGCTATTGTATTTAAATCTCAGAGACCAAAATGAGGAGTTATATTAATCTTAAGAGCTATTTTGGCTAAAAAAAAAAAAAAAAAAAAAAAAAAAACTTAAAACATACCTTTCTCAATGCACAAGATTACCAATCCATTTAATCTTTCATGTGCCATAGTCGACCAAAAGTAATTTTTAAACAACTTCAATCGAATAGTATCTTATATTGTGAAAGAACTAAAACTAGGCTGGGAACTTATTTGAAGGGAGGTTGAGAATGAGAGAATGGAAAGGAAGAAAAAGAGGGGAATGTTGTTTGCACAGCAACGGCCGTATTACTGTTCAAGAGGTGAATGGTAATTCACTTTAGTCTTTAGTTTGACTTAAATATTTAGCAGTGAGGGAATAAATAGTTTTGTGAACGATGAAATCAACTCAGTTAACGATGAGTGAGCGTATGTGTTGTATATATAGCTTTACATCAATCAATCAGTTACAAGATAGACTTATCTCAAATGACAAATTTACAAAATTAAATATATGTGATAATAGTGGAAAATAAGATTAATCCAAAGAGTTTATCTGTTGAAGAGTTGCAGAATGCAAATTGTTCCTCAGCGTATTCCAACTGTTTGACAGCAGAGTTGGGCGGGAATGATTTTCACAAGTCTCTAGCATATCAAGATTCCCTCCTCTTTTACATGAAATGGCTAAATACAAGGTGCCATGGATCTTAAAGTGGGAATATGAAGTCAATAACCGATTGTGTTATATTATCTGTTAATTTTAATGGGTAGAATTCGGGTCGGGTTATATTTTCTGTTCATTTTAACGAATTTGACACGACATGATAGTTAAGATATCTGGTATGTCACAAAAACGACACGAACATGGCAAATACATCAAGATCGCCATGTCTAAGGCAGGTTGCTAGACCTATCTCGACACTCTGTACTTTTATTGAACGCTTAGAGATTAATCGTGACGATGACTTAGCATCTAAACAAGGGCTAAACTGCTCTTGACAGCAACTTTTCGAACACGGAGTGCAACAAAATGTGAGAGACTTATTGTTTGATTGCCCACTTGAGGGAAAAGCCAAGTAATTTTCTCCACGAGGGACAAAAACATCGATTAACATCAGTCAAAATATTGGCTTATAGGCTCGTTTGGTTTTACACTTGGCAAGCGAGCAATTTTCTACATTATATAGCAATATAATAACTATCCAAGTCAAGTTGTCAATTGTTTCCAAAAAAAAAGTCAAGTCGTCAACCAATACTCTTATCCACCAAGTCAAGCCGTCAATGATGAAATTAATCAAAAATGAAAAAATGAAAAAAAAAACAGTAATACTATCCATGTATGATGCATGTAGATCGCACCATCCAAAAATTATTGAAATTCCGAGATCCCCTTCGGTTTAATATTGTGGCTGCAATTGTGAAAAATGTCTTGCACTTTGACGCTATGTGTACTGGTTGTCCTAGAGGTTCTGTTATTTAAGCTTTCATTTTCTTAAAAGAACAAAAAACCTTCTTGGTATGAAGGAATTTTCCATGGCTACGTTGGATAATAATTCAACGGAGTTAGGTCCTTTTCCACTGACAGCATAGTGAGAAGAGGGAGGGAAAGGAGCAGGAGGGCAACCATGGCACTGAATTCTAAGTGGACGGTCGTGGGCAGCGGTGAAGGGGTGATAATAATTAAACGAACATGACTTGGCTGCTGCAAATTCAGCAGCAACACCTACTTACAACGAATTCCGGTTGAACATGTGTTCAAGTTTAGATTTTTTTAATCAAAACTTGGACACGTATCCAATCGGGATTGGTTGTAAACAGCTGCTGCTGCTGAATCCTTCAGCAGCTAAGTGTCCTCCTAACTAAACCATGTAAATTTGGAATCATTAAAATTACGTGGTGTATTGAGAGCCATCAGATGAATTTCAATGGCTAGGATTAAAAGCCTTGTATAGTGTTGTGGGGTTAAAAACACTACGATTACAAGCCTTGTATGGTATTTCTTTTATAACAAACGATAGTAGCTATACTAAGAGCAGTTTTAGCATTGATAGCCCCAAGTGGGTTATAGGTAACTCAATCCCCTTAGGAAAGAGTAATTGTCCAAGTACATCTCCACTCTCAAAGTGAATAACCCAGATAATTCGTATTAAAATATTTTTATTATTTTTACAAAATAATAAAAGATAATTTTATTTATAATTTCGGATAATAATAAAAGATTGGTTGAAAGTATTTGAAAATATCGAAATGTGGTGTAAGGTGCAAGAACATAGTTATGTATTTATTGGCTCGGTATTTTTTTGTATTTTTAATTAATTTTGTATAATTTTTTGTTCTTTTAATTTTTTTTAGTAGCGGCTGAAGTCACCGTGACATCAGTATTGTGTCATTTGGCTTGGGAGCTGGGTTGATTAATAATTGATTGGGTGAGCAACGGGACTCGCCAGAGCCTAGTGGATTAGAAGATGTTGAAGCCCTTTTTTTTTTGGGAGGGCAGGGGAATTTGGCAACGCTAGAGTTGCTCTTTGAGGTGGGCATTGGGCTAAGCCTCGTAATAGATTAACAATAATGTGTTCAAATTCGTTTTTTGTGAGAATCTAATCTAAAACCTTTCACTTACAATGGAAAATAAATAGCACTAAACCTTAGTACTAAGTGGCAAGTCTTGTATAGTGTTGAAGAAAAAAACATGCGAAGGATCCAAATTCATAAAATAATTAGTTTTGTGGGCCCCACACATGTGTCACATGCCGTCAATAGTTCGATTAATTTTTACTCACTATTTTCAAGTGGTTGTAATGTTCACCACCTATTTAGTATCATTTAATGAGTTTAAATTTTAATATTTGTGTCTATTCTATACCCATATCTCCAGATTTAAATTCATCTAATCTCCAGCTTTAAATTCATCTAATAATGATAGAAAATGTGATGCACATCACCATCATTTAAAGGTGGAACAAAAATATTCCCTCGCGAGCTAGCTACTTGAACATTTTTTTGGTCCAAAAGGAGAATGTATTAAAAAGGGTAAACCTTGTCGAGAACAACAAAGGAGGCTAAAAAGCAATCTAGGCCCAGGAAAAGGCTATAAACAAAGCAAGAAAAAAGACCAAACAGTGGTTAAAAAGGGTTAGAGGTCAGAAAGAGATTATAAGGTCATCTATAATCGAAGGAGGAAGGAGGATCAGAGAGCTCCTTTTAGCCCTATAGCCTTCCAAGAAATTAATATTTTAATAAACAGTGTCAGGTCATATTTCTTACCATCTCTAACCTAGAGAGCCATAGGCCAAACATAATCATGTGACAAAAAATCATCTCCAACCGAGAGAGCTAAAGAGCTATAGGCCAACAACTTCAATTTAAAGATTCAATTACTTCATTTTAAAAACTACAACTTAAATTTAAAGACTACAGCAACTTAAATTTAAAAACTACAACTTAAATATTAAAGACAATAACAACTTCAATTTAAAGACTATAATCATCATCTACATCCGCCATTATAGGAGTATAGTCAGATGTAAACAACTCTCGTCGGGCCATAATTTCCCTCTTTTTCCTATCAAAATATGCCTTACTCATTGGAGTGTAATCCAAAGTGTTCCCTTGTATGTTCCTATCATCCATCTCCTCTTGTATTTGTTTTGCCCGTTCTTCGTGCCTACAATTCCTTTCTTCCGCGGCAAAGGTACTTTGCTCTGCCATTAATCGCAATGAGGACGTCATTTGTTTCGTCCCATAGCCTTAGGTATGGAACCTTCACCCGGAGACGGATTTTCTACCCCTTGTTTCTTGAATGGTAGGAGATCCATGTTCATCCCCAATTGCATTTGAGGAAACATTTATGAACACCGGCGTAGGACCAACTCTTTCTTGAGGTGGATCTTCAAATAATACACACCCTTTACAAATTTCCCAAAACCGTGATGACTAAATAGTTTCAAGTTGTCCTCCATATACAATTCCTCTGCTTGGCGTACCTAGAAAATATAATACAAAAATTAAAGGAAATTAATTTATGAAATTAAATGTAATATAATTAAATATTTAAAATAACTTGTGAAAACACTTATTTCGTCGTAGTAATTGGCTCCCCTTTCATGTCTGCTTCTGGCCTTTACCAATGCTTGATACCATTTATTCAAACTTGGATGAAGATGTTTTTTCCATCTTGAAGAACAACTCTCGTGGTTTTGGGAATTCGGTGGAGTGGTGCCTTCGTAGAACCCATAGTACTTTTTGGACGTACGAGTCTAAACACCTTCACTTGTTTGAGAACCCCCCCTCAGACTATCTTCCGAGACCCATTTATAAGCCCTACAAAGAGCTTCATCTTCTTTTCAGGTCCAAGCCCCACCTTTCATTGCAAATGTGGCCATTTGAAAATTATTGAAAAAATTGAAAGGAAGATTATTGGAAGAGGTAAGAGAATAGAATGTGAAGAATTGAAATAAAATGAAGATAGTATGGAATGGTGAAAATTATGTGAGAAATGGCTTAGGTATTTATAGGAAAAAAATTAGAATTTTTTATTTTTTAAAATTTTGTCCAAACAAAAAAAAAAAACAAAAATTCAAATGCAATGGTAACCTAGCGTCAGCATGATGTCAGCTAGTCGTTGCTAGCTGGCGTCATGCTGACGCCAGGTTGCCGTTGGCTTTTGAATATTTGGCCGGCCCAGGGCTGGCTGGCTGGCTCCTTTGGGCTAGCCGGTTGGCCTGATTTCCCATTTTGGACCCGATGGGGCCCACGAGCCCTTTAGCCTAGCCCTCAGTTGGAGACGGTTTTTCTATCATTTCAAATTATTTTTAACCTTATAACTCTTTGGTCGGATCGGTTGGAGATGGCCTAACAAAACATAAAGCGCAACTTCTGTCCAAACCCTAGACATCCCACTAACCCAGAAAAACACAAAACGACAGCTAGCTCTCCAACGTCATCAACACCTTTGCTTCATTTTCCACGTTGGTGGGTTACCCTGAACCTCTCAATAATTAACAAATAAACATGCATCTACACTATTTGGTTCCATAAAGTGATAAATTGAGAGTTGAGAGTTGAATAATGTTTTTACGTGAAAATCATTTGATTAAGTGCGTGAGAAGATATATTCTAAACTTACTTTAAATATAGAATAACGAGATTCAATAATTATGTGTTACCTATAGTAAGGATTCGATTTTTCTCCCCTCTAATCTTGTCCCCTCCTTTTATTCTGAGCCATTCAAATCATTTTCAAGTTAATTTAAAGTTCAAGATTATGCCAAAACTTACCATCAATAAATAAATTAAATCATTAATAAGAAGAGAAAAACAAACGGAGAAGGAAAAATTAAAAAGTTGGGCTACTAACTGGGTTTGAGGCTCACATGGAAGAAGATAAGAAAAGTTTCTTGTTTCGGCTTGCAAGTTTGTTTTCCACAGCGATTCCTACCAGTCCACTCCATTGATTGTTGTCCAAGTTTCTATATGTTTGTTTTTTGATACAGTTCGAATCAATTCTGCTCTTTTAAGATCTTTATTTTGAGGACAAGTGAAGACCAATGCATATTAATCATAAAATTATATTAGTTTAGATCTAAATGTTTAAAATATTTGGCAACTTAATAAATCAAATCCAACTTAAAATCTATGAACCATTAAAAAACTCATTTTCTTGTTTTGATTAAGTTGTCAAATATTTTAAGCCTTTGGATCTAAACTAATATAATCTTTTGATTAACATGCATTTGATTCTTATAGGTCCTCAAAATGAGTACCTTAGGAGAGCATGAATCCATTTGGAATAAAGAAGCTTATATCCGCATCTGCTTGATGACAATCTCATGTTGCGTACCGGCCTGTTGGGAAATAAATTGGTTACAAACTTGTCATTCACCATATTCGAACTCAAGACTTCTTACAACTGAAGATGAATATCACTAAACGTTAATACTAAATGATTATATATATTCAACTTGAGTGCAAGGGGCTAATGCACCGCATATTATGAAACTCGAATCTAATAGCTAAAACACTCTTAGTATTCAATGCTATGTAAATTTAAAGTGTAACTTGTGTCTCTTGTTTTGCTCACTCTTCTCATGTTTTGTTTGCAACGTCTCTTGAGATGGGTCGGGCCTCTCATTAAACCTCTGGGTACGGATTTGGGTTCTATTGTAAAATAATTTTTTTTTTACTCTTATTATATTTTCACATTATATTTGGACAATTCTTTTAATAAAGATAAAACTTAAATGTGTCTGTAGAACATATCCACTAAACTATAAGACCCGTGCATATTATAAAATGACTTACGTCATATTAAAAGACCTGCGTCATATAAAAAGACAAACTTGAATTCTATTAAATAGAATTGCAATGCAGCTAGCAGCTTCAGTTTCTGCCACTCAACCCAAATGCTAGCTCTCTGCACTCTATTCTCTCTCCATCTTGTAAACTGAAAACCTCGTCGTAGCTATTTATTAGGTAATGTTCATATATACTTAAGTTATTATTATGGATAGAAACGTCAAGGGAATAAATTCAGATATAGAGAACCCAGTAGCGAAAACAGACAGGTTCGTACTCTCTCTCTCCTATCTCACTATTTCAAAATCTGAACTTAGCTTGCTCTTATGCTATTTAGATCCAATGCTTGAATATATGGCCATTGCAATACATTCTGTTCCAATTAAAAGAGAGTAAAATAAATTTACACAAACAAAATTTTACAATTTTTTTTTTTCAAAACCTTCATCAAAGAGTGATCCTAACATCCTCTAATTTTGGAAAAAAAAAAAAAAAAAAAAAAAACTTCTCTCTAATCCACATTTCCTTTTTTTTCCCTTTTTCCTTCCTATTTTAAAATAAAATTAAAAATTATTTTCACACATAAAATGTGGGGCATATGCTAGTATATATATAAGGAAGAGATTTCTATTGTTTTTTTTTTTAAAAAGTGGATTATACGCTCAACCGTTACATTTGTTTTAATGAGATCGTGTGTCTAGTATTAAAGTATGCCTTATAATCTTATCTAAAATCTGTTTGCCCTCTCAATGGAGAAGACCGATGTCGGCTCCAGCTAGGGCCTCGATCGACCACGTTGCGAAAGCAAGAATAATCCCAAATGTAAGGAATCGCGCAATCTGTAGAATGGATTCAACGATTTGGGTTTTTTTTCCTCCAAATTCTAATTATCTGTTCAAATTGACTCAGAAAGGAGGATACCCCAATTACTGAAATATATTGGAAGGCTGAGAAAAAAAATGGGGATCTTGATTTATTTATTTTTACAGTTTTCTAGAGAAATGGGTTCAAGGAATTGGGATTGTTGGTTTTTCACTTTTATATATGACTTTGCTCAACTTGTATAGAGCTGCTAATTTCTCACTTGAATTTTAATTTTATCACTAAATTTTTATAAATAGTCAATTTCAATTTTCATTCATCTTGGCCAAGCGGATAACACAAGACAACTTTATGACGGCAAAAAGGTATTTTTGTTTTGGTAAAACAAGCGCAAAGCTAATACTTTGTAACTACTAATTAAACTCCCATAACTAATTTAAACAGAAAGTGTACGGTATCAACTAGCGGAAGAGAAGAAGACAAGGAGAAAAAAAACAATATGTTGTCCACATTAGGGATGAATTATTTTATTACCCTAAAACATTTGTTATATGAGCAAAATAGATAGAAAATTGGATGGAAAATCATAAAATTTAACATCCGGGAAATTGGCTAATTATAAAACTAGTAGCTCTATACAAATTCGGAAGGAAAGATTGACAAATAATATATATATATATAGAAATCCTTTAAGTAAGGGATCCCTATTTTTTATGGGAAGTAGTTGTGGGTCCACACCTAATTGAACTTTAATGATTTGGATCGTTTATTTTTCAAGTTGCACCTCATAGATCATCCTTACAAAATATTAGCTAAATCAAAAATATTTAAGACATCTAATTGAGTTCAAAAAAATTAACGAACACTTTGTTCTATGAGAAACAATGAAATTTCATCGTGATAATTAAATACGTAAATGATTTTATATTGAATTGAATTTTTGCAAGAATGATCTATGAATCAAGACTTACAAAATAGATGGTTCATATTGTTAAAGTTTGATGTGAAGTAAGTCCCACAACTAATCTCCAAATTTAAAAAAAAAAAATAAGAATCCTTTGCATAATGGGTGTGTATATATATATCATCTGGAATATCAAAGTGAGATTTGGCCCTTTTTTTAATAAAGTACTTTTCAGTATTTTCTTGTGTGTACTGTGTAGAGAAAATTTCTAAAATATTTTGGTAATAGTCTTATTTCATTTGGACTTCTTGTGGTGGTCTCCAACTATTCACATGAATTATATTTGATAATTATTTCAAATATATAAAGGTATTGTAGTCAATTTTGTAAAATTGTTGTTCAATTTTCATTATTCATTATTATTTTACTTTATGCAAGGACAGATCCTTGTTTTACCGAATAATGTCTGAAATATACCTAATAGCTGCTATCACAATCAGATTTATAGCTACAACAGGGACGAGTGCCGAAAAACCAAAAGCTGAAAAAAAAAATTGGAAAACAGACCTAAAGAAGATTTGTGACGTGCAGAAAAACGTGCGGAAAAAAAATTGGAAAACAGACCTAAAGAAGATTTGTGACGTGCAGCAGGGGCCTTACCTTGCAACGTGGAACACTGTATTTGTGGTATCATGTGTATTTGCTGTCTCTCTGGATCCTCTGTTTCTTTACGTTATGATCATCGATCAGGATAAAAAGTGTCTTCACATGGATACAAAGTTGAGAATTATTGCTTTTCTTATGCGATCACTCACGGATGTCATTTTTCTGGTGCATTTTATATGTGAAATTTGTGCCTATTTTCAAAAGAGAAAGAACAAAAAGTCGGGGACATTTGTGACGAATACCCTAAAAAAGGGACCCTCCGCAGGGGTGGAAGAAACGAACGAAAATTCGAATAGGAAATCGTGGTTATCCATCATATTTGACGTTTTAGCTCTTGTTCCCCTCCCACAAGTAAGAGAGATGAACTATACTCCTTTTTTTTAGCTAGCTGAAATTGATGGACGTCTATATTCTAAACCTTATTGATCTTTTAATTTTCTGCAGCTGCTAATAGTGGATTACCCAATGCAACGCTCAGGTTTTGTGGAACACCAAAAGGTTGTGAATGTGTTTCTTCTCTGTCAATATGTTCCGAGGTTTTCTCGAATTCACCTATCGGCCAAGGTATTCAAAATGACTAATGGGATATGGGCTAAAAGCCTATTCAACTTGTTTCTCTACATTATTGCCAGTCACGTAAGTTTCACCTCAATTGTCATTCTATTTTAATACTTTTGTAAGTACTAATGTTGGTTTATGGATGCTGTTTTTTTTTTTTTTTTTAAGGCGGTAGTGTAGAAATATGACTCCTTATATTAATCATGTACAAAGTTTACAATATAAATAGGTTTGAGAAAACTCATATGTGGTAGGAATCTTAAATTAATTACAATTAATATTACATTTTTTCAATTACGGAGAAGATTATCTATGAATTAATTTTATTCTATCAAGTTGACTAATTATCTAGGGTTTTGTGTTTGAATGTTATGGATTTAGATACTCGGAGCTTTTTGGTACCTCTTTTCTATTCAACGAGAGATATCATGTTGGTACGAGGCTTGTGATCTTAGTATAGATCCCAGGGGATGTGTGAATGCTTTCTACTGCGATAGTCAGAGTACTACTGCAAGAAATATAACACTTCTAAACGAGTATTGCACATTGGATACTTTAGATGGTGCTTTACCTCCATTTAATTTTGGAATATTTCTCGATTCCCTTAAGAATCGAAACACGGAGCATTCAAAGTTCTGGAAGAAGTTCTGGTACTCTTTCTGGTGGGGTCTGCGAAATCTAAGGTTCATAATATATCCATTGACAATCAACAATTTTTAGAAAATATATAGTGAACAAAATTTTTGGGGTTATCTGATTCGGAAACATTGTCTAATATGATATCTTGTACCTATAAAATTTTGCAGTAATTTTGGGACAAACTTGGCAACAAGTATGTATGTGTGGGAAAATATGTTTGCAGTTCTCGTTTCTGTCGTTGGCTTGCTACTGTTTACATATCTCATTGGAAATGTGCAGGTTGGTATATTGAATCTCTCTGTAAATTAAATTTCAACAATTTTCCCATGTTTGGGAGTTGGGACTGCGGAGATCGTTCTGAGTATATTAGTAATTGTTTAATTTGTGGCGAGTCAGACTTTTATGCAGATGAAAGCTACAAAGACAGAAGAGATGAGACAAAGAGCTGTAGCAATAGAGGAAGCTTTAAAAGACAAGGGGGTGAGAAAAAAAAATGCAGAAGGAGACGATGAGATAAGGCAGAAGATTCGGAGCAAGAAGCAAAAGGTATGCGATTGGATACAAGAAAATAATTTCCCTGAAGATATCAAGAAAGAAATCATGAAGAGCCTAGTGGAAGCATTGAAAAAAGACAAAGATGCTGATGTCCACAACCCATTCCTAATTCTTCCCTTGTTTATCAGAAGATCTGTAAAACGCTATCTTTTGATGGATACACTTAGAACAGTATGTTCTTCAAAACTCGATCTCTGTTCATCTATTAATTGCATCCATTTTCACTGCAATGTTGGTCTGATGATATGTATATGTGCGTGCGTGCGCATGTCTTATTGTATAGGTAAATAAGGTTAAAGACAAAGATAAAAAAGTGTTGACGTTGATATGCGACTATCTGAAGCCAGTGACGTACAGTGAGAACACCTTCGTTTTTCGAATGGGAGATCCACTCGATTGCATGCTGTTCATTATCAAAGGGACAATGTGGACCTACGCGTCATCGAGTGATAGTCATGCTGAGCAAGGAATCTCATCAATGTCCATCAAGCACCTCGGGAAAGGTTGCTTTTATGGGGAGGAGCTTCTCGATTGGGCATCAAACTGTTTCACCGAAGTTCCAGTCTCCAGCAAACATGTTAAAACTCGGACAAAAGTAGAAGCATTTGTGCTCATGTCCCAGGACTTGGAAATTGTAGTCTCCAGATACAAATCATATTGGGACTTGCACAATTGTAACAATCCTGAAGAGGTGGCACTTGCTACCATCATCCGTGGTTTCCGTGCCAAGGCACAGCGACGCCTGCCCCGGTCCCCAGCTGGAACAGCGGATGTCAATGGTGGGAGCTTGCCATCGACAGCAGGCAATTAGTATATTCAGAAACGTCAAAGTCGAGACGCTCAAATGATGGCCAAGAGTTCCATACACAACTCTAGCTGAGTACATATTGTATAGCTCTGGCCGCGAATCAATATTGTTGAAATTTAGCCAGGGTAGCGTTTCTATGTTTATATATTTGATCATGTGCAATCTAAACCTTTTATATATATATATATATATAGAGTGCTTGATGTTAGATATGTTCTGGGAAGCAAACAATAACAAGACATTAGCACAAGTGGTTTAAGTAATTAAGTCAACTGCAAGTGTTTTATTGATGGATTTTAAATAAAAATAACATCTCGTACAAGCTCAACAATCCAATAATATTGGGCATTTTTCGGATCCACATCTCGTTGGAATTGTTTCGGCATGTTAATAAATCTAAGAGTTGTTGAAAGTTTTGCTTCTGTGGTTGTGACTAGTGAAATTAACTTATACCATTGCTTCTGCCATTTTGTTCTTACCTTATGTTGATTTTGTGGCTCAATTGTTTTGGGCCTTTGTATTTTTCAAGCCCAGCAGCCCTATTGGTTTGGTCATTTAGCTGCTTATGTGAAAGCCCATGTGATGGCTAGGGTTTAATTTGGCAGATTCATATATAAGGCAGCAGCAGCTGCCATTTGTTTTGAGTGAGTAGAAATGCAGCGGCAGCAGCAGGAAAATACAGAGCAGCCGACAGAGAAGAAAAGAGTGGGCTGCTGTTTTTATGTCCTCCATTTGTGCAATCATTCATTCAAAGATATTGTGCTACATTTTGTGGCTTTTGGGAGAGAACAATTTGATATGTATTTTCTTATTCTTCATTTGTTCTTTGTTTGAGTGAGAGCTATTGGGTATATGTGGGTTTTGGGATTTGAGAGTTGAACTATATTTGTAATCTCCATTTTGACTCATAGTGGAATTTCGTCGCCGTCTCTGAACTGGACGTAGGCTTACACCGAACTAGTATAAATCATTGTGATATTTGGATTATTTGTCTTGTTATATTTTGTCATATTAGCTTATTGGTTTCATATTTGAAGCTTCCGCACAACACCTTATACAACCAAGTACCAACATCAACTCTATCCCACAAAGTCAGGGATAGATTAGAAGCACAATTGTATATGTATTCCAACACAATGAATGAAATCCTCATTCCTGGCAAGTATCTTGTTCAGTCATTCTTTACATCAATTGGTTAGAAGATAGAGTTATCTCAAATAACAAATTTACAAATAATAGTAGAAAATAAGATTAATCCAAAGTGTTTATCAGTTGAAGAGTTCTAGAAAAATGCAAACTGTTCCTCAGCATATTCCTTGAAAGTCTCTGGCTTATCAAGATTCCCTCTTCTTATACATTTCATGGCGAAATACAAGGTGCCATGGATCTTAAAGTGGGGATATGAAGTTAGTAACACGGGGCTCGTATTACCCGTTCATTTTAACGGGTTGAGTTCCAGTTAGGTTATATGACTTATTCATTTTAATGCGTTTGACATATCAAGATCTGTTAAGATATCGAGTATGTCATGAACACGGAACACACAATACGATCGCCAGGTTTAAGGCAAACGACTAGGCAGGCCTAGATGCCCTTTCTTTATTTTTAAACACTTAGAGATTAATCATGACGGTAGTGCCTAAGATAGCGATAGATGTGAACATTTAGAACAACAAATATCTGAGGGTCTTTGATTGTTTGATTGCTCACCTGTGGGAAAACCCAAGCAATTTTCTACACGAGGGACAAAAACATCCAATTAACATCAGAAAAATGTTGGCTTGTACGCTCGTTTGGTTTCACACTTAGCAAACGAGCAATTTTCTACATTATAGCACTGTTAATTAAGGAGAAGATTCCAGATTAATTAATTCTATCCTAACACCACCACCATACTATTTAGTACTACGGTCTAGTGATATTCTTCTTCACTTGTAAGTAAGAGGTCTTACGTTCAATTCTCGTCAAAGACGAATTGACGCGCAACAAATGATGACCAAGTCATTGGTGCTAAGTGGATGATGAAATAGCGGCAAAGACATGGTGGACATCGCAGAAAGTAAACTACAGGGACAGAGGACAAACCCATTCTTACAGGGGCCTCGAAAAAGCAAGAAACCAGTACGTAAGTTATAGATTTGATATAAATTAGAAGCAAAAACATAAAAGATTTGCTTGAGTAAAGAGAGCAATAAAGAGAAGATTTTTTTGGAAGTGTTTAGGAATAAAAAAAGACATTAGGAAGATGAAATTTAATGGAACCAAGAGTGAGATGAATGATACCAATATAGATGACATTGTTTGTTTCACCATTTCCCAAATAAACATTGATCGGGCTATTGGAACATTGAGGAGCATGAAAGATGGAAGATTGTCCGATCATTTAATGAGTGGCACCGGTATCGAAATAATAATTTGGGAAGCAAAGTGAGCGCCGACGAAGGAAGGAGCCGAGTCGGGTCTATAAAACCGGTGCGGCCAGTAGGCTTGGGTATGCTGTGAGGTGGTACAAGTGGGGAAATTTTTTATTGTGACAGGAATACGAGTGGTACACCACGAGTTTTTATGTAAATGGTGGGAAGTTTTATTTTTTAAGTTATTAACTTTTTAACACATGTATCCTACTATTTGTACAATAACACGTGTTATATCACCCTGTATGCCGATCATACTGAAAAATTTCTCGTACAAGTCTTACATCATGAAGGACCTAAAAGTCCAGCTGCGAGGTTAGAGATTATATTCACACACTTCAAATTACTTCTCCTACATCCTTTTAATTTTTTAATTTTTTCTACATACCACTAACCCTTGATAGAAAAATATTAAAAAATTAAAAATGTATGAGAAAAGTAATATAGGATGTGTGAATATAATCTCTCTAAAAAAAATCAAGACAAAACCCTAAAAACTATAGGAGTGACTGCAATAAAGGAGTAAAGGGTGTTGTGATTTGTTTGCTTGTTTGCATTTTTTTTTTCGCAAAAAAGATGATATGGTTAGACCGCTATACTATGGTGGACAAATGATACATGTAGAAATATATGTAAACACGAAAATTTCCTGAAACGAAACGTGACAAGAAACAACGAGTACAAAGTAATATTTGTGTTTGATGATTTAGTTTAGGGTTACAATCTATTTTACAATTTGCCTCTGATTCTATCTCCGTAAGATGTTGATTTGGTGGATTGGGCTGTTGATCCAGGGGTCGTTGAGGCTTGATCTAGGATGAACAGTGGTGTGGGTTTATGGATGAGCGGATCTTCAAGGGCTTTTGGGCTTGGTCTTGAAGGTGAATGAGCGGGTCTTCGAGGAGCCTTGGGGCTTGGACTTGGAACTTTGGGGCCTATGCTTGGAGCCTGTGCTTGGAGCCTGTGCTTTGAGCCTTGGGGCCTGTGCTTCGAGCCTTGGGGCCTGTGCTTCGAGCTTGTGCTTCGAGCCTGTGTTTCGAGCCTTGGGGCCTGTGTGCTTCGAGCCTGTGCTTCGAGCCTGTGCTTCGAGCCTTGGGGGCCTGTGCTTCGAGCCTGTGCTTGGAGCCTTGGGGCCTCTGTGCTTCGAGCCTTGGGGCCTGTGCTTCGAGCCTTGAGGCATGTGCTTGGAGCCTTGGGGGCCTGTGCTTGGAGCCTTGGGGCCTGTGCTTTGATGAAGAACGTGGTTGAACGGATCTTCGAGGAGCCTTGGGGCTTGATCTTGAAGGCGGATTTGGCGAAGAACAAAGGGAGTTTCCTTGGTCTTTCGGGGATTTGCTTGAGAGCGTTTGGAGTTTCAGAGCTTCAAGGGTTTGGTGTAATGTGAAGTCCCACCCTTCAAATGAATGAAATGGTCTCCTATTTATAGAATTCCAAAACTTGATTTTTGGGTTTAAATAATCAGATGAAATAAATCACTTCTGCAAAGCGTTGACACGTGTCCTATTTGATGGCTTTTCTGCATTATTTCGATTTTTTGTTGATTCACACGTTACGTACAAAATTTATGTGATACGTGAGCGTTGAAATTTTAGTTTTTGATCAACGTTTATTTTCACGAAATTTCGATGTCTACAATATAACTTTTTGATTAATTATGTACAATGTTCATTTAGGCTTTGAGAAAACCCATATGTGGTAGAAATTCTAAATTAATTAATTACAATTGATATGACATTCGTTAATTACGAGAAAATTTTGGATTAATTAATTCTATTCGAACAGGTAGACTAATATCTAGTGTTTTGTGTTTGCATGTTACGGATTTAGATACTCGGAGCTTTTTGGTATTTTTTTTTCTATTCAACGAGAGGCATCATGTTGGCATGAGGTTTGTATGAAATTTATTTTTAAATGTGGGGGCAAATTTTGTCAAGAATGCGAGGACATTTTGTACTGCGACAGTGGGAATACTATTACAAGAAATATCACATATCTAGACGAGAGTTGCTCGTTGGATACTCCAAATGGTGCTTTATCTCGATTTGATCTTGGAATATTTCTCAATTCTCTTAAAAATGAAAATGAAGATCTAAAGTTCGGAAAGAAGTTTCTATACTCTTTCTGGTGGGGCCTGCGAAATCTAAGGTACATTGTATATCCATTGACCATCAACAATTTTCAGAAAAATATGTAACGAATAAAATTTTTGGGGTTATCTAATCGGCAATATTGTCTAATATTTTGCAGTAATTTTGGGACAAATCTGGAAACAAGTACGTATGTGCGGGAAAACTTGTTTGCGATTCTCATTTCAGTCATTGGCTTGCTACTGTTTATATATCTCATTGGAAACGTGCAGGTTAGTATATTAAATATCTTTGTACACTAACTTTCAACAATTTTTGTATGTTTGGGAGTTAAGACTGCGGAGATCATTCTTCGAGTATATTAAGTAATTGTTTGATTTGTGGCGAGACAGGCTTTTATGCAGATGGAAGCTACAAAAACAGAGGACAGGAGACGACAAGGTATAAAAACAGAGGAAGCTATAAAAACACTTACGAAAGTATGTTCCTTAACCTCTATCTCTCACCATTAATTTATGGAATAAATTGTTTTAAAACAAAATGACATTAACATTCGATGTTTGAATTACAATAATGATAAGTTAGTTAACAACACAGATTCACATTGGTATTACTAAAACTAGGTTAAGGTTACATTCATTACAAAATTATTGTTCAAATTAAAGAGTACAGTAGATTAACCTATGTATGTATACTACAGATACCAATGCTTAAAGACATGGATGAAAAAGTGTTGAAGATGATGTG
This sequence comes from Cotoneaster glaucophyllus, assembly GCA_036320875.1. Classification (NCBI taxonomy): domain Eukaryota; kingdom Viridiplantae; phylum Streptophyta; class Magnoliopsida; order Rosales; family Rosaceae; genus Cotoneaster; species Cotoneaster glaucophyllus. Next base: position 28,878,363 of record CM070070.1, on the reverse strand, counting down.
CGACTATCTAAAGCCAGCGACGTATGTTGAGAACAGCTTCGTTTTTCGAACGGGAGATCCACTCGATTGCATGCTGTTAATTATCGAAGGGACAATGTGGACCTACGAGTCGAGTGATAGTCATGCTGGGCAAGGAATCTCATCAATGGCCATCAAGCCCCTCAGGAAAGGTGACTTTTACGGGGAAGAGCTTCTCGATTGGGCATCAGACCGTTTCACCGAAGTTCCAGTCTCCAGCAAACATGTCAAAAGTAGGACAAAAGTAGAAGCATTTGTGCTCATGGCCGAGGACTTGGAAACTGTAGTCTCCCAATTCAGACCTCCTGAAGAGGTGTAGAAGGTGACACTTTCTGATGTTCTTCGTTTCCATACCTAGGCGCAACGACGTCCGCCTCGCCCCTGGCTGAAATAGGGGATGACAATAGTGAGACCCTGCCATCTGCAGCAATTAATTAGTATCTTCAGAAACGTCAAAGTAGAGACGCTTTATGGCCAAGAGTTCCATACACAACCTGGCTGAGTAGAATTTGTATAATAATATTATTACTGGTTGATAATTAGCCGTACGTTTCAATAATTAAGCAGTCATAGCCACAATCCCAATGCTCAGGGATATGTATATGTTGGTCATGTTCTGAAACATTTGCAGTTATGAGGTTTAAGTTATTAGGCATAGAACGCTCTAAACCTTGTATATCGTGCTTGATGTTATATATGGTAATTCACTATTTCGATGCCGATACGGTAGTTCACTGTTCAAGGCAGTTTTTGAGTTTTTAATCGCCTAGGGCTATAAACAAATAGGGCTATTTCCTACAAACTATTTTTCACAAGAAAATAAAATGTACAAATTTTTATCCCTTCTCTGCCCTCAAAACATATTAATTTGACCACAATAAATATATAGGAATCTTCTAGTATTTAGTGTCAAAATCATGAGGCACACATTTTTAAAATCAAGCTTTTACAAATATCTTTCTCAATGAACAAGATTGTCAATTCATTTAACTTTTCATGTGTCATAGTCGACTTAAAATAATCTTTCAACAAGTTTAAATAATAATAATAATAATAATAATTTTTCAACAACTTTAGTCGAATCACCTATTTCTTGGTTTTTTTAGAGGAACTTATTTGGAAGGAGATTGAGAAGGAGAGAATGAAAATGAAGAAAAAGGGGGAATGTTGTTTGCACAATAGTTTTGGTTAAGAGATATAATTAACTTTTGTAACTTTTTTTTTCATTCTGCCAACATATTGTTCATTTGAGCTCCTCTACCATACTTGAGTTGTATTTTTTAACGCTAATATTAAATATATAGACCATTTTTTTCGTTCATATATGTATATATACCAATATAAAAAAAAATGGGGCCCCTTTGATGCGGGTCCTAAGGCCATCTTCAACCGATGGCTGGCAGATGACTCGTTTTAGCCCTCTGTCCCTCCAAGATACTCCAAGATATTAATATTTTAATGAACAGTACATGACCATATTTGTAAAATAAAAGTTATAGGAAAAAAATATATGAAAAACAGAAGTTATAGGAAAAATTTTGAAAATAAAAAATAATAATAAAACTATGAAAAAAAATATTCAAAGCATTCCTGTCGGTTATAACCGACATGAATACATTTATATTATTCAGTATAAATGTATTACTGTCAGTTTCCAAGTTTTTCTGGCCAGCCCCGGGCTGGCTGGCTGGCCGCATGCAGCCAGCCCTCCAACCCTTTGGCCCTTTCAGATTTCGTGGGGCCCTCTCAGATTCACGAGCCCTCCAGCCTGACCCTCAGTTGGAGATGGTTTTCGGGCCATTTTCGTAGTGCACATTATCCATCAAATTCGCTCATCAGGCCATTAAATCTGTCAACTCACGAGAAATGGTAGTAGCCGGGAAGTTGTCGTGGCGCTCGATCTTTAAAGTTTGATCAATTTTTGGATGTTGTTATTGGAACTCCAGAAAAATGGTTATGCACTCTTCCAAATTATTTTTCTCTCCTATATTTACATGTTTAAAGTGCAGAGTAATTTTTTTGAAGCCGTAATAACAACTTCCTAAAGTCTATTGTAAAATATATGAGTAGCTATAGGTTTAACTAGCTCTGTTTGTTTGTTTTGCCCAGGTGCTTTAGTAGGTGTTTTCTTCAAGATGATAGGCCCTGGATATTTGGAAAATAGAAAGGCCCTAAATTTTATTCTTGTTGCCCAATATCTTCCAAGGATTTACCGAGTTCATCTCTCCTCTTAACAACCTTCCACAAACTGGAATATGGGCCAAAGGAGCATTCAATTTTTTCCTTTACATCTTTGCAAGTCATTTAAGTTTCTTTTTCATTGTCAATTTATTTTAGTCTTTTAAATTTCGTTGCTTCGTCTACTCCTAATCCTAACTTACACCTACCCAGCATTCTACTCACCCTTACCATTCGACTAACTCGAGTGGTGATTAACTTTAGTCTTTAGTTTGACTTAAACATTTGTAATACAGTGAAAGAAGACAGTAGCAGCGAAGGAATAAATGGCTTTGTGAATCATGAACTCAATTCAGTTAACCATGAGTGAGTGTGCGTGTTGTATATATAGCTTTACATCAGTTATTCAGTTACAAGATAGACTTATCTCGAATAACAAATTTACAAAAGTAAATACATGTGATAATAGTGAAAATAAGATTAAACCAAAGAGTATCTGTTGAAGAGTTGTAGAAGAATGCAAACTGTTCCTCAGCATATTCCAACTGTTTGGCAGCAGAGTTGGGCTGGATGGTTTTCAAAAGTCTCTGGCTTATCAAGATTTCTTTTTCTTTTACATTTCATGGCCAAATACAAGGTGCCGTGTGCCATGGATCTTAAAGTGGCGATATGTAGCTAATAACAGATCGGGTCATATTACATGTTAATTTTAACGGGTCAAGTTCGCATCGGATCATATTACCCGTTTATTTTAACGAGTTTGACATGACACAACCTATTAAGATATCGTGTATGTCACAAAAACGACACGAACAAGACAAACACGACACGATCACAAAGTCTAAGGCAAATGCTTAGACAGTTCTAACATCCTTTCTTAATTAAAATATAAGAAAATGAAAAAAAATAAGAATAGTATTATAAAAAAAAAAAATTAATATATGAATAGCATCATCCAAAAATAATTGAAATTCCGATATCTCTTTTGGTTTAATATTGTCGTTGCAAGTGTGAGAAATGCCGTACACTTCAACGCTATGTGTACCGGTTGTCCTAGGGGTTCTATTATTTAAGCTTTTTTTTTTCTTAGGAAAAAAGAAAAAAAAAAAAGAGAAAAAAAAGCTTGGTTTGAAGGAATTTCCATGTCCGCGTTGGATAGAGATTCAACTCTTCGGCCACTGACAGGATAGTGAGAAGAGGAAGGGAAAAGAACCGGAGGATAACCATGGCACTGAATTCAAAGTGATGCAGACAATCATGGATAATGGTGAAGGGCGATAAAATTAAAGCTAAATTACGTGGCATAATTGAGAGCCTACAGATGAATTTCAGGGCTAGGATTAAAAGCCTTGTGTAGTGTTGCAGGAGAAAAATACAAGCAGAGGATCCCAATTCAGAAAATAATTAGTCTTGTGAGTTCCACGCATGCGTGCCACATGTGTCGTTTTTATTGTCGAAAAGCAGCAGCCCCAGGAAGGGAATACGGACAAAGAAGGCTAAAAAGCAGCAGCCACAGGAAGGGAATACGGACAAAGCAAGAAAAAAGACCATACTTTGATCAAAGAAGGTTAGAAAGGGATTTTGACAGGACATAATTAAAGGAAAACTTTTCCGGATCTATTTTCGCTTAAGTCATCAAATCAAAAAATCGTGACATTAAAATTTAATCAAATAGATATAAACAGGGATTCACTTTAAAAGTTATAATAGCATTAATTGTTGGATCAAATTTCAACGGCATATATTTCCAGATTTTGTGAATTAAAAGAAAGGGATTCGAAGATGATTCCTTTCCATAATCAAATACATTTGTTTCATTTTCCATGTTGGTAGGTCATCCTGAATCCCTCAATAATTAATCAATAATACTTTCATAGTGCATCTATACTATTTGGTTCCAGGACGTGATAAAACTGAAAGTTAACAGTTGAACAATGTTTCACAATAAATTCCCTGATGATATTAAGAACAATATCATGAATAGCATAGAGAGCATTGAGAAGAAGAAAAAATACCCAGATGCTGATGTCCACAACCCATTCCTTAATTCTTTCTTGGCAAAGCAAAAGATCTATAAAACGTTGAAAGTATTTGAAAATATTGAAATGTGGTGTAAGGTGCAAGGACATAGTTAGATATTGAAATGTGGTGTAAGATGGTGTAAGGTGTAAGGTGCAATGACATAGTTAGATATTTATTGGATTTATTGCCTCGGTATTTTTTGTATTTTCAATTAATTTTGTATAATTTTTTTGTATTTTTAATTAATTTTTGTTTTAACTTTTTAATAGTGGTTGACATCAGCATTGCGTCATTTGGCTTGGGGGTTGGACTGATTAATAATCGACTGGGTGAGAAACTGGGCTCCCTTGAAGCCTAGTGGATTAGAAGACGCTCAATGTTGGAGTTGCTCTTCGAGGTGGGGAGTTGGGAGTGGCCTAAGTCTCACAATGGATTAGCAATAATGTGTTCAAATTCGTTTTGGTGAGAATATAACCTAAGATCTCTCATTTACAAGTGAAAATAAATAGTATTAGACCGCAACACTAAGTGGCAAGCTTTGTATAGTTTTGAAGAAAAAAACATGCAAAAAGAATACAAATTCATAAAATAATTAGGATAGTGGGTCCCACACATGTGTCACACGCCGACGTTGGTTGGGTGTATTTTTACTCACCACTTTCAAGTGGTTGTAATGTTTACTACCTACTTATTATTATTGGATAGGTTTAAATTTTGAGATTTATGTCTATCTCTTGCACATACTTGAGATTTAAATCAATCCAATAATAATAATAAAAAAAAAAGATAGTGCACATAACCATCATTTAATGGTGGACCAAAAATATTCCTACGAGCTAGCTAGTAGCTACTTCAACTTTTTTTTTTTTCAGGAATAATATTTCGCTAATCAAATATGAGTATGAACTCCTACTCAAAATTTCTCAAAATTGTTCATTGTCAATTTATAAAACTCCGTGTCTATAATCAGAACCGTTTATATTATAAATCACCCTATAAAGATCACATCTGCAAAAAATCAATTAAAATTAAGGTCATTTAGTCATCAAATTGTTTAAAAACCAATGAACGGAATTGGTAAAAGCATTATGAACCGTTTATGTATTTGCTACAATAGATTGACTAAACGACCTTAGTTTTAATTTATTTTTTGCAGAAATGATCTTTAACTTGTGATTCATAGTATAAACAGTTCTGATCATAAGTACAAAGCTCTGTGATTAAAATACTAAGAGTTTTGAGTAGAAGTTCCTACTCATCTTTGAGCAGTCAAGTATTATTCTTTTTTTTTGGTCCAAAAGGAGAATGTATTAAAAAGGGCAAAACCCTGTCGAGAACAACAAAGGAGGCAAAACCCAGGAAAATGATGTAAACCAAGCACGGAAAAAGACCAAACAGTGGTTAAAAAGGTTGTTAGTCCGAAAGAGATTTACAACAAGACATAAAGCGCAACTTCTGCCCAAATCCTAGACATCCCACTAACCCATAAAAGCACAAAAAGACAGCTAGCTACTCCAACGTGATCAACACCTTTGCTTCATTTTTCACGTTAGTGGGTTACCCTGAACCCCTCAAGTAATTAACAAATAATTCACGTTTTTCACATTGGTGGGTTAACCCGAAACTCTCAATCATTAACAAATAGAACCCATATCATTTTCAGATTCCAAAAAACTAAGCACAATGATCTAATGATCCGGATCGTTGAAATTTAATCCAACGATTACAATTATTATAACTTTTAGAGGGGCTCCCTGTTTGTAACCGTTTGATCAAATTTCAATGGTACAGATAATTTGATCCTTAGGTTCAGTTTTTTTAGATTTGGATAGAATCTAGGATCTAACAAATAAACCTGCATGTCTTCATAGTGCATCTACACTACTTGGTTCTGGGAAGTGATAAAACTGAAAGTTGAGAGTTGAACAATGTTTCTACATAAAAATCAGTAGACCATAATACTAAGTGGCGAGAAAATATATTCTAAAATTACTATGAATATAGAATAACAGGATTCAATAATTATGTGTTACTTATCGTAAGGATTCGAATATTCTCCGTTCCAGTCTTGTCCCCTCTTTTAATTCTGAGCCATTCAAAGTATTTTCAAGTTAATTTAAAGTTCAAGATTATGCCAAAATTGACCATGAAAATTAAACCACTAATAAGAGGAGAGAAAAAAAAAACAGAAAAGGAAAAATTAAAAAATTGGGCTACTAATTGGGTATGCCAAAATTGACCATGAAAATGAAACCACTAATAAGAGGAGAGAAAAAAACAGAAAAGGAAAAATCAAAAAATTGGGCTACTAATTGGGTATGCCAAAATTGACCATGAAAATGAAACCACTAATAGGAGGAGAGAAAAAAACAGAAAAGGAAAAATTAAAAAATTGGGCTACTAATTGGGTATGCCAAAATTGACCATGAAAATGAAACCATTAATAAGAGGAGAGAAAAAAACAGAAAAGGAAAAATTAAAAAATTGGGCTACTAATTGGGTTTGAGGCCCACATGGAAGAACATAAGAAAAGTTTATTGTTTCGGCTTGCAAGTCTGGAATTTGCTTGCTTGCCTGTCCGCTTGTAGCAGGGCCTACTTGCTTGCCTGTATGTGGATCTTATCCACTAAACTGTTAGACCCGTGCATATTATAAAATGACTTACGTCGTATAAAAAGACAAACTTGAATTCTATTAAATAGAATTGCAATGCAGTTTCTGCCACTCAACCCAAATGCTAGCTCTCTGCATGCTATTCTCTCTCCATCTTGTAAACTGAAAACCTCATCGTAGCTATTTATTAGGTAATCTTTATTACTAATCATCAAGGTCATTAAGTGCATATATATTTAAGTTATTATGGATAGAAACGTCAAGGAAATAAATTCAGACGTGGAGAACCCGGCAGTAGAGAAAATAGACAGGTTCGTACTCTCTCTCTCTCAGTATTTCGAATTCTGAACTTAGCTTGCTCTTATTTGTCACTCTCAAAGTATCGCAGCGCGCCATGTGGCGCGTTTCTTCAGGTGCCCTTCTTCAACGATCCAAACCGTTTATTTTTCAAGTTACACCTCATAGATTATCCTTGCAAAATATTAGTCAAATCTGAAATAATTAAGACATCTAATTGGGTTCAAAAATATTAACGAATATTTTGTTATATAAGAAATAATAAAATTTTACCTTGATAATTAAATAGGCAAATGGTTTCGGATTGAATTGAATTTTTGCAAGGATGATCTATGATGCGTAACTTGAAAAATAGACGGTTCGGATCGTTGAAATTCGATGTGGAGTGGAGCCCACACCTAATCCCTATTTTTTGAAAAAAAATGGGGATCCCTCTCCTTAAGCAATCTGTATATATGTACATGTGTGTGTATATATATATTATATACATATATGACCTACTTGTTGATTTGTCTGAATTTGTGTAAAGTTGCGAATTTCTCTCTTGAGTTTTGATTTAGCCGATTATCTCTTAAACTTTTATAAATAGTCAATTTCCCCTTGGTGTTAGATTTTGAAATTTTTCATCCATCTTAGTCACACGGATAACACATGCCAACTGCATAAGGGCAAAAATGTAATCTTGTTTTAGTAAATTGGGCACAAAGCCAGTACTTTGTAACGTCCCGGGGGAGGGGAAAATTGGCTAGAATTAAAGTTCATGAGAAAATTGGAAACTCTATACAAATTCAGGATAGAAAATTAACAAATAGCAATACGTTGTAGGCATATTTGATTGAGCTATCTAAGGGATTAGAGAGAGAGAGGGGGCCGGGGGCACTAAGAGGGAGAAGAGAGATTTAATTGTGAGGTGTATTTGTATCACCCGATTGTACCTTTATTTGTAGTAGTAATATAGGCAAAAACCTTACCCTTTTAGGATTACAACTCTGAATAAGTAATCAACTTCTAATAGGAATATAAGAGATATTCCTAGATCTTCTAGGATTTACATAATCATATTCCTATTCTAAATATGACTACAACACAATATACATTTATCATCTAGAATATCAGAGTGAGTTTTGGCCTTTTTTTTAATAACGTAGTTTTTGTATTTTGTTGTGTATAGTGAAAATTTCTAAAATATTTTGGTAGTAGTCTGATTTCATTTAGACTTCTTGTGGACCTGTGGTGGTGTTCAACTATTCACATGAATTATATTTGATCATTAGATAGTAATTTTATTAAATATATAAGTATTGTAGTCAATTTTGTAAAATTATTGTAAAATTATTATTCATTATTATGTTACATTATGCAAGGACGGATTCTTGTTTTAGCGAAGAATGTCTGAAATAAATCTAATAGCTGCTACTAGAATCGGATTTATATCTCATATTTGTTAGCTCGAGGGGCTCATATATTAGGGTTTAGGGTAAATGCATATGAATTTCATTCGTTGTTTGTTGCATTCCCAGAAAGGTTGTAGAACGTGGGAAATCAGTGGCTAGAACTGGGACGAGTGCTCGAAAGCCAAAAGATGAACACAATTGGATAACAGATATAAAGAAGATTTTTGATGTGCTCAAGCGGACGATTTTTGATGTGCATAAGAAGCCTTACCTTAGGTTTCAAAAAAAAAAAAAAAAGCCTTACCTTGAAAGGTGGAACAGTATATTTGTGGCCTCATGTTTACTTGCTGCCTTTGTGGATCCTTTGTTCTTTTACGTTGTGAACATCAATCAGGAACACAAATGCCTTGGAATGGAAAAAACGTTGAAAATTGTTGCTGTTGTTATGCGATCTCTCACGGATGTCATTTTCCTGGTGCATTTGATATGTGAAATTTTAGACTCTGCAATGGACAAAAAGTCGGGGACTTCAGCATCCGGAACGAATCCCCCGAAAAATGAACCGTCCGAGGAGTTGGAACAAACTAGAGAAAATTCCGGTAACAAGGGGGAAGACATAGAGTTGATTCAATATGCCAGGAAAATAGCTCAAAATGCGTCGTTATCCATCACAATTGACGTTTTGGCTCTTCTTCCCCTCCCACAAGTAAGAGAAATTAACTAAACTCTTTTTATTTATTTTTTGGTAGCTAGCTGAAATTGATCGACTTCTATGTTCTAACCCTGGTTTATCTTTTAATTTTCTGCAGCTGATAATAATAATGTTTTACCCAAAGAGAGACTCGGGATTTGTGGAACACAAAAAGTATTTGAATGTGTTTCTTCTCGGTCAGTATGTTCCGAGGATTTTTCAAATTCACCTGTTGGCCAAGGAATTCAAAAAGAGGAATGGGATATTGATTAAGGGTCTATTCAACTTAATTCTATACATTCTTGCCGGTCACGTAAGTTTCAACTCAGTTGTCATTCTATTTTAATACTTTGTTAATTACCAATGCTGGATTATGGACCGATGCAATTTTTTTCGAAAATGATAATGTAAAAATATGACTCTTTAAATTAATCGTGTAGAATGTTTATAATATATAAGGTGCGTTTGTTGCACCGGACTATTTCGGGCTAGATTAGCTTCCAGGACCAAGCTGGATTGACTTAGACTAGGTTAAGCTGGACTGACTTAGTGAAGCGTTTGATGCAGTGACGGACTAAAAGACGGATAAGTAACAACTATAATATTATATTATTTAATCCAATAATCATTTTTCATTTTGTCACTTAAGTGTCTAGAACACTCTTTAGTTCCATTCCCTTTATTAATTCAATAATATTTTAATTTTTTATTCAATCTTTCTTTGGACCCTACCTGGCGAGTTCTTTCTTTTCTTCCTTTAGTTTCGTCCCCATAACCCTCCTTTTCTCCATCTTTTGTCCTGCAAAACACAACCTTCAAAATCATTTTTCCTCTGCAAAATCGTCCCCAAAACTACTATCTCCTCCCTCTCCGTCTCTCCATTTCTCTTCGTCCAAAGCTACTTTCTCCCCTTCTCTATCCATTTCTCGTCGGAATTTTCTGGGAAAAAGAAAAAATTTCTGAGAATTTTCGAGAATAAGGAAGAATTTTTCTATTAGGATTGTTGTTATCGTTTTTCATTTTTTTTTCATTTTTTTTTTCATTTTGGTGTTGAGATTTAGGCAGTGGTGAGGCTGGGTTTCAGATCTGGGAAATGGGTTGGCAAACAGAGTTGCCCAGAAGCATGCAACGTTCATAAACTTGCAGCGTGCGATCGTCTTTGGAGATGGGATTAGCAATCCCATGGTTTTTGAGGGGTTTGGCTAAGACCGGCTAGTTCCTCCTTTAATCGAAGCGAGTGAAAGCCAGTCTCATTAAATCTAGTAGGAAACAAACACAGGACTGGACTAACCCTTAGTCCAGTCTAGTCTATTGAATTTTAAGGAGGGAAAACAAACACCCCATAGGGTATTAGGTTTGAGAAAACCCATATGTGGTACGATTTCTACAAGGAGAAGATTATGGATTAATTAATTCTATTTTAACACCACCACTATGTTATTTAATATTTAGGTTTAGTGATATTCTTCTTCACTATAAGAGAGGTCTTAGGTTCGATTCTCGTTAAAGACGAATTTGAATTAACCACATTGTGAGGCGTCCATTTCCTAACTCCCTTAGTGTAGATACTATCGTTTGTTCAAATAAAAACACAATCACCATCACCACTCATTTAATGAGTGGCACCGGTATCGAAATAATAATTTGGATTAGGCAGGGATGCAAAGTAAGCGCCGACGAAGGAAGGAGCCGAGTCGAGTCTATAAAACCGGTGCGGGGAGGAGGCTTGGGTATGCTGTGAGGTGGTACAAGTGTTACATCGTGGAGGACCTAAAAGGCCAGCTGCGGCGTTGAGCCTAGGAGGATGCCACAAGGCTTGCTATTGCTGTAGAAAGAATTGAGGCAAGAAGGAAGTTCAGACATGACAGGTTGAAGACGCCATTTAAAAAAAAAAAAGAGAATCAAGACAAAAACCCTCAAAACTATAGGAGTGAGACTGCAATAAGGGAGTAAAGGCTGCTGTGATTTGTTTTTTCTTTTCTTGGTGGTGTGAGAAAGTCCTACAAGAAGAGAACGACCAGATGATGATTCTTTTGGTTTCAAAAAAGATGATATGGTTAGACCGCTAGACTAAGCTGTCAAATGAGAATCCGGATCTCCGTTGGATTCTCTTTATGAGAATTTTGAAGATTTGTCAATCTTATCCATTCATCGTACATTGTACGGTCAGAAATTATTTAAAATTAAACACAAACAGTACTTGATAAAAACTAACCATATGATGTACGATGAACGGACACGATTCACGAATCCTCAAGATCTTCACCAAAAAGATCAGAAATGGATCCTGTTGGGTCGAATGATAGGACGCAGTAATATAACTTTTTGATTAATTATGTATAATGTTTTCAATAAATATAGGCTTTGAGAAAACCCATATGTGGTAGAAATTCTTAATTAATTAAATTACAATTGATATTACACTCCTTAATTACGAGAAATTTTAGATTAATTAATTCTATTCTAACAGGTAGACTAATATCTAGGGTTTTGTGTTTGCATGATATGTATATAGGTGCTCGGAGCTTTTTGGTACTTTGCTTCTATTCAACGAGAGGCATCATGTTTGGACGAGGCTTGTCGATATCTTCCTCAAGATCTTCATGACGTATGTAAGGTCAGCTTGTACTGCGATGCTAGGGGTACTCATGCAAAAGAAATTATCAGTGAAATTATCATACATATGAACCAGAGTTGCCCGTTGGATACTCAAGATGATGCTTTACCTCCATTTAACTTTGGAATATTTCTCGATTCCCTTAAAAATGAAAGCTTGAATAAAACATTCATAAATAAGCTTTTGTACTCTTTCTGGTGGGGCTTGCGAAATTTAAGGTACACTTTTATATCCATTGACACTCAACAATTTTTAGAAAAATAAGTAACGAATAAAATTTTTGGGGTTATCTAATTCGACAACATTGTCTGATGTTTTGCAGTAATTTTGGGACAAATCTGGTAACAAGTACGTACGGGTGGGAAAACGTGTTTGCGATTCTCATTTCAATCATTGGCTTGGTACTGTTTATATATCTCATTGGAAACTTGCAGGTTGGTGTATTAAATCTCTCTATACATTAACTTTCGTCAATTTTTCTGTGTTTGGGGGTTGGGACTGCGGAGATCATTCTTCGAGTATATTAAGTAATTATCTGATTTGTGGCGAGACAGGCTTTTGTGCAGATGAAAGCTACAAACGTAGAGGACACGAGACAAAAAGAGAAAGCTACAAGAGATGAGGATATGAGACTTCAAGAGAAAGCTATAAAAGATGAGGAGATGAGACGACAAGCTGCAAAAATAGACGAGGGGTGTTGTCTTTGCATGAAAACACTTAAGAAAGTATGTTTCTCAACCTCCATCTCTCACCATTAATTTATGGAATACATTGTTATAAAACAAAATGACATTAACATGCGATGTTTGAATTACAATAATGATAAGATTGTACTATAATCTTAAAGTTTATAGTCCATAGTTATATAATAATGCCAAGTTAGTTAACAACACAGAATCACATTGTTTTTACTAAAACTAGGTTAATGTTACATTCATTACAAAATTATTGTTCAAATTAAAGAGTACAGTAGATTAACCTATGTATGTACACTACAGATACCAATGCTTAAAGACATGGATGAAAAAGTGTTGACGATGATGTGCAAATATCTAAAGCCAGTGACGTACATTGAGAACAGCTTCGTTTTTCGAACTGGAGATCCACTCGATTGCATGCTGTTCATTATCGAAGGGACAATGTGGACCTACGCGTCGAGTGTAAGTCATGCTGGGCAAGGAATCTCACCAATGGCCATCAAGCCGCTCAGGAAAGGTGACTTTTACGGGGAAGAGCTTCTCGATTGGGCATCAGACTGTTTCACCAAAGTTCCAGTCTCCCGCAAACATGTCAAAAGTCAGACAAAAGTAGAAGCATTTCTGCTCATGGCCAAGGACTTGGAAACTGTATGGGACCATTTTAACAATCGTGAACAGGTGGAAGAGGTGGAAGAGTGTTAAAAGAGTCCAACCCCAGCCCATTCTACACAAATCCAGGAATTCTAGCACCAAAGTCGGTGCATCATGCAGGCATATCAATATCCTAGATAATTCTAGCATTATCCTATTAAGTCGGTGTGTGTGTGTATAATCATGTGCTAGAATGTTCTAGCAGCTTGTACAATTGTGTGGCTGCCATGCAAAGCCCAAAGGCGGTGGGCAATTGTAGTCGGCAAAACCACATCTATAAATAAGTGTGCGCGCGCGTGTTGCTATGTAACCAAATAATCAAGAAAGTAATCAAGTAGAAAGCAAGTAGGCAAGTGGGGGGTATGAATGGTTTAGAGTTTGTCTCCAGAAAATAAGTGAGTGTTATTGTTTTTGAAATGTGTTTTTGAGAGTTTGTGTTGTAATGTTTTGTAAGTGTAATACAAGTAATTTGTTTATTTATTTTGTCTCTTCAACACTTGTGTTATGATTGTGTACTCTAGTTTTTCCTCAACAAAGAAGTGACACTTTCTACTTTTCCTCGTTTCCGTACCAATGTGCAACGACGTCCGACCCCATCCCCGGCTGAAATAGGGGATGACAATGGTGAGATCTTGGCAGCAGGCAATTAGTATCTTCATTAACGTCGAAGTCGAGACGCTTTATTTATGGCCAAGAGTTCCATACACAACCACCCTAGATGAGTACATTTTGTATAAGTTCTGGCCTTAAAACAATGTAATTATTGGTTGATAATTAGCCGTACGTTCCGGTAATTAAGCAGTGGTAGGCACAATACCGTTTCTCTCAGGGATATGTTTATGTTGGTCATGTTCTGAAACATTTGCAGTTAAAGAAGTTTAAGTAATTAATCATAGAAAGCTCTAACCTTATATATCGTGCTTGATCTTTTATATGTTTTGACATTAGCACGAGTGATTTAAGTAATCAAGTCAACTGCAAGTGTTTTATCGATGAAGTAGCCGAAAAAAACCAACACCAAAATATTATGCAAGAATCCAAAGGATTTCAAAGTTTCTATTTTGAATTTTTGATTGGCCGAATTTACAATTTTTAGCGATGTGATGGTGAGGCTTGACTTACTCTGTAATTAAATAATACGGTAATTCACTATTTCGATGTCGATACGGTAGTTCACTGTTCAACGCAGTTTTTAGTTTGTAATGACCTAGGGCGATAAATAAATGGGGCTATTTCCTACACATTATTTTCACAAGAAAATAAAATGCACAAATTTTTTCCATATTTCCCTTCTCTGAGCTTAAAACATATTAATTTGACCACAGTAATCATATAAGAATCTTCTTCTAGTATTTCTAGTGTGAAAATCATGAGGCACCCACTTTTAAAGCTTTTACAAATATTTTTCTCAACGCACAAGATTGTCATTCATTTAACTTTTCAGGTGTTATAGTCAATCTAAAGTAATGTTTCAACAACTTTTGGTTGTCCAATCATTTCTGTCCTTCGGATATCCCTTGGCTTTGCGGTGGGGATTTTAATGAATTCCTCAGGGATTATGAGAAATCTAGTGGGGCGGAAGTGCTTTACAACAGACCCAGGTATTTTGAAAATTTCCTCAATGCCGCTAATTTAGTGGATCTGGGCTTCAACAGCCCAACTTTCACTTGGAGAGGGCTTTGGAATGGCAGGTGGGTTGAGGAAATATTGGATAGGGCCTTAATTAATGGGCCTTGGCAGGAAAGGTGGCCCCTTACCTTTGTTAAGCACGAGACTGTGTTGGCATCTGAACATTGCCCGGTTATCGTTAAAGTTGAGAAGGATAGGTCGAAGGGGAGGAGGCCATTTCGTTTTGAGGCCTTTTGGGCTAAGGAGGAGGAATGTCGGGATTTGGTAAACAAGTGTTGGTCTATTCAGGTTGCTGGTGATGAGATGTGCAAGTGGAGGTCTAAATTAAAAGAATGTCGTGCATCTCTCAATCGGTAGAGTAGTAAGAAGTTTAGAGGGCGCGCTCAACAAATAGAGGCTCTTATCCAGCAGATTGATCTTCTCCATTGTAATTGGGGGCCAAATTATGAAGTGATAAAGGAAAAATCTCTCAGGCTTGATGAGTTGAGAGTGCAGGAAGAATGTTTCTGGCAACAACGATCGAGAGTCAAATGGTTAAGAGAGGGGGATGCTAACACTAAGTTCTTTCATCTTACTACTCTGCAAAGGCGTCGTAGGAACTTGTTATTGAAGCTTAAGGATGAGAATGGTATTTGGGTGGAGTACCCAAGTCAGATCTGTAACATGGTGGTCAACCATTTTGAGAAGACATTCCAGACTGATGGTCCCCGAAGTTGGGGCTCACTGCTTGATTGTTTGAGCCCGGTTGTTACTGAGGAGATGAACTTGGTGCTAGTAGAGCCGGTCTTGCATAGTGAAATTCAGGATGCAGTTCGGAATATGGGTGGTTTCAAAGCTCCGGGTCCGGATGGCTTTCAAGGTATTTTATTTCAGTCTTATAGGGAGACTCTCCAGGAAGATGTCAATCAGTTGGTCAAGTCGCTGTTGCTGGGTTCAGTCTCCCCTGGCTGTCTCAATGCAGCAAATGTTGTGCTGATTCCCAAGGTGCCCAACCCGGAGGTGGTGTCGCATTTCCGTCCTATAAGCTTGTGTAATTTTTCTTACAATATCCTCTTGAAAGTCCTTGCTAACCGTTTGAAAGTAATTTTGCCAGTCTTGGTCTCTCCTTCTCAGAATGCCTTTGTGACGGGCAGATTGATTCAAGATAGTATTGGTATTACCCATGAATGTTTTCACTTTCTGAAAGGCAGGAAAACCAAGTTTAAATTTGAAATGGGAATTAAACTTGATATGCAAAAGGCCTATGATCGGGTTATATTGGATTTCTTGGATGCGGTAATGGAAAAGATGGGCTTTTGTAGCACTTGGCGTCAACTTATTATGAGCTGCATTTCTCCGTACCTCTTTATTCTTATTGGTGAGGTTCTTTCCTGCATGATTCAAATGGATGTTGAGCTACGCCATTTAGAGGGTGTTAAAATTGGAGCTGCGGGGCCGATCATCTCCCATATATTTTTTGTGGATGATACGCTCCTCTTTCTGAAAGCTGATGCCAAAAACTGTAACCAGCTGAAATATCTTCTCCATTTGTATTGTGATGCATCAGGGCAAAAAGTGAATATACATAAATCCAACGTCTTTTTTGGGGCAAATGTTCCCAATAGACTGGCGGTCCAACTGGGACATACTCTTGGTATGTTGGTGGTGGATAATCCGGGATCATATTTGGGGGTGTCTGCGGTCTGGGGTCGCTCAAAAAAGCGTGGTCTTGCCTATGTGAAAGGAAGAATTTTGGAAAAGCTGCAAGGTTGGAAACATCATTCGTTATCCCGTGTCGGTAGGGAAGTTCTTATCAAGGTCGTTGTTCAGGCCATCCCGGCCTATCCGATGAGTATTTTTAAGTTTCATGCTAATGTTTGCTAGGAGCTTGATGCAATGGTGGCTGCTTTTTGGTGGGGGAGTAGGGATGGGGTGCGTAAAACCCACTGGGTGTCTAAGGAAGTTCTCGGTATCCCGAATGATATAGGTGGATTGGGCTTTAGGAATTTTCAAGAGTTCAACGACGCTCTCTTAGCAAAACAGTGCTGGCGGTTAATTTCGGATCTTAACTCTTTATGGGCTCATGTGATGAAGGCTAGGTATTTCCCTCATGGTTCTTTTTGGGATGCTCCCAAGGGGGGCCGGGCGTCTTGGGCTTGGGCTAGCATTCTCACGAGTAGGGAGGTTCTTCGCTCGGCTCACATTGGCAAATAATGGGTGGATGTGATGTAAGGGTCTGGGTGGATAAATTGTTACCTTCGCTCCCTTTGGGCCACCATTCTCCTGGCGATCAGGTGGCGGTTTCTCCTAATCTTCGTGTGGACTCTCTCATTTGCCAGGATTCTCGGCAGTGGGACGTAAACTTTTTGCCTCCATTTATTTCGGCGAGGGAACAGCAGGCGATTTTGACTACCCCCATTGGTGATCCCAATATTCCTGATCGCTTTGTGTGGAAGCCCTGCAAGAATGGTGTCTTTACTGTTCGTTCGGGTTATCTATGGCTCTAGTGTCGGTCTCTCTGCAGAAGAGACAGTCGAAATGCGGCGACTCGGCTTGTTCCGAGATCTCTTTGGACTGTGATTTAGAAGATTAAGGTTCCTCCGAAGCTGCACCACTTTTTATGGATCTCCCTGCATAATGGTCTCCCCACGTGTGGTGCCCTCTTCTCCCGCCTTTTTTTTCCTGATCCGCTGTGCCCCATATGTCGTGGTAATGTTGAATCTCTCGAGCACCTTTTTGTTCTATGCCCTTGGGTTCATTGTGTTTGGTTTGGGGGGGCCTTGAACTACAAAGTTGATATTGGTGGTGTTATTTCCTGGGCTTCCTGGTTAAAGGAAATCTTCTCCCCAAATTTTTGCCCCGGGATTGACAAGCTATGGGTTCAGGCTTATGTTACTTTAAGTTGTTGGTTCATTTGGAAGGCTAGGTGCGATTTCGTTTTTAACAGGTACCTTTGAACCCTCTTAAAGTTATCACTGCTATTTCTTCCGCGTTGGGCTCTTTATGGAATGTTTTGTTTGGTGTTGGTTCGGTGGTGCCTTCCTCTTTGAGTCGGCAACCGCGAATGGAGTTCTGGATCCCTCCCCCACCGATGTTTGCCAAGATTAACTTGGATGCCAATTGGTCTCATGCTTCTAAGTTGGGTTTTGCTGAGGTGGTGGTGAGATCCTCTGACGGGAGTTTTTGGCTGCAGCACACCATTCTCTCTGCGCTCCCTCAGCGGCTACGGCCGAAGCTCTGGCATTGATTCATGGTTGTGAGTTAGGTTTGTCTCTTGGACTTAACTCTGTCATCATCGAATCGGACTCTCAGGAAGTTGTGTCGTGCCTTACCAGGTCTCTTTCTTCTGGCAGTTGGGAGGCTTCCCCCTTCTTGTCTCGGGCCAAGTTGCTTGGGAAAGCTTTTCAGCACTGTCGCTAGTCTTGGGTGCCAAGATCAGCCAATGAAGTGGCGCATGTGTTAGCGTCGTCTGGTTTTTCGGAGATATGCGACTGTGTTTGGGCTGCTCGACCCCCATCTTCGTTGGTCTTCATGTTGAATAATGACGGCCTCTCTTGCCCACATTAGTTGGTTTTGGTGGTGGGCAGGTTGACTCTTTTACTTAGTCATTGAGTCTTTCTTGATCCCCTTCACTACGTTGTTGTCTTGCTTTGTTTCCTGTTAGCCTTCTAGTAGGATGTAGTCCCTCATTGCTTGTGTTGCGGCTGTCTCTCTCAGCTTCTGCCTTCAAAAAAAAAAAAAAAAAACTTTAGTTGAATCAACCTCTTAGATTTTTAGCGGAACTTATTTGAAGGGAGATTGAGAATGAGAGAATGGAAAGGAAGAAAAACCGGGGATGTTTGCACAATAGTTTTGGCAAAGAGATGATTAACTGTTTTTTCATTCTGTCAATATATTGTTCATTGAGCTCCTCTACCATACTAGAGTTGTATTTTTAACGCTAATATTAAATATATACACACCATTTTTTGGCTCACATATCTATAATATCAATATAAAAAAAATTTGGGGCCCCTTTGATGCGGGTCCTAACCGGTCGACCTTCCCGATACGTGCCTTAACTAGTCAACCTTCCGGCCCTGTAACTGTTCACGAGATGAGGTCTATTTTTTTTTTTTTGGTCAAATTCAAGAGGTGCGGTTTGACTTAGCCAAAATGAATTATGTGAATAGCATAACTTCTCAGCTTGATCTTAAAGATTTGAAATCAATAGATGTGATTATGAGTTTGTCATTCTATTAAAAAATTGATCATTCTGTTAAAAATTTCATTAAATAAGGGTAAATGACAAAAATATTCTCAATTTTTGTCAAATCATTTTTACCTAATATTTATTAAATTAAAGTTATTTTTGTTATTTTAATCCTTATTTAACAAAACTTTCACGAATGACCAAAATGATTGATGATGAATAAACTCATGGATCACTTTTATTGATTTTAAATCTCATAGACCAAAATAAGGAGTTATACATATTTCAGGGATCATTCTAGGTAAAAAAACCTATAAAGTTTAAGAGGCCTAAACTGGATCAACTTCTTGCAAATAACCCACTGGAACAAAATATTTGTAATTTCATGTGTCACTCGACCCTTTGTTCTTTTACATTTCATTCATCGATCAAGACAATAAGTGCCTTGGAATGGACAAAAAGGTGAAGACTGTAACTCTTCTTTTGCGACTCCTCACATATCTCATTTCCGTAGTGCATATTATTCATCAAATTTGCTCGTCAGGCCATTAAATCTGTCAACTCATAAGAAATGGCAGTAGCTGGGAAGTTGTCGTGGCATTCGATCTTTAAAATTTGATCAACTTTTGGATGTTGTTATTGGAACTCCAGAAAAATGGTTATGCACTCTTCCAAGTTATTCTTCTCTCTTTATTTACATGTAGAGTAACTTTTTTGAAGCAGTAATAATAACTTCCTAATGTCTTTTGTAAAATATATGAGTAGCTATAAGTTTAACTAGCTCTGCTCGTTTGTTTTGCCCAGCTGCTTTTAGTAGGTGTTTTCTTCAAGATAATAGGCCCTGGATATTTGGAAAATAGAAAGGCTCTAAATTTCGTTCTTGTTGCCCAATATCTTCCAAGGATTTACCGAGTTCACCTATCCTCTTTTAACAACCTTCCACAAACTGGAGCATGGGCCAACGGAGCATTCAAATTTTTCCTTTACATCCTTGCAAGTCATGTAAGTTTCTTTTCCATTGTCAATTTATTTTAGTCTTTAAATTTCGTTGCTTCGTCTACTCCTAAACCCAACTTACTCCTACCTAGCACCCAACTCACCCTTACCATTCGACTAACTCGAGTGCTAATTCACTTTAGTCTTTAGTTTGACTTAAATATTTGTAATACAGTGAAAGAAGATAGTAGCAACGAAGTAATAAATGGCTTTGTGAATGATGAACTCAACTCAGTTAACCATGAGTGAGTGTACGTGTTGTATATATAGCTTTACATCAATCAGTTAGTTACAAGATAGACTTATCTCAAATAACAAATTTACAAAATTAAATACATGTGATAATAGTGAAAATAAGATTAAACCAAAGAGTTGTTGAAGAATGCAAACTGTTCCTCAGCATATTCGAACTGTTTGGGAGCAGAGTTGGGCGGGATGGTTTTCAAAAGTCTGGCTTATCAAGATTTCCTTTACTTTTACATGGCCAAATACAAGGTGCCATGGATCTTAAAGTGGGGATATGAAGTCATTAACGGGTCGGGTCATACTGCATGTTAATTTTAACAAGTCAAGTTCGGGTCAGGTCATAATATATGTACATTTTAATGAGTTTGACATGACATAACCTATTAAGATATTGTATATGTCACGAAAACGACACGAACAAGGCAAACACAACACGATTGTCAAGTCTAAGGCAGATGCCTAGGCAGTTCTGGCATCATTTCTTATTTTTTAAACACCTAGATATTAATCGCGATAGTGGTCAGCCACCTAGTGTCTAGATGAGACCTAGGCAACGCTAAATGAAGACTTTTAGAACACTAAGTGTAACAAAATTTATGAGACTCTTTCATTGTTTGATTGCTGATTTATGGAAAAAGCCAAGCAATTTTCTCCATGAGGGACAAAATATCTAATTAAAGAGTAATGTTACACTAACACGCGCTTTATAAGGTTGGGTCATGACGGGCCTCAGGCAAACCAACATAGTTGCTTGCAATATTGCATGGCCCCAAGCAGAGATCAGGAACTTGGTACGTATGACCAATCGATCGTGTAATCATTTGAAGGCGTTTAATGAATGCTTCTACTATCTGGGTACGAACATGGGGTACTAGATGTTCAACTTCAAAACCCAATCGTCATGCAATATCCATCGAAAGCTTTTCGATGCAAATTCTCCAACTTATCAATTCAAATAAATTTGATCAAATAATCAGGGTGATAAGCCCTAAGCTTGTTAATCTGAGCCACCAGTGTGGAGAATGCAACTCGTGGACAACAGCCACACGTGTGACAAACGTGTAGAAGCATCAACTGATACTATAAAGTTTCTAAATAGTCCGTAGAGTGGTTGAATTAGTCCACAAATATCTCTTTTGAATCTGTTGTAGAAAAGACGGAGGGTGCTAAGGTACAATATGTGTCTAGGTATGATGTTTTACTTCTGGTAAGAAGACCCAAAAATGGTGCATCATAGATCATCCTAGATATCCCAAACGTTCATCCATAGCAAAAATTCCTTTGGAATCATGAGCTTCTGGCCGGCCACATAGTGGGCTTGAATAGGTGTAATCCACTTGTTAAGCATTCCATCTTCTCTAAAATACTCTTTTGGCTATATTTGTAGGAAGTGCAATATGGTAATATGCCAAGGAGTTTTACTCTATTTTTCTACATTGGTTCCAATATGGTAGTAATACTCTTGAATATCCTTAAAACTCAAAAGGCGTTATGCTGGAACGAGTGAGTATAAGGCTTCCCTTTATGGTAAATTTAGTATCATTGGACAATATAAGGCAGTGCCATACCCCACAATCAGGTTGGATAAACCTGAAAGGTTGTCAGGGGATGATTAGGTATGAAGTTAGCATAGAACCAGACATATAACTTCCTCACAAAACATACCTAAGCATGAGTGAATCGTAGTCACATGTAGTAATTTTTATTAATTAACTCTTTATTCGAGAATAATAGTGACTTCCAAACCCCAATCTTAAATCCGAGAACAAAATAAATTATTCGCATAGTAAACCAAATATAGAAGGGGGTTTGACCAATACAGTTTCCATGTCAAATTTCGCTCTTCCAAATGTGTTCGATGGAGCAAAATTAGCCTCACAGATTAACTACAGGAATGGTACTTTTCAACAACATTGGTAGAGGCATATACAAGTGCATAATCAATGATCTATTTCATCAAAACTGAATTAGATTCTACAGGGTTGAGGTTCAGGAATACTATCCCTTATTCTTGAAGTTTTTAGGTGCCAATGATCATGCTTCGGGCGTGATACCATCTCATGCCTGTGATGCCACCTCTTAGCAGGCATAATTCTACTATATGTTGTAAACAAACTCAAAAAATAGAATTATAAGAGAGAGACAAACCCAGACTTGGGTTCGTTAGGCTCCAGCCAAAGATAAAGAGGTCTGTTCGGTAATTCTCAAACGAATTGCTAGGGTACCTTTCCCTCACAAATGTGGTTGTAACCAGATCCGAGAATTTGGTAAACTTCTGCTTTCTATACTGCTACTTCAAGAGCAATTTAGATATAGAAGGAATAGAAAGATTTTCTTCCAGTTAAAATTCGATCGAATATAAACTTCAGAATTGTACCTATTTATAGACGTAAAGATTCAGTCATGTTTTGCTTATGGCAAGAAATTCATCTTTGCATGATTCGAAACAGTCCATGGTGAGTCAAAGAGCCATAAAGTCCTCAGGAGTGACATACTTCCATTTGCTATGCTTCAGGCATAAGTCTTCGAATAAAGATTATGACAGATGCTTATTTAGCTCTTCCACACCATAACTGGCTACAATGATTTCGCTAGTGGTCGTATTCAAGTGGGGTGTCACATCTTGTATCCACATAAAGTAGTTTCTTGTTCGAAACTTCTAAATTAGTGAAATCGATCTTGTTACGGTTCGACAATACACTGAATGGCGGAAACAAGAATGTGATTGGTGTTTTAGGAAATAAAATTTCTATAAACATCAAAGTTAGAACATTCAGGTTCTAAGATATGGTTTGGCTTAAACGGATTTAAGTATGGAGAACTTTGGGTCTTAATATGAGTGTTGCGTGTTAAGAAACTTCAGGTTTCAATGATACTTTTCCGAAACTTTGGGTTCGGAAGTATGAACTTTAAGTTCATAAGACTTGCAAGCAAACGCAATATATACAAAAATATACAATAAGAAAATATGCAAATATGTCTAAAATTTATCATTTAATTATTTGGACATCGGGCCAAAATTAAAAGTTGGACGAATAAAATTAAATTCCATAAAGCCTAAAAAAATAGGCAATATAATTGGTGGCCCAAGGTATTGGACCAAAAGCCCTAATAAGTTTTTTTTTTTTTTTTTTAAAAAAAATCGTGAACATGAATGAGATCCAAGCCCAAAAAATAGGCTAGAATGATCATGGGCCGAGATAAGGAAGAAGGCGGCATGCCTTTCTAGCATGGATGAGCTGCTGCTGGCAGGCCCAAAGAGGTGGGAAAACAAAGGGCCCAAAAAAAACAGGAGCACAGATCCCATGTGGTGCAGCGCAGGGTAAATTAGAGGTCTATCGAGGGGCGCGATCAAGTATGGCGCGTCATATGGGAGCACCACAGCCCCTTGGGCCGAGCAAAACAGTTGCACTGGACTGCTGTGAGCAAGCCCAGGAGAGAAAAAAATGGATTTTTTTTTTTTTTTTTTTTTTTTTTTTTCCAGTTGCTGCGGGCTGAGTTACCATGGCCCAAACAGGGCGCATGTGGTCCAAGAAAGCATCCCAGCCGCTGCTGGGTGTGCTCGCCGGAGAAGAAAACCGTAGCTATTGGTTCAGTCGACGGCGTCTTGGTTGGGAAAACTCAGGGCGAGTTCGAGGCTTGGTGGTTCATCCAAGAACCAATCATAACGACAGAGGAGGGTCCTCGACGTCGGGGAAGTGTGGAACCCAGGGTATTCGATTCGGGAATCTTCGATTTCAGCAGTGAATTTCAACGAAAATTCAAAGAACATCGTTGCAGTCGATGATGAAAGCCCAAACTAATTACAGCTGCAAGTCGTGATGTCCAGAAAAAAAAAATGGCAACGCCATGGTCTCGGCTTCCGGCGAGGGTATGTTTTCTGGGTTGGGGATGACGCAAACGGCGTCATTTCTTGGGTTCTCAGAATAGCAGAGCTAAGCTCCAGTGCATCGCAGCTCCATATCTTTCAAAGCGGCGCGGCTCAAAGCATGCAGCTCGCTGGTTAGGGTCTCGAAACCCTAATTTTTTTTCAATTTTTTCTCAGTTCAATTACATGCATATATAGTTTAATTTCATGCGATATCAATTCACATAATGATATAATTATGAATATAATGCATACACAATTTATATAGAATCTAAAATTCGAAAAACGTAAAGTTAGGTCATGCATTATGGTGAATGTTCATGCTATCAGGGTTGTAATCAATTTCGGCTTTCCATCTCCAAATCTTGTATCACGTTCAACATAAGAAAAATAAATAAATTGAATCAATAGAAGTATATGAATTCAATAAAATCAAATTTTAATTAATTAAAAATAATTGAAACGTAATACTCCCTTGATTGAAGACGAGGAATTGTATGTTAATTCCTCAGTCATTGTGCCTTTATTTATAGTAATAAGGAGGAGAGAAAACTTGCTATCCAAGTGCCATCATTTGTTCCATCTCTTTAACATAGATAAGGCACGTCAACGCATATAAGTCTCATCTTTATTAGATGGTATAAATGATTATACAAATAGATATTAAGAATATCATTTTTTGTCAAATTAACATCAGAAAAATATTGACTTATACGCTCGTTTGGTTTCATACTTGGCAAACAACCAAATTTTCCACATTATAACAGAGCAATTTTCTACATTTTTTAACAAACCATAGTATACGCTCGTTTGGTTTCATACTTGGCAAACAACCAAACTTTCCACATTATACTCGAGCAATTTTCTACATTTTTTAACAAACCATAGTATTTATGGTAAGGGGTGAGAAAGAGAGTTAAGTCTTATAATGGTCTTGCCATAATAAAATGGTTCAACTTCGTCTTTGACGAGAATCAAACATAAGACCTCTCACTTGCAAGTGAAAAGGAATATCACTACAACATATTACTAAATGGCAGCAAATTCCTACTTTATAGCAATAATAACTGTCTAAGGCAAGTTGTCAATGATAAAATTAATTAAAACATAAAAAATAAATGAAAAATAAATAAAAATAAGAATAGTGTTATCAAAATGAAAAAAAAAATTGGTATATGGATAGCACAATCCAAAAATAATTGAAATTCCAATATTTCCTTTGGTTTAATATTGTGGCTGCGAGTGTGAGAAATGCCTTACACTTTGACGCTATGTGTACTGGTTGTCCTAGGGGTTCTATTATTTAAGCTTTCTTTTTCTCCAAAAAAAAAAATGCTCTTGGTCTGAAGGAATTTCCTTGTCTGCGTTGGATCGTGATTCAACTCTTCGGCCGCCGATAGGATAGTGAGAAGAGGGAGGGAAAAGATCCGGAGGATAACCGTGGCACTGAATTCAAAGTGATGCAGACAGTCGTGGACAATGATGAAATTAAAACTAAGTTACGTGGCATAATTGAGAGCCAACAGATGAATTTCAGTGGCAAGGATTAAAAGCCTTGTATAGTGTTGCAGGGTTAAAAAACATGCAGAGGATCCAAATTCAAAATATAATTAGTCTTGTGAGTCCCACACATGCGTGCCACATGTGTCCTTTTTTTGGTCGAAAAGGGGAATATATTAAAAGGGGTAAAATCCAGCCCAGAACAACAAAGAAGGCTATAAAAGGGAAAAGGATTATCTACTAAGTAAATGGTGGGGATCCTCATGACTACACAATATGGACCGTTGAATTTTGATTCAACGGTTACAAACAAGAGGTCCCTCTAAAAGTTATAATAATTGTAGCCGTTTGATCAAAATTCAACGACTAGTATTATATGGTCATGAGAATCCCCACTATTTGCTTAGGTGAGGATTCTTTTCCCTATAAAAGCACCACTATTAACGAAAGGACCATTTGATCAATCTCAGGGACCATTTCTATTGATTTTGAATGTCAGGGACCAAAATGATGTATTTGATGAATGTCAGGGACTATTTGTGATATAAACCTTTTTTTTATATGAAATGAGGACACATTTTTTGACGTCGCTCTGGACCTCAAAAATCTCTGGACCGGCCCTGATCTTATCCACTAAACTGTTAGACCCGCACATATTATACAATGACTTACGTAATATAAAAGACCTGCGTCATATAATAAGACAAACTTGAATTCTATTAAATAGAATTGCAATGCAGCAAGCAGCTTCAGTTTCTGCCACTCAACCCAAATGCTAGCTCTCTGCATGCAATACTCTCTCCACCTAGTAAACTGAAAAACTCGTCGTAGCTATTTTATTAGGTAATCTTTATTACTCATCATCAAGGTCATTGAGTCCATATATATTTAAGTTATTATGGGTGGAAAGGAAAAAAATCCAGATGGGGAGAACCCGCCAAATATAGACAGGTTCGTACTCTCTCTCTCTCTCTCTCTCTCTCTCAGTATTTCGAATTCTCTCTCCATCTTGTAAACTGAAAACCTCGTCGTAGCTATTTATTAGGTAATCCTTATTACTCCACATCAAGGTCATTGAGTGCATATATATTTAAGTTATTATGGATAGAAACGTCAAGGGAATAAATTCAGATGTGGAGAACCCTTTAGAGAAAATAGACAGGTTCGCGCTCTCTCTCTCTATTTATAATTCTTAACTTAGCTTGCTCTTATTTGTCACTCTCAAAGTATAGCAGCGCACCATGTTGCGTAATAAGGTGCGCAATCTGGCGCAGCGATGGAAAATGTGTGATAAAGCATTGGGGATTCACGGAGAGTTCCAAAATGCATACGAAATTTATGCTATTTGGACGCAGCGCTTGAATATATGGTCATTGCAACACCTTCTGTTCCTTTATTTGTAAATTTTAAAACGCCCAAAACTGCATAGTGGCACCATTGAAGAGCCGGCGGCGAGGCGACGAAACTCATATAATCGGATGAGAGGCAGTAGCTGGCATCGGAGTTGCATATGGCGGCCAATTTGATTCACTATTCAGACTTCAAAGACGAGAGGAGTAGACCTCAGTGAAAACTTTTAACAAAGACAAACTTCTTTCTACAGACACAGTGACCCCGTTCATAACCATTCTTCCAAGGAAACGTTGCGTCACATTTAACAAAGACAAACCTTACTTATATTAATTTATGGGATTGGCTACAAATTTACACAGAATCGTATATAATATTACTTTGGAGTGAGGTCCCTCCTGCGTTTCTTCATGATGCCCTCCTTCAAGATAGCATTACTTGATTTGAAGTTCTAATGAAATCGTTTCCTTTCGGAAAAGAAATATATATAAATATAATATATACTATATACATATATGACCTAGTTGTTGATTTGTTCGAACTTGTGTGGAGTTGCTAATTTCTCGCTGAGTTTTAATTTAGCCGATTATGTCTTGAACTTTTATAAATAGTCAATTTTCCCTTGGTGTTAGATTTTGAAATTTTTCATCCATCTTGATCACGCGGATAACACATGCCAATTGTATAAGGGCAAAAATGTAATCTTGTTTTGGTAAATTGGGCGCAAAGCCAATACTTTGTAACTACTAATTAAACTTTCATGCCTAATTCAAACAGAAAGTGTACGGAGTCAATTAGTGGAAGAGAAGAAGAAGAAAACAATACGTTGTCCACATCAAGGATAAAATTATTTATTACCCTCAAACATTTGCCATATGACCAAAATGGATAGCAAAATGGATAGCAAATTGGATGAAAAGTCCAATAATTAACGTTCCGGAAATAAGGGGACAATTGGCTAGAATTAAAGTTCAGGAGAAAATTAGAAGCTCTATACAAATTCAGGACGGAAAATTGATAAATAGCAATATATATTTATCATGTAGAATATCAAAGTGAGATTTGGCCTTTTTTTAATAAAGTAGTTTTTTGTATTTTGTTGTGTACGTAGTCTGATTTCATTTAGACTTCTTGTGGTGGTCTTTCATTTATTCACATGAATTATATTTGATCATTAGATAGTAATTCTATTAAATATATATACAAGTATTGTAGTTAATTTTGGAAAATTATTGTTAAATTATTATTATTCATTATTATATTACGTTATGCAAGGACGGATACTTGTCTTAGCGAAGAATGTCTGAAATAAATCTAATAGCTGCTATTAGAAACAGATTTATTGTTAGCTCGAGGGGCTCGTATATTAGGGTTTAGGGTAAATGCATATGAATTTCATTCGTTGTTTGTTGCGTGTTTCCCAGAAAGGTTGTAGAACGTGGGAAATCAGTGGCTAAAACGTGGGCCATTTTTTATAAGCATCAGGGGCCTTACCTTCAAAGGTGGAACAGTATATTTGTGATCTCATGTGTATTTGCTGTCTCTTTGCATCCTTTGTTCTTTTACGTTGTGAACATCGATCAGAAAAATAAGTGCCTTCAAACAGACAAAACGTTGAAAATTGTTGCTCTTGTTATGCGATCTCTCACGGATGTCATTTTCTTGGTGCATTTGATATGTGAAATTTTGGACTTTGTTCAAAAGACAATGGACAATAAGTCGGGGACTTCAGCCTCCAAAATGAATACCCCGAAAAATGAACCGTCCGAGGAGTTGGAAAAAACTAGAGGAAATTTCGGTAACAAAGGGGAAGACGGAGAGTTGATTCTATATGCTGGGAAAATAACTCACAAATTGCCGCGGTTATCCATCATAATTGACGTTTTAGCTCCTCTTCTCCTCCCACAAGTAAGAGAAGTCAACTAAACTCCAATTTGTTTATTTATTTATTTTTTTGGTAGCTAGCTGAGATTGATGGACTTCTATGTTCTAACCCTGGTTTATCTTTTAATTTTCTGCAGCTGATAATACTAATGTTTTACCCAACGAAAGACTCAGGATTTGTGGAACACAAAAAGTTTCTGAATGTGTTTCTTCTCGGTCAATATGTTCCGAGGATTTTTCGAATTAGCCAAGGTGTTCAAAAAGGAGCATGGGATATGGGCTAGGGGTCTATTCAACTTGTTTCTCTACCTTCTTGCTGGTCACGTAAGTTTCAACTAAATTGTCATTCTATTTTAATACTTTGTTAATTACCAATGTTGGATTATGGACTGATGTAGTTTTTTCGAAAATGATAGTGTAGAAATATGACTCTTTAAATTAATCATG
Organism: Cotoneaster glaucophyllus; assembly: GCA_036320875.1. Lineage (NCBI taxonomy): Eukaryota > Viridiplantae > Streptophyta > Magnoliopsida > Rosales > Rosaceae > Cotoneaster > Cotoneaster glaucophyllus. The sequence goes on along the minus strand of CM070070.1, from coordinate 28,849,093 downwards.
TAGAATGTTTAGGGTTTGAGAAAACCCATATGTGGTAGGATTTCTAAATTAATTACAATTCATATTACGTTCCGTTAATTAAGGAGAAGATTTCGGATCAATTAATTCTATTCTAACACCATCACCTTGTCATTTAGTACTAGGTCTAGTGGTATTCCTCTTCACTGTAAGTGAGAAGTCTTAGGTTCTATTCTCGCCAAAGACAAATTTAAATCACATTGTGAGGTTTAGCCCACTCTTACTCCCTTTTGTGTAGATTCACCTTCATGATGAGGACCATAACCTATAAAGACACGGCATAAATTAACTCTCAAATTTTAAGGTGGCTATATGGCAATGCTTATGTTCGGCAAGTTATTTTTTTAGGAGTATGGGGGTAAGATTAGCATTATTCAATGCTCAACTCATCACAAAAAGTAGAAAAACACTTAATAACATACTCCGTACCTTTATCACTTTGGAGAATTTGAATAGTAGCATGAATGATATTACGAACCATAGCCACAAAGATTTTAAAGTGATCAAAGATTTCCAATTTTCGTTTCAGATAGATCCAGGAGTAGTGTAAAAATTCATCGGTGAATAAAATATAATAACACAAACTACTAACAGAAGCAACAAGACACATCACACATAAGAATGAATGATACAAAATAAGAGAAAGCACGATTATTAGTATTAGAATAAATAGAAAGTTACCTTGATTTGTTAAGAGCGCATCCCATACAAAAAATTTGTCCATTTTGGTATCAGAACCTAAGCGAGACATGACGGGCGACGAATGATGACCAATTCTTTGGTGCTAAGTGGATGATGAAATAGCGGCAAAGGCATGGTGGACATTGGAGACAGTAAACGGAAGGAACAGAGGACAAACCCATCCTTATAGGGGCTTTAAAAAAGCAAGAAACCAATACGTAAGTCATAGATTTGATATAAATTAGAAGCAAAAACAAAAAAAGACAAGATTTGCTTGAGTAAAGAGAGCAATAGAAAGAAGATTTTTTTAGAAGTTCAGGAATAAAAAAAGGCATTACGATTACTAAGTTTAAATTTAATAGAACTAAGAGTGAGATGAACGATACCAATATAGATAACATTGTTTGTTTCACCATTACCTAAATGAACATTGATCGGGGCTATTGTAAAATTGAGGAGCATGAAAGATGGAAGATTGTCCGATCATTTAATGAGTGGCACCGGTATTGAAATAATAATTTGGGAAGCAAAGTGCGCACCGACGAAGGAAGGAGCCGAGTCGGGTCTATAAAACCGGTGCGGGCAGGAGGCTTGGGTATGCTGTGAGGTGGTACAAGTGTTACATCATGGAGGACCTAAAAGGCTAGCTGCGGTGTTGAGCCTAGGAGGATGCCACAAGGCTTGCTATTGCTGTAGAAAGAATTGAGGCAAGAAGGAAGTTCAGACATGACAGGTTGAAGACGCCATTAAAAAAAAGAATATCAAGACAAAAACCCTAAAAACTATAGGAGTGAGACTCCAATATAGGAGTAAAGGCTGCGGTGATTTGTTTTTTTTTCTTTTCTTCGTGGTGTGAGAAAGTCCTATAAGAAGAGAACGACCAATAGGTTTCTTCTTCGTTTTATTTTATTTTATTATTTTTTTTAATTTTAATTTTTGTTGCAAAATAGATGGTATGGTTAGACCGCTAGAATATGGTGGACAAATGATAACAGGTAGAAATATAACTTTTTGATTAATTATGTATAATGTTTACAATATAGGCTTTGAGAAAACCCATATGTGGTAGAAATTATAAATTAATTCATTACAATTGGATTAATTAATTCTATTCTAACAGGTAGACTAATATTTAGGGTTCTGTGTTTGCATGTTATGTATTTAGGTACTCGGAGTTTTTTGGTATTTTTTTCTATTCAACGAGAGGCATCATGTTGGCACGAGGCTTGTGTAAAACTTAGTGTTGCATGTAAGAAATTTTTTTGTATTGGATGCAAGGACAATTTGTACTGCGATAGTGGGGATGTTACTGCAAGATATATCATCAAAAAACCAAAAGAGAGTTGCCCGTTTGATACTCTAGGTGTTGGGAGTACTAATGCAAGAAATATTATCAAACAACTAAACGAGGGTTGCCCGTTGGGTACTAATAAAGACGATGAGAATACTGCAACAAATATTATCAGATATCTAAACGAGCGTTGCCCGTTGAATATTTCAGATGGTGCTTTATCTTCATTTAACTTTGGAATATTTCTCGATTCCCTTAAAAATGAAAACCCATATCAAAAGTTTGGAAAGAAGTTTTTATACTCTTTCTGGTGGGGCTTGCGAAATCTAAGGTACATTGTATATCCATTAACAGTCAACAATTTTCAGAAAAATATGTAACGAATAAAATTTTTGGGGACATCTAATTCGGCAACATTGTCTAATATTTTGCAGTAATTTTAGGACAAATCTGGTAACAAGTACGTATGTATGGGAAAACTTGTTTGCGATTCTCATTTCAATCATTGGCTTGCTACTGTTTATATATCTCATTGGAAACGTGCAGGTTGGTATATTAAGTCTCTCTGTACATTAACTTTCGACTATTTTTCTGTGTTTGGGAGTTGGGACTGCGGAGATCATTCTTCGAGTATATTAAGTAATTGTTTGATTTGTGGTGAGACAGGCTTTTATGCAGATGGGAGCTACAAAAACAGAGTACATAAGACGACGACGTAAAAAAATAAAGGAAGCTAAAAAAACACTTACGAAAGTATGTTCCTCAACCTCTATCTCTCACCATTAATTTATGGAATACATTGTTTTAAAACAAAATGACATGAACATTCGATGTTTGAACTGCAATAATGATAATATTGCACTATAATATTAAAGTTTATAGTCCATAGTTATATAATAATGCTAAGTTAGTTAACAACACAGAATCACATTGTTATTACTAAAACTAGGTTAATGTTACATTCATTTCAAAATTATTGTTCAAATTAAAGAGTAGAGTAGATTAACCTATGTATGTATACTACAGATACCAATGCTTAAAGACATGGATGAAAAAGTGTTGACGATGATGTGCAACTATCTAAAGCCAGCAACGTACGTTGAGAACAGCTTCGTTTTTCGAACGGGAGATCCACTCGATTGCATGCTGTTCATTATCGAAGGGACAATGTGGACCTACGCGTCGAGTGATAGTCATGCTGGGCAAGAAATCTCATCCATGGCCATCAAGCCCCTCAGGAAAGGTGACTTTTACGGGGAAGAGCTTCTCGATTGGGCATCAGACTGTTTCACCAAAGTTGCAGTCTCCCGCAAACATGTCAAAAGTCAGACAAAAGTAGAAGCATTTCTGCTCATGGCCAAGGACTTGGAAACTGTATGGGATCGTTTGAACAATCGTGAACAGGTGGAAGAGGTGGAAGAGGTGGAAGAGTGTTAAAAGAGTCCAACCCCAGCCCATTCTACACAAATCCAGAAAATTCTGGCACTTGGCACCAAAGTCGGTGCATCATGCAGGCATATCAATATGCTAGATAATTCTAACATTATCCTATTAAGTCGGTGGGTGTGTGTATAATCATGTGCTAGAAAGTTCTAGCAGCTTGTACAATTGTGTGGCTGCCATGCAAAGCCCAAAGGCGGTGGGCAATTGTAGTCGTCAAAACCACACCTATTATAGGTTTGTGTGTTGCTGTGTAACCAAACAATCAAGAAAGTAGCCGGAAGCAAGTAGGCAACCAAGTGAGAGTGAAAAGTAAGAGTAGTCTTGTAAGGAGTGAGGGGTTTAGAGTTTGTTTCTAGAAAGTGAATGAGTGTTATTACTTTTAAAGTGTGTTTTTGAGAGTTTGTGTTGTAATATTTTATAAGTGTAATACAAGTAATTTGTTTACTTATTTTGTCTATTCAATACTTGTGTTAGAGTTGTGTACTCTAGTTTTTCGACACTTTCTACTTTTTGTCGTTTCCATACCAATGCGCAACGACGTCCGACCCCGTCCTCGGCTGAAATAGGGGATGACAACGGTGAGATCTTGCCAGCAGGCAATTAGTATCTTCATAAACTTTGAAGTCGAGACGCTTTATTTATGGCCAAGAGTTCCATACACAACCACCCTAGATGAGTAAGAGCTGGCCTCAAAACAATGTTATTATTGGTTGATAATTAGCCGTACTTCCAGTAATTAAGCAGTGGTAGCCACAATACCATTTCTCCCACGGATATGTTTATGTTGGTGATGTTCTGAAACATTTGCAGTCAGAGGTTTAAGTAATTAGGCATAGAAAGCTCTAAACCTTATATATCGTGCCAATTTTATATATCTTTTGACATTAGCACGAGTGATTTAAGTAATTAAGTCAACTTCAAGTGTTTTATCGATGAAATAGTCGATAAAACCCAACCCCAAAATATTATGCAAGAATCCAATGGATTTCAAAGTTTCTATTTTGATTTTTTGATTGGTCGAATTTACAATTTTCAGTGATGTGATAGTGAGATTTGACTTAATTTGTAATTAAATAATACGGTAATTCACTATTACCTAAATGAACAATACCAATATAGATAACATTGTTTCACCATTACCTAAATGAACATTGATCGGGCTATTGTAAAATTGAGGAGCATGAAAGATGGAAGATTGTCCGATCATTTAATGAGTGGCACCAGTATCGAAATAATAATTTGGGAAGCAAAGTGCGCACGGACGAAGGAAGGAGCCGAGTCGGGTCTATAAAACCGGTGCGGGCGGGAGGCTTGGGTATGCTGTGAGGTGGTACAAGTGTTACATCATGGAGGACCTAAAAAGGCTAGCTGCGGTGTTGAGCCTAGGAGGATGCCACAAGGCTTGCTATTGCTGTAGAAAGAATTGAGGCAAGAAGGAAGTTCAGACATGACAGGTTGAAGACGCCATTAAAAAAACGAAAATAAAGACAAAAACCGTAAAAACTATAGGAGTGAGACTGCAATAAAGGAGTACAGGCTGCTGTGATTTTTTTTTTTAAATTTTAATTTTTGTTGCAAAATAGATGATATGGTTAGACCGCTAGACTATGGTGGACAAATGATAACATGTAGAAATATAACTTTTTGATTAATTATGTGTAATGTTTACAATATAGGGTTTGAGAAAACCCATATGTGGTAGAAATTATAAATTAATTAATTACAATTGGATTAATCAATTCTATTCTAACAGGTAGACTAATATTTGGGGTTCTGTGTTTGCATGTTATGTATTTAGGTACTTGGAGCTTTATGGTATTTTTTTTCTATTCAACGAGAGGCATCATGTTGGCACAAGGTTTGTGTAAAACTTAGTGTTGCATGTGAGGACACTTTTTGTATTGGATGCAAGGACAATTTGTACTGCGATAGTGGGGATATTACTGCAAGATATACCATCAAAAATCTGAAAGAGAGTTGCCCGTTTGATACCCTAGGTGCTGGGAGTACTAATGCAAGAAATATTATCAAACAACTAAACGAGGGTTGCCCGTTGGGTACTAAAGACGATGAGAATACTACTGCAAGAAATATTATTAGACATCTAAACGAGAGTTGCCCCTTGGATACTCCAGATGATGCTTTATCTCCATTTAACTTTGGAATATTTCTCGATTCCCTTAAAAATGAAAACCCAGATCAAAAGTTTGGAAAGAAGTTTTTATACTCTTTATGGTGGGGCTTGCGAAATTTAAGGTACATTATATATCCATTAACAGTCAACAATTTTCAGAAAAATATGTAACGAAAATTTTTTTTGGGGACATCTAATTCGGCAACATTGTCTAATATTTTGCAGTAATTTTGAGACAAATCTGGTAACAAGTACGTATGTGTGGGAAAACTTGTTTGCGATTCTCATTTCAGTCATTGGCTTGCTACTGTTTATATATCTCATTGGAAACGTGCAGGTTGGTATATTAAGTCTCTCCGTACATTAACTTTCGACTATTTTTCTGTGTTTGGGAGTTGGGACTGCGGAGATCATTCTTCGAGTATATTAAGTAATTGTTTGATTTGTGGTGAGACAGGCTTTTATGCAGATGGGAGCTACAAAAACAGTGTACATAAGACGAAGACGTAAAAAAATAAAGGAAGCTAAAAAAACACTTACGAAAGTATGTTCTTCAACCTCTATCTCTCACCATTAATTTATGGAATACATTGTTTTAAAACAAAATGACATGAACATTCAATGTTTGAACTGCAATAATGATAAGATTGCACTATAATCTTAAAAGTTTATAGTCCATAGTTATATAATAATGCTAGGTTAGTTAACAACACAAAATCACATTATTATTACTAAAACTAGGTTAATGTTACATTCATTACAAAATTATTGTTCAAATTAAAGAGTAGAGTAGATGAACCTATGTATGTATACTACAGATACCAATGCTTAAAGACACGGATGAAAAAGTGTTGACGATGATGTGCAACTATCTAAAGCCAGCGACGTACATTGAGAACAGCTTCGTTTTTCGAACGGGAGATCCACTCGATTGCATGCTGTTGATTATCGGACAATGTGGACCTACGCGTCGAGTGATAGTCATGCTGGGCAAGAAATCTCATCAATGGCCATCAAGCCCCTCAGAAAAGGTGACAATTACGGGAAAGAGCTTCTCGATTGGGCATCAGACTATTTCACCGAAGTTCCAGTCTCCAGCATACATGTCAAAAGTCGGACAAAAGTAGAAGCATTTGTGCTCATGGCCGAGGACTTGGAAACTGTAGTCTCCCTACTCAGACCACATGGGGACTTGCTCAATCGTAACAATCCTGAAGAGGTGGAGAAGGTGACACTTTTTCCGTTCTTCGTTTCCATACCAAGGCGCAACGACGTCCGCCTCCGTCCCTGGCTGAAATAGGGGATAACAATAGTGAGACCTTGCCATCTGCAGCAAGTAATTAGTATCTTCAGAAACGTCAAAGTAGAGGCACTTTATGGCCAAGAGTTCCATACACAACCTGGCTGAGTAGATTTTGTATAAGCTGTGGCCTCAAAATAATATTATTACTGGTTGATATTTAGCCGTACGTTTCAATAATTAAGCAGTGGTAGCCACAATGCCATTTCTCTCAGGGATATGTTTATGTTGGTCATGTTCTGAAATATTTGCAGTTAAGAGGTTTAAGTAATTAGGCATAGAAAGCTCGAAGCCTTATACATCGTGCTGCTTGATGTAATTTATGTGTTGACAATAGCACGAGTGATTTAAGTAATTAAGTCAAATGCAAGTGTTTTATCGATGAAATAGTCGTAAACCCCAAAGGATTTCAAAGTTTCTACTGTAAATCTTCGATTGGCTGAATTTACAATTTACAACGATGTGATAATGAGATTTGATTTAATTTTTAATTAAATAATAGGATTAATCTCAGTTTACTATCCTGAAGTTTCATGGTTTTCAACATTTAGTACATCAAGTTTTTTTTTCATCTCAGAGTGGTACCTAAAGTCATAATTTTAGGACACTTTCATACATCCATTAAAGTTATTGTTAAATCAACCATTAACTGATGACGTGGCGCCCACGTAAACAATAACGGGACGTCATGTGGATATTAAAATAAATTAAAAATAATAAATTAAAAAAATAAAAACCCTAAAAATACACTCCAATCCGCAACCACCCTTTCAAACCCCATCTACACATCCTGCAATCCACCCTCACCGCCAGCCACCCTCCAATCCAACCCCATCGCCACCAGTTTCCTCCACCGCCTATCTCTGATTCTTCTCCTTCTTCTTTGTGGCCGCCACGTGGATATATAACCCTAAAAGCTAAACCGTAAAGAACTCTCTGGGTTTCTGAGGTCAAGCCGAAGAGATGTAATCATCCTCCTTCACTTAACCACCTCCCCATGTGACTTTGGTTCTTATAAATCTCCCTCGCCCCTAAGATATGTAATTAAATTACAACAATTAATTACACTTTTTCAAGATTTGAGTTTTTCTTCCAAAACCAAATCTTGGAAATGGGGTCGATTGGTATCCAAATTTTGGTCTGAGATTTTTTATGAACAGAGAGTGTCAAAAGACTCTGCCAATGGAGCGCTTACCAGTTTCCTCCACTGCCTATGTAGAGAAGCAATGATATCTTTCCTGATATCTTGGCTTAGTTTAGGAAACAATTTTGTAATTGATTTGTATGATTATCTTTCCTGTTGTAAACCTAGAAAGTAGGTTAGTTTTCTTGCTTGTCAAGTATTCTTCTTTGTATAAATCTCTTTGCATCAATACAAGAAAGATATGCTTCTGCACAATATATTTTTACATGGTATCAAGAGCTAGGACGAAACCCTAGTTCTTGCCGCTGCCTTTTTTGCTATTTTTCAATAGCCTTATTCCGTTGATCATCATGGCCACTGACGATTCTTCCAAAGGTGCGGTTGATATCAAGACTTGTCTCCAACCCTTTGTTTATTCATCATTCGGATCATCCCTCTATGATGTTGGTTTCGAAACCCCTTAATGGGGACAATTACTCTACCTGGTCCCGTGCCATGAGGATCTCTCTTAGTGCCAAAAACAAGCTAGGGTTTGTTGATGGTACTGTCACACAACCTTCGGAGAAGACTAAACCCGTCGATCATGTTACATGGCAAAGATGCAATGACATGATCGTTGCATGGATCATCAACTCCATTGATCCAGAGATTTCTGATAGTATTCTTTACGTGACTGAGGCTCATGCAATTTGGGAGGAATTGCGAGAGCACTATTCACAGAGCAATGCTCCTCGGATTTTCCAGTTACAACGAGACATTGCTTCCCTTACTCAAGATCAACTTTCAGTTGCTGCGTACTACACAAAGTTAAAGAAGTTGTGGGATGAACTAGCGTCATATAGTGACTCCACGACCTGCACGTGTGGCGCGCAGAATGAAAGAAACAAACTCATGCAGTTTCTCATGGGTCTTAATGAGTCCTATAGTGCCATTCGAGGACAAGTCTTGCTGATGAATCCCTTACCAACAGTTCGTCAGGCCTATGCTTCAATTTCCTAGGAAGAGAAGCAAAGATCCCTTACTGCCTCACGTGGAGTCACCGAAACAGCAGCCATGGTTGTTCGCCAAGGTGGTTCATGGTCATCTGGTTCCTCCAGTCGCAAGCCCTTGCACTGGACTCATTGTGATCATGATTATCACACCATTGATACTTGTTACCAGCTTCACGGGTATCCACTGGGGCACCGTCTTCACAAAGTCAAGCCACAAAAGGGGAGCAAGTCTTCTAAAAGGGAAGGGAGTTCTTCTTCGTCTGCCAATCAAGTTTCAGAAGGTGCCACTTTGGAAGAGATGAAGTCGGTGATGTCTTGGTTATCTGACACTCAATTCCAGTAGATCCTTCACATCCTGAATCATAATAAAGGAGGAGATGTCCCTGCTCCTCCAAAGGCGAATGCTGCTGCTCTTAAAACAGGTTTGTCGAACTGTTCTTTACGTCGATGGATCATCGATAGTGGTGCCACTAACCACATAACCTCCTCACCGGTTTGCTTACTAATGGTGTCACAAACACCACTTTATCCCCAGTTTTGTTACCAAGTGGAGAGCAAGCCTGTATAGTCTCCACTGGGGATGTTCCTTATAGTTCTACCTTTTTGTTGCGAGATGTGTTGTGTGTGCCCAATTTTAAAGTAGATTTGATGTATGTGAATAGAATTACAAGTGGATTACATTGTTCTATAACCTTTTTTCCTTGGTGGTGCATTATGCAGGACTTGACGACGAAGAAGGTGATTGGTTTGGGTAAGCAATGAGGTGGACTCTACTATTTGGTGGCATTGATTCCCACCACCTTTGGCAGCTCACGACCAGTTTGCAATCTTGTTCTTTTGCCTATAGAATTGTGGCATAGGCGCTTAGGTCATTTATCACCTTCTAGGCTAGGTTTCATGTCCAAGCACTTATTGCATTTTCCTTTTCAATTACATGATGCCTGTAATGTTTGCCCTTTAGCTAAGCAAAGTCGTTTACCTTTTAGTGTCAGTTCCATTACAACTACAAAACCTTTTGATTTAATCCATTGTGATATCTGGGGTCTTTATAAAACTGCCTCAACTTCTGGCGCCAAATATTTTTTAACTATTGTCGATGATTACTCTTGTTTCACATGGATTTTCCTCATGCAACAAAAATCAGAAACACAACACCTTCTCAAAACCTTTTTTTCTTTTGTTGAAACACAGTTTAATACATCCATTCGCCACATACGGGTAGACAATGGTGGCCAATTTTTTTCACTTCGTGGTTTCTTCCAAGAACATGGGGTTATTTATCAACGCTCTTATGTCTATACCCCTCAACAAAATGGGGTGGTTGAGCGTAAACATCGTCACATCCTTGAAATCGCTCGTGCTTTGCATTTTCAAGCTAACCTACATGTTCTTTTCTGGGGTGAATGTGTTCTTACGGCTGTTCATATCATTAATCGTCTTCCTACCCTCATCCTTTCCCAACGTACACCCTTTGAACGGTTATACTCCAAGCCCCCTTCTTTTTCCCACCTTAGAGTTTTTGGTTGTCTTGCTTATGCCACCAACACTCATCTCTCTCACAAATTTGATTCCCGCGCCCACAAATGTGTCTTCCTAGGGTATCCCGTAGGACAAAAAGCATATAAGCTTTACAACCTTACCACTCATACTTTTCTTACTAGCCGGGATGTCGTTTTCCATGAAAATATTTTCCCTTACCATTCTTCTCCATCCCCTACTTCGCCTAACCCTTCCTCTGACCCTCCGTCTTCTCCATCATTGCCTACTTTGCCTGACCCTCCAGACCTTACCCTTCCTTGCCCTAGACCTAACCCTACGTCTCATCCTTCATCACCCGTGTCTCATGACTCTCCTGCTACTCTTTCTTTGTCCGAGTCTTCTCAACCTTCTGCCCTTCTTCCTGCTGCAGCTTCTTCCGAGTCCCTTGCTGCTTCACTCGTACCCCCTGCACCGGAGCTTCGCCGTTCTCGCCGTCATTCTTCCCAGCCCCCAAGGTTGTGCGATTATGACTGCCCTACTCTCAAACTTACTCAACCCGCTGCTCCATCTTCTTCGTTGTCAGGTTCTACTCCAGGTACGCGTTATACACTTGCTAATTATCTCACTTATCATCGCTTCTCACCTGCACAACAGATTTTTCTTGCCACTCTCAATCATCAGGTTGAACCTCAGACTTATGCTGAAGCTGCTGCTTCCCCGCACTGGCAGGATGCCATGGCTTCTGAATTACAGGCTCTGGAGGCTAACCATACTTGGTCCCTTACTCCTCTTCCTCTCGGCAAGTCTCTCATTGTATGTCGTTGGGTCTACAAAATCAAACTCCGGTCAGATGGTTCAGTTGAGCGTTATAAAGCTCGTTTGGTTGCCAAGGGTTACACCCAACTTGAAGGTATCACTTTTCATGATACTTTCTCTCTTACTGCTAAAATGACCACTGTACGATGCCTCTTAGCCCTTGCTGCTTCTTATCACTGGTCTCTCCATCAACTAGATGTCAACAATACGTTTCTTCATGGTGACCTTCATGAAGAAATCTACATGCTCCTTTTTCTGGGTCTACGGTGACAGGGGAGAACCTAGTATGTCGCCTTAATAAATCTTTATATGGACTGAAGCAAGCATCTCGTCAATGGTTTGCCAAGTTCTCCGAGGCTATTGCATGTGCTGGTTATGTTCAATCGAAGGCTGATTACTCTTTGTTCACAAGGCAACAAGGGAAGTCTTTTACAACACTTTTGATTTATGTTGATGATATTCTGATCACTGGGAATGATCTTGATGCTATTAGTGCTCTCAAAGCGTTTCTTAACAGTCGTTTCAAAATCAAGGACCTAGGTGACTTGAAATATTTTCTTGGCATTGAAGTATCACGGTCAAAGAATGGGATTTTCATTTCTCAACGTAAGTATGCTTTAGAGATTCTGAAAGATGGGGGTCTCTTGGGTGCTCGTCCAATCGAGTTTCCTATGGAGCAAAACCTTAAGCTTTTCGACAGTGGTGAGTTACTAAAAGATCCAGCACAATATAGGAGGTTGGTGGGTCGCTTAATCTACTTAACGATTACTAGGCCAAGCATAACATATTCAGTGCATGTGTCAAGTAGATTCATGCATGAACCTCGTCGTCCACACATGGAAGCAGCTCTCAGAGTCTTGAGATACATAAAGAGCACTCCTAGACAAGGTTTATTTTTCTCTTCTAAGAATGATTTGACCTTGAGTGCCTATTGTGATTCAGACTGGGCAGGATGCCCTACCACACGAAGATCCACCACAGGGTATTGTGTCTTCTTGGGTTCTTCATTGATATCTTGGAGGTCGAAAAGACAAAAAATCGTGTCATTGTCATCAGCTGAGGCCGAATATAGAGCCATGACTGGGACTTGTTGTGAACTCTCATGGGTACGATATCTTCTGAAAGACTTGGGATTGTTGCATCCAAAGCTAGCCTTATTACATTGTGACAACAAAGCAGCTCTTCATATTGCTGCCAATCCAGTTTTCCATGATCGAACTAGACATATAGAGATGGATTGCCACTTTATTCGAGATAAAATACAAGATGGCTCCGTTGTCACACGTTTTGTTCCCTCTTCACACCAACTTGCGGATGTATTCACGAAGGCATTAGGGAAGGAATCTTTCTCATCCATTATACACAAGTTGGGAGTTCTAGACACCCACTCTCCAACTTGAGGGGGAGTGTAGAGAAGTCAATGATATCTTTCCTGATATCTTGGCTTAGTTTAGGAAACAATTTTGTAATTGATTTGTATAATTATCTTTCCCGTTGTAAACCTAGAAAGTAGGTTAGTTTTCTTGCTTGTCAAGTATTCTTCTTTGGATAAATCTCTTTGTATCAATACCAGAAAGATATGCTTCTACACAATATATTTTTTACAGCCTATCTCTGCTTCTTCTCCTTCTTCTTTGTGGGTTCTACGAGTTGCGTGTCGTGTCTGAATCGGAATGGACTCGACCCACCAAAGATATTTCTGGGTTCAATTACAAACCCAGTTAGCATTGAGTGAAATTACCTAAAAGTTCTGGGCTCTTGGGCCCCTCTAATTATCGACTACCGCGGAGGATTTAGAGAAGGAGGAGATGGATTCGAGGGTGCGTTCCAGATCAGCGAGGTGACCGGGGAAGGAAAAGGAGGAGCGGAGCGAGAGAGGGTTGGCTATTTTTGGGTATTATAAATAAGGTTTTTAGTCATTAGGGTTCATGACACGACATTGAGATAATTTAGCAAAGCTTTGGAGAATTTCAGACTTTTTACCTACAATGTGTTTTTATTGTTTTTCTAGTTAATAATATTTTCTTTAATTTTTATTATGAGTATGCGTAACTAATTCCTTTTTCTAGGATGAAGTCTTAAGCCTTAGCATGATTATGTAATTTGTTTTTAATTGTTTATGATTGATTGCACGAATACTTTGAATTATTAATCACCATAATTAAAACTATCTAATTGTCTTAATGCCTGATCACCATTAGGATCTTTAGAAAAGTAATTTGATGCAATTTTAGTCGGAAGGTTCCCTGAAATTAGTGTTGGCTTATTGTGATTAATAATTGTAATTTCACTTAAGATGAACACCACGTCTTAAGGGTTGCATGATTTTTCAAAGGGGTGTTCATAAAAATTAATGAGTCTCTCATGTTCATATTTGATCCTAACGTCCGGACTGATTGCATGTTAGATATACATTATATGTTGGAGGTTCCAAGTAGGATATATATTAAGAAAACCTAATCTTCAAAGTGGCACGTGTAGATCATAAGTAATTGGTAAAAATGCATATGATTGCTAAGTGATGGTGGAACCTAGTGCTTTTCTAAATTGATATTTAAAAAACCGTTTCCTGTTTCTTTCATCTTTAATATTGCAGATTAGTTTTTTTATTAGTCCTTTTTCTTTTATGCTGATGCAAATCACAAAAACAGAGGAGAGGAGGCAAAAAGCAGAGGAAGAAAAGGAGACGAGACGGAAGAATCGGTTGAAGATGCTAGATGTAGTCAAGTGGATATATGAAAATAATTTCCCTGGTGATATCAAGAACGAAATCACGAATAGCATAGAGGAAACGTTGAACAAAGACAAAGATATTGATGTCCACAAGCCATTCCTTATTCTTCCCTGGCAAACCCAAAAATCGATAAAACGCTTTCTTTTCATGAAGACACTTAGAACAGTATGTTCTTCAAAACTTGATCTCTCTCCGTTTATTAATTGCATCCATTTTCACTGCAACGTTGTTCTGATGATATATGTTTGTGCGTGCGCGCGCACGTGTATAGGTAGATAAGCTTAAAGACATGAATGAAAGAGCGTTGACATTGATGTGCGACCGTCTGAAGCCAGTGACGTACAGTGAGAATAGCTTCATTTTTCGAGTGGGAGATCCATTGGATTGCATTCTGTTCATTATCGATGGGACAATGTGGACCTACGGGTCGAGTGATAGTCAAGTTGGGTAAGGAATCTCATCAATGGCCATCGAGCGCCTCGAGAAAGGTCACTTTTACGGGAAAGAGCTTTTCGATCGGCCATCGGACTATTTCACGGAACTTCCAGTCTCCAGCAAACATGTCAAAAGTCTGACAAAAGTAGAAGCACTTGTGCTAATGGGCAAGGACTTGGAAACTCTTGTCTCCAGATTCCCACTGCAGTGGGCGAAGAAGGGTTCTCAAGAGGAGAAGGACATTGCAGCTTCTATGTTAGCAAAATCATTCCGTCGAGGAAGGAGATGGCGGTACTTGATGTATTAGATATGTTTTAAGAATCAACAGACATTAGCACGAGTTGTTTAAGTGATCAAGTCACTGCAAGTTTATTATTGATGGTTTTTAAACTAAGGCTCCTCCAATTTCACATGATGAAATAGTCGATAAAGCCCTACCTCATATTATGTGCGACTCCAAAGGATTTCAAAGTTTCTGTTTTGAATCTTTGATTGGTCGAATTTACAATTGTCAGTGATGCGATAGAGAGGTTTGACTTGATCTTTGATTAAACAATATAGTAGTTCACTATTGTTACTAGCAATAATAAGTAAAAACTATTCAAATTGCTCACATGTGGGAAAAGCCAAGCAATTTTCTCCTCTAGGAACAAAAACATTAAAATAACATTAGAAAATAGTAATGCACACAGACTACACTGATCACGTATTTGTACCACATCTTTAATAAAGAAAGCGCCTACCAACATATGCATTTCTCATCTCTAGTAGAGAGATAATACAAATTTTCTACTTTATAGGCAATCAATTTTTTACATTAAAGTCAAGTCGTCAACGTATACTCGTCTACCAAGTCAAATCGTCAATGACGAAATTAATCAAAACATAAAAAAATAATTGAAATTCCAAGATCCCCTTTGGTTTAATATTGTGCATGCGAGTGTGAGGAATGGCTGAGTGTACTGGTTGTCCAAGAGGTTCTTTTATTTAAGAGTAAATTGTAGCAATAGTCCCTCAACTTTAATCAAATTGGAGCAATGGTCACTCAACTAAAAATCTATTACTATTGGTCTCTCAACTTATCAAAATGTGTAGCTATAGTTATTTTCATCAATTTCGTCAAAAATTTGTCAAAATAAGTTAGGTTGAATGATCATTTATACAATTAGGGTTTCTCAACTCATCAAAGTGTGTAATTATGGTCCTTTTCGTCAACTACGTCAAATTTTTTGTCAAAACGAGTTATGTTGAAATGACCATTGCTACAATTGGGTTAAAGTTAAGGAATCATTTCTCCAGTTGAATTAAAGTTGAGGGACCAATGGTAATGAATTTTTAGTTGAGGGATCATAGCTGCACGTTTTAATGAGTTGAGAGACCAATGATAATGGATTTTTAGTTAAGAGACCATTACTCCAATTGAGTTAAAATTAAGGGACCATAGCTACAATTTACTCTTTATTTAAGCTTTCTTTTTCTCAAAAAAAAAAAAAAAAAAAAAAAAAAAAAGCTCTTTTTTTTGTCAATCAGAAAAAAGAAAAAAAAAACTAATGAAAAGGGCTTGAAAAATTTGAGTTTTAACGATAAGGACAAAATAAAGAGTAAAGTGAATAGTATCAGGTTTGACTTTTTAGTGTAAAAATGTGGTTTTTCGTTAAAGTGAACAGTACCGCGGGCTTTTCATTAAAACTCCCAAAAAAAAAAGCTCTTGGTTCGCGTTGGATAATGATTCAACGGAGTTGGGTCCTTCTTCCGCCGGCAGGTTAGCGAGAAAAGGAGGGAAAAGGACAGGAGGGCAACCATGGCACTGAATTCTAAGTGATGCAGATAGTTGTGACAGTTGTGAAGAGGTCACAAGGATCTGGATCGCATGCGGATCTAAATTATAGGAATCTTAGGAATCCTCACATTTTAACTATTTATTGTGCATTGTATGGTTAAAAATTATTTGACTTTTTTATTTAAAATTAAACACAAATAGTACCTGAATAAAACTGACCGCACGATGTACGATAAACGGTTAGAATGTAGGGATCCCTAGGATCTCCACAAAGTGGATCCAGAGAGGATCCTCTTCCAGGTCACCAAACTAAAACCAAATAAAATTGGTATCACTAAATGCAAGTGGTCTTTTACCACAGTGGTGGCGAGGAGTGTTGTTCTTGCATCAATGCATGAGATCGAACCCGGTCGACTTTCTAATCTAACATCTAATCTAACAAATATATAGTTTGACAAAAAAAAATTGGTATTGCTAAATTAGGTGGCATAATTGAGAGCCATCAAATGAATTTCAGTGGCTAGGATTACAAGCCTTGTATAGTGTTGTAGGGGAAAAAGGAAAGGGATCCTAAGGGATCCACTCCGGATCCCTTCCTCCTAATTTATCAAGTTCGAGGATCCGAACCATTGAAATTTGATCTAAGGGTTAAAGTTAGGAGGAAATGATCAAATTTCAATGGTCTGGATTATCGGACTTAGTGAATTAGGAGGAATGGATTCGAAGATGATCATTTTCCGGGAAAAAAACCATGTAGAGGATCCAATTCAGAAAATAATTTGCCTTGTGAGTCCCTCACACGTGGCACACGTGTCATTTTATTGGGTCGAAAAGGGAAATATATAGAAAAAAGGGCAAAACCCAGCAGAGAACAACAAAGGAGGATAAAAGGCACCAGCCACTGGAAGGCTACAAACAAAGCAAAAGAAAAAGACCAAACATTGATCAAAGAGGGTTAGAGGTTCCCAAAGGGATACAATAATTAATAAATAATGCTTTCATAGTGCAATAACAGGATTCAATAATTAAGTGTTATAAAGGATTCGAATTTTTTCCCCTCAAGTCTTGTCCCCTCCTTTTATGCGGAGCCATTAGCCTTTTATTTTGAGCCATTCACAGCATCTTAAGGCTACTTCAAAGTTCAAGATCATGAAAAAAATGGATTAGGATTCTCTCTCATCCTCTTTCTATCCCATTCCATCATCTCCTCTCACATTCTCTTATTTTGTCTTTCTCTTGCTATAAAAAATTAATATAAGATGTTGACGTGACTTAACCATGATCGTTCAAATAGGAGGAGAGGGAAGGGTAGGGAAAAAAAGAGAGGAGAGAATCTTACTTCGAAAAAAATACCCACTAATAAGAACGTAGGACCCACAAAGTGGCTAATGATAAGGAGAGGTGGAAAGCTAAGAGTAAACCATTAACTAAAAAGTGTATCATGTTTGAATCTAACTGGGGTTCGCGTGAGGGACGAGCTGGATCAAAAAAAGTTTTTTTTTTTTTTTAACAGAAAATGAAGAGTTTGCCAATTTTTGTTTTATCACCAAATATTAGGTTCAACCATGTTCTACCACCTTCATTATTGTTCTTCTTAGCATAGTCCTAAACTTGAACAACTTCAACTGCTACGTACACCGCTTGTCGGAGCCAGATAGATGGTGGATCACACTCTTCTCAAAGAAACCGTACTTGACACTCACGCGTCATATGCATATTGTGCGTGTTTGACCTTAACCGATTCCCCTATTTGCAACTATAGAGACAAAAGAACCATAAAAGCTATCATTTTACCGTAATTATGTCTATGTATTCTAGTGCGGGTTCGATCTCAACCGATTCTCATTATCAATTTCGATGAATTTGTAGTGTTTCTTCATTTTCAATATTTTCAGTTTTATTATCCGTTTATTTGTTCGTTTATTATGTGTACTATGATATTCATCTAAACTTTCACTGAAAAAAAAAAAATCCCGAACCGCTCAAATGCACTGTAATTTTTTATCATTTGCGAAATTACCTCCTGTAACTGGAAAGGGTGATGAAATTTGACAAAGTTTGATGCTTTTTAGGATTGACATGTCACTATCTTGATCTAAGTTTCCTTTTTATTTTTTTGTTCCAGGATCACCCATATGAACGTGGAACAAAAAAAATTAATTATAACATATGACGTTTTATTGCAATAACGAAAAGTAATTATGATTATGCACCTTAATTAGCGTTCGATCTCCCAATTCTCCTCCCTAATATTGAAAACCAAGAACTATTTCAGCAATTAAAGAGATGGTCTCCAGATTCCATTATCGGCGGCGAATGAGGCGGTGAACATATTAGCACCTCTGCATGCTCCGAGGATATTGAGGATTGAAAGCCAAGACCGACCACCATCTTTGTTAGCTTTTGAAGTGCTTGGACGGGACGAGGAGCACTGTGTGCTTTCGTGTACTAATTTGATCGATTGTGATTAAACACACACACACACACACTCTCTCTCTCTCTCTCTCTCTCTCTCTCTCTCTCTCTCTCTCTCTCTCTCTCTCTCTCTCTCTATATATATATATATATATATTTTCATATAATACTAAGACAATTATACTAAGTGTGTTGAAAAATAAATTGGTTATGGACTTACCATTTACGAGATTCGGATTCAAGGCAGAGGTATCACTGCCCCTAATATTGAAGAGAAATGCTAAGGAGCCTCTTAAAAGTAGCTCCATGAACTCTCAGCCGTCTCATATTTTCACACAATGTTTTATATGGACTCTCAGCTGCCTCATATTTCTTACACAATGTTTTATATTGTTGACACAGAAATTAACGTTAAACTGTGAGAAGGTGATAGAGAGACCATGAGTGCAAGAGGCTGATGCACATCATATTATGTAATTGGCCCCTTAGAGATTAGGATTGAAAATAAAAGATTTAATAGTTGTGAAAGTTGAATTTAAAGGCTAAAACACTCGTATTATTCAATGTTATGTAGTATTGAAGCCGAACCCGTGTCTCTTGTTTTTTTTCCCCTTCTCATGTTTTCTTTTAAAAAAAAAAAAACCTCTTTTCATTTATGAGATTTAGATTGGATAAATCAAAAGAGAATCAAAAGAAAAAAAACAAACATATGAGCACAGCTGATAAAGAAAAATTGATATGATTCAACCTGAAACTCATTTGAATGTAACGGATAACAGTGGGGCCCGAGAATTGATGTTTATTCGAATCATAGGGGCTAATAATAAACGATATGCTCATATTGGTGACATTTTTATTGATGTAATCAATGAAGCAGTAAAAGAAAAAAGAATGTGCGAAAATCAATTTTCCAAATTTATTTTTTAAATATAGGATTGTGGGATAATGATTTTTTGGTACCATGACACATGGCACCTCAGGTGGGAAATACAAGAATGCCCATGGTCCATAAAGCTTAGGTGATCGGACTAGTCAGGCTTCCTAGTTAGAATTAGAATAAAGTTATTCCAACGAACTGACTAGTCGAAGCACATAGTCAAACAACCATTCTACTACATGTATTACTTGTCTAGCAAGTAAGGAAACTCTAATTCAAGTCAAATTAGAACATCTTGTGGATTAGGCCAGTAATCATAATCCTATATTGTTTTCAAGATAATTCCCGATCTAATTGGGATTACTCTATAATGATCTCTATAAACACCCTATAAACACCCTATAAACACCCTAACTTGGGTATTTATTAAGGATCTCTCTTTGACTCTCTCATCAATAGATACTCTCTCCAATACACATATTCCCATAGTCACCGTCATCTATGTGTAGAAACGTTCATGAATGTGCGAAGATTTGGTTCCAACAATTTATGATTTCCTTGAGAATGAACTCATATTTAACGGGTCCACGACCTCTGCCATGAGCAACGATAAAATATCCCGACGGAGCTTTGATTGGTGCTCTAAGGAACGAAGCGAGGGCTCTCTCTTCCTAAGCAGCGTTCTGCTATGAATTAGAACTAAGTGCTTAATTTCTACCTTCTGTCGAGAGATGAAAAAATTCTTTGTTGATTCACAAATACTTTTCTATTTTGTTGCTAGAAAACAAGTGATCGAAGTAAAATGTCTGCAAGACCCAGACTAGAAGGCGTTGATGGCAGAGAACGAGCAGAACAATATTACAGATTGCGTGAGGGCCAATTTGCTGTGAACTAAAACAACACAACTGCTCCGACGAGCATAGCAGAGTCCCAGCACTCGAAGAAATTCATTGGGGACATATCATCCCTAAAGAAAGCATAAAGTTTAACTCCAGAACTCCGTTGAAAATCTGAGGTTCAAGACGACCACAGATCCATGGAAGAACGCGCACACAAGGCACACAAAGAATGAAGCCGGACTTGGCCCATTCCGAAATAAGTTAGCATGAACGGTTAGGTTCACAAAAGCTTGCAAGCATGGATTATAATCCCTAAACCAAAGGCAAAGGCAGGTTTGGCTCTGTGCAGACCAATACCTCATCACAAATTCAACTCGTAAACCTCTCTTCTGAAGTCTACAATTAGTTTTTCATGCGACTCAGTCCGAGTCCATCAACGCTCTGACTGAGGCAGTGCTCGTAAAATACTTGGGTCAATTTAATCGTGCCTCAAACTCATTTTGCGCACTTAAAAGGATCCTCATCGTAATATCGACTTTCCGAAAAGGATCCTCATCGTAATATCGACTTTCCGAATGAATTTCAACATAAGGCCAGTTGGAGATGAAAGCTAAAACGCTGAAGATCATTGTGTCAAAATTTCTACAATCCAATCTTTCCAGTTTTTCTAATAAAGACAGTCGAAACTGCATTCTCATCATAACTGCATAGCTGTGGGAAAACGAAGATTTCAGAGCCTTCCCGATTTTTCCAAGTGACGTGCCATATATGCCTGGAAAGCTAAGAAGTAGAGCTACAATCAGTGACAAAGTCACGTGAGGGCGAGGAGTGGCGGCCGCCACTTCCCTCGCCAAAAAACACCATTAGAGAGCTGGGTTCAGCCCTTCCCCTCACCGGCAAACTGGTGCAACCCTCTACGCGCAGCAGATTTTATTTTATTTTTTAGAAAAACATCGAGACCAAAACGACATCGGTCCTGGTAAAAAGAAATTAAAATTTTTAAAATAAACGGCACCGTTTTGGGTGTTCGAAAAAAAAAAATATATATATATATATATATAAGGGGACGGAAAAGGATCCTCGCCGGATCCTTTTCCTAGGGATCCTAAGGATCCTTCAATCTCAACCGTGTATCTTATATCGTGCGGTTAGAAATCATTTCAAAATTTAAAATTTAAAATTAAATATGAATAGTACCTAACGAAAACTAACCGCACGATATACGATAAACGGTTGAGATTGAAGGATCCCTAGGAAAAGGATCCGGCGGGGATCCTTTTCCTAAGGGGACCGCATGTCCCCGTGTCCCCACTTCCCTCGAACCATTCAACCTCTCCCATTCACCAATCAGATAGAGAGAGAGAGTAGTTTTGCCCTCAAAATCCCAGCAGCCAACGCCCACTCCCAGCCCAACGGAACGGAAAAGTTAGGAAGATTGATCTTGATTCCTGTTGGCTTTTTGCAGCCATCACACCAGCCAGCCACTCTTCATATGAGTCGCGGCTTCCAGCTTCAATCAAAGGTAATTTTTTTATTTCCTAAATTTATAATCCCTAACCTTAATTAATTATTTAATACAAATTTCGTTTAATTGATTTAGAATCATATGATAATGCACTAATATGGTTATTGATTATTGATATGACTATATGATTATTGATATGAAATTATTCTTTAGGATGAAAAAAATTTGAATTCTTGATTATTAGTTGAATTGATTAGTTGTATTCATATGATTAGCTTAATTGAATTTTTATTTATCAAATAATTTGTATGCTTATTGGTATTGATTAATTGAATTGTTGGTTGGATTAGTTATTATGCATACTATAGTATAGTCTACTTTAGGATTAAGAGTCTAAGATTTTTTTTTCTTTCCATTTTACAGTTACGTAATGGAATGATACTATAAGAAACAATGCTTAAATCCTCATTCAAACATTTCGGGTAGTCATTCTCCTTCAAATATTCCGAGTAGTCCTCCTCCTCCTTCAAATATTCCAAGAAGTCCTGCATCGAATATTCCGAGTAGGTCACAACAAAGTGAGGCTACCGAGTTGGATGAAATATTAGCTAATCTTCTTGTAGACCCTGCATATAGACTTTGAATGCTTGATTATCCACCTAATTTTTGTGAAGCAATTCGTAGACACTATCTCCATTTTTCTTTAACCTTGCACTCTTTTAAGTTCGCCCCTCCTCCCGAGAAATCCTGACTTCGCCACTGGCTACAATGTTATTATTTTAGAATTTTCCAAAAAACAGAACCGTATCAAATTTGGCATGCAAAGCAGCTGAACAGTAGTGGGCACTGATTGCGAGAGCTTGTCAATAACACCAATCCATAAGCATCTGCATCAACGTCCTCAATTATGGCCGAGGACTCCGGGCAACTCTAGCTCAGTATCTATCTTGGGCCTCAAAACCATGCTGGTTGATAATAGCCAGACTAGCATTTCTATTAGGGATTGTTGGTGTTTTGATGTTTACATTGTTGGAGAACAATCAGTTTTATATATTGTTTGATGCAAAATAAAGATCAACTTAGAAAAGAGATCACTTAGTCGAGTCTTAAGCTGGGTATACTTGGAAGAGTGATTATTTGCAGGCAGCATGCTTACATGTTGGCAAGGTTGAGTTATTTGCAATCACTCAACCTTACCAAGATGTGAAACATAAAAAGGGTGAGTCTTCTTGACAATCAGTCAACCTTGTCATCTCAGAGATACAGAGTTGTACGGATTTATATTTTGAGACTCAGTCATCCATGACATAAACATATATAATTTTAGAATAATAATTGAAGAAATAAAAGTAATAGATCACGAAGTCTATGTTATAACAAACTTAGAAAGTTACATTGCTTGACAAAATGATTTAATAGACAGAGGCACATGCCTAAAAAATTAAAGGGAATGAGGCACGTGTGTGTATTAACTGTTAAGGTATATAATTTAACAAGTAAGTACATGAGGTTAGCCTTATATAGTTTGTTACAAGCTAGAGAGATAGATAACTAACTAACTGATATAGTAGGATTATGACAAGTGTCTCAATCTTAAGCAACAGCGGATCCAGAAAATAATATTGGGGGGTTAGTAAGAATAGTGTGTGCAGCGCGCAATTTTTAGCATGCGTATCGTCATTTCATCGAGTTTTGGTAGGCCTGAAGCCATTTGGAAAGGCATATTGAACACCTGTTAATGCCTCATTTGCGTGGGTAACTAACATGTTCCAAGACTGCTCCCATATGAATGCTTAACAAAGAAACACACTTATCTTGAACTCACTAACAATGTTTGATATCATTGCATCTCATTAATATGTTTGTCCAAGAATGATGAGACTTTGTTATTCTCTGAGATCACCATTTCATTTACTTTGCATTTTTGGATAGTTTTTTACTTGGTTCTTTTTTTCTTCCTACAATTGTAATCACAACTAACAAACAAGCCAGATGTAAATAATATTAGGACTAGACTGTAAAGGGGCAACACCTCTCCAACGCATTTTATCAAGCTATTGAAGAGCATATATGAAGGGCAACTCCAACCTTCAAAAGGGACCCAAGTCATCTATGAAGATTCACCGAAGTTCGGAAGGTCAGCACCCAAGGTATCCATGGACGACGTTCACCGAAGTTCGGGGGGTCGGCTGATCCCCCCTCCCCCTCAATGCGTCCGCCACTGATCTTAAGCACTATAATATTAACGTCTTTGAACCATGACAAACTAGTTTGCCTATTAAATTTAAATTATGGGATCTTCAATCAGCTAAGTTAGGTTTTCGCTGAGTTGATTCATTCATTATGTCACACACAACAACACTTCATATGGCATTCCTTTTTTCCCCCCTTGAATGAATAGCCATATATGCCACTCAAATATGAATAATCTGCGTACAAAACTGAAACAGTACACTATTTTATTTGGCAGTAACTCTTCAGTAAGAGTTTTTAAATTTTTATTAACAACTTTATGAATACACATGGGTTTTCTCAACAAAACCTATCAAATCACCCTTAGTGGCCAACCAAATATCATTTTTTTTTTCCCAAGAAAGAAATATTCCATCAGTTCCACGAAGTGGCACACTATGGCCCTTCTAGATTTGCAGAGGATGCAAATTTTTGTGTGGTACGCATTGCCTTTGAATGAAATGGTAAGATTTGGAGCAGCTGAAGAAGTATATGCAGGGTTCTTAATGTATTTTCGCTCTATTTTCTGTGAAATGATCAAAATATCTATGGTACGGTTATGAAATTATTTTGGACCCCTGAGCTCGAGATAAGTTGTTTAACAAACTTTTTACTCAAGAACAATCTTGTCACAGTACCACTGTATAAATTACTCCTTGTATACAATGACACAGCCGGTTCTCGAGGTTTCGGTCGGACTACTTGTTTATTTCTTATTCATGTGCCTCTCCCACTGACTTTATGGACCACTTACATTATTATTCGAATAAGAATGCAGTACCACTGTATAAATTACTCCTTGTATACAATGACACAGCCGGTTCTCGAGGTTTCGGTTGCACTACTTGTTTATTTCTTATTCATGTGCCTCTCCCACTGACTTTGTGGACTATTTACATTATTATTCGAATAAGAATGCAATATTAGAGCTTAAAAAACTAATTAGATCGGTATCAGAACATAATTAACGTACCAACCTGGTGTATCCCAAGCTTACAACATATTATGCCAAAAAAATAATGAGTATTTAGTATTTGGTAAATTGGTATGTGCCAAAGAAAAAAAGGTGCTCGTAGATTAATTGGAATTTGATCAACAGTTTAGGGATATAATTGGAAATATCGAATGATATATGAGGCAAGTGGCTCTCTACCATAGTGGTAGAAATGAGTGTTGCCCTAGCATCACAGCGTGAGTTCAAATCTCGTCGGCTTCCTAATTTAACATCTAAAATAACAAACATATCGTTGGACAGACAAAAACAAAACAAAAACAAAAAAAACAAAAAAAAAAATTTGATATATGGGTTATAGGGATCATAGATGGGTTGATAATTTATATATGTGCCTCCTTCTAGGAAATTTGAATAATATTACAACTTGAGCTACGTGGGGGTGTGTGCGCGAGCGTATATATATTTATATATGTGCCTCCTTCTAGGAAATTTAAATAATATTACAACTTGAGCTAGATGGGTGTGTGTGTGTGTATTTATATATGTTCCTCCTAGGAAATTTGAATAATATTACAACTTGAGCTAGAGGTTCATTCGTTTGTATACCTTTCAATTATTGATTCCTCACTATTCTTTTAAGAGTTTAGTCAAAAAGAGCAACTAGATTAAGTTTGACTCTAAATCGGGAAAAAAAATAAGCATATCAAGCAATTTGACAGCGTCGTTTGGAACTACAAGTCGAACTTAAATTAAATTAAAGGGGAAATTAGGTTTTCATCCTTCCTTTTCCTACTCCATTGATTAAAATCATATTACTTTTCAGTTTTTTATTAAGGTCATTGGGTATTAATAACATCATTAATTATTTCAATAATAATTCTTTTTCTAAATATATTCATTTAATGTTAAAAATGTTACAATTAGTATATTTATATTTATGAATAAATTTTTTATCATATATTTTTAGTTTTAGTTTGTTCCCATTTTTAATTTGTAATTCTTTTTTAATTTTTACCAATTTTCTTTTGTACCCATATATTAATTTCTTTTTATGCCCATATTTTTTAAAGTTTATTTGTATTTGTACCCATATATTTTTTTTTTGTACTTTTTATTTTGCTAAATGTACCCATGCTAATTATATGTACCCATTCATGTAAAAAAAATTAATCTTAAAATGTACTCATTCTTAAATATACCAATTTGTTATATGTAAAATGTACCTTTTTTATATAAAATTTATTCATTTTTTTTCAATTCATTTTTAAACTTATGTGGGTACATTCTTTTTTCTTTGATTTTAAAATGTATCCATGTCAAATTTAATCGAAGAAATTTACTAATGTTACTAAGCCTAATATCTTCTCTTTTTTTTTGTGATTTTGAAGAATATACCCATGTTTTGATACAATATTTTTTTTGGTTAATTTTGATGAATGTACCCATGTTTATACACACACACACACACACAATAGTATCTTTATATTTTAATATTTTTAATCCCACAAATTATGGGTTTTTTATTTAAAATATCATTTATATAAACAACTAAAATTTCTATTTTTCAATTTAAAAAATATAGTAACGTACATAGAAATAAATTATCACATTAATTTCAGGGACCTCAATCAAAAATAAAAACCCAACAAGGTTTCAATAAAAAAATATTCATGGTCAAGGACCGCATCCAAAGTCTCCCTAAATTAAATGAAGAAGATTAGGAGAATATTTGGAAAAGACTTGGACAAGTTCTTCGTAAACGACTATGTACAAACAATTAATGGTTAAACGAAGACTTGGACAAGTTCTTCGTCAACGACTATGTGCAAACAATGGTTAAACCCTGATTGCTAATAAAATTGATTCCGACACAATGTTCTCTTCGACATTGCGAATCATTTGCTTCCAAAGAAACCCCCTGATATCGTTCATGCTTTCTTTCCCAAAGAAATAAATTACTCTACTTTCCCAAAGAAATAAGTTACTCTACCTGTTCATATATTCTTTCAATTTTTAGGACAATCGGTCGAACGTAAACAGTATCCAATGATGCATGTCACGAATAATGAGTCCACCATTCAAGTAAGGTTAGTTTCTCTCAAAAAGAAAGGAAATCGGCTCTGAAAAGTAACTCATAATTTTGATAAATGATTTCCACACATTTCTATTCTCCTTTTTTGCATATTTTTCGTTCTTCTGGATCTTCTAAGTTATGGCACGAATCGTTTTTGCCCCCCTTTCTGATTTGCATTTTCTTCTCAGCTATACAGCTTACAATTCCAACAGACCTAACCTGCAACCTGGAGGAGCTTCACCTAGTAAAAAATTTAAAAGGCCAAAAGTGGATCGACTTCTTGCAAATAATCCACTGTGGAACAAAATATCTGTAATTTCATGTGTGATTGCTGTGTCACTGGACCCTTTGTTCTTTTACATTCTATTCATCGATCAAGACAACAAGTGCCTTGGAATAGACAAAAAGCTGAAGAATGTAACTCTTGTTTTGCGACAGCTCACAGATCTCATTTTCATAGTGCATATTATTCATCAAATTCGTCAGGCCATTAAATCTGTCAACTCACAAGAAATGGAAAATCCCGGTTGGGAATCGGAAGCTATGGCAGTAGCCAGGAAGTTGTCGTGGCGCTCGATCATTACTGACATTCTTGCTGTTCTTCCCATCCCACAAGTAAGACAATTAGAATTAAAGTTTGATCAATTTTTGGATATTGTTATTGGAGCTTCAGAAAAATCGGTCTGCACTCTTCCAAGCTCTTTTTCTCTCTTATATTCACATGTTTAAAGTATAGAATAGAATGACTTTTTTGGAGCGCTAATAACAACTTTCGAATATTTTTCGTGAATTATATGATTAGCTTGAAGTTTAACTAGCTTTGTTTGTTTGTTTTGCCCAGGTGCTTTTAGTAGGCGTTTTCTTCGAAATGAGAGGCTCTGGATATTTGGACAAAAGAAAGGTTCTAACTTTTTTTCTTCTTGCCCAATATCTTCCGAGGATTTATCGAATTCACCTATCCTCCAACAACCTTCCACAAACTGGAATATGGGCCAAAGGTGCATTCAATTTTTTCCTTTACATCCTTGCAAGTCATGTAAGTTTCTTTTCCATTGTCAATTTATTTGTCTTTTTAAATTAATTTACCCCTACCTGTCATCCTACTCTCCTTTGCCATTTGACTAACTCGAGCGGTAATTCACTTTAGTCTTTAGTTTAGTAAAATTAACTATTGTTTGACTTAAACATTTGTACTAATTAAGAATGTACCCTTAATTTTACGATATATAATTAATTAGCTTCTTGTGTTTTAGGTACTTGGAGCTTTTTGGTACTTTTTTTCTATTCAACGAGAGACATCATGTTGGCATCGGGCATGCATAAAACATAGCATGAGAGGCGTGAGTACTCTTTACTGTGATGATCTCAGTACAACCCCAAGAAATATTACATTATGTGTAGATGAATTTTGTCCCATAAATGTTCCTGCAAATACTACACCGCCGTTTGATTTCGGAATATTTCTTGATTCTCTTCAATCTAAAAACACGGCATCATTGGATTTTCCGAGCAAGTTCTTCTACTCGTTTTGGTGGGGATTGCGAAATTTAAGGTTGGCAATTCATTGACAACGAATTATTTTGTAAACATTTATCTTATTTTGTCACATTTCTTGATCGTCGTTTGACTAAATTTTTTTGCAGCAACTTTGGCACAAATCTGACAACAAGTACATACGTGTGGGAAAACTTATTTGCAATTCTTATTTCTATCATTGGATTACTCCTATTTTTATATCTCCTAGGAAATGTACAGGTTGGTATTAAATCTCTGGGCTTATTTAGAAGTGTTTTTAAAATGACAGAAAGTGATTTTAGAAAAAAAATATTTTGGGGTTCCAAAAAGCACTTGAAGTGTTTCCTGGAGAAAGCAATAGTTATTTACTTTTTCCACAAAGCACTTCAAGTGCTTTTCCAATATTCACTTGCTTTTTATTACGATTGGTTCAAAAAATATTTTCACCAAAAGACTTTCAATCATTTTAAAACACTCCCTCTTATTTTTCCTTAAAATTTTCATTTAATTTCCTTCTTGATTAGGGTTTATTTTCAATATGTATTATAGAGTGTCATATCAGTTTTCTTGTTGTGTTAAATAGAATTACCAATAACAAGTATTTGTTGTGTGACGTACGTATACATACAGACGTTTATGCAATTGGCAACTACAAAGTCGGAGGATATAAGACGGAAGATTAAGATGAAAGAGCGACAAATAGAAGAGTGGATGGTGAAAAATGATCTCCCAGAAGATTTGAAAAAAGAGATCAAGAAAAACATAAAACAAAAACTGAAAGAAAACAAAGATGCTGATCTGGAGAATCTGTTCTCCATTCTTCCATGGTACACCAAGAAACCCCTAAAGCGTTTTCTCTGCATGAGTACCCTAAGGACAGTACGTGCAACTTCAACCCCTCTTATATCTTTATATGATCAATAATCTATATGATGTGATTAATTAGATATGATTAATCTAATATGCATGCATGCATATAACATGTATAGGTACCAATGCTCAAAGAAATGGATGAAAAAGTGTTGAAAATGATCTGCGATTATCTGAGGCCAGTGATGTACGACGAGAATAGCATCGTTGTTCGAACAGGAGAACCTCTCGATCGGATGATCTTCATTACGGAAGGGTTTATTTGGACTTATGTGGGCAGAGATCAGAGTCGACAAGGTGGTGGGTCATCATCGGGTTCTCAATCCTCGTCAATGTCAACCAACACGCTTAAGAAAGGCCAGTTCTACGGCGAAGAGCTTCTCTACTCGCCGTCATCTCCATCGCAACTTCCTATCTCTGCCCAAACCGTTCAATGCCATACAAAAGTCGAAGCTTTTGTTCTTATGGCCAAGGACTTGACAAGTATAGTCTCCAAATGCGCATTGTGGTGGGATTCAAACAACATGAACCACAGCAGCAACAACAACAACAACAATAACAATATGAACGTTACTCATCATGGACAGCCCTTACTGAGCGGCATCGAGAGCTCTACAGGCTCGACGCCAAGAATCCGGTATTTCAAACCTGCTGTACGCCCCCATTAGTCCTCCTGCACGTCCCTTGTCCATGTACCAAATGAACAACAGTTCACGATTGTTGTTGCAGTTTTGTAGCGTTCTCGTTCTCCTGTTTTGGTCAACGTGGCATGTCTTTGAATTCTCTCGTGGCATTGTTTAATGGGAGGAACAGAATGGTCTAATATGGCCCATTGGGCCTGGTTTAAACATACAAATTACAAGAAACTTGGTTTCGTGGTAAGCTGACCTATTGGGCCTATGAGGAAATAGTTTTTGTTTTGATGGAAGGCACCGAATGCTTAATCTATCATAATCTTAATTAATTTGTTCTCACAAGGTTACGACTTGGGCTAACCCTAAACGTAAATCCAAAAGTCGTTATGTTATTGGCACACTAAAATAGTCTCATAAGTCGTGTTATTGTCACCAGCGTGTCAAAACAATAGCATAAATCATGATGTTATTGTTATTAGAACGCAAAATAATATCCAAATCTAAACCATAAGCCCTAAACAGGTACCGAAAATCGAAATTTTGAGTATAAAGTATAAAACCATAATTTAGAGTCGGATACATGATTATTTGATCAACATAGTAAAATTTCCAATTAACATTAATGTCAAATGTTCATATCATCCACAATTATTGAAATTCCACCAATGCATCTGAAAGAAGAGCTCAGAATCCACCCCATCAACACTCGACAAATTACCTATTTTCTAGTTTTCCATTTGCTACTCAAGCAACCGTTGTCTCTGCTAATAACTACTACTCGCCGATTTGTCCTGCCGGCGTTGAAGATTCACGTAGCGCACTCACCTCCCTTCTCAAGAAAGAAGGCAACGCAAAGGCAGCTGAGTGCATCTGCCAAACAAACAACGCCGTTGTTTTGCTTTACAAGTATATCTAAAGCAAACGAAAAGGATGCAAATACAGCAGATTGCTATGTAAGCTGAATCAGAAAATGACTCCTACCTCGGAGTTATAGAACTTGAGTTCTCTCTTATGTTTGAGAGCTCCTTCTAACTTCTCAATAGAATTGACGGGGTTTTTGAAATCAACGGGAGGACCCGCTGTTGAGCACAACAGAAAACCTATCACACCACTGCATGACAAGTAATCTCACAAGTAAGAATGATTTCATTATATCTACCTGGTCTTAAGAAGGATCGGACAAGCAAGGTGTTTAGTCTATACAACTTCACACGGAAGCTCAAGACTTCTTTTCTATGCTAAAAACTTAAAAATATACGTAAAGGTTGAGAGCCAGAAACTAGATTAATGCGAGGAAAGGAAACTACAGTGTTACCTTGGATACGTAGGAACACTCGCCCAAGCATATTCGACAGACCCCTTGAATGTTTGATGGCAAACAGAGATCAGATCTTGAATAAGATGTGTGTGGAGCCACATGCTCTCTGCCATGTTACAGAGAACACCACCAGGCCTTAATGCTCTAGCTATTGTCTCAAAAAATGGCTTCTCTACAAGCTCTTGGGCAGGACCTGCATCCAAAGGAAACCGTACGTTTAAGCACTAGATTTAGAAACCTTATTATGACAAGCCCTTATACTGCATATCGAGATCAAGCAAGGGAGATAAGGAGGAGGGGGGCACAGAAAATAAAGTAACCAGAAACAAACATGTCATCTGTAATATTTATACGAAAACCACAGCAGACAAAGACATCTTTAGATGCTCACAAATCAATTCAACAATAATTTGAAGTCAGCCAGCCAAAAAGTGCACGGCAAACTATTGTAAAAATAAAAAACATACCAACAGGGTCTGATGAATCAACAATTACAGCATCATACTTCCCTTCAGGTGCAAAACTTAAGAATTCCGTAGCTGTCATGGATTAAAAATGAGATATAATCCAAATACAAAGTCAATTTGACATTAACAATTTAATCAACAAATAGTAAGTATTAAAGTTTTAAACCTACCATCAGCGATGTGAATGTGGATGCGAGGGTCCTGAAATCCAACAGCTAACTGAGGAAAAAACTTCTTGGACACCTACAAAAAGCCAAACAAATGAAATTAGTTAGTCATCTCATTTTCTTAACATAAAATACATGGAGAACCTTACACCACTTACATCAATAACCATCTTATCTATCTCACATATATCAATATGCTCAACAGAAGGATGGCGAGAAACCTCCCTAAGTATTGAAATAATATCTTTTCATTAATCAAATGATAAGATTACAAGGATGTTGTATATATACAGCCCATTTACACATTTACAGCTAATAACTCTCAACTAACTTCCAACACTTTCTAACAGATTAAAAACAAATATCTAACAAACTATTACATCATCCAACTGAGGTATTTACACAATTAGCCTTAATATCCCCCCTCAAACTGAGCTGAGGAACACACAGTGATAGTTTGGAACGCAGAAACTGAAACCGGTCTTTGGAGAGTGCCTTGGTACAGATATCTGCAAGCTGATTTTGAGTGCAAACATAGTGAACAGAAACAGCTTTTGCCAACACTTTTTCACGGATGTAGTGATAATCAAGCTCAACATGTTTAGTGCGAGCATGAAAAAGGGGATTCTTGGCCAAAGACAGAGCAGAAAGATTATCACACCAGATTTGAGGAGTGGTGGGAGAGTTATAGCCAATATCAGTCAACAGCTTACCAATCCAACTAAGTTCAGCAGCTGTGTTAGCCAAGGAGCGATACTCGGCTTCAGTAGATGAGCGAGCAACAGTGGGTTGCTTTTTAGCACTCCAGCTAATGAGGGAGGAGCCAAGAAATATACAGTAACCACCCGTGGATTTTCTGTCAAGAGGGCAGCCAGCCCAATCTGCATCAGAGAAGGCTATAATGGATGGAGGGGAAGAGTGCTTTCGAAACCATAACCCCATATCAATGGTGCCTTTAAGGTACCGAAGAATTCGTTTGACTGCCTGAAAATGAGATTGCCGAGGACTGTGCATAAACTGGCAGACCCGATTCACAGCAAATGAGAGATCAGGTCTTGTCCAAGTTAGATATTGAAGGGCCCCTACTAAGGAACGATACTCCGCAGGATGAGGCAGTAGGGAAGATGTATGATCCAGTTGGGAAGTGCTTAGAGGAGTTGCACAAGGTTTGGCTCCAGCCATGTTGGCTTTGTGCAAGAGATCCAGTATATACTTGGTTTGGGAAATACAAATACCCTTGGAAGATCTTTTCACCTCAATCCCAAGAAAATAGTGCAAACCACCTAAATCTTTGATGGGAAACAATTGACTCAGTTGAGCAATGACCTGTTGGCAGGCTGGAGTAGACGGCCCAGTGACAATGATGTCGTCCACATAAACAAGAATAAAAACCAAAGGATCTTGTTTAACGAACAGAGAGTGATCAGATTGAGAGCCTGTGAATCCCAGAGAGTTTAAAGCTCCATGAAGTTTATCATACCAGGCTCGGGGAGCCTGTTTTAGGCCATAGAGTGACTTATGCAGGTGACAGATGTGATTGGGATAGATGGGATCTTCAAAACCAGGGGGCTGATGCATAAACACATGTTCCGTGAGAGTGCCATGCAAGAATGCATTGCTAACATCGAGTTGGTTAAGAAACCAATCATACTGAGCTGCTAAAGTGAGGAGAAGCCGAATGGTAACTGGTTTGGCCACGGGGCTAAATGTCTCAGTGTAGTCGAGCCCTTCTTGCTGGTGAAAACCCTTAGCAACTAGACGGGCCTTGTATCTGTCCACAGTGCCATCAGGGTTCTTCTTGATCCGGAAGACCCACTTACAGCCCACGATATTAGAAGACTCTGTGGGGGGAACTAAAGACCATGTTCCAGTTTGCTTAAGAGCATGGAATTCATCTTGCATAGCCTTGATCCAGTAAGGGTGTTTGGATGCTTGAAGATAGGTAGTGGGGACAAAGTCAGGAGATAGATGAGAAGGTAAAGGATGTTTGGTTGCAGCAAGGGCTCGAGGTTTGTAGATTCCTGATTTGGATCGGGTTTGCATAGGGTGAGTGTTGAGGACTGGGATTGGAGATGGGGAAGGGATACTGGATGGAGATGCGTGGTGTGAATCAACAGAGCTCGATGAAGAATGGTGTGAATGAGTAGCAGGAGAATGTTGGAGTGGGATAGGGGCCGGAGAAGTTTCATGATGAACTGGCTGTGAGGTAAAGGTGAGCTGGGTAGGTATAGTATGACCAGGAGGGACAGGGGAGAAGGGCAGAGATGAACTTGGTGCTGCAGAGACTCTCTTATGACAGGGAAAGCTTGATTCATCAAAGACCACATGCCGAGAGATATATATTCTGTGAGAGCTGAGATCTAAACATTTGTATCCCTTGTGGTTGAGACTGTAGCCCAGAAAAACACACTGTATGCTCTTGGGATCCAGCTTAGATTTGCTATAGGGCTGTAACCAGGGAAAGCAGCTGCATCCAAAAATTTTCAAAGTCTGATAAGATGGTGGTCTGTGAAATAATAATTCCCATGGAGATGCCTTGGAAATAGTAGGCATTCGGTTAATCAGATACACTGCAGTTGCAAAAGCATGATCCCAGAAGAGAAGAGGAACCTGAGAAACTGCCAATAAGGTCCGTGCTGTTTCAACCAAATGGCGGTGCTTGCGCTCAGAGCAACCGTTTTGTTCAGGAGTGTGAGGGCAGCTAAGCTGATGATTAATGCCATGCTCAACAAGGAATTGAGATAATTGAGAGCTTAGAAACTCACCACCAGCATCAGATGAGAATTTTAGTGCACAGCAGATTCTCAACATGAGTTTTAAACTTGACAAATGTACTGAAAACACCAGATTTATATTGCAGAGGAAAGAACCAACAGTATTTGGTAAAGTCATCAACAAAAATGACATAGTAACGATGATTTTGTACAGAAGACACAGATGCTGGCCCCCAAACATCTGTGTGAATTAGCTCCAAAGGTTTACAAGTACGACTAGGCACAGATACAAAAGGTAATCTAGAACTTTTACTAACTGCACAACCATTACAGAAAGTAGCATGATTGATACCAGAAACAAAAATACAAGAATTAGAGCTCAGCTTATTAATGATCTTATTAGAAGGATGACCTAAGCGTTGATGCCAGACATCCTTGGAAGCATGAGCTGAAGCAGCAAAAGCATGAGGATTTGAAATCACAGAACTGGAAGAATGAGGTTGAAAGGGATAAAATCCATTTTGCACTGGTCCATTAAAAAGCGTCTTCCCCGAAGAAATTTCCTTCACATTGAAGTGAAAAGGGTAAAGATGCATGGAACACCAGTTATCAAGAAGAAATTTATTTGCAGAAAGCAAGTTGTGTTTCAAATCAGGCACATGTAAGACATTGCGAAGTTGAAAATTGTGAGAAGAAGTGTGTAATTGAGAAGAGCCAGAGTGGAGAATGGATAAACCTTTCCCATCACCAACATAAACTTGCTCAGGGCCTGTGTAAGGTTCTGGATTCTGGAGGTTGGCGGAGGAATTAGTCATATGATGACTCACACCAGAGTCAACTAGCCAAGTCGGAGATGGTGCATTTGTACGAGCAACCATAGCTGAAGGAGATGAAGGACCAGAGAAGTTTGGGTTCATTCGATGAGGACAGTCGAATGCTTCATGACCAAATTGCTGGCAAATTTGACAGGGAGCTTTCTTGCCAGAGAAATTGAAGTTGGAACGACCACCTCGATTGTTCCTTTGAAAGCCTTGACGTGAATAATTTTGGCGAAAATTATTGGATCGAAAATTGCCACGACTCTGAAAAGGCCTAGGGTTTGAGAAAGAGCCTCGACCGGAATTGTATGGGCGATCTGGACCACGGCCTGGAGAAAAATTGGCATTGGAGTTGTGCGACGCCAAAAGAGCTTGAGAGGATGACGTTGGAAGAATACCAGATGAGGACTGCAGGGCCTGAAACTGCGTGACTGGAGTCATATTCTTCCGATTTGTCAGTTGAACCTCTTTGCTGAGAAGAAGACCGTGAAGCTCATCAATTGTCGTGGATCCGAGGCGAAACTGAATCGCATCAACAAAAGAATCATATTCTTGTGGAAGACCATGGAGGATAACAGAGATTAGCTCAGAGTCGTCAATCGGAGCTCCAGCGCTGGCAAGAGCATCAGCGATAGCTTCAATTTGTTGAAGAAATTGAGCAGCAGACGAATTGCCCTTAGTAATGTTACGGAGGCGAGAGCGGAGCTCATGTATGTGTGATTGAGAAGCAGCGGCAAGTCTAGATTCGAGTTTGGCCCAAAGTTCTCTGGAAGAATTAACACCAATGGTGTAGGGGATCAACGAATCAGAAAGTGTAGAGTTGATCCAAATGAGAATGTTCTGATCATTCTCGAACCATGCAACATAGTCGGGATTCAGAGTGCGATCGCCAGTCGCGGAGGTGACAAATTGAGGTGGCGGAGGAACAGAACCTTCAACAATACCGGTGAGATTGTAGCGACGAAAGATCGGAGCGAACAAAGCACTCCAGGTTAGGTAGTTTGTCGTCGTGAGCTTGATCGGGACCAGAGATCCAATATTTTGAATCGTGACGGAAGCAGCTGGAGAGGCACCAGAAATGGGAGAAGGAGAAGCAATGACCGGCGAGGGATGGCCAGAGTCAGAGGATGAAGAGGCAGGAATCGCCATGGAAGAAATTAGGAATTGCTGAAGAAATTAGAGTTTCGAAGAAGAGGAAGAAGCGTGGGAATGGATACGGTCGCTAGACAGAGGCGGATGATACCATATTGAAATAATATCTTTTCATTAATCAAATGATAAGATTACAAGGATGTTGTATATATACAGCCCATTTACACATTTACAGCTAATAACTCTCAACTAACTTCCAACACTTTCTAACAGATTAAAAACAAATATCTAACAAACTATTACATCATCCAACTGAGGTATTTACACAATTAGCCTTAATACTAAGAACCCCACCATCACCACCGCCAACAACCAGAACCTGCACAAAAAATCATATAACACTTAGCACTGTAGGCGATATAAGAAAACAAAAACAAATATATGAAGGCAAAATGCTTCTCATTTCCAGCACAAAAATAAATCAAACTGCAATCACCAGGCTGTAACCGCATCAAATTATTATAAGGATGTGGGTTTTGAATTCATACTAACACTATTTCACATTTGATGGCCTATTCTTTGCCGAACAAGGAAACTGGTTCACAAAGCAAATGGTCATCTACAGGATAACTGCTGCCAAATCCACTCGCAGTGTGACAGAGTAATACCATTGTGCAGATACGGCTACAAAATCATTGCATCCAAGTCCAGCCAACATGAGGTAGATAACTACAATTTTATGAGCTAAACACTATATCTGATGCCTGGCTTGTAAGTCGTAACTAACAAGGCATCCCAAAATGTATAGATAGCCTTTACAATTCATAGTAAGGTCAGCAACATGACCATGAGTTCATCTATTCGGGTTCAGCTGACCATTATCATCTTAAGCTTCCCATACAATACCCACTGAAACTACTGAATAACACCAGGGCTCTGTGCAGACCAATACCTCATCACAAATTCACCTCGTAAACCTCTCATCTGAAGTCTACAATTAGCTTTTCATGCGACTCAGTCCGAGTGCATCAACGCTCTGACTGAGGCAGTGCTCGTAAAATACTTTGGTCGATTTAATCATGCCTTAAACTCATTTTGCGCATTAAAAAGGATCCTCATCGTAATATCGAATTTCCGAATGAATTTCAACATAAGGCCAGTTGGAGATGAAAGCTAAGACGCAGAATATCATTGTGTCAATTTTTCAAAAATTTCTACACATCCAATCTTTCCAGTTTTTCAAGCAGAGACCGTCGAAACTGCATTCTTGTCATAACTGCATAGCTGTGGGAAAACGAAGATTTCAAAGCCTTCTCAATTTTTCCAAGTGACGTGCCATATATGCCTGGAAAGCTAAGAAGTAGAGCTACAATGTTATTATATTTCCAGAATTTTCCAAAAAACAGAACAGTGTCAAATCTGGCATGCAAAGCAGCTGAACAGTAGTGGGCACTAATGGCGAGAGCTTGTCAACAACACCAATCCATTAGCATCTGCAGCAACGTCCTCAATTATGGCCAAGGACTCCGGGCAACTCTAGCTCAGTATTTATCTTTGGCCTCAAAACCATGCTGGTTGATAATAACCAGACTAGCATTTCTATTAGGGAAAACTTTGTCAAGCAGAGAAACTTGCAAGAAAAATTTGACTCTAATTTGGAAAAATAAAAAATAAAAAAAATAAAAACGCACAAGATTAAATAGGGTTGTGAAAAATTACAAAAATATGTGTTTATCATTTAGCTCAAGAGCTCAAAAAAACTTCTTGTTCAAATGATTAATATTATTTATCTTATCCCCAAGCACGAGACTCCGTGTTCGAATCCTCTTCCCCAATTCTTGCATCCTTTGGTGTGTGGAAAATCTAGCCACCTAGCAAGGCTTGGACCATTAAGTCATTTTGTTTTAGCGATAAGCCCTACCTTTTTTACAAAGGGACAACGAAGAAGAACACACGCAGAGCAAACAGTGGTCGTCGTCCTCCAGTCCAAGTAGCAGCTCAAAAATCAACAAAAATGGCGGTTGTTATTGACAAGAGAATTATCACAGCCACAAATAACTCCAGCAAATCTGCACAGGAATGTTGCACAAGTCAACCAGACAACAATCCCTCAATTATCTCCACTCAGCCAAGATCTTCTTCATCATAATAAACTTGCTGATTGTATTACATTAATTGTATAATTACTTACCTATAATTGTTATACAAAAGTCAATGATGTATATACTTATATATGTACCAATTGATATAGCATATAATCAACAAAGCTATTATCCAAATTACAGACTTATTACTTCCTGCACTCTTTTTCTTTCCGCTGCTCTCTCTGCTGGTCTCTCCTTTTCTACATGGTATCAGCCTTAACGAACAGCTAAAGCTACTACATTTCGATCCTCTATGGCCTTTCCTACAGCCCCCTCACCCACCTCCTCTTCTGCTGCTCTCTCGTCCGACTCTTCTTCCATCAGGACAACCATCACCCCAACCCTTCCCACTACCTTCAATATCTCTCACATGATCAACACTCCTATGGATCGTACCAATTATCTCAGTTGGCGATCTCAATTTCAAGATGTTCTTGAGATTCATGGTCTCGAAGACACTGTGGTCTGCAATTCTCAACCCTCCAAAAAGCTTGACGACGGCTCCGTCAATCCCGCCTACTCTCAAGACAAACTGGTCCTCAGTTGGATTAAAGCCACTTGTTCCTCCTCCATCAAGCCTATCCTGCTTTCTTGCACCACTGCCAATGCCGCCTGGTCACTCTTGGAGAAGCGTCTCTCTCCCCTCTCTAAGACTCACCTTCGCACTATTCGGGACCAACTCCGTAACTTGAAGAAAACTCCCGAGCAACCTATGAGTGAGTACTTATTGCATGCTCGCAGCCTTTCTGATTCTCTTCACTATGCTAGTTCCAGCATCACTGACGATGAGCTTATCGAATCTATTCTTGACGGGCTTGGTCAAGAATATAAGGAGTTTAAGACATCAGTTCATCTTCGTCCTTCTCTTTCCTTTGATGACTGTTATGATCTGCTGCTTCAAGAAGAGCATCTCATTCAAAAGATGTCGTCTCTTTCCTTGTCCACTGGCGCTGCCTTCAATGCAAACCGGGCCACGGGTAATATCCGAGACTCTCAGCATGGTGTTGTTTCTTATAAACATGGCACAGGTCGTGGTCACGGCCGACGTGGTGGTGGTTGGCGTCCTCCCAATTCCAACCGTCACCGACATTGGTCTTCTCATCAGACCCATCATGGCTCCTCAAGTGATTCTCGACCTCCTCTGCTTCCCACACCAGCATCGCCCCTGCCTCAGTCAAACTTTGAGTATGGTAAGCCCTGTGAACTTTGTGACAAACCTGGTCATAAAGCCAAGACATGTCCGCAACGTGGAAATTTTGCATACCTCGCAGCCGCCACTGCCGCTTCTCCCTCCTCCGTTCCTTGGGTCGTCGATTCCGGAGCTACCCATCACATGACTAATGATCCGTCTCACCTCACTCAAGTTCAACCCTACACAGGTACTGATTCAATCATTGTGGGCAACGGTGAGCACTTACCTATCTCTCATATTGGCACATCCTCCATTTCTGTCTCACACGGCTCTCTTTCTCTTAAAGATGTGTTGTATGTTCCTGCCATCAAAAAGAATCTATTGTCGATTCGTCGATTCTGTCGTGATAATAATTGCTATTTTGAAATGGATGATATATGTTTTCGTGTGAAGGACAAGAGGACGGGACAAATACTTCTTATTGGGCATAACTATGGCGATCTCTACTATATTCGGGCTGCTTCTCACATCACTCCCAAGCTTGTGTTCTATGGCGAACGAACAACCCGAGATGTGTGGCATGCTCGATTGGGTCATCCTTCTGATGCTATCTTTCGTGTTTTGGCAAATAAATATCACATCCCCATTGGCGGTGCTGTTTCTTCTAATAAGAATTGTCACATTTGTCCATTAGGCAAGGCGTGTCGACTACCATTCAATGCTCGAACAACCATGACTTCTCACCCTCTAGAACTTTTACACCTTGATGTATGGGGCCCTGCCCCGACTTCGTCTAATTTTGGCTATAAGTATTATTTATCTATTGTTGATGATTTTTCACGATTCGTCTGGCTATTTCCCCTTGTTCGCAAATCCGATGTCTCAACTACCTTTGTCACTTTCAAACGCATGATTGAGAATCGGTTAAATTGCACAATTAAAATGTTACAAACTGATGGTGGTGGTGAATTCACTAGTTTGGCTTTTCGGAATTTCCTTCGTGAACATGGGATAGTTCAACAACTCTCTTGTCCTCACACGCCACAACAAAACGGCATTGTTGAAAGAAAGCATCGCCACATTGTTGAAATGGGTCTATGTCTCTTGGCTCAATCTTATCTACCACAGAGTTTTTGGGTGGAAGCTTTCACAACCGCCACATTTCTCATTAATCGGTTGCCTCTACATAACCTTGGGAATGTCTCTCCCTATGAGAAATTGTTTGCCATGATTCCGGATTATCGCTTTCTTCGAACATTCGGTTGCACTTGCTTTCCGCACTTAGTTCCCTACAACAAACACAAGTTGATGCCCAAATCAGTGAAATGTGTCTTCATTGGTTATGACAACCATTACAAAGGGTATCGTTGTCTCGATATGGCTTCCGGTAAGGTTTACATCTCTCGTAATGTTTCTTTTGATGAATTAACCTTTCCGTACCAAGAACTCAGGTCTCATTCTCAGCCCCGGTGGAGCATCGATTTCCTCCCCACTCTTTTTGGAGTCTTTGCCCCTGACACAGACTTGCACTGCTGCTCCTATTCACTCTACTGATCATAGCCCCGAAGAGCAGGCCCCGTCCGTCTCTCACCATGTCGCCAGCCCAGCGTGCGCCACCAATAGTGACATTCATCCATCTGCTGCTTCTCCAAATGAGTCCGTAGCTTCTTCAGAAGCACAAGAACACGCGACCCCAGACCAAGCTTCTACTCCAGTCACGTCAGCCCATGCATTAGACCAATCTGATGCCATGCACAATTCCACCTCTATCCCAGTTGCTGCTTCTCCAGACACCTCTCCTGCTCATCACAAGTTCAAAAGTATCAATGCTTTGACTTATGGCATGGATAAACACCCACTACCACACGGTTTAACAGCAGCTCTCCATGATCCTCTTTCCTTTGAGCCAACTAGCTACACTCAAGCTGCGAAACACCCTCACTGGCAGCACGCAATGAAGGAAGAATATGAAGCCCTCATACAAAATCATACTTGGTCTCTTATTCCCGCCACACCAAATATGAACATTGTCGGGTGTAAATGGGTCTTTCGAGTTAAACGGAAAGCGGATGGCTCTATTGACAGACACAAAGCTCGCCTCGTCGCCAAAGGATACAATCAACAAGAAGGCCTCGACTACCATGAGACCTTCAGTCCCGTCGTCAAACCGGGTACTATTCGGACCATACTTGCTCTTGCTATTTCCAACAATTGGCCCCTCCAACAACTTGATGTGCGTAATGCTTTCCTTAATGGGATTCTACATGAGGAAGTTTATATGAAGCAGCCACCTGGGTTTGTTGATTCCCAACGCTCTGAGCATGTTTGTCGGCTTCATAAAGCTCTTTATGGCTTGAAACAAGCCCCCCGAGCTTGGTTCCAGCGACTTAATGCTTTCCTATGCGAACAAGGATTTTCTCACAGCAAATCTGATGCGTCTTTATTTATTAATCACTCATCTACATATTCATTGTATGTTCTCGTTTATGTTGATGACTTGATTGTCACGGGATCTAATTCAGCTGCTATTCACATGTTCATTGACTTGTTGTGCGCCACTTTTGCTAGCCGCAAGTTAGGGGATCTTCATTTTTTTCTTGGCATGGAGGTCACACGAACAACAAGTCATCTTTCTCTATCTCAGACTCGTTATGCTTCTGACTTGCTCAAAAAGTTCAAGATGGACATGTGCAAGCCAAGTCCTACTCCGTTTCTTTCCTCCACCCGCTTGTCCGCAAATGATGGCGATCCCGTTTCTGATCCCGAGTCTTATCGAAGTATGGTTGGTGGCCTTCAGTACTTAACTTTGTCTCGTCCTGACATCGCTTATGCGGTCAATCAAGTATGTCAATTCATGCATAATCCTAAGTCCACTCATCTTCAAGCGGTTAAGCGCATCTACCGTTATATCAAGGGCACTGTTGAGCAAGGCATACTGTTTCGCTCCTCTAAAGACTACTCTCTTCGAGGTTTTTCCGACGCCGATTGGGCCGGTTCTGTTGATGATTGTAGGTCCATCAGCGGTGCTTGCATTTTTCTGGGTCCCAATCTTCTTACTTGGACCGCTAAGAAGCAAACTACAGTGTCCCGTTCTAGCTCTGAAGCAGAATACCGAGCTCTCGCTACCACTGCTGCTGAAATACGATGGTACTGTTATCTTTTTCGTGAGCTGGGTATTCCCATACGCACTCCACCTTGCATTCTTGTTGATAATATTTCCGCCCTACATATGGCTGCCAATCCTGTCTTCCATGCTCGTACTCGTCACATCGAAATTGACTACCACTTTGTTCGTGAATTACTTGCTCAAGGCGTACTTCAAACTCGTCATATCTCCTCTCACAATCAGATTGCTGACATCTTCACGAAAGGCCTTTCCCGCGAACGGTTCTCTTTTCTTGCTTCCAAGCTCAATCTTCACTTTGTTCCGTTTCGCTTGAGGGGAATGACAAGAGAATTATCACAGCCACAAATAACTCCAGCAAATCTGCACAGGAATGTTGCACAAGTCAACCAGACAACAATCCCTCAATTATCTCCACTCAGCCAAGATCTTCTTCATCATAATAAACTTGCTGATTGTATTACATTAATTGTATAATTACTTACCTATAATTGTTATACAAAAGTCAATGATGTATATACTTATATATGTACCAATTGATATAGCATATAATCAACAAAGCTATTATCCAAATTACAGACTTATTACTTCCTGCACTCTTTTTCTTTCCGCTGCTCTCTCTGCTGGTCTCTCCTTTTCTACAGTTATCGAAAACGTACGGTTCTCGTCCTCGTTCGGTCATGCAGCGGAGTTACTATGTCTGCCGCCGTGTGTGCCGCTCATCGAGGGAACCAGGAAACCAACCCCAACACTGAAATCCCCGACACTGACTCGAGTTGTGACTTTTAATTGTTTATCAGCCGAATATTAATCAAACTAATTTTCCTGCAACTTTCATTTTCACAAGAACAATAAATTAGTTGTTTGCGTGTTCTGATTAGTGATTAATTACCATATGCTCACGACTTGGATTAATTATCATATGTTCACGACTTGGACTTGGATTAGTTATCACTAGTACTTGTCCCTAGAAGAAGGGGAAGAACTCATCCCTATGTTTCTAAGTGGTAATTGAAAAAAAAAAAAAAAAAAAAAAAAAAAAAAAAAAAAAAAAAATCTTTAGAGAGAATATGAATTGGGACCCGGCTTCTCTGCCCTCCCGGTTCTCATACACTCTCATCCTCTTCTATTTTGTGCGGTCACGGTTAAGCCACCTCAACATTTTATATTGATTTTTTTTTTATAGAGATAATAAGACAAAAAGTAATAGTGATATAAAATGTTGGCGTGGCTTAACCGTGACCGCACAAATAGAAGAGGATGAGAGTGTATGGAAACTGGGAGGGCAGAGAAGCCAGGTCCTATGAATTGACATCGAAAGCTGATTTTTTGTATGTATGTGCTGTTTAGTACTATCAACTCTTCTTATACGACATGCTTTGGAAAAAAGAAAAAAAAAAGATTCTTTAGAGATAGAATATGAATTGACACCGACAACTGGTTTTTGTACGTACGTGCCGTTTGGTACTATTAATTCTTCGTATAATACATATGAAAACCTAAATTGTCTCGACGTGGTAATTGAAAAAAAAAAAAGATTCTTCAGAGATA
This sequence comes from Cotoneaster glaucophyllus, assembly GCA_036320875.1. Lineage (NCBI taxonomy): Eukaryota > Viridiplantae > Streptophyta > Magnoliopsida > Rosales > Rosaceae > Cotoneaster > Cotoneaster glaucophyllus. Next base: position 28,804,442 of record CM070070.1, on the reverse strand, counting down.
AAATATAAATTGACATTGAAAGCTGATTTTTGTACGTATGTGCTAGTCAACGTTTTGCATACGGCATGCCAAAACCTGAATTGTCTCAACGTGGTAATTGAAAAAATTTAAAACAAAAAAAAAAGATTCTTTAGAGAGAGAATATGAATTGACACTGAAAGCTGGTTTTTGTACATACGTGTTGTTTAGTACTATCAACGTTTCATATACGGCATTGCCAAAACCGAATTGTCTCAATTGATATGAACCTGAACATCTCCAAGAACTTTCCCACATATTAAACCTTAAACCATAAACTTGCTAATGAGCCGATATTGTACCATATATTTTAAGGAAAACTAACGAAAATGGCTTGAAAACTTTGAGTTTTAACGATAAGGACAAAATAAAGGGTAAAATGAATAGTATCAGGTTTGACTTTTTAGTGTAAAAATGTGGTTTTTCGTTAAAGTGAACAGTACTGCGGGCTTTTCGTTAAAACTCCCTATATTTTATCATATTCTTAGTTATAACTAGAAATATTGTATGTGAAAGAGTACGATGTCGGCGACTTTGTCTTCCTGAAACTGTCACCTTGGAAGGGTGTGGTACGATTTGGAAAGCGAGGGAAGTTGAGTCCTCGATATGTGGGTCCTTACCAGGTTTCAGAGAGAATTGGTGTTGTGGCTTACAGATTGGAGTTGCCATCGGAATTGTCTCATATCCATAATGTGTTCCATGTTTCCATGCTTCGGAAGTATGTATCGGATCCTTCTCACGTTATTCAGCCGGAACCTCTAAGTGTGGATCAGGATGCAATTTATGTAGAGGAACCCGTGATTATCATCGATCAGCAGAATAGAGTTTTGAGGAATAAAGTGATTCCTTTGGTAAAAGTGCTGTGGAGGAATCATGCTGTTGAGGAAGCTACATGGGAAACCGAAGATTCAATGCGAAGCCAGTATCCTTACCTCTTTGAGTGAAGTGTAATTTCGGGGACGAAATTTTCTTTAAGGGGGGTAGATTGAAACACCCTAACCCAAATTTTGAGGGTAAATTTTTCTTTTTCCCTAACTTTGTTTACTTTTCATTTTCAACCCCTAATCCTAGCCGTTCATCTCAATCTCTCTTTCTTTCCTAAACTGCCAAGTGGCAGCACCCTAACTCTCTTCCCTTTCCATTTCCCGAAAACCTCAGGCCCCTCTCTTATCTCTCAATTCTCACTCTCTTCTGTTACTCTCTCTCTCTCGCGGCTCTCTCCCTGCAAACACACACACACACACACACACACACACACACACACTCACACAACCACGCACGCCCAGAGACACCCCAGCATGAAGACACCTATCAACGTCATCATCTTCACCTCGTCATCTTCCTTCCCTCTTGGTTCTGTGAGGAGCGACGACACATGAGCAAGAAGCTCTAGCGAACCTCCTCCATTTTCTCAATCTAGTAAGTCACAAATCCTTCCTTCTCTGTGTTTACGACTCATGTTGGTAATTTCTGAGTCAAATCCTCCCCTCCTTGCCCAGGTCTTCGTTGGATTCGAACTTGGGTGAGCACACCCATTGTTGCCGGCGAACTCACAAGCATTCAACAATTGTCCGGTCTTCTTGAACGTTTTTCGACAATCTAAAGGTAGCATTTTACTCCCCTCAGCTCGTACTTCATTTTGATATCTAGATCGGGTTCTAGAACCCTTATTTTCAAACCTTTCCTCTCCATCCAGCGCAGGCCCTTCAGGCCGTTTCACAAGCCCACGGGCCATAGGCCCGATCCTTTTAGACCAGCCCTAAACCTCAGCCCTTTTGGTTTTTAATTTAATTTTAGTTTCTAAATACTCAAGGCCCTCGGGCCGTTTCCCTTGGGCTTCTGCCGAGCCCAACCCAAATCCTTTTCTTTTTCTTTTTCATTTATTTTAGTTAAGGGCCCTTTGGGCCATTTCTCTTAACCCAGCCCGTGAAGGCTTTAGGCCTCCGGGCTGTTTTCATTTAGTGGCAGGCCCTTGGCCTTTGGCCGGGCCCTAAACCCAAAACCAAAACTCTTAAGCCTTTTGGGTTTTTCTAACCTAAGGCCTCTGGCCCATTTTTCCTAAACCCTAAACCCAAAAACCTAAGTCCAAACCCAAACCCTATCTGGGTTTGACCCTTTGACTGGGTCCGACCCGGACCCGTTGACTTGACCCGTTTGACCGTTGAATGTCAGTCAACGTTGACCGTTGACTTCGACCGTTGACCGGTCAACAATCAACGTTGACTTTAACCGTTGACTTTTTTCAACTTTCTTCAGGACTTCTCCTAAGCTAATTTCGACGTCCTGAGCACATCTGTGGAGTCCGTTTTATGAAATTCTTTCGTTTGGGCATAGTTTGAATAATCGTATATTCTTGTGTTTAGGTGAAGTTGATTGTGAGGACTCCGACTTTCCTGTTGAGGACGACCCTGCTGCTGAGGAGTACTATGAGTGGACCACTTTCAAAAATAACATGTTTTTAATTAAAGAATTGCATATGTTCCTAGCATGCCTTGATTTAATGAATACTTTACAGGAAGCATGATGATTTGGATATGATTGATTATATACATAATTTGAACTAGTTTCATTATATCGTATTTTCTACGCAACCCTCATTCTGGTAGACTATCTGATCGATGACGATAGGATGCTAAGAATGTGTTTCAAATGCTTTTAGACACCTCTTCGTAGTATGGGGGATCGATAAACTTATGCTACGAAGTTGTATTTTAGTAAACTGTTTTGTGCGTACCTAGTGAACACCATGCCGCCAGGGGCGAGGACTTGAGTTGGCAGAGGCTTGGAGAAATAATCCCTAGCGGAAGGCTGAGGGACCACGGAGTCTGGCATCGGGCCGGGATAGAGTTATCTCATGGTGAAGGCCATAGAGATTTAGGTGCAGGCAATGGGCCGGAAGTTATTATTATTATTATTATTCGGTGATACTCATTAGCAGCACAACTTGTATTATGCTTCCTGATATGATTTCTGAGATTGATTGGCAGATAGATATGAATTGTTTTATGGCATGCTAGAGGGTTTGGAAAAGCTATCACTTATTATACTATTAGTTTTCATTATTAAACTGTGGGGGTTAGTATGTTGATAACTGTATATATATATATATATATATATATATATATATATATATATATATATATATATATATATATATATATATATATATGCAACATGGTCCACTCACCCTTGTTTTGCGCCCCCATTCAGATCCTGTGAACGAGGACTACGACATATCATTCGAGGCATTTCCCTACCAGTAGCTGTGCACCTCTTTCTTGCGTGACAATCTTGTAATAGTTCTTTTATTGTAATCTTTAGTTAGAACATGCTCTGTGCACTCTAGCCACTTTCTGTATTATTGGTTGTTTCTTGTAAACTTCTTATGTTTAATTATGCATGTTTTCTCCTAATCATTACTCTTGTAATCAATAAATGGCTTACGTCACCCTCGGGTGTCGGCCAGCACGTATCTATCCTGATATTCTTCGAATAATCAGGGTTGGGGCGTGTCAGTCTGCGCGTTGCTGCGGGATTAGAAACCGCATGAAATAATATGTTTCAAAAGGATAAAAGATTGTTATAGATAGTTAATGTTATTTACACTGAACGATGTTTTAACTTTTTGAAAGAAGTTTACATGATAAGTATAAATTGGTTGAATCAAGCTCTTGGAGCTCTTTGAACCCACTTTATGAGCCTGATTGGTACAATTGAAATTAAGAGTTTAATCAAACTTCATGAGCCTAATTGAAACAAATTAATACCTTGACTGACTAAATGAACTGAGAATAAAAACATCTAGATCTATCACATCCCGGCCTGGGCCCTCACCACAACCCGGGCTCGACCCCGCCGTAGCACGATATTGTCCGCTTTGGGCCCCGACCACGCCATCAAGGTTTTGTTTCTGGGAACTCACACGAGAACTTCCCAATGGGTCACCCATCATAGGATTGCTCTCGCACGAACTCGCTTAACTTCGAAGTTCCCACGGAACCCGAAGCCAGTGAGCTCCCAAAAGGCCTCGTGCTTGGTAGAGATGAGAATATACTTATAAGGCTTACAGGATCCACACCCTTGGGCGATGTGGGATCTTACAATCCACCCCCCTTAGGGGCCCGACGTCATCGTCGGCACACTTCCGACTAGGAATTAGCTCTGATACCAAATTGTCACATCCCGGCCCGGGCCCCCACCACAACCCTGGCTCAACCTCGCCGTAGCACGATATTGTTTGCTTTGGGCCCTGACCACGCCCTCACGGTTTTGTTTCTGGGAACTCACACGAGAACTTCCCAGTGGGTCACCAATCATGGGATTGCCGCGAACTCGCTTAACTTCGGAGTTCCTACGGAACCCGAAGCCAGTAAGCTCCCAAAAAGTCTCGTGCTAGGTAGAGATGAGAATATACATATAAGGCTTACATGATCCACACTCCTGGGCGATGTGGGATCTTACAAGATCCCTATTAATTAAGTACAGTTACCAAATGAAGCTAAATAAAATGTCTAAAGTGATACATTGAGATAGAGTTAGTGGCATCAAATCACTAATAAAATATGCATAAACCCAATATGCATCAAAATTACTAAGACTTGACTTGACTTGCTTGTTAAAATATAAAATATTCAAATAATATTGTTTCCAATAACTTGCTTAAAGAAAAAAAAAAAAAAAACCATTCACCTCTAAGAGCAAGCCTAGTGTATCAAGGCTCCCTAGGGCAACTTTCTATTGAATAGCCTCCAGTGAACAGTAACTGCTTTTAATGAACAGTAATTGTCTTTTGCATCTTCATCCTTAACTAAATAGCCATGACAATAGGCAATAAAATATTAGTATTTTTTAATTTATAAAATAATAAAAAATAATTTTATTTGTAATTTCAAATATGATTTTTAATTTGTCTCGTTGTACCACGTGTCATTAAATAAGAAATTACAACTCAAAGTATTTGAGAAAATATAAAATTGTGATATAAGTTGGAAGATAATGATAACATATTTATAGAAAAATTAAATCAATTTTTTAAAATTTTAATTTAATAATTAAAATTAATTTAAAAAATCTCTCTCTCTCTCCCCAGAACCTCATCTTCCCTCTCCCCGTTGCAATTGCCCCATACCCTCCTAACCTCAAACTAAATTCACTATATAAATCTGAAACTTGAATTATCTATGTTTTCTATTAAGTGGTGGAGGCCTGATACTCGGTGCAGCAGAAAAGAAGTCTTTCTCATGTTGCTCGGTGAAACACAGCAGCAAAGAAAAGAGATGTACTCGGTGATTTCAGGAATTAATTTGGCGATTCTGCAGTCCGACGAAGTATTCAATCGACACCATGTTCAGTTTGACATTGATTGGGACTGAGTTTTTGGGTTCTCGGCAAAAAATGGTTTTGCTGCGAGGCAGTGATGGCGTCAGTTGTTGATCTGTTATCAAAATAATAGTTGTTCGAGGCTTCTTGACAGTGTTGGTTGATACCCATGAAAATGGGAATTGCAGGATTTTTTCTGATGCAATGTTTCAAGGGGTTCAGTGAAACTGAGAGAGGGGTTCGTGCGATGTTTCAAATTTGACCGCACTCGGTTAAATCCCAAGTTTTGTTCGTTTCTTACGTCCATAAGTGCTGCCATGGAACTATTCAATGGGCCAAACCGTATTACATTCGGTGAGGTTTGCGCTGAAGGAAGAGAAGTGTGGGAGCATGCTGATTTGTCTGCCCAACCACATATGAAATATATATATATATATATATATTTTATTTTATTTTTTAAGTCAAGGAATGAAGAGTGATGGTGACTCGGTCAAAGAATATGGTTGTGGTCATGGGGTGTTATCTTTCGGCGATTATTGATTTGGCCGAGATGAGCTTATGAATGAAGAGTTTTTTGTCAGAGTCAGGAACATTTATGATATTTTCACACTGGCTCGACGATCAGTCTGCCGAGTTGTGTACCCAAAAGGAATGGCTTTTCGACAATGCTCTTCACTGATAAGTTGGTTTCATATTGCCGATGTGCAGAGCAAGGCTCAAATTGAAAAGGTTAATTTTATCGTTGGTAAGTGATTATTGTGCCATTGTTGTTGGTATACACCGCGAGCTAGTGAGTTATGGAAAATTCTGGAGTGGCTTGCTGGCAATTTGTTTTCGCCGAGTTATGTTAGCTACTCGGTGACCAAATTTTATTTGCATGCTCAGTGGAGATGTTCTGACTTTGGGGCATTGTTTTCCTAAGTTTTGATCAGAGAGATCAAAGAAAAATTGTGAAGTTTTAGGTGATGGGCCACCCATTTGTGGTAGGCCATCACATGCCGTCCTTCTATGAAATCTCGATGATGAGCAACTCGGTCAAAGCCTATGTGGATTTTATATAACCCATCATGGTGATTGGGGTTAGAGAGAATGAGACATTTTCCCATAATTGTCAGAAGGTGGGTTTGTCGAACAAGGGAAATTACTGAGCACATGGTTTCTTGACTAGTATCCGGTCACAGTCCTCTCAGCAATTATGTAAGAAAAAGGCTTAATTTCCTTAACTATTCAGCTTTCGGGCCGAAGTTCAAGGAAACTGGGGGTTGTGTTTGGATTCAAAATTACATTATCAGCCCGTGCAAATCAAGGCTGTTGAGTGAGCATAGCTCCACACCATCAGGTGGAAAAGTGAAGATAATTTTATTATTGTTAAAGAACATTTTATGATTTGTTATCATAATAATGATCTTTTAATAACTGATTATCTTGATATTCTCTTATACGGGATAATAAGATGCAACTTATATCTCCAAGCAAGCAGTACAATTCAAATGGACTTGGATTCTTGTTATCGGATTGGAGTAACATGATACATTAAGATGAGGGTTGATCAGAATAGTAAGGATGCATGGTTTTCATGCATGCATGGGATAATGATGAAGTCAAGATAATGATGCAATCTGGAATTTCATTGGTGCATGAGAGTTTGTACGACAAAAATCTACGTAAACTTCGATTTAGGCATTAAAGATTAAAACAAATCTTTGGATTAGATTGGTTCTCCGCAAAGATGAGAAGAGCACGGCACCGAGCCAAGAAATCTTGACTTTGGCTAAGGCTAAGGAATATTATCAGGAGGATTGTTATCACAATATCCGGATGCTAAGAGTTAGAGTGGAACTGGGATATTCTATTTCAGTGGCTGAGCACTACGAATTCTATAAGTATAAGATGTTCCGATCAACACACAAATTGCCCTGCGCAAAGCTTCTCAACAACCCTGAGATTTTTTCTTCTCCCCATTTCTTCTTGCTAACACATCTTTAGTTTGGATAGACAGTACTGTGAAGGCAACCGGCGACATCTTCAGTTTAGATAGACAGCACTGGAGCCGTAGAATCAACCGACCGAGGAGCACCTTCAGTTTGGATAGACAACACTACTTCAAGACCAACTAGTTATTTATCCAAGTCTGGGTCAACAAGGATTTATGAGTCCTTGTTGGTAGAGGTAATCTCATCAGCCTTCCCGGCGAAGTGAGGTGTTACCAGGTTACTACATTTGGCACATTAAAAGCCGAATTTGAAATTGAACTTCGCAGAACTAGCAGCCTTGTCTTCAGGCTCTAGAACCCAAAGGCCGAGATGTGTTCCTTCCTCGGCTGCAGTCTCAAGATCAAAAAGTCAGCAGCACGCCCAAGGCCACATCAGCATATTTTACTCCCTAGCCGAACTCGGCCTACGAGTTGGCATGCCCTGCCCACAACCGAATGACGTAGTTAACTTATTAATTACTCGGCATGCACGCCACGTAGGCTTGGTAGTTTTTAGGGTCAACAAATAGACAGAGGCACAAGGCCTAAAAAATTAAGGGAATGAGGCATGTTGTGTATTAACTTCTTTGAATCATGACGAACTAGATTGCCTATTAAACCTATTTTATGGGATCTCTAATCAGCTAAGTTAGATTTCCGTTGGGTCGATTCATTCATTGTGTCAAACAAAGCAACACTTCATATGTCATTCCTTTTTTTTCCCTTTGAATGAATAGCCACATATGCCACTCAAATATGAATAATCTTGTTCAATACAAAACTGAAACAGTACTATTTTATTTGGGCAGTAACTCTTCAGTAAGAGTTTTTACTTTTTATTAACAACTTTATGAATACGCATGGGTTTTCTCAACAAAACCTATCAAATCACCCTCGGTGGCCAACCAAATATCAATCTTCTTTTTCCCAAGAAAGAAATATTGCATCAGTTCCACGAAGTGGCACAATGGCCCTTCTGGATTTGCAGAGGATGCAAATTTTTGTGTGGTACACATGGCCTTTGAATGAAATGGTAAGATTTGGAGCAGCTGAAGAAGTATATGCAGGGTTCTTCCATAGAGAGAGGATCTAAAAGTCTTGTCACATTAATCAGTTCATATCCGCACAAATAGTGCTACCAGCCTACCAACCAATACTTAATTTTTAATGTATTTTCGTTCCATTTTATGTGAAATGACCAAAATATCTATGATACGGTTATGAAATTATTTTTTACCCCTAAGCTCGAGACAAGTTGTTTAACAAACTTTTTACTCAAGAACAATCTTTTCATGGTACCACTGTATAATTACTCCTTGTATACAATGACAGCCGATTCTCAAGGTTTCGGTCGAACTACTTGTTTATTTCTTATTCATGTTCCTCTCCCATTGACTTTATGGACCATTTACATTAGTATTCGAATAAGAATGCAATATTAGAGCTTAAAAAAAGTAATTAGATCGGTATCATAACATAATTAATGTACCAACCTGGTGTATCCCAAGCTTACAACATATTATGCCCAAAAAATAATGAGTATTTAGTATTTGGTAAATTGGTATGTGCCAAAGAAAAAAAAAGTGCTCGTAGATTAATTGGAATTTGATCAACAGTTTAGGGATATAATTGGATATATGGAATGATATATAGGGCAAGTGACCATCTACCACAGTGGTGGAGATGAGTGTTGCCCTAGCATTACAGCGTGAGTTTAAATCTCGTCAGCTCCCTAATTTAACATCTAAAATAACAAACCTATCGTTGGACCAAAAAAATAATATATGGATTATAGGGATCATAGATGGGTTGATAACCTAATATGTTTTTGCTACAGTGTAATATAGTCTCTTTTAAGAAAGGAGAGCTGATAGATGGGTGTGTGTGTGTTTGTGTTTGTGTTTGTGTATGTGTTTGTGTTTGTGTATGTGTGCCTACTTCTAGGAAATTTGAATAATATTACAACTTGAGCTAGAGGTTCACTCGTTTTGTATACCTTTCAATTATTGATTCCTCACTATTCTTTTAAGAGTTTAGTCAAAAAGAGCAGCTAGAATAAGTTTGTCTCTAAATGGGGGAAAAAACAAGCATATCAAGCAATTTGACACCGTATTTCGGAACTACAAGTTGAACTTAAATTAAATTAAATGAAGAAGGAAGATTAGGAGAATTTTTGGAAAAGACTCGAACAAGTTCTTCGTCAACGAATATGTACAAACAATCAATGGTTAAATAAAGACTTAGACAAGTTCTTCGTCATCGTCAACGTCAACGAATATGTACAAACAATTAATGGTTAAATAAAGACTTAGACAAGTTCTTCGTCAACGACTACGTACAAACAATGGTTAAACCCTAATTGCTAATAAAATTGAATCTGACACGATTTTCTCTTCCACATTGCCAATCATTTGCTTCCAAAGAAACCCCCTGTTATCTTTGTAGCTTGTAAGTTCATCAATACATTATACATACTGCTACCAGTATTAGTTCATGCTTTCTTTCCCAAAGAAGTAAATTACTCTACCTGTTCATATATTCTTTCAATTTTTCAGGACAATCGGTCGAACGTAAACAGTGTCCAACGATGCATGTCCCGAATAATGAGTCCTCCATTCAAATGAGGTTAGTTTCTCTCAAAAAGAAAGGAAGTACGCTCTGAAAAGTAATTCATAATTTAGAAAAATGATTTCCACACACTTTTATTCTCCTTTTTGCATATTTTTTGTTCTTCTGGGTCTTCAAAGTTATGGCACAAATTCGTGTTTTCTGATTTGCATTTTCTGTCTTCAAAGTTATGGCACAAATTCGTGTTTTCTGATTTGCATTTTCTTCTCAGCCTTGCACCTTTCAATCCCAACAGACCCCCGCAACCTGGAGGAGCTTCACCTGGTAAAACAATTAAAGGGCCAAAAGTGGATCCACCGTGGAACAAAATATTTGTAATTTCATGTGTGATTGCTGTGTCTCTGGACCCCTTGTTCTTTTACATTCCATTCATCGATCAAGAGAAAAAGTGCATTGGAATGGACAAAAAGCTGAAGAATGTAACTCTTATTTTGCGACTGCTCACAGATCTCATTTTCGTAGTGCATATTATTCATCAAATTCGTAAGGCCATTAAATCTGTCAACCCAGATGAAATGGAAAATCTCGGTTGGGAATCGAAAGCTATTGTTCGGAAATCCCTTTGCAACTTCCTGGTAGTAGCCAAGAAGTTGTCGTGGCGCTCGATCGTTACTGACATTCTTGCTGTTCTTCCCATCCCACAAGTAAGACAATTAGAATTAAAGTTTGATCAATTTTTAGATGTTATTTGAACTCCAGAAAAATCGTTCTGCACTCCTCCAAGTTCTTTTTCTCTCTTATATTTACATGTTTAAAGTACAGAATGTCTTTTATGGAGCGCTATTAACTTTCTAATGTTTTTTGTGAATTATATGATTAGCTTGAAGTTTAACTAGCTTTGTTTGTTTGTTTTGCCCAGGTGCTTTTAGTAGTTGTTTTCTTCAAAATGAGAAGCTCTGGATATTTGGACAAAAGAAAGGTTCTAAATTTTTTTCTTCTTGCCCAATATCTTCCAAGGATTTATCGAATTCACCTATCCTCTAACAACCTTTCACGAACTGGAATACGGGCCAAAGGTGCATTCAATTTTTTCCTTTACATCCTTGCAAGTCATGTAAGTTTCTTTTTCATTGTCAATTTTAGTCTTCTAAATTTCATTATGTCGTTTAATTCCAAAAATAATTTACCCCTACCTGTCATCCTACTCTCCTTTGCCATTTGACTAACTCGAGCGGTAATTCACTTTAGTCTTTAGTTTGGTAAAACTAACTATTGTTTGACTTAAACATTTGCACTAATTAAGAATTTACCCTTAATTTTATGATATATAATTAATTAGTTTCTTGTGTTTAAGGTACTTGGAGCTTTTTGGTACTTTTTTTCTATTCAACGAGAGACATCATGTTGGCATCGGGCATGCATAAAACATAGCATGAGAGGCGTGAGTACTCTTTACTGTGACGATCTCAGTACTACCCCAAGAGATATTACATCATGTCTAAATGAATTTTGTCCTATAAATGTTCCTGCAAATACTACACCTCCGTTTGATTTCGGAATATTTCTTGATTCTCTTCAATCTGGAAACACGACATTATTGGATTTTCTGAGCAAGTTCTTCTACTCGTTTTGGTGGGGACTGCGAAATTTAAGGTTGGCAATTCATCGACAACGAATTATTATGTAAACATTGATCTTATTTTGTCACATTTCTTGATCGTCGTTTGAATAAATTTTTTTGCAGCAACTTTGGCACAAATCTGACAACAAGTACATACGTGTGGGAAAACTTGTTTGCAATTCTTATTTCTATCCTTGGATTACTCCTATTTTTATATCTCCTAGGAAATGTTCAGGTTAGTATTAAAACTCTGAGCTTATTTATAAGTGCTTCTAAAATGACTGAAAGTATTTTTAGAAAGAACAAAATATTTTTGAGTTTCCAAAAAGCGTGCTTTTGGAGGAAGCAACAGTTATGTGTTTTATCCACAAAGCACTTCAAGTACTTTTTCAATATTCACTTACTTTATACCAAGATAGGTTCCAAAAATATTTTTACAAGTCTTTCAGTCATTTTAAAAACACTCTCTGTTGTTTTTCCTTAAAACTTCTTGATTAGGGTTTATTTTCAATGTGTAGTGTGACAACATGTGTATCATTTTTTTTTTTTTTTTTTTTGTGTTTAAATACAATTACCAATAACAAGTATTTGTTGTGTGACGTACATACAGACGTTTATGCAATTGGCAACTACAAAGTCGGAGGAGATAAGACTGAAGATTAAGATGAAAGAGCTACAAATAGAAGGGTGGATGGGGAAATATGACGTCCCAGAACATTGGAAAAAAGAGATCAAGAAAAACATAAAACAAACACTGAAAGAAAACAAAGATGCTGATCTGGAGAATCTGTTCTCCATTCTTCCTTGGCACACCCAGAAACACCTAAAGCGTTTGCTCTTCTTGGATACCCTAAGGAGAGTATGTGCAACCTCAACCCCTCTTATATCTTTATATGATTAATAATCTATATGATGTGATTAATTAGATATGATTAATCTAATATGCATGGATGCATATAACATGTATAGGTGCCAATGCTCCAAGAAATGGATGAAAAAGTGTTGAAAATGATCTGCGACTATCTGAGGCCAGTGATGTACAACGAGAAGAGCAACATTGTTCAAACAGGAAAACCTCTCGATCGGATGATCTTCATTACGGAAGGGTATATTTATACTAATGTGGGTGGTGATCAGAGTCGACATGGTGGTGGATCATCATCGGGTTCTCAATCCTCGTCAATGCCAATCAACACTGTTAAGCAAGGGCAAGGCTTGTTCTACGGCGAAGAGCTTCTCAACTTGGCACCGAGACTTCCCATCTCCACCAAAACCGTTACATGCCATACAAAAGTCAAAGCTTTTGTTCTTCTGGTCAAGGACTTGAACAGTGTAATCTCCAAATGTAAACCGTTGTGGAATTCAAACAACATGAACCACGGCAACAACAACAACAATAATATTAACGTTACTCATCATGGACAGCCCTTACTGAGTGGCGCCGAGCGCTCTACGGCCTCAACACCAAGAATCCGGTATTTCAGGTAAGATTGTGTCACGTGAGTGAGTTTGACACATCATTTTATTTGTGCTATATTAAATAAGAAATAAAATTATACATGTATTAGGAAATAAAATTATTTATATTTTGGTGGGAATAGAACTCTTGAAGAGTGATTTTTTAAACACTCACATCGTGGATGACAGTTTCCTTAATAGGAGGAAACTGTCAACTGTTGTAGAGATATATATGTTTTGGTCTCTCCTCTCACGATCTATCGTTCATACTGAAAAGTTCATCCTGTTTTGGTCAACGTGGCATGTCTTTGAACTCTCTCGTGGCATTGTTTAATGGGAGGACAGAAAGGTCAAATATGGCCCATTGGGCCTGGTTTAAACATATAGATTACAAGAAAGTGGGTTTCGTTGTAAGTTGGTCCATTGGGCCTACTAGGAAATAGTTTTTTTTTTTTTAATGGAAGGCACCGAACGCTTAATCTATCATAATCCTAATTAATTTTCCCACACACCGTTACAACTTGGGATAACCCCAAACGTAAATCCAAAAGTCGTTATGTTATTAGCTCACTAAAATAGTCTCATAAGTTGTGTTATTGTCATTAGCACGTCAAAACAATTAGGATAAATCATGATGTTATTGTTATTAGAACGCAAAATAATTATCCAAACCTAAACCCTAAGCCCTGAACAGGTACCTGAGAAAATCGGAATTTTGGGTATAAAGTATAAAACCATAATTTAAAGTCGGATACATAATTATTTGATCGCCATAGTAAAATTTCCCATAACATTAATGTCAAATGTCCATATCATCCACAATTATTGAAATCCCACCAATGCCTCTGAAGGAAGAGCTCACGAACCCACCCCATCAACACTTGACAAATTACCTATTTTCTAGCTTTCCATTTGCTACTCAAGCAACCGTTGTCTCGACTAATAACTACTTCTCGCCGATTTGTCCTGCCGGCGTTGAAGATTCACGTAGCTTACTCACCTCCCTTCTCAAGAAGGCAACGCAAAGGCAGCTGAGTGCATCTGCCAAACAAACAACGCCGTTATTTTGCTTTACAAGTATATCTAAAGCAAACGAAAAGGATGCAAATACAGCAGATTGCTATGTAAGCTGAATCAGAAATTGACTCCTACCTCGGAGTTATAGAACTTGAGTTCTCTCTTATGTTTGAGAGCTCCTTCTAACTTCTCAATAGAATTGACGGGGTTTTTGAAATCAACGGGAGGCCCCGCTGTTGAGCACAACAGAAAACCTATCACACCACTGCATGACAAGTATGTAAGAATAAAGTTAAGATCAAGTGCAAGTCATATGAACTACCATTATCAAAGCATAACCAATTATACGTCATACCAATGTAACAAAAGAGACGTACCTGCAGATGAAGCCGAAGAACCAGCCATGATCAAATTCAGCAATAAGATTGCAGTGCACCTTCTCCTCTCTCCAGTAATCACAGCTCCTAACTAATAATAGGTCTTAGTCCAATAATAGAGCATATTAACTGTGAGAGCAGAGGCCACTATATATACACAATATAATCCTCGCCAAGTTCTATAAGAATTCCCCTATTAGAATCCTTATAGACAACCAACATAGTGTTTCAGTATAACATGGATTACAAATCCATTCTCAATAAGACTTCCTATCCAAACTTGAACCAAATAACTTAATCCACGAATTCATACTCATGCTCATATTCTAACATTCTCCCACTTGAGCAAGTATGAAAGTAAATCAGTTCTATCAAGTTTATAATAGGGTGATCACTAAGTCTTTTGAGTTTCATCATAAACATTCTACCCGTGCATTTCAAAACACAGGACAAAAAGCTGTCAATTACAATCATTATGTAAATGCTAACTTTAAATCACATATATTCAATTTGCACTTATAACATTATGACCAAACTGATACGAGCAGACCTTAAACTGTCTACTCCCACTATTTTTCCAACTTAATTCGAAACAAATTAAGTCTATCAGATAGTAGAACTATCAACTAGTAATTCATTCCAATATAATGAATTACCAATGTATGAATTCAACCAATTGCTCAAATCAAATCACAAAGATTCTTAAAGCATCAGAACTGAATCCAAAACACATATATATATCAGCCCAAAATCACTAGTTTCAACAATGATCAAAATCAGAATAGCAAGCACAATATTCTTGCATTCAATTTGATCCTAACTAGTTCAATACCCATCGAGCAAGATCAACGAAAATTTGATAATGTCTGGATATATATCACAACAATATGTCTTGATTAAAACGAGATAATCAAGACCACTATTTCTTCTGGAGAACTCGAAGTTCATCTTCCTCCCTATTTGTGATTTCAACCAAAACATAATAGCTGAAGCATGCATCATAAATGAAATCACAAATATACATATACAAGAAGCATGCATCAATATGCAACGTATATGCACAAATGCTATCTCCATGTACATATAAGAAATATCCTACATGATACTCGAACCAAAACTGATGCATTTAGTTTATGTATCATAAATAGGAACAATGCCATCCAAATTCCATTAGTTTAATATTTAGAACCACTTAGTCATTAAGCATATATACTTGCCAACATTCATTTAGACAATACGAATTTATGGAGTACACGTGCAGTCAAAATGATTCCATCCCAAGTTGATATTCATCATGTATGTCCCAAAACAAACAGACAAAAGAGAACGATGGGTGCTGTATATGAACAAGTTTTATTCTTCACCAAGACTAATTTAATCAGAACCATAGACTCTTTAATGAAAAATAAAGAGGATACATAGACTAAATGTTACACTAACTTATTTATGCAGCAAAAGATGATTTCAGACATCCCACATAAATCACAAGTTGGCATCCATAGGGATTTCGAGTTTAATCATGCCCTCACAGTATATAATTAAACAAGCATACTCGAAATAGCAAAGCCCTAATTCATCATGCTCAAACTCATCACACTATAATCATGCATACAAGAGAACAATTAATCATGCATGATACAGTGAACTAAGTTACCTGAATGCATCACTGGACCCATACTTGTCAACCCGATTGCAATTCCTTGGCTCCATTGCAAATTTTCAAAGTAAATTCGCCATTGTTACAGATGCGCCGAACCAAAATCATCGCCAAAGTTATTGGCCAGAATCTCGTCGGCACCAATTCCAAGAAAAAGATCATTCCCGTTCAAATTTCAATAATATAAGAGAAAACAATAGAACAAGGAATGAGTCAATATCAATATGAAGAATCAGAAAGATAACACGATCTTCATTCAATTAAGACCTTCATGTTTTGTTATTGAACTTTTGACAAAATCAAACAAAACCCAGATTTTAAATCGTGCACTAAGACATATATGCATACATATATTTCGCAAGGTATAAAGCAATTGCAGTCTCATTCATGATTGATCATTCATTGTCTCCAGATTACTTTCGATAATTTCAATAGGATTAGTTCTTCGTGGGTTTCGTTATCGTAATTTTAATTTTTATTAAAAACCTTAACAGAAAACCTTGACCCAATCTATGCATTGAAATATAAAGCAAACATTGACAGAACAATACGAATTATTAAACATACCTCCTGCAGATTTCAATTTGGAACAGCAGAAGCAAATCACAAAACCCAAAACATGTTTTGATCGATAAAGTTGCTAATCAAAACCTGCCACACCAGCTCTTCGAACTTCACAGTAGCAGCACTTCACAAACTTTATTTTGCAACTGTCCTTAATGCAGCAATTGCTCTTTGTAAAACAAAATAACAAACTACTCCTACTGATCAAAAGACTCTTCACATACATTAACTACCTCTTTGCCATTAGCTCTCAGAAAACCAATGAAATCACATTATGAACTTTCCAAGTTCCTGATTTCCTTTTCTTAGTTTATTGCACATCATGACATAAATTCAATATCCATATACATAATCTTAACAACCAAGGTTGAAAAGCACATATAGAATAGGTGAATTTCACAGAAGGTAAAACCCAAAACTGAATGCGGATCATTTATAAACAATCATCAAACTCGGAAGAAAAGATTTATCCCATATATAAACAGTCAATTAATGACATGCAAATTTCCTTTTAATTTTGAGATGCATGTTATCTAGTTCGAATCATCAATCTAACATATGTTATTCTTTATCAAAACAGAAGGATTCAAACAGAACTGAACATTATAATTTCATACTTCTTCTCGGAGTTTCAGAATACATACCTTAAGATGAAAACCCACATCGAGCAGCGGAAACTTAAATTAATAGAGATTAATATGGGTTTGTTTCTTAAATTCCCAGATCCTCACTTTAAAACACCAAATCGAAAAACAAGAGGGGAGAGCAATTGAAAAGGGTAGGTTCTCTTTTCCCAGAAAACCCCAAGACAAAATCTGAGGGATTTTTATCGGTCGAAAACTCATATAATTATCTTTTAACCGAAACGCACCGTTTTGTATAATTTATATGCAACAATAGACAACCAATAGATGTCTCATGCATAATGATTCAACATCAAAATAATATCATCAGAATCAGCAGATCGTGATATTACACGATATGGAAAAATTATTAACATATATTCAATTGTTCATCCACTGCTTAAGAATTCCCAACTCAAACAAAAACTTCGATTTAATTTATGCATTAAATTAGGTATGTCAACACTGATAAATCAACATAAATCATCAAACATACCTCTGCAGATGATTTCAATCTGAATGGCGCAGCGGAGATAATCATCCAAATTGAAATACGAGTTTAGGGATTTTTGGGAGAAAGCCCAGAACAAAAGTAGATGAACACTCTGTGAAATCGAAACCCCAAATTGGGGATAGAACCCCAACCAATAGTTTTGTAGGAATTCCAACGGAAAAGGTGGTTTTGGAAATTTTAAAAGGTAATATTTTAACAACCCAATTTGTCGTTATTTACAAAATTACATACCAAAACCCGAGTTTGATTCCTCCAGTTCGCAACATAAGGCATATCTATTCATAATTTATTCAAGCTTTCAAACTCATTAATTTTAATAACAGAATTCATAGACATGCAATCATGGCTCTGATACCACATGTAAGAATAAAGTTAAGATCAAGTGCAAGTCATATGAACTACCATTATCAAAGCATAACCAATTATACGTCATACCAATGTAACAAAAGAGACGTACCTGCAGATGAAGCCGAAGAACCAGCCATGATCAAATTCAGCAATAAGATTGCAGTGCACCTTCTCCTCTCTCCAGTAATCACAGCTCCTAACTAATAATAGGTCTTAGTCCAATAATAGAGCATATTAACTGTGAGAGCAGAGGCCACTATATATACACAATATAATCCTCGCCAAGTTCTATAAGAATTCCCCTATTAGAATCCTTATAGACAACCAACATAGTGTTTCAGTATAACATGGATTACAAATCCATTCTCAATAAGACTTCCTATCCAAACTTGAACCAAATAACTTAATCCACGAATTCATACTCATGCTCATATTCTAACAAAGTAATCTCACAAGTAAGAATGATTTCATTTTATCTACCTGATCTTAAGAAGGATCGGATAAGCAAGGTGTTTAGTCTATACAACTTCACACGGAAGCTCAAGACTTCTTTTCTATGCTAAAAACTTAAAAATATACGTAAAGGTTGAGAGCCAGAGACTAGATTAATGCGAGGAAAGGAAACTACAGTGTTACCTTGGATAAATAGGAACACTCGCCCAAGCATATTCGACAGACCCCTTGAATGTTTGATGGAAAACAGAGATCAGATCTTGAATAAGATGTGTATGGAGCCACATGCTCTCTGCCATGTTACAGAGAACACCACCAGGCCTTAATGCTCTAGCTATTGTCTCAAAAAATGGCTTCTCTACAAGCTCTTGGGCAGGACCTGCATCCAAAGGAAACCGTACGTTTAAGCACTAGATTTAGAAACCTTATTATGACAAGCCTTTATATTGCATATCGAGATCAAGCAAGGGAGATAAGGAGGAGGGGGGCACAGAAAAGAAAGTAACCAGAAACAAACATGTCATCTGTAATATTTATACGAAAACCACAGCAGACAAAGACATCTTTAGATGTTCACAAATCAATTCAACAATAATTTGAAGTCAGCCAGCCAAAAAGTGCACGGCAAAACTATTGTAAAAATAAAAAGCATACCAACTGGGTCTGAGAATCAACAATTACAGCATCATACTTCCCTTCAGGTGCAAGCCTTAAGAATTCAGTAGCTGTCATGGATTAAAAATGAGATATAATCCAAATACAAAGTATATTTGACATTAACAATTTAATCAACAAATAGTAAGTATTAAACCTACCATCAGCGTTGTGAAGGTGGACGCGAGGGTCCTGAAATCCAACAGCTAACTGAGGAAAAAACTTCTTGGACACCTACAAAAAGCCAAACAAAAGAAATTAGTTAGTCATCTCATATTCTTAACATAAAATACATGGAGGACCTTACACCACTTACAACAATAACCATCTTATCTATCTCACATATGTCAATATGCTCAACAGAAGGATGGCGAGAAACCTCCCTAAGAACCCCACCATCACCACCGCCAACAACCAGAACCTGCACAAAAAATCATATAACACTTCATTTCCAGCACAAAAGTAAATCAAACTGCAATCACCAGGCTGTAACCAAGTCAAATTATTATAAGGATATGGGTTTTGAATTCATACTAACACTATTTCACATTCGATGCCCTATTCTTTGCCAAACAAGGAAACTGGTTCACAGAGAAAATGGTCATCTACAGGATAACTGCTGCCAAATCCACTCGCAGTGTGACAGAGTAATACCATTGTGCTGATATGGCTACAAAATCATTGCATCCAAGTCCAGCCAACATGAGGTAGATAACTACAATTTTATGACCCAAACACTATATCTGATGCCTGGCTCGTAAGTCGTAACTAACAAGGGATCCCAAAATGTATAGATAGCCTTTACAGTTCATAGTAAGGTCAGCAACATGACCATGAGCTCATCTATTCGGGTTCAGCTGACCATTACCATCTTAAGCTTCCCATACAATACCCACTGAAACTACTGAATAACACCAGGGCTCTGTGCAGACCAATACCTCATCACAAATTCAACTCGTAAACCTCTCATCTGAAGTCTACAATTAGCTTTTCATGCGACTCAGTCCGAGTCCATCAACGCTCTGACTGAAGCAGTGCTCGTAAAATACTTTGGTCGATTTAATCGTGCCTTAAACTCATTTAGCGCATTAAAAAGGATCCTCATCGTAATATCGACTTTCCGAATGAATTTCAACATAAGGCCAGTTGGAGATGAAAGCTAAGACGCTGAATATCATTGTGTCAAATTTTCAAAAATTTCTACACATCCAATCTTTCCAGTTTTTCTAACAAAGACCGTCGAAACTGCATTCTTGTCATAACTGCATAGCTGTGGGAAAACGAAGATTTCTTCTCAATTTTTCCAAGCCTTCTCAATTTTTCCAAGTGACGTGCCATATATGCCTGGAAAGCTAAGAAGTAGAGCTACAATGTTATTATTTTTCCATTGTTTAACAAACTTTTTATTCAAGAACAATTTTTTTCACAGTACCACTGTATAATATCTCCTTGCATACAAGGACACGGCCGATTCTCAAGGTCCTCTCCCATTGACTTTGGGGACCAATTACATTCTTATTCGAATAAGAATGCGATGTTAGAGATTAAAAAAACTAATTAAGATAGACAATTAATGCACCAATCTGGCTATGGAGTTTGATTACTTCATCAACTCCAAAAGAAGAGGAAAGACGGTCCGTTAGTACTACAATTTAGTAGTATTTCTCTTAACTTGTAAATGAAAGATCTAAGAAGCTACCTTTCGATTGTTTTTTTAAGAGTACCTTTGTCAAGCAGAGAAACTTGCAAGAAAAATTTGACTCTAATTTGAAAAAAAAAAAAAAAAAAAAAAAAAAACAACAACAACAACGCACAAGATTAAATAGGGTTGTGAAAAATTACAAAAATATGTGTTTATCATTTAGCTCAAGAGCTCAAAAAAACTTGCTGTTCAAATGATTAATATTATTTATCTTATCCCCAAGCACGAGACTCCGTGTTCGAATCCTCTTCCCCAATTCTTGCATCCTTTGGTGTGTGGAAATCTAGTCACCTAGCAAGGCTTGGGCCATTAAGTCATTTTGTACATTTAGGCCCATTTAACGGGCCCTAGATTTACAGATTGTTTTAGCGATAAGCCCTACCTTTTTTACAAAGGGACAACGAAGAAGAACACACGCAGAGCAAACAGTGCTCGTCGTCCTCCAGTCCAAGTAGCAGCTCAAAATCAACAAAAATGGCGGTCGTTCTCGAAAACGTACGGTGCTCATCCTCGTTCGGTCATGCAGCGGAGTTACTATGTCTGCCGCCGTGTGTGCCGCTCATCGAGGGAACCAGGAAACCAACCCCAACACTGAAATCCCTGACACTGACTCGACTTGTGACTCTTAATTGTTTATCAGCCGAATATTAATCAAACTAATTTTCCTGCAACTTTCATTTTCACAAGAACAATAAATTAGTTGTTTGCGTGTTCTGATTAGTGATTAATTACCATATGCTGACGACTTGGATTAATTATCATATGTTCACGACTTGGACTTGGATTAGTTATCTGTAGTACTTGTCCTAGAAGAAGGGGAAGAACTCATCCCTATGTTTCTACGTGGTAATTGAAAGGAAAAAAAAAAAAAAAAAAGATTCTTTAGAGAGAATATGAATTGGGACCCGACTTCTCTACCCTCCGGTTATCATACACTTTCATCCTCCTCTATTTTGTACGGTCACGGTTAAGCCACGTCAACATTTTATATTGATTTTTTTTATAGAGATAATAAGACAAAAAGTAATAGTAATATAAAATGTTGACGTGGCTTAACCGTGACCGCACAAATAGGAGGGAACGAGAGTGTATGGGAACTGAGAGGGCAGAGAAACCAGGTCCTATGAATTGACATCGAAAGCTGATTTTTTTGTATGTACGTGCTGTTTAGTACCATCAACTCTTCTTATACGACATGCTTTGAAGAAAAAAAAAAGATTCTTTAGAGATAGAATGTGAATTGACATCGAAAGCTAATTTTTGTACGTACGTGGCGTTTGGTACTATCAACTTTTCTATACGGCATGCCAAACCTTGATTTGTCTCAAAGTGGTAATTGAAAAAAAAAAAAAAAAGAAAGATTCTTTGGAGATAGAATATGAATTGACACCTACAACTGGTTTTTGTATGTACGTGTTGTTTAGTACTATCAACGCTTCGTATAATACAGGTGAAAACCTGAATTGTCTGGACGTGGTAATTGAAAAAAAAAAAAATTCTTCAGAGATAGAATATAAATTGACATCGAAAGCTGATTTTTGTACGTATGTGCTAGTCAACGTTTCGCATACGGCATGCCAAAACTTGAATTGTCTCAACGTGGTAACTGAAAAATTAAAAAATAAAAAATAAAAAATAAAGATTCTTTAGAGAGAGAATATGAATTGACACTGAAAGCTGATTTTTGTACATACGTGCTGTTTAGTACTATCAACGTTTCATATGCGGGATGCCAAAACCAGAATTGTCTCATCATGGTAATTGAGAAAAAAATGATTCTTTAGAGATAGAATATGAATTGACACTGAAAGCTGATTTTTGTACATACGTGTTGTTTAGTACTATCAACATTTTGTATACGGCATTGCCAAAACCAAATTGTCTCAATTGATATGAACCTAAACATCTCCAAGAACTTTCCCACATATTAAACCTTAAACCATAAACTTGCTAATGAGCCGATATTGTACCATATATTTGATCATATTCTTAGTTATAACTAGAAATATCGCCTGCGCGTTGCTGCGGGATTAGAAACCACATGAAAAAATATGTTTCAAATGGATAAAAGATTGTTATAGATAGTTAATGTTATTTACACTGAACGATGTTTTAACTTTTTGAAAGAAGTTTACATGATAAGTATAAATTGGTTGAATTAAGCTCTTGGAGCTCTTTGAACCCACTTTATGAGCCTAATTGGTACAATTGAAATGAAGAGTTTAATCAAACTTCATGAGCCTAATTGAAACAAATTAATACCTTGACTAACTAAAAATGAACTGAGAATAAAAACATCTAGATTTGTCACATCCCGGCATGGGCCCCCACCACAACCCGGGCTCGACCTCGCCGTAGCACGATATTGTCCGCTTTGGGCCCCGACCACGCCCTCACGATTTTGTTTCTGGGAATTCACACGAGAATTTCCCAGTGGGTCACCCATCATGGGATTGCTCTCGCGGGAAGTCGCTTAACTTCGGAGTTCCTACGGAACCCGAAGCCAGTGAGCTCCCAAAAAGCCTCGTGCTAAGTAGAGATGAGAATATACATATAAGGCTTACATGATCCACATCCCTATTAATTAAGTACAATTACCAAATGAAGCAGAATAAAATGTCAAAAGTGATACATTGAGATAGAGTTAGTGGCATTTGCCCCATTCCTTCTCCTTGCCGAGAACCTCCGCACCCGTTGCAATTGCCCCATACCCTCCTAATCTCAAACTAAATTCACTATATAAATCTGAAACTTGAATTATCTATGTTTTCTATTAAGTGGTGGAGGCCTGATACTCGGTGCAGCAAAAAAGAAGTCTTTCTCCTGTTGCTCGGTGAAAGACAGCAGCAAAGAAAAGAGATGTACTCGGTGATTTCAGGAGTTAATTTGGTGATTCTGCAGTCCGACGAAGTATTCGACCGACACCATGTTCAGTTTGACATGATTGGGACTGAGTTTTTGGGTTCTCGACAAAAAATGGTTTTGCTGCGAGGCAGTGGCGTAAGTTGTTGACTTGTTATCAAAATAATAGTTGTTCGAGGCTTCTTGACGGTGTTGGTTGATAGCCATGAAAATGGGAATTGCAGGATTTTTTCTGATGCAATGTTTCAAGGGGTTCAGTGAAACTGAGAGAGGGGTTCGTGCGATGTTTCAAATTTGACCGAGCTCGGTTAAATCCCAAGTTTTGTTCGTTTCTCACGTCCATAAGTGCTGCCATGGAACTCTTCAATGGACCAAACCGTATTACATTCGGTGTGGTTTGCAAGAGAAATGTGGGAGCATGCTGACTTGTCTGCCTAACCACATATGAAATATATATATATATATATATATATATATATATATATATATATATATAGGAATCCCTTATGCAAAGGGATCCCCATTTTTAGAAAAAAATGGGGATTAGGTGTGGGGCCCACTCCACATCGAATTTCAACGATCTGAACCGTCTATTTTTCAAGTTACACCTCATAGATCATCCTTGCAAAAAATCAATTCAATCCGAAACCATTTGCCTATTTAATTATCACGATAAAATTTCATTGTTTCTTATATAACAAAGTATTCGTTAATTTCTTTGAACCCAATTAGATGACGTAAACATTTCCGATTTGCCTAATATTTTGCAAGGATGATCTATGAGGTGGAACTTGAAAAATAGACGGTTCGGATCGTTGAAATTCAATGTGGAGTGGGCCCCACACCTAATCCCCATTTTTTTCTAAAAATGGGGATCCCTTTGCATAAGGTCCCTGTATATATATATATATATATATATATATATATAGGAATTGCTTAAGGAGAGGGATCCCCATTTTTTTCAAAAAATGGGGATTAGGTGTGGGGCCCACTCCACATCGAATTTCAACGATCCGAACCGTCTATTTTTCAAGTTACACCTCATAGATCATCCTTGCAAAATATTAGCCAAATCTAAAATATTTAAGACATCTAATTGGGTTCAAAAATATTAACGAATACTTTGTTATATAAGAAACAATGAAATTTTATCTTGATAATTAAATAGGCAAATGGTTTTGGATTGAATTGCTTAAGCAACCTGTATATATATATATATATTTATTTATTTATTTTTTTAAGTTAAGGAATGAAGAGTGATGGTGACTCGGTCAAAGAATATGGTTGTAGTCATGAGGTTTTATCTTTCGGTGATTATTGATTTGGCCGAGATGAGCTTATGAATGAAGAGTGTTTTGTCAGAGTCAGGAACATTTATGATATTTTCACACTGGCTCGACGGTCAGTCTGCCGAGTTGTGTACCAAAAAAAATGGCTTTTCGACGATGCTCTTCACTGATAAGTTGGTTTCATATTGCGGACGTGCAGAGCAAGGCTCAAATTGAAAAGGTTAATTTTATCGTTGGCAAGTGATTCTTGTGCCATTGTTGTTGGTATACACCGCGAGTTAGTGAGTTATGGAAAATTCTAGAGTGGCTTGTTGGCAATTTGTTTTCACCGAGTTATGCTAGCTACTCGGTGACCAAATTTTATTTGCATGCTCAGTGGAGACGTTATGACTTTGGGGCATTGTTTTCCTAAGTTTTAATCAGAGAGATCAAAGAAAAAGCGTGAAGTTTTAGGTGATAGGCCACCCATTTGTGGTAGGCCATCACATGCCGTTCTTCTATGAAATCTCGGTGATGAGCAACTCTGTCAAAGCCTATGTGGATTTTATATAACCCATCATGGTGATTGCGGTTAGAGAGAATGAGACATTTTCCCATAATTGTCAGAAGGTGGGTTTGTCGAACAAGGGAAATTACTGAGCACATGGTTTCTTGACTAGTATCCGGTCACGGTCCTCTCGGCAATTATGTAAGAAAAAGGTTTAATTTCTTTAACCATTCGGCTTTCAGGCCGAAGTTCAAGGAAATTGGGGGTTGTGTTTGGATTCAAAATTACACCATCAGCCTGTGCAAATCAAGGCTGTTGAGTGAGCATAGCTCTACACCATCAGATGAAAAAGTGAAGATAATTTTACTATTGTTAAAGAACATTTTATGATTTGTTATCATAATAATGATCTTTTAATAACAAATTATCTTGATATTCTCTTATATGGGATAATAAGATGCAAATTATATCTCCAAACAAGCAGTACAGTTCAAATAGACTTGGGATTCTTGTTATCGGATTGGAGCAGCACGGTACATTAAGATGAGGGTTGATCAGAATAGTCAGGATGCATGGTTTTCATGCATGCATGGGATAATGATGAAGTCAAGATAATGATGCAATCTGGAATTTCATTGGTGCATGAGAGTTTGTACAGCAAAGATCTACATAAACTTCGATTTAGGCATTTAAAGATTAAAACCAATCTTTGGATTAGATTGGTGCTCCGCAAAGATGAGAAGAGCACGACACTGAGCCAAGAAATCTTGACTTTGGCTAAGGCTAAGGAATATTATCAAGAGGATTGTTATCACAATATCCGGATGCTGAGAATTAGAGTGGAACTGGGATACTCTATTTCAGTGGCTGAGCACTACGAATTCTATAAATATAAGACGTTCCGTAAAGGAAAAAGCCCCTTTTAAATCAACACACAAATTGCCCTGCGCAAGCTTCTCAACAACCCTGAGATTTTTTCCTCTTCCCATTTTTTTTCGCCAACACATCTTCAGTTTGGATAGACAGTACTGTGAAGGCAACCGACGACATCGTTAGTTTGGATAGACAGCACTGGAGCCGTAGAAATCAACCGACCGAGGAGCACCTTCATGTTGGATAGACAGCACTGCTTCGAGACCGACTGGTTATTTATCCAAGTCTCGGTCAACAAGGATTTCCGAGTCCTTGTTGGTAGAGGTCATCTCATCAGCCTTCCCGGCGAAGTGAGGTGTTACCAGGTTACTACATTCGGCACATTGAAAGCCGAATTTGAAATTGAACCTCGCAGAACTAGCATCCTTGTCTTCACGCTCTAGAACCCAAAGGCTGAGACTTGTTCCTTCATCGGCCGCAATCGCAAGATCAAGAAGTCAGCAGCACGCCCAACGCTACATCAACATATTTTACTCTCTGGCCAAACTCGGCTGACGAGTTGGCACGCCCTGCACACAACCGAAGGACGTAGTTAGCTTATTAATTACTCGGCATGTGCGCCACGTAGGCTTGGTAGTTTTTAGGGTCAACAAATAGACAGAGGCACAACGCCTAAAAAATTAAGGGAATGAGGCATGTTATGTATTAACGTCCTTGAATCATGACGAACTAGTTTGCCTATTAAATATATTTTATGGGATCTCCAATCAGCTAAATTAGGTTTCTGCTGGGCCGATTCATTCATTGTGTCAAACAAAGCAACACTTCATATTGTCTGGTGAAGAGTTTGGCCAGATTGTCTTGTGAACGGATTTGTGTGACTTTAATCTTCTGATGCTATTATTGTTGATGACAGAAGAAGAACTTCAGCGCAATGTGCTTGGTGTTGTCTCCTTTAATGTAACCCTTCTTGAGCTGTTTGATGCATGATGCGTTATCTTCATAGATCGTCGTCTGGACATCCACGACGGGGTAAAGATCTCAAAAGCTTCGAATATGGCCCACAACTGCTCTCAACCAAAAACATTCCCAAGTTGCTTCATGTAAGGCGAGAATTTCAGCATGGTTAGACGAAGTGACAACTAAGGTCTTTTTAATTGACCTTCAAGAGATTGTGGTGCCTCCAACGGTAAATACATAACCCGTTTGAGGACGTGCCTTGTGCGGATCAGACAAGTATCCTACTTTGGCATAACCAACAAGGCAAGAATCGACTCGAGAAGCGGGGGGTGCGACATCACCCGAGGATCCGTAGGGATAGAACAAGCCCAAATCCATATTACCCTTAAGGTAGCGGAAGATGTCTTTAACACCAGTCCAGTGTCTGCATATTGGTGCATTATTGTATCTTGCCAAAATATTAACAGCGAATAAGATGTCGGGTCTAGTGTATTGAGCATACAATAAAGCATCTATCGCATGTAGATAAGGAACATCAGGCTCAATAATCTCGTCATCATCATCCTTTGGATGGAAGGGATCTCGTTTTGCATCTAGCGATCAAACGACTATAAGAGAACTTGAAAGCTTCGCTTTATCCTCGTTAAAACAGCACAACACCTTTTTGGTGTAGTTCATTTGATGTACTAAGATTCCATCTGAACGGTGCTCTATCTCAAGATCGAGACAACATCGAGTCTTTTCTAGATCATTCATCTAAAATTCCAACTTCAGATGCGTGGCAGTTCTCGCAAGCTCTTCAAGAGTTCCGATAAGGTTCATGTCATTGACATATACTGCAACAATCGCAAAACCAAAATGTGACTTCTTAATGAACACACAAGGGCATAGTTCGTTGTTCACATATCCCTGACTAGTCAAATACTCATTCAGACGGTTATACCACATTCTTTTGGATTGCTTCAAACCGTAGAGTGAACGCCTCAGCCGAATTGAGAACGTGTTCCGGGGTTTGGAAATATTTGATCCAGTTAATGTAAGTCTTTCGGGAACTTTCTTGTAAATTTCCTTATCAAAATCCCCATAAAGATACGCAATTATTACGTCCATCAGCTGCATACTCAGTTTTTTCGAAAACTACCAAACTGCTAAGGTAGCGAAAGGTAATCACATCCATAACGGTGAATAAGTTTCGTCATAGTCAATCCCGAGTCTTTGTGAGAAGCCTTGCGCAACAAGATGAGCTTTGCAACGCACAATTTTGTTCTTCTCATTATGCTTCCGAACGAAAACCCACTTGTAGTCAACGGGCTTCACATGTTGAGGAGTATGAGCTACAGGTCCATACACCTTACGTTCCGCAAGCGAATCGAGTTTGACTTGGATTGCATGTTTTCAGATTGACCAATCGGTTCTACATCGACATTCATCAACGGAACAGGGTTCATTGTCATCGCTCAACATAATCTCAGTAGCTACTGCATATGCTAATGCATCATCGATGATGATCTCATTTCTACATCACATATAATCTAAGCTAGCATAATATACCTAAATCTCATGATTCTCGAGAGAATGATTCGTCTCTTCAAGGACGCTTTGGTAATCTAGAATTTCCTCATGAGTTGGATAGAATGAGTAAACGACAGTCGAATTCACAGTAGGTGTCACATCCTGGCCCAGGCCCCCACTGCATCCCGGGCTCGACTCCATCGTAGCACGATATTGTCCGCTTTGGGCCCCGACCACGCCCTCACGGTTTTGTTTTTGGGTACTCACACGAGAACTTCCTAGTGGGTCACCCATCATGGGATTGCTCTCGTGCGAACTCGCTTAACTTCGGAGTTCCGATGGAATCCGAAGCTAGTGCGCTCCCAAAAGGCCTCGTGTTAGGTAGAGATGGGAATATACATATAAGGCATAAAGGATCCACTCCCCTGGGCGATCTGGGATCTTACAGTAGGCTCTTCAGAAGCCTGTGTCGTGGGTTTTCTCTTCCAAGGATATGAATCATTTGAACCTAGTGGTCTGCCACAGTTATGTGTAGAGGCAGATGATTAGCTAGCCGTTAATGTACGTGGATCACCAAAGTTGGCGTTCCGGGCTTCTAGGAGGGAAATTCGTCGTACATTTGGTACATCCATCGTTGCAGGCTCATTCGCAGCTGGAATATGTGATCTTGTCACTCACGCTAGATCAGTGAAAGCATCTGGTATGCTCTAAGCTATGCTCTGAAGATCTAAGATGCGTTGCACTTCAGTTTCAGACTGAGCGGTGCGAGGATCTAAATGAGACAAAGTGGAAGTCGTCCACGATAATTTGCGTCGTTCTTCAGGAACGTTGACGTTCTTATCTCTCCGTAACGACGGGAAGACTGTCTCATAGAAGTGACAATTCGTGAAACGAGCGGTAAACAGATCGCCTGTCAAAAGTTCTAAGTAACGAGTGATCGAAGAAGAATCATATCTGACATAGATTCTCATCCTTCACTGAGGCCCTATTTTTGTGTGTAAGGGCGGCAAAATCGACACATAGACCACACAACCACAAACGCGCAGATGCGATATGTCGAGTTTATATCTAGTATCCAACTGAATGACGTTATATGGTTGGGTCGCAATAGGCCTCAGGCAGACCAACATGGCTGCGTGCAATATTGCATGGCCTCAAACAGTGATCGGGAGCTTGGTACGTATGACCAACAATTGAGCAATCATTTGTTAGTGCTTAATGAATACCTCTGCCAGGCCGTTCTGGGTGTGAACATAGGGTACATGATGTTCAACTTCAACCCTAACCAACATGCAATAGTCATCAAAAGTTTTATATGTGAATTCTCTAGCATTATCCAATCGAATAGATTTGATCGGATAATCAGGGTGGTGAGCCCTGAGCTTGATAACCTGAGCCAACAGTTTGGAGAATGAAGTGTTCCTTGTGGACAACAAGCACACATGCGGCCAACGTGTGGAAGCGGCAACCAAAACCATAAAATATCTAAATAGTCAGCATGGAGGGTGAATCGGTCCACAAATGTCCCCTTGAATCCGTTGTAGAAATATGGGAGGATTCGAACGAATTTTGTCATAAGAAGGCTCAGTAATAAGTTTTCCCATTGAACATGTTTGGCATGCGATTCCTTGAATCGAACCTAAGCTTCGAGTTAGTGGATGCATGTGTGATGATTTGAGGATATGACGCATCGTTATTTGTCCAGGGTGTCCCAAACGATCATGCCAAAGTGTAACTTCGTGCGCGGTCCCAGAGGTTGGGCAGACCACATAGTGGCTTTCTAATAGGCATATGGTCGTAGTATACAGACCACTCGGGATACACTCCATCTTCTCTAGAATACGCTTCTGGCCATAGTCGTAGGAAGTTATGCACAGAAATTCAACTCCGTTTTCTATGTGGGTTTCAGCATGGTAATTGTTATCTTTAATGTCCTTAAAGTTCAACAACGTTCTTCCGGAACGAGGAGAATAAAGTGCCTCATCAATGGTCAAAATTGTACCATTGGACAACATTATACGTATCTTACCGTATCCTTCGATCATGTTGGATAGGCCTGATAGGGTTGTCAGATGTGCATTCTTAAGTATGAAGTTAGTGAAATAGATGCGTTCATGCAAAACGGTGTGCGTGGTTGCACTATCTGTCAGACAACTAATTTCCCCACTAGTCATACCTAGAATGATAAATTAATTTGAATCGGTCACATGCATAAAAGTTCGTAAAAACAAATATCCATTCAAAATAATTTTAAGTATTCAAGGACGGAAATTAATTAAAAAACTTAATATCCAAAAACAAATCACTAACAAATAATCCAAACATAAAGGAAAATTGTTCAAAATTAACCAAAAAACAAGGAGGGGGTTCGGCCATTACTGTTGAATTCGTCCCCATTATCTTATTTCAACTAAAAAAATAGTTTATGTCTAAGGTTCTAATATTCCATAGGTGTGGTATCTTCCTGAAAGTCAAAAACCTCCATCTTTGTACTCTCCGGTTCATCCATTTGCACAAAGTTTGATTCAAACTTCTTACGACGATAATGCTATTCAGCTACAACCTTCTAGGGAGCTCGGCAAATACGGGACCAATGGTCATTTGAACCACAATGATAGCACATATCCACATCCATGGTTTCAGGTGCTTTGCCGTTATTCTTGAAGTTTGGGGCCTTGGGAGTGAGGTTAAGCGCTTCTGGGCTTTGTTTCCTCCACGTCTCTTTTAGCATTTTGGGCGTTGGTTTGTGCTATTGTATGCTTCAGGCACAGCAGTCGTCCCGGTAGATCGAGCTTGATGATTCTTCATCAACAGCTGATTCTGCTTTTCAGCGATAAGTAAAATAGAGATCAATCCAAGAACTTAGTGAACTTCTGAGCTCTATATTGTTACTACAGGACAATATTAGTAGAAAAGAAGGTCAAATAGGTCTTCTTCAGGAGATCCTCGTCGGTCAAAGTTTCGTTACAAAACTTGAGAAGTCTCGGATTCGACAAACTTCATAATTATATTCATTCACAGACTTAAAGTCTTGGAAGCGCAAAGGCTACCAGTCATGTCTTGCTTCAGGCAAGAAGATGTCCTTTTGGTGATAAAAACAATCAGCCAAAGCAACCCATAGTGCTCTTGGATCCTCCTCAGCAAGATACTCAGTTTGCAGTGTGTCATGAATATGTCTTCGGATGAAGATCATGGTAGTGCCCCTCTCCTCTTTCCCCACAACCTATCCTGCAACACTCAATAATCTCTCCTTCATTCTGGATATCAAATTTTTCATGTAACTGTCACCCGTTTCCAAAGTGAGTTTTCGCTTATGCACAGGAAGGTGTGCAAAACCAGAGATCGTCGTCTCGGCTTGGGCCTTTGTACAGTCTCTTTCCACCGCAATTGTTTCGTTGGTGTTGGAATTTTCGACGTCGGAGCTTCGCTGAGGACATTTGATAGAAGGTATGAACGATCTTCATTGCCAATATTTGATATAGAAGCAAAAACTTCAACTACATATAAATTATTTTTTTATGGTAAAATGTCTACAAGTACCAGTAAAACCTAAAGAATCAGCAACTCCATGACCGATAGATCCTTCTGTTGGAAATTATGAAGTTTGAGTGCAAATTTCATTTGTCCCACATTGGTCATTCCCAAAATACTTCAACACTTTATAAGGCTTTGTCCTTATTAGAAAGTAATTGGAGTATTGGACTTGGAGAATGAATTTGGGCTCACCTTTGAGGTTGGGCTTTGATGTGTGCTAATTAAATGGTAATTAATATATATATTTAATATATTTAATTATTTTTCGGAATTAATTAATTATTATTTTTTAATTAAATTCGAAATTAATTATTTAAATATTTAAATTATTATTCCAACAGACTCATCTTTTCAGATGAAGTCTGTAGAGTGCAAGCACACAGAAACCAAATAAACACCTCTCTGAAGAAGTGTCCCCAACAGATGCATCCATTCCTCATACCTGTTGCGAACAGGCATTCATCCATTATAAATATATGCATCTGCATATCATTTAAACACAGAAAATCATCAAACCTTAAATATCAAGCATACTGAGAGTACCACAATCAAATTCGCCAGAAGTCTAGTTTTTCCGGTGCTGGAATTCTAAACTTAGATCGTTGAATCCTGGTGAGGCAGACGTCCGTAGAACTACAAGCACAGAGTAGGGGCGAATTTCTGTTTCAAGGACATTGCGGTACGCAAGCCTCGATCTACAAGTTGTCTGTGTTTATTTTTCATTCTTGTTCATACTGTATAAAATCACTATTCGCATTTTGTATTTATTAGCATATATAATTATCACAGATTGTTGATATTCTCCAATACCTTCATTATTCCCGAGCTCTCAGACTACATTGGGCTCGGCATGCAATCAAGACCATATTGTGAAGATACAAGATCCGCAGAGAGTGCACTGACAAGTTGTGGGTCTGTGAAAGTAAGCGAGCTCGGGCATTGTAATAGAACTATGAAATAAATTTTGACCAATCAAGATCAACACGTCAAGAATGTTCACGACCCCACCTCTGCCAAACATTCTGGTGGAGCCTGTAACTCCGATAACGACACAACTGCTTCGACGAGCATAACAGTACCCCAACACAGGAAGAAATCTCAGCGGCCAAGTCACCTCTAGAAAATTCGTAAGGTTTAACTCAAGAACTTAGTCTAGTCAAAGGAAGGTTTGGCTCCGCGGGGACCAACACTTCACCGCAAGTTTGACTCGTAGACCTCTCGTCTGAAGTCTACAATCAATTTTTAAGCAACTCAGTCCATGTCCACCAACACTCTGACCGGGGCAAGTTTTTCCAATGTTGTAGGGGCAAGTGCTCCCAAAGCTATGGGGGCAATGTGGTCATGCCAAAAAACCAGTTTGCGCACTTAAATGAGTTTTAAAGAAAAATTGACTTTTCGGATGAATTTCGACACAAAGCTAGTTGGGAAAGAAAGCTAAGACGCTGAGGATGGTTGTGTCAAGTTTTCAAAATTTTCTACAAAGCCATATAATTCTCCTAAATGCGACTCCACATTTACTCTCACATATGTGACATTGATTAAGAATGGCTGTTCTATTCATCTTAATTACAAGATGTCAGCATTATTAAACATAAGTACCTTAATTACTTCAGCAGATAACACTCTTCCACCATACGAATGAGGCATGTTGTGTGTTAACGTCTTTGAATCATGCCGAACTAGTTTACCTATTAAACCTAAATCGTGGAATCTTCAATTAGCTAGGTTAAGTTTCCGTTGGAACGATTCATTCATTATGTCAAACACAGCAACACTTCATATCACATTCCTTTTTTTTCTTTGAACGAATAGCCATATTTTCCACCCAAACATGAATAATCTGTGTACTCATTGTTCAGTACAAAACTGAAACAGTACTCTATTTTATTTGGGCAGTAACTCTTCATCAAGAGTTTTTATTAACATCTTTATGAATACACAAGGGAAAGAAACACTGGTACACTATGGCCCTTCTAGATTCGCAGAGTTCCAAATTTTTGTGTGATCATACCATTTCACTGGGCCTTAACTGACACCTCTCTTCTGATAAAAAGTTGATACCACACATGGCCTTTGAATGAAATGGTCGGATTTGGAGCAGCTGAGGAAGTATATGCAGGGTTCTTCCATAGAAAGAGGATCTAGAAGTCTCTCACATTAGTCAGTTTATCTGTATCTGCACAAGCAGTGCTACGACCCGTTCTTAACTTTTAATATATTTTTGTTCCATTTTATGTAAAATAACCAAAATACTCATGGTAGGGTTACAAAATTATTTTTGATCCCTAAGCTCAAGGCATGTTCTTAATGTTGTTTAACAAACTTTTTATTCAAGAACAATTTTTTTTCACAGTACCACTGTATAATTTCTCCTTGTATACAAGGACATAGCCGATTCTCAAGGTCCTCTCCCATTGACTTTGGGGACCAATGACATTCTTATTCGAATAAGAATGCGATGTTAGAGATTAAAAAACTAATTAAGATAGATAATTAATGTACCAATCTGGCTATGGAGTTTGATTACTTCATCAACCCCAAAAGAAGAGGAAAGACGGCCCGTTAGTACCACAGTTTAGTAGTATTCATCTTCACTTGTAAGTGAAAGGTTTTAAGTTCGATTATTGCCAAAGGCGAAATTGAATCACATTATTGCTAGCCCATTATGAGGTTAAGCCTACTCCTGCTCCCTTAGGGTAAATAATATCTTTTTTTTTCAAAAAAAGAAGGAAAAAGGGAAAGACCAAGAAGCTACCTTTCAATTATTCTTTTAAGAGTACCTTTGTCAAGCAGAGAAACTTGCAAGAAAAATTTGACTCTAATTCGGGGGAAAAAAAAAACAACGCACAAGATTAAATAGAGTTGTGAAAAATTACAAAAATATATGTTTATCATTTAGCTCAATAATCTTATCCATTAGCTCAAAAAACTTGTTGTTCAAGTAATTAATAATATTTATCTTATCCCCAAGCTCGAGACTCCGAATCCTCTTCCCCAATTCGTCCATCCTTTGATGTGTGGAAATCTAGTTACCTAGCAAGGCTTGGGCCATTAAGTCATTTTGAACATTTAGGCCCATTTAACGGGCCCTAGATTTACAGATTGTTTTAGCGAGAAGCCCTACCTTTTTTACAAAGGGACAACGAAGAAGAACACACGCAGAGCAAACAGTGCTCGTCGTCCTCCACTCCAGGTAGCAGGCTAGCAGCTCAAAAATCAACAAAAATGGCGGTCGTTCTCGAAAACGTACGGTGCTCGTCCTCGTTCAGTCATGCAGCGGAGTTACTATGTCTGCCGCCGTGTGTGCCGGTCATCGAGGGAACCAGGAAACCAACCCCAACACTGAAATCACTGACGCGAGTTGTGACTTTTAATTGTTTATCAGCGGAATATTAATCAAACTAATTTTCCTGCAACTTTCATTTTCACAAGAACAATAAATTAGTTGTTTGCGTGTTCTGATTAGTGATTAATTACCATATGCTCACGACTTGGATTAATATGTTCACGACTTGGACTTGGATTAGTTATCACTACTAGTACTTGTCCCTAGAAGAAGCAGAAGAACTCATCACTATGTTTCTACGTGGTAATTGGAAAAAAAAAAAAAAAAAAAAAAAAAAAAAAATGATTCTTTAGAGAGAATATGAACTGACATCGAAAGCTGATTTTTTGTATGTACGTGTTGTTTAGTACTATCATCAACTCTTCTTATACGACATGCTTTGAAAAAAAAAAAGATTCTTTAGAGATAGAATATGAATTGACACTGAAAGCTAGTTTTTGTACGTACATGTCGTTTGATACCAAGGTTCTAAAAGACGCTAGGCGCTAGTCGGGCGGCAGGCTGGGGCCTAGCGCCTAGGCGGCTAGGCGGGGTCTAGGCGGGCGCCTAGGCGGACTAGGCGGATTTAAGTAAATCTATTATATTTCGTGTAAATAAGTGTCAGTTTATACTTAAAATATATATAATTTCATCATAAACTACAAAATAGAATGACATATGTATTATGAAGTATTGGAACATAATGAAAACATGGGGAACAAGCATATAGTATGTGCTCATTTAAGTATTCAACAAGTCTCTTACAATTTATTAAAAAAATTAAATGCAAATTGAAAGTTATCTATTTTCTGTCTAAGTGAGTCACAACCTAAGCAGGTGCCTAGGCGGGTTTAGGCAGGCTAGGCGGGTGCCTAGGCTGTCTAGGCGGGCGCCTCAGCTGGTCTAGGCGCCCTTTCTTAAGTTTCAAACGCCTAGGCATTAATCGGGACGGTGACCAGCCGCCTAGCGCCTAGGCGGGGCCTAGGCGGCGCTAGGCGGGGATTTTCAGAACAGTGTTTGATACTATCAACTTTTCTATACGGCATGCCAAACCTGATTTGTCTCAAAGTGGTAATTGAAAAAAAAAAAGATTCTTTAGAGATAGAATATGAATTGACACCAATAGCTGGTGTTTGTACGTACGTGTTGTTTAGTACTATCAACGCTTCGTATACCACATGTGAAAACCTGAATTTTCTCGACGTGGTAATTGAAAAAAGAAAAAGATTATTTAGAGATAGAATATAAATTAACATCGAAAGCAGATTTTTGTACGTATGTGCTAATCAACGTTTCGCATACGGCATGCCAAAACGTGAATTGTCTCAACATGGTAACTGCAAAAAAAAAAAAGAAAAAAAAAGAGATTATTTAGAGAGAGAATATGAATTGACACTGAAAGCTGGTTTTTGTACGTACGTGCTGTTTAGTACTATCAACATTTCGTATACGGGATGCCAAAACCTGAATTGTCTCAACGTGGTAATTGAAAAAAAAAAAGATTCTTTAGAGATAGAATATGAATTGACACCGAAAGCTGATTTTTGTACATTGAGATAGAGTTGGTGGCATCAAAATCTTTAATAAAATATGCATAAATCCAATATGCATCAAAATTATTAACAGAGGTAAACACAGGAATTAATATGACCAAATTGATAACACGGGAATCAAATTGATCGTCTGGATAAACACAGAGACTCTTTTGACATTTAAGCCATGCAAAATAGTTATCCAACCCTAAGCCCTAAACATTTAAGCAATGCGAAATCGACCCGATAATATTAATGGGTAATATGAACTGACCCGTTACCCGATAAGGAAAATATATTTTAAACCAATAAATAATCAAATGAAAAACATAATATTTTTTTTGAGTGAAAAAAAAGGTTGCACGCCTAGTAGGACTCTCGAACCCACATGTCACATCCCGGCCCGGGCCACCACCATATCCTAGGCTCGACTCCGCCGTAGCATGATATTGTCCATTTTGGGCCCCGACCACGCCCTCACAGTTTTGTTTCTGGGAACTCACACGAGAACTTCCCAGTGGGTCACCCATCCTGGGATTGCGCTAAGGTTTACAGGATCCACACCCCTGGGCGATGTGGGATCTTACAATCCACCCCCTTAAGGGCCCGACGTCCTCGTCGGCACACTTCTGGCCAGGGATTGGCTCTGATACCAAATTGTCACATCCCGGCCCAGGCCACCACCACATCCTGGGCTCGACTCCACCGTAGCACGATATTGTCCTCTTTGGGCCCCGACCACGCTCTCACGGTTTTGTTTCTAGGAACTCACACGAGAACTTTCCAATGGGTCACCCATCCTGGGATTGCTCTCGCACGAACTCGCTTAACTTCGGAGTTCCGATGGAATCCGAAGCCAGTGAGCTCCCAAAATGCCTCGTGCTAGGTAGAGACGAGAATATACATATAAGGCTTACAGGATCCACACTCCTTGGCGATGTGGGATTTTACACCACAATTGCTTGATTAGAACCAAAATACAAATCAATCTTCTAGTCGTGCAAGGATGGTGCAGGCCACTAACGAAGACTACTCTTGCTATGTGCCATGCCTATAGGCACTAACAATAAAGGAGATCAAATGAGACTATATGCAAGGGATCCCACCTTAGTGCGAGTGTGATGCCACACGTAATGGATATAACCTAGACTTTCTCGCGTCAGCTAGAGCCAATCTATGTACACCAATTTAATTCACACCCATACCCTTGCTTCCAAATAGTAATATTATTTGTTGGTATGGTCTCTCATAAAATAATTGGCAACTTTATTCTATCTGTTTAATTTTTGCATTTATTAAGGTACTATAAGTCTATAAGTGACGAGGCTTTACTCCATATGATGCAGCATAGCAAAAGCCATCTTGAAATCATGGTGGCTTGCCTGGAAGTGGACGAAGAAACTTATCTGACTTATAACTAATAACCCTAAACCATTCCTCAAATTTGATCTTCTACCAACAAGTCAAATTATGATAGACTGATAGTCTATAATGATAGATAATACATACCATATTGTCAGTGGGCAATATTCATTCAGATATAGCAGTGGCAAGACATCACACTGATCTGGTGCCCAATATCTTATCGAATGAATGAAATCCTCATTCCCGGCAAGTATCTTGTTCAGTCATTCTTCACATCAATCAGTTAGAAGATAGAGTTATCTCAAATAACAAATTTACAAAATTGAATACATGTGATAATAGTGGAAAATAAGATTAATCCAAAGTGTTTATCAGTTGAAGAGTTGTAGAAGAATGCAAACTGTTCCTCAGCATATTCCAACTATTTGGCAGTAGAGTTGGGCGGGAATGATTTTGAAAGTCTCTGGCTTATCAAGATTCCCTCTTCGTATACATTTCATGGGGAAATACAAGGTACCATGGATCTTAAACTGGGGATATGAAGTCAGTAAAACGGGGCTCATATTACCCGTTCATTTTAACGGGTTGAGTTCCGGTTAGGTTATATTATTTGTTCATTTTAACGAGTTTGACATATCACGATCCATTAAAATATCGAGTATGTCATGAACACGGAACACACAATACGATCGCCAGGTCTAAGGCAAACGACTAGGCAGGCCTAGATGCCCTTTCTTCATTTTTAAACACTTAGAAATTAATCGTGACGGTAGTGCCTAAGATAGCGCTAGACGTGAACTTTTAGAACACTAAGTGCAACAAAATATCTGAGGGTCTTTCATTGTTTGATTGCTCACCTGTGGGAAAAGCCAAGCAATTTTCTCCACGAGGGACAAAAACACCCAATTAACATCATAAAAATGTTGGCTTATACGCTCGTTTGGTTTCACACTTAGCAAATGAGCAATTTTCTACATTATAGTAAATATAATAACTATCTAAGTCAAGTCTTCAACCGTTTCCAAAAAAAAAAAAAAAAAAAAGGAAGTCAAGTGGTCAACCATTTCCCCAAGTCAAATCGTGAATGAGAAAATCAATCAAAACATAAAAGAATGACAAAATAAAGGTAGTGTTATTCACGCACTCTTATTATTTTTAGGGATCTTTTGATATAGGCGCCTCATTTTTGAATTTTTTAGATTAATTTAGTCAATTATCTATTAGTTTATCACAAAAATTGGAAGGAAATGCATTGCATGATAGATTTAACTGATTTAAGTTGATTATATAGCGAGCTGACAAATATTGTGAGTGTAGAAAATATGTAGTAATTAATGAAAGAAGTTTAAACACACCATAATTATTTATATATAATGAATTAGTACAATATTTTACACTTTATACATTGCATGGTAAGATACATGAGTGACTTAGCAAGGTCTAAAATATCGATGATATCGGAAATATCGGTAGTCCAAAAACACGAAAATTTCAATGGAAATATCGGGATATTATGGATATTTTAGACCATGCCTGCGAGTGTGAGGAATGGATGGGTGTACTAGGAGTGGGCAAACGGGCCCTAGGCCCGCGGGGCGGGCCGGTTCCATGCGGTTCGGGACGGGTACGGGACGAGTCTTAAATTTGTAAAGACAAAAAGAAACGGGTCGGGGCGGGTGCAAAAGCCTTAGGAAACGGGGCCCCGTCGAACCCGTTTCTCCCAATTCTCACAAAATTATAATATCTGTTGTTGTAGCCTAAGCTTTTCTCCGAATTCTCAGCCGTCTGATCTCTGACACACCCACCTCAAAAGGTGCTCCTTTTCTCTGTCTCATTTCTCTATCTCATCAGATGCTTCCACAAACTTCAAAAGGGTCCAAACCAATTCTACATAAAATAAACCTCATCTTCTTCCTCCTCCTTGGAGATAACAAAACACAGACAGAAGGTTTCCAAAAAAAAAAAAAAAATGCACAGACAGAAGAAGAAAGCAAAAAGCAACAATTGAACAAGGCACAAGGAATAATGGCTTCAATTTCAGCAATGGCATGGTCGCCCTGCCTTTCCAGTCGAGCCTTCACACCATGTGCTTCTCTCACATTCCTCACCGGCTCAACTGCAGGAACAGCTCCGTGTCTCTCAGCGGTGGCGCTGCCCCGCGCTCCCCTTCTTTTATTCTTGCCCCTATTTTTTTCCTTTTTCTTTTATGTTTTTCATTTTGCTTGCTTTTTCCTGCACTTTCCCCATCACTTTTCCTCTTAATAAGCATGCTTTCACCTATCCTTCATCCTCCATGGCTTCAAATTTCATCAATCTTTGCCCTCCATCTCGGTCATCCATTTCCCTCCAATTTCATCATTCCATTTCCTAACCTTCCCACTTGGCTCTTTCATTCCTCAACACCACATCAATCCGGATCTGCGGAGCAA
The DNA here is from genome assembly GCA_036320875.1 of Cotoneaster glaucophyllus. Taxonomy (NCBI): domain Eukaryota; kingdom Viridiplantae; phylum Streptophyta; class Magnoliopsida; order Rosales; family Rosaceae; genus Cotoneaster; species Cotoneaster glaucophyllus. The sequence goes on along the minus strand of CM070070.1, from coordinate 28,763,409 downwards.
GGGATCAGCAGATGGGTTACAGTCTGGACTCTGGAGGATTTGCTCAAGGCGTTGATGAAGACGCTGGGGAGGGGAACGAACAGGATGACAAAGACCAGACTTTGGCGTGAGTGGACCCGTAGGAACCGGATTGTGTCAACGGCCCAGGTTAGGTCCGGATCCAATTTTGAAAAATCCAAAACCCGCCTCGTCCCGTCCCATTTTATTTACAAACAGGTCCGGTCCGGTTCCTTCAATTTTGGGCCCAGCCCGGCCCGGCCCGTGCCCACCCCTAGGGTGTACTGGTTGTCTGAGAGGTTCTATTATTTAAGCTTTCTTTTTCTCAAAAAAAAAAAAGAAAAAGAAAAAAAGGCTCTTGGTTCGCATTGTATAATGATTCAACGGAGTTGGGTCCTCTTCCGCCGGCAGGTTAGTGAGGAGGAGGGAAAAGGACAGGAGGGCAACCATGGCACTGAATTCTAAGTGATGCAGATAATTGCGGCAGTTGTGAAGGGGTCACAAGGATTTCATCCTATATGGATTCCAATTGCGGAGATTTTAGGAATTCTCACATCTTAGTCATTCATCGTGTATTGTACGGTAAAAAATTATTTAACTTTTTTTTATTTAAAATTAAACACAAATAATATCTGACAAAAATTGTCCGCACGATGTATGATGAACGGCTAGGATGTGGGGATTCCTTAAATCTCCACAAAGTGGATCCGGAAGGGATCCTCTTCCAGGTCACAAAACTAAAACCAAATAAAATTGGTATCACTAAATGCAAGTGGCCTTTTACCACAGGGTAGCGAAGAGTGTTGCTCTTGCATCAATGCGTGAGTTCGAACCCGATCGACTCCCTAATCTAACATTTAATTTAACAAATTTATGGTTTGACAAAAAAAAATAAAATAAAATAAAATTGGTATCGCTAAATTAGGTGGCATAATTGAGAATCATCAGATGAATTTCAGTGGCTAGGATTACAAGCCTTGTGTAGTGTTGTAGGGGAAAAAACCATGCGGAGGATCCAATTCAGAAAATAATTAGTCTTGTGAGTCCCACACGCGTGGCACACGTGTCATTTTTCTTGGGTCGAAAAGGGGAATATATTAAAAAAGGGCAAAACCCAGCAGAGAGCAACAAAGGAGGATAAAAAGCACCAGCCACAGGAAGGCTACAAACAAAGCAAAAGGAAAAGACCAAACATTGACCAAAGAGGGTTAGTGGTCCCCAAAGGGATTCAATAATTAATAAATAATGCTTTCATAATGCAATAACAGGATTCAATAATTAAGTGTTTCAAAGGATTCGAACTTTTTCCCTTCAAATTTTGCCCCCTCCTTTTATTCGGAGCCATTAGCATTTTATTTTGAGCCATTAACAGCATTTTAAGGTTACTTCAAAGTTCAGGACCATGAAAAAAATACCCACTAATAAGAAGGTAGGACCCACAAAGCGGCTAATGATGAGAAGAGGTGAAGAGGTAGGAGTTAACCGAATCAGGATCCTCTCTTGAGCTTAGGAGACTGAGCTTCCTGAGCAAATCACACAGACCGTTGGATCAAAATTCAACGGCTACAAACAGGAGGCCTCTCTAAAGTTATAATAATTGTAGCTGTTAGATTTTGATCCAACGACCCGTGTGATTTGCTCAGGAGGCTCAGGAGGCTCAGCCTCCTAACTAAAAAGTGTACCATGTTTGAATCTAAATGGGGTTCGCGTGATGGAAGAGTTGGATCAAAAAAGGATTTTTTTTTAATAGAAAAAGAAGAGTTTGCCAATTTTTGTTTTATCACCAAATATTAGGTTCAACCATGTTACCACCGTCCACCTTCTCACTAGTGCTACCACCTTCATTATTGTTCTTCTTAGCAGAATCTTGAACTTGAACAACTTCAACTGCTACGTAGACCGCTTGTCGGGCCTAATAGATGGTGGTATCACACTCTTCTCAAATAAAACTCACGCATCATCCGCATATTGTGAGTGTTTGACCTCAACCGATTCCCCTCTTTGCAACTAGAGACAAAAGAACCATAAAAGCTGTCATTTTACCGCAATTATGTCTATGCATTTTAGTGCGGATTCGATCTCAATCGATTTTCATTACCTTAACAACTAACTATTTAAATGTAGCAATTTCGACGAATTTGTAGTGTTTCTTCATTTTCAATATTTTCAGTTTTATTATCCATTTATTTGTTCGTTTATTATGTGTACTATGATATTCATCTCAACTTTAAATGAAAGAAAAAAAAATCCCGAACAGCTCAAATGCACTGTAATTTTTTATTATTTGCAAAATTACTCCTGTAACGGGTGATGAAATTTGACAAAGTTTGATGCTTTTTAGGATTGACATGTCACTATCTTGATCTAAGTTCCCTTTCTTTTTTATCTTTTTTTTTTTCCAGGATCACCCATCTGGATGTGGAACAAAAAAAATTAATTATAAGAGAAAATATTTTATTGCAGTAACGAAAAGTAATTATAACTATGTACCTTAATTAGCGTTCGATCCCCCAATTCCCCTCCCCTAATATTGAAAACCAAGAACTATCTCAGCAAGTAAAGAGATGGTCTCCAGGATCCCATTATCGGCGGCGAATTAGGCGGTGGACATATTAGGACCTCTGCATGCTCCGAGGATATGAGGATTGAAAGCCAAGACCTACCACCATCTTTGTTAGCTTTTGAAGTGCTTGGACGGGACGAGGAGCACTCTGTGCTTTCGTGTACTAATTTGATCGATTGTGATTAAACTATATATATAATTCTTTTTCATATAATACTAAGACAATTATACTAAGTGTGTTGACGAATAAATTTATTACGAACTTACCATTAACGAGATTTGAATTCAAGGCCTCTTACAAGCGAAGATGTATCATTGACCCTAATACTGAAGAGAAATGCTAAGGAGACTCACTTAAAAGCGGGACTCTCTATGAACTATCTATCGTCTCATATTTTTACACAATGTTTTATATGGACTCTCAGCCGCCTCATATTTTTTACACAGAAATTAACGTTAAACTATGAGAATGTGACAGAGAGACCATGAAATATCTCACTTTGAGATAATCAACTTAACATTTCTCAATCTAAATGGCTGTATATATTCGGAACTGGATCCCCTCCGGATCCAATAAAACTGAGCCTGCTGAGCAAGGGATCCGAGCGATTAAAATTTGATCCAACGGCTACAAACATGGGGGCGCACTAAAGTTATAATAATTGTAGCCGTTGAATTAAATTTCAACAACCCAGATCCCTTACTCAGCAGACTCAGTATATTTGGGTCCGAAGGGGATTCGGTTCCTATATATTCAACATGGGTGCAAGTGGCTGATGTCGGCCCCTCCATTTAGAGTTTAGGATAGGGAAAGAAAAAAAAAATTAGTAGTTGTGAAAGTAGAATTTAAAGGCTAAAACACTCGTATTATTCAATGTTATGTAGTATTGAAGTCGAACCCGTGTCTCTTGTTTTTTTTCCCCTTCTCATGTTTTCTTTTTTAAAAAACCTTTTTTTTCATTTGTGAGATTTAGATTGGATAAATCAAAAGATAAAAACAAACATATGAGTACACCGATAAAGAAAATTTGATATGATTCAACCTCAAACTCATTTGAATGTAGCAGATAATAGTGGGGCCCAATAATTGATGTTTATTCGAATCATAGGGGCTAATAATCAATGGTCTACTCATATTGGTGACTTATTGTTGTTGTAATCAAGGAAGCAGTACAAGAAAAAAGTATGTGCGAAAATCATTTTTCCAAATTTATTTTTTTTAAATATAGGATTGTGGGACAATGATTTTTCGGTACCATGACATGTGGCACCTCAAGTGGCAGGAAATACCAGAATGCCAATGGCCCATAAAGCTTAGGTGACCGGACTAGTCAGGCTTCCTAGTTAGAATCAGAATAAAGTTATTCTAACGTACTGACTAGTCGGAGCGCGTAGTCAGACAACCATTATGCTACATGTATTACTTGTCTCCCAAGTAAGGGAACTCTAATTCAAGTCAAATTAGCACGTCTTATGGATTAGGCCAATAATCATAATCCTATGAGGATTAAATATCTTATCCTAGATTATTTTTAAGATAGTTCCCGATCTAATTGGGATTACTCTATAATGATCTCTATAAACACTATAAATACCCTAACTTGGGTATTTATTAAGGATCTCTCTCGTTCTTCTCTGGGACCTATCTTTGACTCTCTGATCAATACATATTCTCTCTCCAATTCACATATTCCCATAGTCACCGTTGTCTATGCGTAGAAATGGAGAAGCATCTCCTCCATGCCCCGCCATATGCTATACGTCAAGGAGGGTTCATGATGTAGCATACATCACCGTGCTCCTTTCTTATAACTATACCAATGATTCTCCATACATGGAAATATGTTGGCAGTCCGGTCTGGATTCAATCACACACCCAATTAACATCATTCACCTCTTTCTAGTGTTTATAGGCAATTCCTGCAAATTTAGCCTCTGTTCATGGATGTGCGGAGATTTGGTTCTAACAATTTATGATTTCATTGAGAGTGAACTCATATTTAACCGGTCCACGACCTCTGCCATGAGCAACGATAAAATATCCCGACGGAGCTTTGATTGATGTTCTAAGGAACGAAGCGAGGGCGCTCTCTTCCTAAGCAGCGTTCTGCTATGAATTAGAACTAAGTGCTTAATTTCTACCTTTTGTCGAGAGACGAATAAATTCTTTGTTGATTCTACAAATACTTTTCTATTTGTTGCTAGAAAACAAGTGATCGAAGTAACATGTCTGCAAGACCTAGACTAGAAGGTGTTGATGGCAGAGAACGAGCAGAACAATATTACAGATTGCGTGAGGGCCAATTTGCTCTGAACTAAAACAACACAACTGCTCCGACGAGCATAGCAGAGTCCCAGCACGCAAAGAAATTCAACATATCGCCCCTATAGAAAGCATAAAGTTTAACTCCAGAACTTCGTTGAAAATCCGAGGTTCCAGACGACCTCAAATCCATGGAAGAACGCATGCACACAAGGCATACAAAGAATGAAGTCGGACTTGGCCTATTCCGAAATAAGTTAGCATGAACGGTTAGGTTCACAAAAGCTTGCAAGGTTGGATTATAATCGGCAAAGGCATGTCTGGCTCTGTGCGGACCAATACCTCATCACAAATTCAACTCGTAAACCTCTCTTCTGAAGTATACAATTAACTTTTCATGCAACTCAGTCTGAGTCCATCAATGCTCTGACTGATGCAGTGCTCGTAAAATTCTTGGGTCAATTTAATTGTATCTTAAACTCATTTTGCGCACTTAAAAGGATCCTCATCGTAATATCAACTTTTCGAATGAATTTCAACATAAGGTCAGTTGGAGATGAAAGCTAAGACGCTGAAGATCATTGTGACAAATTTTCAAAATTCTACACATCCAATCATTCCATTTTTTTCTAACAAAGACAGTCGAAACTGCATTCTCATCATAACTGCCTAGCTGTGGGAAAACGAAGATTTCAAAGCCTTCCAGATTTTTCCAAGTGACATGCCATGTATGCCTGGAAGGCTAAGAAGTAGAGCTACAATGTTATTATTTTTCCAGAATTTTCCGAAAAACAGAATAGTCTCAAATCTGGCATGCAAAGCAGCTGAACAGTAGTGGGCACTAATGGCGAGAGCTTGTCAACAACACCAATCCATTAGCATCTGCAGCAACGTCCTCAATTATGGCCAAGGACTCCGGGCAACTCTAGCTCAGTATCTACCTTTGGCCTCAAAACCATGCTGGTTGATAATAGCCAGACTAGCATTTCTATTAGGGATTGTTGATGTTTTGATGTTTATACTGTTGGAGAACAATCAGTTTTATATATTGTTTGATGCAAAATAATGATCAACTTAGAAAAGAGATCACTTAGTCGAGTCTTAAGCTGGGTATTGGAAGAGTGATCTTCGCCTAGAACCCTGCAAAATAAGACTCGGGTCACCCCTGACACCAGTATGGTGCCGGCCGATGGGTTCTACTAATTTAGAAGTAATTTTGGTAGAGGTTAGCCTAAAAATCGTTAATAATTACCATCTTTGGGGAATAATGCCTCTTTTTTAGAGAAAATGTGGAGAACCTCTGGTGTTTGTCCGATATGGGATTTAGTGCTCGTTTACTGAAAATGAATGCGTTGGCGACACCTGGTAGGACGCCAAAATAGGTGTGGTTAATCGTAAGTTGACAAGTGGATGAGTCTTTTTCGGGTCAAAGCGTAGATCAGGGTTTAACTCGGTTGCTGGGTGATAAGTCCGGGTGCTGGGTCAACACACGGCCAATGTATTGTGCGGCACTTGGGCGACGTTGTCTCGGTTGAGTCAAACTGGGTCCATGTTCAAGAGTTGGGTGGATAATAGTTGACGAATGGAAGGGCTTGACTTAGACCATGTAAGTGAAGAGAAAGTTACTCAAGTAACTCAAGTCAAAAGCTAGTTAATACAATTGTAATTTTCTATTGTAACTTTCTTAAGTCTGTTAGTTTGTTACACTTAGCTTCTCTATAAATACTCTTGTAACTTATCATTTGTGATATATGAAAATCATTTCACAATATGGTATCCAGAGCCGATAGTCTACCGACTCTCCCTTTTTCTCCCTAATCAAACAGACGCTTTCCCTTTTTCTCACTAACCAAACAGATCTTATTTCTGCCATTTTCCATCTGAAATCGAAGATCTATGGCGGCAATTTCTTCAAATTATTCTTCTCCTGTGATCGCACACCACACTTCTCCTCTTGTGCTGGCTGATCTTTCTCCTTCTTCAAATCCTAATCATTCGGTTCCGATGAACACAAACCCTAATCCTTCAATTCAGGCCTCGATCAACTCGATTACGATTCACAACATAGGAAGCATGATTCAAACTAAACTCAAGCGCCATAACTATCTTGTTTGGCGATCTCTCTTCGAGCCGATCTTCCGTCACTACAAGCTTACAGGTATTGTTGACGGCTCAGAACCTCCACCGCCTCCGTTTCTTGCTGACGGTTCTGCTCTAAATCCAGACTATGAATTGTGGTACGAGAAGGATCAAAACATCATTATTTGGATTAATTCCACACTCTCGGAAGATCTGATTCCCTTCACGGTTGGCGTTCAATCTGCGCGAGAACTCTGGCAAAATCTTGAACGGCGATTTGGCGGTGTATCTCGTTCTCACATTCATCAACTCCGTTCAACCTTGCAATCTGCAAAGAAAGGTTCATCTTCTATATCGGAGTATCTTCAACGAATCAAAGAGGCTACTGATGCTCTTGCTGCCGCTGGTGCTCCAGTGGATGATCATGACCTCCTTCTCATCATTCTTAATGGCTTACCTGACGAGTATGATTCATTTGTGGATTCTGTTCAGTTTCGCCTTGTTGATACTACTGTTGACGATCTTCATGGATTTTTGCTAAGTAAAGAAATGGCACTTGCTCGCAAGAATAAAACTCAACGAACAAATTCTGAACCCTATCAAGCCTTTCATTCTGTTCAGGCATCATCAAACGCTCCACCACTGCTTCCTACACCTCAGGCGTACATTCCTCAGCCACCTCATTCTTCTGCTTTCAACAGAGGCAATTTTCAGCGCTCTAATTCTCAAAGGAATTCTAATAATCGAAATCGATACAATCGCCACAACAACAAGCCTTCTTTTAATCGTGAAGGAAATCGCAGCAGTGATGGCAATCGAAGTGGTTCTCGGTTCTTTCATAATAATACCAGAAATGCTCCTTGTCAAATCTGTGAAGATACTGGTCATCAAGTAATTGATTGCTTCAATCGCATGAATCCCAACTTTCAAGGTCGTATTCCACCAGCCAAGCTTGCTATGTATGCCAGCTCAAATGCTTCTTCTCCTCCTCCGTGGCTGCTTGACTCTGGAGCCAGCTCTCATATGACCAACAACATCAACAATCTTCAAAATCCACAGCCTTACAATGGTCCTGATAAAGTCTATATTGGAGATGGCCAAGGTTTGCCAATTCTCCACTCTGGTTCCTCTTTACTTCATACATCTTCTGCTACTTTTAAATTGAAGAATGTGTTGCATGTTCCACAATTGAAGCATGATCTTCTTTCTGCAAATATGTTTCTTAGAGACAATTGGTGCTCCTTAACTCTAAATCCTTTTGACTTTAATGTCAAGGATCTTACTACGGGGATGATGCTTTTTAGAGCTCCTGTTTGCTGTGGTCTCTATCCATTTTATGCATCTTCTCAGACTTCACCAACGCATCATGGTCTTACTGCAATCAAGGCATCTCAACATACCTAGCATCAACGTTTGGGACATCCAACGTTCAAGACTCTGCAATCTGTGTTATCACAGTCTTCCTTGCCTATATCTACTACTGTAAAACAATCTGTCTATTCGAATTGTGTTTTAGGCAAATGTGCCAAATTACCTTTTCAGAATTCCATCTGTACTACTTCTAGATCTCTAGAATTGATTCATGCGGATGTTTGGGGTCCAGCTTCATTGTCTTCTGTAAGTGGGTATAGATTTTATGTCATCTTCGTTGATGATTTTACTAAGTATACCTGGCTGTATCCTCTTAAACATAAATCAGAAGTCTTTCAAGTTTTTGTTCAATTTCAAGCTCTAGTTGAAAATCTGTCTGGTAACAAAATTGGAACTTTGAGGTGTGATTCAGGGGGTGAGTTTATTAGTACTCAGTTCAAGCAGCATTTATCCATCCATGACATTCAACAACACTTCAGTTGTCCATATACTCCTCAACAGAACGGCTGTGCAGAACGGAAACATCGCCACATTGTGGAAACAGCAATGACACTACTTATTGCATCTCAGGTTCCTCATCAATTTTGGGTAGAAGCCTTTCTAACTGCTGTCTATCTTATTAATAGGCTTCATCCCACTGCTAAATCTTCACCCTGGGAGCAATTTTTCAAGAAGAAACCAGATTATACTCAGCTAAGAATATTTGGTTGCAGTTGTTATCCCTGGCTCAAGCCATATACTCAATCCAAACTTGAACCCAAGAGCAAGATGTGTGTTTTTATTGGTTACAGTTTGGTTCACAAAGGTTACAGATGCTTAGATCCCTTTACTAACAGGGTATATATATCTCTCGGCATGTCTATTTTGATGAAACCACATTCCCATTTCATAATCCTTCTCTTGTTTCAAAGTTATCTGCTTCTACTACATCATCAGTCAACCCTTCACCATTTTCCCTTACATTTCCCAACCTTTACCCTTTATCCCACCTTACCCCTCCCATTTCACCATCACCTGCACCATCTGCCACTACTACTGCAAATACTCCTGCACCTGCAAATACTCTTGCACCATCTGCCAATACTTATGCACCTGCATCTAACTCAGTTTCTGCTCCTACACCTGCACCTGCCTCAGTCCCTGCTTCTGCACCAATTTCTGTTGCAGTACCTGTACCTCCAATTCTTCCTGTCTCTACTCATCCTATGCAAACCAGATCCAAATCTGGAATTTTCAAGCCCAAAGCATTCATTGCTACTAAACATCCCATTCCTTCCATCTTAAGCACTGAATTTGTTCCAACTACATATATTCAAGCATTTAAATATTCCCATTGGAGAGCTGCCATGCAGGATGAGTTTAATGCTCTGCAAAATACAAGAACATGGACATTGGTTCCCCCTGATCTTTCTTACAATCTAGTTGGGTGCAAATGGGTCTTCCGGATTAAAAGGAATCCTGATGGGTCTGTGGATCGTTATAAAGCCCGGTTAGTAGCCAAAGGATACAATCAGCAGGAGGGTATTGATTACAGTGATACTTTTAGCCCAGTGGCTAAACCAGTTACCATTCGACTTCTTCTCACACTTGCAGCTCAATCTAACTGGTTTCTGCATCAATTGGATGTCAGCAATGCCTTTTTACATGGCTGTTTAAAGGAGAATGTGTATATGTCCCAGCCACCAGGGTTTATTGATCAGGACAAATCTTCTTATGTTTGTCATTTACAAAAATCTCTCTATGGCTTGAAACAAGCTCCTCGGGCTTGGTTTGAAAAACTACAATCTGCTTTATTCTCTATGGGATTTCAGGCTTCTCAATCTGATCATAGCTTGTTTGTGTTGCAACAACCTATATTGGTGATTGTTCTGGTATATGTTGACGATATTATTGTCACTGGACCTTCTTCCACTGCCTGCAACAATGTTATCTCTCAACTTAGTGTTCAATTTCCAATTAAGGATTTGGGTGATTTGCATTTTTTCCTTGGTTTGGAAGTTAACCGAGACTCTACAGGGATCTTTATTCACCAATCCAAGTACATCTTGGATCTTCTCAAACACACTAAAATGGATGGAGCAAAACCCTGCACAACTCCTCTTGGCTCTACTAAGCTGGATCTCACAGGTTCACTAGTGGATAATCCGGAGGAATATCGATCTATTGTTGGGGCTCTTCAGTATCTTACTTGGACTCGCCCCGATCTATCCTTTGCAGTTAACTTGGTCTGCCAATTTATGCATTCTCCCAGAGAACCCCACTTTCAAGCCGTCAAGCAAATACTTCGCTATCTTAAAGGTACCCTTGGCTATGGACTATGGTTTCCTAAAATCTCCACTCCTCTCAGTCTCAAAGCATACTCTGATGCAGATTGGGCAAGGTGCTCATGGGATAGACGCTCTACTGGGGGTTTTTGTATTTTTCTTGGCTCCTCCATCATTAGTTGGAGTGCCAAGAAGCAACATACAGTTGCTCGTTCCTCCACTGAAGCCGAATACAGATCCTTGGCCCATACTGCTGCTGAATTAACATGGATCTGCAAACTATTCATGGATATTGGTTTCAAGCTGCCCTTTCTTCCTCAGATTTGGTGTGACAATGTCTCAGCAATTGCTCTTGCTTCCAACCCCGTTTTCCATGCTCGTACCAAGCATGTGGAAATCGATTATCATTACATAAGGGAACTTGTTCTTGCTAAGCTGCTGACTGTTCAATTCGTATGTAGTCAGGATCAACTTGCTGACATTCATACCAAATCACTTCCAAGGCAACGATTTCTTCTTCTTCGTTCCAAGCTATCACTTCAACCTTCTCCGTTTAGCTTGAGGGGGTGTGAAGAGAAAGTTACTCAAGTAACTCAAGTCAAAAGCTAGTTAATACAATTGTAATTTCCTATTGTAACTTTCTTAAGTCTGTTAGTTTGTTACACTTAGCTTCTCTATAAATACTCTTGTAACTTATCATTTGTGATATATGAAAATCATTTCACAATAGTAAGCATGCCTGAAAAATTGGGTTATTTGCATGCAGCATGCTTATATGTTGGCAAGGTTGAGTTATTTGCAATCACTCAATTTTACGAAGATGTGAAACATGAAAAGGGTGAGTCTTCTTGACAATCAGTCAACCTTGATACAAAGTTGTACGGATTTATATTTTGAGACTCAGTCATCCATGACATAAACATATATAATTTTAGAATAATAATTGAAGAAAAGTGATAGATCACGAAGTCTATGTTATAACAAACTTAGAAAGTTACATTGCTTGACAAAATGATTTAATAGACAGAGGCACATGCCTAAAAAATTAAAGGGAATGAGGCATGTTGTGTATTAACTGTTAAGCTATATCACTTGATCAATCATATACTATAATCTTGTATATTGAAGTAAGAACAGAAGAGAGATTTAGAAAGAGAGAGAGAGAAGAAGAAGAAGAAGAAGAAGAAGAAGAAGAAGAAGAAGAAGAAGAAGAAGAACAATCTATATATTTCCTAATGAACAAGTAAGTACATGAGGCTAGCCTTATATAGTCTGTTACAAGCTAGAGAGACAGCTAACTAACTAACTGATATAGTAGGATTATGACAAGTGTCTCAATCTTAAGCAATGGTGGATCCAAAAAATAATATTATGGGGGTTAGTAAGAATAGTGCGCGCATAGCGCAATTTTTTTTAATCAGAAATAGAATGCTTATCGCCATTTCATCGAGTTTTGGTAGGCCTGAAGTTATTTGGAAAGACATACTACACACTTGTTAATGCCTCATTTGTGTGGGTAACTAACATGTTCCAAGACTGCTCCCATATGAATGCTTAACAAAGAAACACACTTATCTTGAACACACTAACAATGTTTGATATCATTGCATCCCATTAATATGTTTGTCCAAGAATGATGAGGCTTTGTTATTATCTGAGATCACCATTTTATTTACTTTGCATTTTTGGATAGCTTTTTACTTGGTTCTTTTTTTCTTCCTACAATTGTAATCACAACTAATAAACAAGCCATATGTAAATAATATTAAGACTAGACTGTAAAGGGGCAACACCTCTTCAACGCATTTTATCAAGCTATTGAAGGGCATATATGAAGGGCAACTCCAACCTTCAAAAGAGCAACACCCAAGTCATCCATGAAGATTTCACCGGTTCGAAATGTCAGCACCTAAGGTATCCATGGACGTTCACCGAAGTTCGGGGGGTCAACTGATCCTCCATGCCCCTCAATGCATCCGCCACTGATCTTAAGCACTATAATCTAATATTAACGTCTTTGAATCATGACGAACTAGTTTGCCTATTAAATTTAAATTATGGGATCTCCAATCAGCTAAGTTAGGTTTCCGCTGAGTTGATTCATTCATTGTGTCAAACGCAACAACACTTCATGTGGCATTCCTTTTTTCCACCCTTGAATGAATAGCCATATATGCCACTCAAATATGAATAATCTGCGTACAAAACTGAAACAGTACACTTTTTATTTGGGGCAGTAACTCTTCAGTAAGAGTTTTTAACTTTTTATTAACAACTTTATGAATACACATGGGTTTTCTCAACAAAACCTATAAAATCATCCTCAGTGGCCAACCAAATATCAATCTTCTTTTTCCCAAGAGAGAAATATTGCATCAGTTCCGCGAAGTGGCACACTATGGCCCTTCTAGATTTGCAGAGGATGCAAATTTTTGTATGGTACACATTGCCTTTGAATGAAATGGTAAGATTTGGAGCAGCTGAAGAAGTATATGCAGGGTTCTTCCATAGAGAGAGGATCTAGAAGTCTTGTCGCATTAATCAGTTCATGCCCGCACAAATAGTGCTACCAGCCTACCACCCGTACTTAATTTTAAAGGAAAACTAACGAAAAAGGCTTGAAAACTTTGAGTTTTAACGATAAGGACAAAATAAAGGGTAAAGTGAATAGTACCAGATTTGACTTTTTAGTGTAAAAATGTGGTTTTTCGTTAAAGTGAACAGTATCGCGGGCTTTTCGTTAAAACTCTCTAATTTTAAATGTACTTTCGCTTTATTTTCTGTGAAATGACCAAAATATCTATGGTACGGTTATGAAATTATTTTTAACCCCTGAGCTCGAGACAAGTTGTTTAACAAACTTTTTACTCAAGAACAATCTTGTCACAGTACCACTGTATAAATTACTCCTTGTATACAATGACACAGCCGGTTCTCGAGGTTTCGGTCGGACTACTTGTTTATTTCTTATTCATGTTCCTCTCCCATTGACTTTATGGACCATTTACATTAGTATTCGAATAAGAATGCAATATTAGAGCTTAAAAAACTAATTAGATCGGTATCACAACATAATTAATGTACCAACCTGGTGTATCCCAAGCTTACAACATATTATGCCCCAAAAAATAATGAGTATTTAGTATTTAGTATAAAGGGTAAATTGAATAGTACCATGTTTGACTTTTTAGTGTAAAAATGTGGTTTTTTGTTAAAGTGAACAGTACCGCGGGCTTTTCGTTAAAACTCCCTATAAAGGTGCTCGCAGATTAATTGGAATTTGATCAACAGTTTAGGGATATAATTGGAAATGTCGAATGATATATGGGGCAAGTGGCCTCTACCATAGTGGTAGAAATGAGTGTTGCCCTAGCATCACACCGTGGGTTCAAATCTCGTCGGCTCTCTAATTTAATATCTAAAATAACAAACATTTCGTTGGACAAAAATAAAAAATTGATATATGGGTTATAGGGATCATAGATGGGTTGATAACCTATTATGTTTTTGCTATAGTGTAACATATTCTCTTTCAAGAAAGGAGAGCTGATAGATGGGGGTGTGTGTGCGTATATATATTTATATATGTGCCTCCTTCTAGGAAATTTGAATAATATTACAACTTGAGCTAGGTGGGTGTGTGTGTGTGCGCGCATATATATATTTATATATGTGCCTCCTTCTAGAAAATTTGAATAATATTACAACTTGAGCTAGATGGGTGTGTGTGTGTGTTTATTTATATATGTTCCTCCTCCTAGGAAATTTGAATAATATTACAACTTGAGGTTCATTCGTTTTGTATACCTTTCAATTATTGATTCCTCACTATTCTTTTAAGAGTTTAGTCAAAAAGAGCAACTAGATTAAGTTTGACTCTAAATCGGGAAAAAAAAAAAAGCATATCAAGTAATTTGACAACGTGGTTTGAAACTACAAGTTGAACCTAAATTAAATTAAATGAAGAAGATTAGGAGAATATTTGGAAAAGACTTGGACAAGTTCTTCGTAAACGACTATGTACAAATAATTAATGGTTAAACCAAGACTTAATGGTTAAACCAAGACTTGGACAAGTTCTTCGTCAACGACTATGTACAAACAATGGTTAAACCCTAATTGCTAATAAAATTGATTCAGACACAATGTTCTCTTCCACATTGCCAATCATTTGCTTCCAAAGAAACCCCCTGATATCTTTCTAGCTTGTAAGTTCATCAATACATTATACATACTGCTACCAGTATTAGTTCATGCTATCTTTCCCAAAGAAAAAAAATTACTCTACCTGTTCATATATTCTTTCAATTTTTCAGGACAATCGGTCGAAGTAAACAGTGTCCAATGATGCATGTCACGAATAATGAGTCCACCATTCAAGTAAGGTTAGTTTCTCTCAAAAAGAAAGGAAATCGGCTCTGAAAAGTAACTCATAATTTTGATAAATTATTTCAACACACTTCTATTCTCCTTTTTGCATATTTTTCGTTCTTCTGGATTTTCAATGTTATGGCACGAATCGTTTTTGCGCGCCCCCCAACCCCCCCCCCCCCCCCTTTTCTGATTTGCATTTTCTTCTCAGCTATACAGCTTACAATTCCAACAGACCTAACCTGAAACCTGGAGGAGCTTCACCCAGTAAAAAATTTAAAAGGCCAAAAGTGGATCGACTTCTTGCAAACAATCCACTGTGGAACAAAATATTTGTAATTTCATGTGTGATTGCTGTGTCTCTGGACCCTTTGTTCTTTTACATTCCATTCATCGATCAAGACAACAAGTGCCTTGGAATAGACAAAAAGCTGAAGAATGTAACTCTTGTTTTGCGACAGCTCACAGATCTCATTTTCGTAGTGCATATTATTCATCAAATTCGTCAGGCCATTAAATATGTCAACTCAAAAGAAATGGAAAATCCCGGTTGGGAATCGGAAGCTATGGCAGTAGCCAGGAAGTTGTCGTGGCGCTCGATCATTACTGACATTCTTGCTGTTCTTCCCATCCCTCAAGTAAGACAATTAGAATTCAAGTTTGATCAATTTTTGGATATTGTTATTGGAACTCAGAAAAATCGGATGTTTAAAGTATAGAATAACTTTTTTGGAGCATTAATAACAACTTCCTAATGTTTTTTGTGAATTATATGATTAGCTTTAAGTTTAACTGGCTTTGTTTGTTTGTTTTGCACAGGTGCTTTTAGTAGGTGTTTTCTTCAAAATGACAGGCTCTGGATATTTGAACAAAAGAAAGGTTCTAACTTTTTTTCTTCTTGCCCAATATCTTCCGAGGATTTATCGAATTCACCTATCCTCTAACAACCTTCCACAAACTGGAATATGGGCCAAAGGTGCATTCAATTTTTTCCTTTACATCCTTGCAAGTCATGTAAGTTTCTTTTTCATTGTCAATTTATTTGTCTTTTTAAATTAACTTACCCCTACCCGTCATCCTACTCTCTTTTGCCATTTGACTAACTCGAGCGGTAATTCACTTTAGTCTTCAGTTTGGTAAAACTAATTATTGTTTGACTTAAACATTTGTACTAATTAAGAACTTACCCTTAATTTTACGATATATAATTAATTAGCTTCTTGTGTTTTAGGTACTTGGAGCTTTTTGGTACTTTTTTTCTATTCAACGAGAGACATCATGTTGGCATCGGGCATGCGTAAAACATAGCATGAGAGGAGTGAGTACTTTTTACTGTGACGATCTTAGTACCTTCCCAAGAAATATTACATTATTTCTAAATGAAAATTGTCCCATAAATGTTCCTGCAAATACTACACCGCCGTTTGATTTCGGAATATTTCTTGATTCTCTTCAATCTGGAAACACGGCGTCGTTGGATTTTCCGAGCAAGTTCTTCTACTCGTTTTGGTGGGGACTGCGAAATTTAAGGTTGGCAATTCATCGACAACAAATTATAATGTAAACATTTATCTTATTTTGTCACATGTCTTGATCATCGTTTGAATAATTTTTTTTTGCAGCAACTTTGGCACAAATCTGACAACAAGTACATATGTGTGGGAAAACTTGTTTGCAATTCTTATTTCTATCATTGGATTACTCCTATTTTTATATCTCCTAGGAAATGTACAGGTTGGTATTAAATCTCTGGGCTTATTTAGAAGTGCTTTTAAAATGATGGAAAATATGTTTAGAAAAAAATGTTTTTGGGTTCCAAAAAGCACTTGAAGTGCTTCGTGAGAAAGCAACAGTTATTTACTTTTTCCACAAAGCACTTGAAGTGCTTTTCCAATATTCACTTGCTTTTTATTAAGATTGGTTCCAAAAATATTTTCACCAAAAGTCTTTCAATCATTTTAAAACACTCCCTCTGTTATTTTACCTTAAAGTTTTCATTTAATTCCCTTCTTGATTAGGGTTTATTTTCAATATGTGTTATAGAGTGTCATATCAGTTTTCTTTTTGTGTTAAATAGAATTACCAATAACAAGTATTTGTTGTGACGTACGTACATACAGACGTTTATGCAATTGGCAACTACAAAGTCGGAGGATATAAGACGGAAGATTAAGATGAAAGAGCGACAAATAGAAGAGTGGATGGTGAAAAATGATCTCCCAGAAGATTTGAAAAAAGAGATCAAGAAAAACATAAAACAAAAACTGAAAGAAAACAAAGATGCTGATCTGGAGAATCTGTTCTCCATTCTTCCTTGGTACACCAAGAAACCCCTAAAGCGTTTTCTCTGCATGAGTACCCTAAGGACAGTATGTGCAACTTCAACCCCTCTTATATCTTTATATAATTAATAATCTATGTGATGCGATTAATTAGATATGATTAAGCAAATATGCATGCATGCATATAACATGTATAGGTACCAATGCTCAAACAAATGGATGAAAAAGTGTTGAAAATGATCTGCGATTATCTGAGGCCAGTGATGTACGACGAGAATAGCATCGTTGTTCGAACAGGAGAACCTCTCGATCGGATGATCTTCATTACGGAAGGGTTTATTTGGACTTATGTGGGCGGTGATCAGAGTCGACATGGTGGTGGATCATCATCGGGTTCTCAATCCTCGTCAATGCCAACCAACACGCTTAAGAAAGGCCAGTTCTACGGCGAAGAGCTTCTCTACTCGCCGTCATCTCCATCGCAACTTCCTATCTCTGCCCAAACCGTTCAATGCCATACAAAAGTCGAAGCTTTTGTTCTTATGGCCAAGGACTTGACAAGTATAGTCTCCAAATGCGCATTGTGGTGGGATTCAAACAACATGAACCACAGCAACAACAACAACAACAACAACAATAACAATATGAACGTTACTCATCATGGACAGCCCTTACTGAGTGGCATCGAGAGCTCTACAGGCTCGACGCCAAGAATCCGGTATCTCAAACCTGCTGTACACCCCCATTAGTCCTCCTGCACGTCCCTTGTCCATGTACCTTATGAACAACAGTTCACGATTGTAGTTGCAGTTTTGTAGTGTTCTCTTTCTCCTGTTTGGTCAAGGTGGCATGTCTTTGAATTCTCTCGTGGCATTGTTTAATGGGAGGAACAGAAAGGTCAAATATTGCCCATTGGGCCTGGTTTAAACATACAGATTACAAGAAAGTGGGTTTCGTAGCAAGTTGGCCCATTGGGCCTACGAGGAAATAGCTTTTGTTTTGATAGAAGGCACCGATCGCTTAATCTACCATAATCCTAGTTAATTTTCCACACACCCGTTACAACTTGGGCCAACCCTAAACGTAAATCTGGAAAGTCGTTATGTTATTGTTATTAGCACACTAAAATAGTTTGATAATCGGAATTTTGAGTATAAGTATAAACCATAATTTAAAGTCGGATTCCTAATTATTTGATCACCATAGTAAAATTTCCAATAACATATTGTCAAATGTCCATAACATCCACAATTATTGAAATCCAACCAATGCCTCTAAAGGAAGAGCTCACGAACCCACCCCACCAACACTTGACAAATTACCTATTTTCTAGCTTTCCATTTGCTACTCAAGCAACCGTTGTGGCTACTAATAACTACTTCTCGCCGATTTGTCTTGCCGGTGTTGAAGATTCACGTAGTGCACTCACCTCCCTCCTCAAGAAAGAAGGCAACGCAAACGCAGCTGAGTGCATCTGCCAAACAAACAACGCCGTTAATTTGCTTTACAAGTATATCTAAAGCAAACGAAAAGGATGCAAATACAGCAGATTGCTATGTAAGCTGAATCAGAAAATGACTCCTACCTCGGAGTTATAGAACTCGAGTTCTCTCTTATGTTTGAGAGCTCCTTCTAACTTCTCAATAGAATTGACGGGGTTTTTGAAATCAACGGGAGGCCCTGCTGTTGAGCACAACAGAAAACCTATCACACCACTACATGACAAGTAATCTCACAAGTAAGAATGATTTCATTATATCTACCTGGTCTTAAGAAGGATATGTTAGTCTGATTAGCCAAGAACAACATTTAAGTCACAACGATCACAATCAAGCAAGCATGAAACTTCCTATATATATATATATATATAGAACTTCATAACACTACTAACCTGATGAACTCCCATTAGCAGACGCCATAGTTGCTGCCTTGCTACCACGATGAGCTGCAATCCTTCTCCTCTCTGACAGGTTGTCTGAGGCTCTAACCAAGAATAGGATTTTGGTTCTAACTTGAGCGTACACCCGTGAGAGCAGAGGTTACAACATATATATACATACACATGTATACCCTTCTCATAACCGGACAAGGATTACCTATTACAATCCTTATAGAAAACAACTTATGTTTTCCAATCCATATCAGTTTATAAGTCAAACAGAATCCTTTCTTAACAAGGATTTGTACACAGTTTCTCACAAGGCTTTCTTATTCCTTTTGGACTCAACCATTCATCGTCTAAAATATCCAATCTCATGTTCATATCTTACATTCTCCCACTTGAACATGAGACCAATTTTCAGACGTGAATTTCTCCAATTTATAAGACGTGATCACAGATCCTTTATCCGAGAAACCAACATTATGACCATCATTCCATTACATTTCAAAATATGGAAACTAAGAACCACAAACTACAAACAAAATGCAGTATTGATTCTAAGTTCACACACATCCAAA
Source organism: Cotoneaster glaucophyllus (assembly GCA_036320875.1). Taxonomy (NCBI): domain Eukaryota; kingdom Viridiplantae; phylum Streptophyta; class Magnoliopsida; order Rosales; family Rosaceae; genus Cotoneaster; species Cotoneaster glaucophyllus. Next base: position 28,743,759 of record CM070070.1, on the reverse strand, counting down.
CTGCAACTATGACTCATAATATAAACTGATACAAACAGTCAATTACTAAATATGCTCCCACTTTTCAAAAGATCAAAGACAAAAGCTGATCCTTATAAGAGCAAGATAATATTGACAAAACGTTTTATTAACCAAAGCTTAAAACAGCCAAATTGTTTGCAAAGCATTAAACTAATTCGTCTACCATCCAAAACTACAAAACTTTCGAACATAAAGTAATGAGTCTCAGGAAAAGACCATTATTGTAGACACAAAATTGAAATATCAAAACCCAGACACTATCTAACAAATCAACTATGACCAAAAATTGAAGGCACAATTCCAAACTAAGTTACTTACACAGTTGCAACCTTTCTAGTTCTGGAATCACAATCAATCACTCCCACTGATCAAGACTTTCCAGTACTCCCATCCGAGACACATGCTTCTGAAAATCACCTATAGGCAGTGCTTTGGTCAGAGGATCCGCCACCATCATAATAGTGCTAATATGCTGAATTTCAATCATCCATTTCTTCACTTGTTCTCTTACTTTAAGAAATTTCACATCCATCAACCTTGAGGCAGAGGTTCTTCTGCTATTTTTGGCAAAGAACACGGCTGAGTTATTATCACAGAACATTCTCACAGGTTTCTGAATTGAATTTACAATCCGCAACTCTGACATAAAGTTCTTCAACCAAACAGCCTGCTTCATTCCTTCGAAACATGCTACAAATTCTGCTTCCATAGTGGACGTAGCAATAATAGTTTGTTTAGCACTCTTCCAGGAAACTGCACCACCATTCAACATGAAAATATATCCACCTGTTGACTTTCTGTCGTCCACATCACCAGCCAAATCTGAGTCAGTGTATCCTTCGAGCTCCAACGATGTACTTTTGCCATAAACCAACATGTAGTTCTTGGTTCTTTGCAAATATCTCAGAACCTTTTTGGCAGATGTCCAGTGAGCTTCTCCTGGATTTGCTTGAAACCTTCCCAGCATCCCCACTATGAACGCTATGTCTGGCCGTGTACATGTGGTCGTATACATAAGGCTTCCCACTAGAGAAGCATAGGGCTTGGATTGCATTTTCTTTATTTCCATATCAGTTCTTGGGCATTGATTCTTCGAGAACTTGTCTCCTTTGTTAACGGGGACTTGGCCACAACTGCAACTTTCCATGTTAAATCGGTGTAGCACTCTATCGATGTAACCTTTCTGTGATAGCCCAAGTAATCTTCTCTGTCTATCACGTACAATCTCGATTCCCAACACAAAGTGTGCTTCTCCCAGATCTTTCATATCAAAACTTTCACTAAGCATTCTTTTGGTTCTCTGTAACAATTGAGAACAAGAGCTTGCTAGGAGGATGTCATCAACATAAAGTACCAAAAGAATAAACTGTGAACCCGAGAACTTGATGTAAATGCAATCATCCAATTTGTTCTCTGCAAATCCCTGAGAGGAAACAATTCGATCAAATTTTAAATACCACTGTCTGGAGGCTTGTTTTAATCCATATATGGACTTGTTAAGCTTGCAAACCATGTTTTCTTTCCCCCTTTCAACAAATCTAGTAGGTTGCTTCATGTAAATGCATTCTTCTAGATCTCCATTCAGGAAAGCTGTTTTGACGTCCATTTGATGCAGCTCTAGGTCAAAATATGCAACCAAGGCCATAACAACTCGCATGGAATCTTTAGAAGACACTGGGGAAAAAGTATCATTGTAATCTATACCTTCTCTTTGAGTGAACCCCTTTGCAACTAATCTCGCTTTGTATCTTTCAATTCGACCAAGAGCATCTCTTTTTGTTTTATATACCCATTTGCATCCTATGGGCTTGATTTGAGGGCTAGACTCCACAAGTGTCCAAACATTGTTTTTGTACATCGAATCTAGCTCTTCATTCATTGCATTCTGCCACAGATTTGATCGTGAACTTTCTACAGCCTCAGAGTATGAAAGAGGGTCATCAATATCCCTAATGTCGAAATCTGCCTCTTGCAAATAGACATAATCACTCACGGCTGTGGATTTTCTTATTCTTGTTGACTTTCTTGGTGCAAACAGAGGCTGATTCTCCACTAAGACCTGTTGTTCTGAATCTGAAACTGATGCAGGTGCAGGTATTGGGTGGTCGATTTCCATAGTTTGATCTATAGGAAACTCCAAATCAGCAATTGTATCTTCCTCTTCATTTAATGCTGGCTGACGAAAAATTGGGACCTGATTGTAGTCCGTGGCTTCAGAGATGTCATTCATTGACTCCTCTTCAAAGTTAAAGTTTTCCTTTGTCAGATTGGAAACATCTTGATCCTCGAGAAACATTGCATTGTGTGTCTCCTGAATTCTTGTATGGCCCTGAGGTATGTAGAATCGAAACCCCTTTGATTTTTCTGGATAACCTATGAAATAGCAAGTTTGAGTTCTCGGATCCAACTTCCTCTCATTTGGATTGTAAAACCTTGCTTCAGCCTTGCATCCCCAAACATGAAAATAACCAAAGTTGGGAACTCTGCCATGCCATATCTGAAAAGGTGTTGAAGAGACTAATTTACTTGGGACTCGGTTGAGAATGTAGTTGGCAGTTTTTAAGGCTTCTCCCCATAAAAATTCTGGCAACTTCGATCTTGTCATCATACTTCTTACCATGCCTATCAGAGTCCTGTTCCTTCTTTCTGAAACTCCATTCTGTTGGGGTGTACCCAGTGTTGTATATTGGGCTACAATACCATTTTTCTCCAGATAGAGTGCAAATGGTCCCTTTTGTTGTCCAGATTCAGTATACCTGCCAAAGTATTCTCCTCCCCTATCCGATCTAACAATTTTAATAACTTTACCTAACTGTTTTTCAACCTCATTTTTGTAAATAATAAAGCACTTAAGGGCATCAGATTTTTCACTAATCAGAAAAGTGTAGCCTAGTCTAGAAAAATCATCTATAAAGTTAACAAAATACTTGTTTCCACATATTGTTTTCACTGGAAAAGGACCACAAATATCAGTGTGTATAATTTTAAGCAACCCTTGACTTCTCTTGGCATCTAATTTCCTAAAGTTGGTCATTTTACCCTTCACACAATCAATACATTCTGTTGCAGTGGCTAGGTCTAATTTTGGTATCAAATCGGCTTTAGAGAGTTGAAGAATTCTTTCTTTGGAGATGTGACCTAATCTTTTATGCCAAAGAATATATGAAGTGTCTTGTTCTAACATTCTTTTTGAACTGACATTTAGAACTGAGTGGTCAACACACTCAACCAGACACTCTAGACGCCAGAGACTTTCAGACAACAGAGCAATTCCCAAAATTTTGTCAAAACAGTTTTTCTTAAAGATTTTCAAACAGATATCATCAGTAGAGAATGCAAACCCGTCTCTTATTATCTTAGAGGCAGAAATCAAATTTCTTCTCATTTTAGGCACATAGAGCACATCTTTTAATTGCAAAACAAAACCATAAGTTAATTTCAGATTGACTATCCCTATGGAATGTACCGCAACCTTAGTCCCTTCCCCAACATAGACATTATACAAAATATTTCCAACTTCTTTTTGTTTTTGAAAACCTTTCAAGGAGTTAGTTATGTGAACCGAGCATCCAGTATCAAATCACCAAGAGTCAACAGGTACTTCACAAAGATTTGATTCAACACAAACATGTACTTGTTCTTTCTCTTTGCTCTTGACATAATCTTTGAAAACTTCACAATTAACTTTTAAATGCCCTTTAGTTTTGCACCAAAAACACTTAAGTTTAGAAACATCTTTAGGTTTAGCCTTAAATTTGATAGATTTTCTAGGGGAGTCATTTACTTTAGCAGATATATTGAATTTGTTAGAATTCTTAGTAAACTTGAAATTCTTACCAGGACCAGATGAGCCACTGTTGATGAAGGCTCTTTTCTCTCTACAAGATTGCATATAGTTTGCTTCCTCGATCTCCTTTCCTTTTTCTTGCTTTTGCCGGGCTTCTTCTTGCACACATTGTGCAATTAATTCATCTATGTCCCAGCTTTTCTCTTGAGTATTATAGGAGACCTTCAACTGACCATACTTTGTGGGGAGGGCTTGTAGTATCATAAACACAAGCTGCTTTTCTCCAATGTTTACTTCCATAGAATTCAACTTTTCAGCAGCATCTGTCATTTTCATTATATGATCTCTTATCGAACCAGTACTTTCGATTTTGTAAGTAGTGAGCAAAGACATATATTGGCTCACCTCTGCTTTATCAGATTCTTTAAATTTCTTTTCAATCGCAGCCAAATAGTCCACAGCCAATTCTGGTTTCTTTATTCCCCCCCTGATTGTATCAGTCATCCCTGCTTCCAAGATGGAAAGTGCTACTTTGTTAGCTCTTGTCCATCTCTCATAATCTGTTCTTTCTGCCCTGGTGCTTTGATCACTAATGACAGGCCTAGGATTATCAATTGCTATATCAAACTCATTGAGAGTTAATAGCAAATTGATATCCCTTCTCCACTTCTTGTAGTTGCCACCACCGGTAAGAATCGGAATGTTTGCCAAGTTTAAGCTCTTCATCGATATTGCAGACGCTGATGAACAAGAAATCACCATATGAACATTTAGAGTTCTGACTTCTTTTTCACAGTCTATTGCACATCTGAGCTTTATAACCAATATCCATATATACAATCATTTCAACAAACAGTTGGTGGGCGTATATAGGATTAGAGGGTTTCTAGATAAGCCATGGTTCGATCACTGATGAATCAGGAACAACCATCCTTTTGAATCACTATGTAATCAGAAACAACCATCCTATTGATTTGTTCCATACATCTCAGTTCAAGGTTTTAATAGCATCAGTAAGATTACAAAATTCGAACCAAATATTTATCTTATGAATGATTATTTTAACATGCTTTATTTCAAGGAATTGAATCATATTATAAGAATAGCTTCTTTCATGTTAATCAACAGATCATTATTCAAGATTTATATGACTAATCCGAGTTATAAAAATCACATACCTTTTAAAGAGACAAAATATCAACACTGCGCAGCGGAAACATTTCGAACAAATATTGAACACTCAATAACAAGGTTTGAATTTACTCAGATTATTGATGAATTGGGTCGGAATTGAAGGAATGGGATAAGGTCTTTCATCACAATAGAACAAACCCAGAAAAACGGCAGTAAAGAAAAAGTTTTCGAATAACAATGGTTGTATTATTCTAACCAACCTTATTGTACTTAAAACGCACCGTTTATTCAGAAACAGAAAATTGTTGCGAGACCTAGAACCGGCTTCGAAACCTTATTACGGTGATCCTCAGGTCTTTTTTTTTTTTTTTTTTTTTATTTCAATCGATCTTGCTTGATTGAATTTAAGAACTTAAAAGGTGGCTCTGATACCACATGTTAGTCTGATTAGCCAAGAACAACATTTAAGTCACAACGATCACAATCAAGCAAGCATGAAACTTCCTATATATATATATACATAGAACTTCATAACACTACTAACCTGATGAACTCCCATTAGCAGACGCCATAGCTGCTGCCTTGCTACCACGATGAGCTGCAATCCTTCTCCTTTCTGACAGGTTGTCTTAGGCTCTAACCAAGAATAGGATTTTGGTTCTAACTTGAGCGTACACCCGTGAGAGCAGAGGTTACAACATATATATACATACACATGTATACCCTTCTCATAACCGGACAAGGATTACCTATTACAATCCTTATAGAAAACAACTTATGTTTTCCAATCCATATCAGTTTATAAGTCAAACAGAATCCTTTCTTAACAAGGATTTGTACACAGTTTCTCACAAGGCTTTCTTATTCCTTTTGGACTCAACCATTCATCGTCTAAAATATCCAATCTCATGTTCATATCTTAGAGGATAAGCAAGGTGTTTAGTCTATACAACTTCACACGGAAGCTCAAGACTTCTTTTCTATGCTAAAAACTTAAAAATATACGTAAAGGTTGAGAGCCAGAGACTAGATTAATGCGAGGAAAGGAAACTACAGTGTTACCTTGGATACGTAGGAACACTCGCCCAAGCATATTCGACAGACCCCTTGAATGTTTGATGGCAAACAGAGATCAGATCTTGAATAAGATGTGTATGGAGCCACATGCTCTCTACCATGTTACAGAGAACACCACCAGGCCTTAATGCTCTAGCTATTGTCTCAAAAAATGGCTTCTCTACAAGCTCTTGGGCAGGACCTGCATCCAAAGGAAACCGTACGTTTAAGCACTAGATTTAGAAACCTTATTATGACAAGCCTTTATATTGCATATCGAGATCAAGCAAGGGAGATAAGGAGGAGGGGGGCACAGAAAAGAAAGTAACCAGAAACAAACATGTCATCTGTAATATTTATACGAAAACCACAGCAGACAAAGACATCTTTAGATGCTCACAAATCAATTCAACAATAATTTGAAGTCAGCCAACCAAAAAGTGCACAGCAAAACTATTGTAAAAATAAAAAACATACCAACAGGGTCTGACGAATCAACAATTACAGCATCATACTTCCCTTCAGGTGCAAGCCTTAAGAATTCAGTAGCTGTCATGGATTAAAAATGAGATATAATCCAAATACAGAGTCAATTTGACATTAACAATTTAATCAACAAATAGTAAGTATTAAACCTACCATCAGCGATGTGAAGGTGGACGCGAGGGTCTTGAAATCCAACAGCTAACTGAGAAAAAAACTTCTTGGTCTTCCAAAGAAGATGGGAGGATTGGGATTCAGAAATTTTCAAGATTTTAATGACGCTCTTCTTGCCAAACAGTGTTGGCGTCTGGTCTCTGAGCCTAACTCATTATGGGCTCGTGTGATGAGGTATTTCCCGCACTGTACTTTTTGGGAGGCTTCTAAGGGGGCCCGTGCATCCTGGGCCTGGACTAGCCTGCTAACAAGCCGGGATTTATTGCGCACTGATTCTCACTGGCAGATTTTGGGTGGTCGGGATGTGAAGGTCTGGGTGGACAGATGGCTTCCTTCACTTCCTTCGGGACACCCTATACCTATTGGTTTGGTGGCTGTGACTCCCAATTTGCGTGTGGAATCGCTGATTTGTTCGGTGTCTAGATAATGGGAGATCAATTTTCTGCTTCCTTTTCTTTCGGTGCAAGCTCAACATGCTATTCTGTCTACCCCTATTGGTGCTCCTAACTGCCCAGATCGTCTTGTTTGGGCTTTTAGCAGAAATGGCACATTCACAGTTAAATCGGGTTACAGATGGATTCAAAGTCGAAATCTGGATGCGAGGGATCATCGCCTGGCTGCTATTCGTCAAATACCGACGTCCCTTTGGAGAGCTATTTGGAAGCTTGAGGTGCCCTCTAAATTACGGCATTTCCTGTGGCTCTCCCTGCATAACGGTCTCCCCACGTGCAATGCCCTATTTTCTCCTCGGTCTCTTCCTGATCCTTTATGCCCTATCTGTCGTGAACATGCCGAATCTCTGGAGCATCTGTTTCTTCTCTGCCCATGGGTCCAACCCATATGGTTTGGAGGTGCGCTGAGCTATAAAGTTGACAGTGAAGGGGGCTTTTCTTGGGTGCAGTGGTTACAGGTTATTCTCTCCTCAAACTTTGGTTCTGGCTTAGATAAACTTTGGTTCCAGTCTTATGTTGCTTTTACATGTTGGTTTATCTGGAAGGCTCGCTGTGAGTTAGTGTTCAACCAGGTTCCCTTAAATCCCCTTCACGTCCTCTTTGCTATTTCCTCTGCGTTGGGATCCTTCTTGAATGCGAAGCACTCTGTTGGATCTATTGAGACCACGGGTTTGAATTGGATGCAGCAGATTACGCGTTGGTGCCCTCTTCCTCATCCGTTCTTAAAGATAAATGTGGATGCGAGCTGGTCAAGATCTTCCAAAGATGGTTTCGCTGGGGTGGTGGTCAGATCTTCGGGTGGGCAGTTTGTAACTGTTGCTCGTTATTCTATTCGTGCTCATTCTGTTGCAATGGCTGAGGCTCTGGCTTTGCTTCATGGTTGTGAATTGGGTGCGTCTCTTGGTGTTAGCTCTGCTATCCTTGAATCTGACTCGCAGGAGACAATCTCTTGTCTCTCTCAATCCCTGAATTCTGGCAGTTAGGAGGCTTTCCCTATCCTGACTCGAGTTAAGATGCTTGGTGGGGCATTCCAGCACTGTCGCTGGTCTTCGGTGCCAAGATCAGCTAATGAAGCGGTGCACGTGGTAGCGTCGAATGGGTTTACGGAGATGAGTGATGTCGTTTGGGTCGATAGACCCCCATCTACGTTGGTCTTTGTTCTGAATAATGACGGGCTTCCTTGTCCGCATTAAGTTCGAAGTGGTTGTGGGTGTGGTGACACTCTCATTTGGTGGCAATGTCTTTTGTATCCCCGTTTTTCCTTTAGTTTCTTTCTGCTGTTAGCCTCTGTGTAGGCTTTCGTGTGTGTTGTTTCCTTGTTTGGTTGGCTCTGTTTGCTTCCTTCAGAGATAGTTGGGCTCCAAAACAAAAACGAACAAAAAAATTAGTTAAGTCATCTCATATTCTTAACATAAAATACATGGTGGACCTGACACCACTTACATCAATAACCATCTTATCTATCTCACCTCTTTCCAGTGTTTATAGGCAATTCCTGCAAATTTAGCCCTTGTTCATGAATGTGCGAAGATTTGGTTCCAACAATTTGTGATTTCATTGAGAGTAACAGGTCCACGACCTCTGCCATGAGCAACAATAAAATATCCCGACGGAGCTTTGATTGATGTTCTAAGGAACGAAGCGAGGGCGCTCTCTTCCTAAGCAGTGTTCTGCTATGAATTAGAACAAAGTGCTTAATTTCTACCTTTTGTCGAGAGACGAATAAATTTTTTGTTGATTCTACAAATACTTTTCTATTTTGTTGCTAGAAAACAAGTGATCGAAGTCACATGTCTGCAAGACTCAGACTTGAAGGCGTTGATGGCAGAGAACGAGCAGAACAATATTACAAATTATGTGAGGGGCAATTTGTTATGAACTAAAACAACACAACTGCTTCGACGAGCATAGCAGAGTCCCAGCAGCCGAAGAAATTCATTGGGGACATATCACCCCTAAAGAAAGCATAAAGTTTAACTCCAGAACTCCGTTGAAAATCTGAGGTTCAAGACGACCTCAGATCCATGTAAGAACGCAAGCACACAAGGCATACAAAGAATGAAGCCGGACTTGGCCTATTCCGAAATAAGTTAGCATGAACGGTTAGGTTCACAAAAGCTTGCAAGCATGGATTATAATCCCTAAACCAAAGGCAAAGGCAGGTTTGGCTCTGTGCGGACCAATACCTCATCACAAATTCAACTCGTAAACCTCTCATCTGAAGTCTACAATTAACTTTTCATGTGACTCAGTCTGAGACCATCAACGCTCTGACTGAAGCAGTGCTCGTAAAATACTTTGGTCGATTTAATCGTGCCTTAAACTCATGTTGCGCATTAAAAAGGATCCTCATCGTAATATCGACTTTCCGAATGAATTTCAACATAAGGCCAGTTGGAGATGAAAGCTAAGACGCTGAATATCATTGTGTCAAATTTTCAAAAATTTCTACACATCCAATCTTTCCAGTTTTTCTAACAAAGACCGTCGAAACTGCATTCTTGTCATAACTGCATAGCTGTGGGAAAACGAAGATTTCAAAGCCTTCTCAATTTTTCCAAGTGACGTGCCATATATGCCTGGAAAGCTAAGAAGTAGAGCTACAATGTTTTTATTTTTCCAGAATTTTCCAAAAAAACAGAACAGTATCAAATCTGGCATGCAAAGCAGCTGAACAGTAGTGGGCACTAATGGCGAGAGCTTGTCAACAACACCAATCCATTAGCATCTGCAGCAACGTCCTCAACTATGGCCAAGGACTCCGGGCAACTCTAGCTCAGTATTTATCTTTGGCCTCAAAACCATGCTAGTTGATAATAACCAGACTAGCATTTCTATTAGGGATTGTTGATGTTTTGATGTTTATATTGTTGGAGAACAATCAGTTTCATATATTGTTGGATGAAAAATAATGATCAACTTAGAAAAGAGATCACTTAGTCGAGTATTAAGGTAGACTTGGAAGAGTGATCTTCGCCTAGAACCCTGCAAAATAAGACTCGGGTCACCCTTGACACCACTGGCGAAGCTACAGAGGGACAGGGAGGGGCGTCCGCCCCTCCCCTCGCCGGAAGTGAAGCCCAGGAGCGACGGTCCGCCCCTCTGCTCCCGTCGGAAAACCTGCAAGTTGTGAAGCCCCTTCCTAATCGGATAGCACATTAGGCGAGACTAGGAGGGAGGGATTAAGATGAACTATTCAAGTCTGGGCGGGGTTGGTCGGGGTGGGTGGGCGTATACGAAGAAGCCGGAATCTGAAAATTTTTTTGCACAGTCGCGCCCGAGGAAGAAGATGAGATCTCAACAGCCATTTTAATTCCATGGTTTATTTAAGATGGTCCCACCATCTTTTTAATCACTGCACATTTCTTTTAAATAGTCCCCCATCTTCTATTTATTACTTTTTATATCCCTTTATTTTTCTCTTTCTTAACCTAAATATCTTTTTTTTCCCTCTCTTGACCCAATATCACTTTTTATTTCTTTTAAAATCACACCATATATTTTGTATCTAAAACTCTCACCTTTTTAAAAAATAACGTTTTATTTAATGTTTAAATATAATTTTGTTAAAAAGGTGTTTAAATTTAATTAATTTATATAATAGATTATAAATTTACCTAAATCAGTCTAATCTGCCTAGACCCTGCTTACGCACAATATCCCAACCCACCGCCCGATTAGTGCTAGCATCTTTTAGAACCTTGTTTTACAATCCCTCTTTCTAATTCTTTGCCTTCTGTGTGCCCAGATTGGCTGCAGTCTGCAACATTCAATCAACCAACAGCAGCCTTGCAGCTACTTTCCGTTCCATTCCAAGTGAAAGCCAACATAGTCGATTTGATACTTATGAGTGGTTGGAGTAAAATATAGCAAGAGATGCTGTATTTTGTCGTTATTGCCATATTTTCAAATGAAAACAAGAGATGCTGGCAGTGATGTCTTCACTGAAAAGGGTTTTTAATGTAACTTGTTTGTATTGATAAATTATGGACGATATTACTATATAAACGGACTTGGTTGTTTCCCTTTTTTTGAACTTTGCACTTTTTAAATTCGCCCCTCCCCCTACTAATTCCTGGCTTCGCCACTGCTTGACACCAGTGTGGTACCGGCCAAAGGGTTCTACTAATTTAGAAGTAATTTTGGTAGAGGTTAGCCTAAAAAATCGTTAATAATTACCATCTTTGGGGAATAAGGCTCCGGATCCCTTTTTTCTAATCCATCTAGTTTGGGGATCCGGATCATTGAAATTTGATTATATGACTAAAGTTATTATAACTTTTAAAGTGGGCTCCTGTTTGTGGCCGTTGGATCAAATTTCAATGACATAAATCTCCGGACTTGGTGGATTAGGAATATGAGATCCGGAAAGAATCCCTTTTCGGGGAATAATGCCTATTTTATAGAGAAAATGTGGAGAACCTCTAGTGTTTGTCGGATATGGGATTTAATGCTCGTTTACTGAAAATGAATGCGTTTATGACACCTGGTAGGGCACCAAAATAGGTGTAGTGGAAGGATGAGGATCTTCTCCGGATCCTCTTTGTCAGGATCCCAAAGATCCTCTAATCACGTCCATTCATCGTACATAGTGCAGCTAGTTTTTATCAGGTACTGTTTATATTCAATTTTAAATAATAAAAAATTACAATACTTTATGACTACACGATGTACGATGAACAGACGTTATTGGAGGATCACCGGGATCCTCATAAAGAGGATCCGATAAATATCCTCATTCGTGGTGGAAGTTCCATATTGGTAGATCAGGAGCCAATTGTAAGTTGACAAGTGGATGAGTCTTTTTTGGGTCAAAGCGTAGATCAGGGTTTAACTCGGTTGCTGGGTGACAAGTCCGGGTGCTGGGGACCTGGGGTCAACACACGGCCAATCTATTTCACGGAAATTCCATCGGATAAAAACAACATTACGCTATCCGACGCAAGTTTGAAAATATTTAAAAACAAAAAGCAAGTCTTGTCAGATATAAGCGACAGTAATGCCGACATTAAGCCTCCGACACAATAAGCTACTTTTGTAGTATAAAATGCAGGGCGGGCCCAGGCCCAGTGCGGGAAGGGCGACCGTTCAGGGCCCAAAATAATTGGGGGCACCAAAATTATTAGGGTGATATATTTATATATGTTTTCATAAGAGTATAAAATTATAAAATTTGGTTCAATGACAAAGAAACTCAACTAGAACTGGTGGTTTTGTTGTTTGAAATTAATGGGGTGGTCTTGGGTTCAAAACACCATGTGTGCTTATTTACTTTTCAATTTTTACAAATTTCTTTTCATAAGAGTATAAATATATAAAATTTGGCTAAATGATCAAAAAGTTTAATTAGAATCAATGGTTTTTGTTGTTTAAAATTATTAACAAGAGGTCTTAAGTTCGAAATGCTAAGTGCATGTTTATTCTTTTCAATTTTTACGAATTTTTGTTTGGTTGTTAATTTATTTTTAATTAGTAGCTATGTGGGTTGTTATTTTTAAACATTTGTTCTAATTCAAGTCTAATCTTCAACAAAGAGTAATGCGTTGACCAAATTTTTAGACCAAATTTGCAAATCATATGACGTGTCATCAAAAAGTTTAATTTAGTACCCATTTGTTACTTATACATATCAATTAAAGACTCAAAACATCATTATTTTTTTTAGTCTCATATTGACAAGATTAGTAAATAAGAAAAAACACCTCACGATTTATACAAAAACATTTTAAAAGTTCAGATGGAAAACAAAACTCATATCTACCTACTTGTACACCGGAGTTTTTTTGTTTCCTTCTCACGATACAAAATAAATTAGTTTTTTCGTGTTTCTAAATTATTAAGTTTGAAGTGTTTTTCTAAATATAATTTTATCAATGTCTTGCATGTGAACACAAATAATTTTCTTATATAAAGTGAGGGCACATTTTTTAGCGTCGTCCCGGGTCTCAAAAATCTCTAGACCGGCCCTGATAAAATGAAGAAGGAAGATTAGGAGAATATTTGGAAAAGACTTGTACAAGTTCATCGGCAACGACTATGTACAAACAAATGGAAAAGACTTGGACAAGTTCTTCGGCAACGACTATGTACAAACAATTAATGGTTAAACCAAGACTTGGAAAGTTCTTCGTCAACGACTATGTACAAACAATGGTTAAACCCTAATTGCTAATAAATTGAATCCGACACAACGTTCTCTTCCACATTGCCAATCATTTGCTTCAAAAGAAACCCCCTGATATCTTTCTAGCTTGTAAGTTCATCAATACATTATACATACTGCTACCAGTATTAGTTCATGCTTTCTTTCCCAAAGAAGTAAATTACTCTACCTGTTCTTATATACTTTCAATTTTTCAGGACAATCGGTCGAACGTAAACAGTGTGCAATGATGCATGCGAATAATGAGACCATCATTCAAGTAAGGTTAGTCAAAAAGAAGGGAAATCGGCTCTGAAAAGTAATTCATAATTTTGATAAATGATTTCCACACACTTTTATTCTCCTTTTTACATATTTTTTGTTCTGGGTCTTCAAAGTTATGGCACGAATCGTGTTTTTCCCCCTTTCTGATTTGCATTTTCTTCTCATCTATACACCTTACAATTCCAACAGACCTGACCTGCAACCTGGAGGAGCTTCACCTAGTACAAAATCCAAAAGGACAGAAGTGGATCGACTTCTTGCAAATGGTCCACTGTGGAACAAAATATTTGTAATTTCATGTGTGATTGCTGTGTCACTGGACCCTTTGTTCTTTTACATTCCATTCATCAATCAAGACAAGAAGTGCGTTGAAATGGACAAGAAGCTGAAGAATGTAACTTTTGTTTTGCGACTGCTCACAGATCTCATTTTCGTAGTGCATATTATTCATCAAATTTGTCAGGCCATTAAATCTGTCAACTCACATGAAATGGAAAATCCGGAAACGAAAGCTATGGCAGTAGCCAGGAAGTTGTCGTGGCGCTCGATCGTTACGGACATTCTTGCTGTTCTTCCCATCCCACAAGTAAGACAATTAGAATTAAAGTTTGATCAATTTTTAGATGTTGTTATTGTAAGTTGTGAGTGTCAAAGAACATGTGCTCACTGTTTCTTGACATACAGTAACTTGGTCAATCCGAGTTAATAGTTGAGAAAATTATGGAGCCTTATTTGGTTAGGTTTAGGAGTCCTTATTTAGTGCAATTAATTGTGAAAACCTTATTTAGTTGACAAAGAATTCGTTACCATTTAGGACTATAATGAAATCCTAATTGATTTGGAATATCCCTTTAATCAGTTAATAGGCCAGATTAAAGGGATGAGCATCTATATATTAGGAGGTCCCTGCACTCACAGCATAATCCTATTCTAGTGCAAAACCCTATTTCTGTGCACAAGGACTTTCGGCTGCTAGAGTGTAGAAGTTCCTCCTTGAAACCCTAGCAGTCATGGCTTCTTCTTTCTCCACTTCTACAGATAAGTTTTATTTCCTTTTCATATTGATTTCGTTATTGTATTCGTGATGCTAATGTCTTGTTGTTGCTCTTATGATTTCAGATTAATATCTTACATGTGGTATCAGAGCCACACAACAAGCTTAGGGTTCGGATTAAAGGTAATTGTTTGATTACAGAATATTGTTTTGGTTGGCTGATTTCTATCATTCTATCCTATGAAATCAGTTAACATGCTCCCGCGATTCTGAATTCTGTATCAATTAAATTTTCGTAAGTTTATTATGTTTATATTTTACGAAAAAAATAAAAGTACATATTTATATATAATCAAAGTCACTGTTGTTCTAGTACTTCACCGTTAAAAGAAAATTTCTTTTAGAATTGCTATATGACATGGTTTCTTTTCGAATTGCATGAAATTTTGTAAACTAAGTGCAAGTTTTGATGGCGTTTGACCAAACCTAATGTTGAATGATATTTGGATTTATTATATAATCCTCTTATTATCTATTTAGTTGCGATAATTCTATTTCATTATTATTATGAAAAAAAAAAAAAAAAAAAAAAGGGTGAGATATGGAGTTGAAACAGTACCGGGTCTTATCTCTCGCGTGTGAGGTTTGTAGTTCTCTCTCACAAAACTCCTCAACAACGGTTTTTTGGATATATTCGGTGTTCTATAGTAAGAATTGTTTCTGAAAAGGTATGAAATCGTCAATTTAATCTACCTAATTTGGTTGAGTTAAAATTAAGTTTTTGGTTCCAACTAAATTGAGAATTAGATAAAGATGATGTTGATTCTGGGCAATCAACCTTTATTTTCTTATTTATCTCAAAATTGATTGAGTTGAGAATTTACGCTTCCGCTTATTGTGTTGCAAAATCTAGCCTTTTAAACAAAAAGAAATTAAATTTTTGGATTTCATGCTTTCATGATTTAAAATTTGGATTTGGCATTGTTAATTAATATGTTCTAAACAACATTCCCAATTGTTTGTTTTTTGATGAACCGATAATGGTGAAACTATTTGGCAACTTACGTATATATATAAACAAATTATTGTATTATGAAGGATTGCTTGCTGTCATAATTTTGATGTGTGGTTAATTACATTATTATGAATTGCTTTCAGTCGGTTCGTATTGGGGTTTTCAATTTTTTTTTTTAATAAATTGATTCAATTGTGGTGTGAATTATTTCTTGCCAAAACTTTTGTCAAAATTAATCATGCTAAATTATAGTCTTTTCAAACTATAATATTATAGGGGTACGACTCCATTAAAGTCTCATTAAAAGGAAACCCATTCATGTCAATAACCTGAGCTTGATAGACTTCCATAACTCCAAATATTATGAAATTCGGTCATGTCGTAATATAAATGGATTGTAGATGCTGGTATTTTTCCACGTTTTTGGCAAGAAATGGATTTATGGTAAAATTTTAAGTGTGATACCATGCTGCGAAATTCTATAGACTTCTGCAGAATAATCTGTTTGTGATATTATTTTGATATATCTATGTAACTCCTAAATTCATGAAATTGAAGTATGATATACATTGAGATGTTTATTTCAAATCTGGAAATTTTCACAAGCATTGGTTTCACAAATGAATTATTGGTGAATTTTTAATGTCGGGACAGTCCTGCAGAATTTACGCAGCTTCTGCAGCACATTCCATTTCGATTTTATTTTAGCCCATTTTTAAGATTGCAAAAATTATGGAACTTTTTGTGACAGTAAATGTATATGTCTACTGCATTCCTGGAAATTCTCATGCATATTGGAGACAAATTGAAGTTTTGGTGAATTATTTAGTCTCGGGTATATACTGCACAATGTTTTCTTTTTCTGCAGCACATCCCATTTCGAATTTGATTTTAGTACACTTATTAAAATTCAAAAATTATGAAATTTTGGGAATTAACAGATTTGTATGTTTACTTTATGTCTGAAAATTTTCATACATCTCGGATGAACAATGAATATTTGGTGAATTTGAAGTCTCAGGTCTATACAGAATATTTTCTGCTGTTTCTGAAACACCTCTCTTTTCAAATTCATTTTTCGCTCGCCTATAAAATTTTAAAAATCATGAAATTTTGCGAAATAGTAGCCATATATGTCTAGTATATACCTAAAATTTTTCATGACAATCTAAAGAGAATTGAGTTTTTTAGTGAATTTGCAAACTAAAGAAGTACTGCTGAATTTTGGTACTTCAAAACTAGTTTTATTATGTGATATTGTTTCACGTATATGTGCACATCTATTGGTACCGATTATTATACTAGTTTATGGTTCTAGTATGGCCTTATTTAATGTAAATTCTTAATACTAATGACTCTTATTAGACAACACTGATTAAATTTTGATTTAAAGATGTATTGGTCTGTTTTGCTTAAACCAATGTTTTGTTTGGTCATCAATTCTGATTATGATGATAATTGTCTTTTGAGAGAAAATTGAAAAATGGCATCAGTTTACTAATTGATCATTTTGGTCCCTATCGAATAACTGAATAACCATGTTTTCTCTTTCGAGAACTCTATTGTTCAATGTCAACAACGACATACTTTTGTGTCTGATTGAATCTTTTGAGAATCATTAAATATCCAACAAAACGGTTATTTAATACTGTTCTAAAGGATTATTTTGGAAAATCAGAATTCTAATTTATATGGTGAATACTTTTGTCCCAATGGGAATTTCAGAAAATCACTCACCAATTATAAATTAGTATTATAGCAGATCATAAAGTACTTCTAACATATTTTCATCTGGCCAAAGCTGTTGAAGCTATGTGTATTTTGTGTATTTTATGTTTTGGCTAGCTATGCAGGTATTTTCTTTGCATGATTAGTTTCTGCCCAAAGGTGTAACAATCATGCAATTTAGAGTTGGTTTGATCCTCCACAACTCGACTACTTCCATGATGAATCTTGCATAATCGAGAATGAGTAGGTAAATTTGCCAATCTTTTGCCTTAATTTTCTGTGAGTTCTAAATTGGAGATACTAAATTTAAAATATATTCCACTAATTGTTTTATTGTGAGATTAAAGATATTTTCATAATTATTGATATTGTCCATATAAAGATAAACTATTTTAATACGTTTTCTTAAAACGAAAAATAGTAGTCTCCTTGAATTTGGGTTGTGCATCACAATACACTATTATGGGAATTTAAGCTAGATTAATATTGCAATTAAATTACCCGTTTTGTATTTGATTTGAATTAACTCATTTCATTTACTAATAAAATCTATTATAAAGAATCTTTTATAATTAAGAAGGAGTTACGTATTTTGGATTTCATGTTTCCATATTTTAAATTTGGATATGTATCATGCACTCACAAAGCTTGTGATTTCTTTTGGATTTTATGACTAATGGTTGAGATCGATTAATAATGTTGAGATATTGTTCCTTATATAAGCCTAATTTTGATACATATAGATTGGTTTATTTTGTCCAAACCAACTATTTTGTGACTCAACAATTTTGTTTAAGAAATTTTAATGTTTTGGGCATAATAAAGGTTATTTATCTAATAAAATTAACCTTTAATTTATTTAAGAACTTTTCGTGTCTTGAGCATATTAAAGATTATAAATTGGTTTTATTTAGATTATGATTAAATCTGAAATTTTGGTAAAGCTTACACTATCTTTATTGATTCAACTACCATATATTTTGTTATATGAAAACCACTTTCTCTGGTGTTTAATCCTGCAATATAGAGTGTTTGCCCAAGTGGGAGAAATAATGTATTATGGGCTTCACACTCATCAATTTTGCATGATTTTAATGGTCATAGTTTTGATAGATAAAACGTACATTATCATACTTGTTTATATTTTATTTGTTATATATGCAATTAATCTTGTAGGAAATTCAAGAAGGGTTAATGAGTATATTCTGCTCAAAAGTGTTTTGCTTATTAATTCTTGTATGTTGTTCAAGAAATTGGACTTGTGATTTATATGTTATTGATGAATAATTAATCTGCTCAAAAGTGTTTTCTTATTCAGTACAACTATAAATCAATGTATAGTGAAACGTGAAATTGACAAGATTGCATATACTTCATCTGCTCAAAAGTGTTGAAGCTATATACGTTTGCCCTTGTATTTTATGTTTTAGCTATGCAAACCTAATATAATTAGTTTCTGTCCAAAGATGATTCTGGAATTATATGCTTTTGATGCAATAAGAAAACATTCAGTTAAAGTTTTCTATTTCTGTCAATTGTTAGATGAACAAAACTGACCAAATGATTTTGTATAGTTTTTCAGTCACAAGAGTCACTTCCTTACAGATATCTAGAATAAAGATGTTGAGCTCACAAATTTTATGTTCTAGATCCCATGACTAATGTTTTGCTAATGGGAGCATTTGAAAGGTATCTGTTTCATTTTGTAGACATTTACAAAGTTTTGTTTTACTCTCTTAATCAGTGGGAGTGATAATAATAATTTATATAATTTTGTCTCTTGTAATCAGTGGGAGTAAGAGATTACCTTTTGTGTTAAGAATTTGAGAATTTGAAGTGTTAGTGACTGATATTTTAAGAGTTTTTTGTTTAAGTTTTGTTCATAAGTTTAATAAGAGGTCCTAATTTTGTAAATAATATGTTGTATTTTACTTGTCCTCTTATCATATTATAAATTGACAGAAAATATAAGCCATGCTTGCATGAGGCTTAGTTCAGGAGTTGATCTTTTGCTTATCAACCTGAATTTAACGAATGATGTCAAGCAACATTGTGCTCGTAATTTGATATTCGTGGTAATAGAGTAAACATGTAGAAGCAATTACATGTTATTTTCTATAATCCAATATTTAAACTACTAGTGACAAGTTGTTAAAGGTATAATTGCAAATTTTGTGGGACTCAGTGATCACCTACCACTTAGCCAAATAAGGATCATGTTCTTGGACACTCAAGTGGGAGAATGTAAGTTGTGAGTGTCAAAGAACATGTGCTCACTGTTTCTTGACATACAGTAACTTGGTCAATCCGAGTTAATAGTTGAGAAAATTATGGAGCCTTATTTGGTTAGGTTTAGGAGTCCTTATTTAGTGCAATTAATTGTGAAAACCTTATTTAGTTGACAAAGAATTCGTTACCATTTAGGACTATAATGAAATCCTAATTGATTTGGAATATCCCTTTAATCAGTTAATAGGCCAGATTAAAGGGATGAGCATCTATATATTAGGAGGTCCCTGCACTCACAGCATAATCCTATTCTAGTGCAAAACCCTATTTCTGTGCACAAGGACTTTCGGCTGCTAGAGTGTAGAAGTTCCTCCTTGAAACCCTAGCAGTCATGGCTTCTTCTTTCTCCACTTCTACAGATAAGTTTTATTTCCTTTTCATATTGATTTCGTTATTGTATTCGTGATCCTAATGTCTTGTTGTTGCTCTTATGATTTCAGATTAATATCTTACAGTTATTTGAACAAAAATCGTTCTGCACTCCTCCAAGTTCTTTTTCTCTCTTATATTTACATGTTTAAAGTTCATAATGGTTTTTTTGGAGCGCTAATAACTTCCTAATATTTTTCGTGAATTATATGATTAGCTTGAAGTTTAACTAGCTTTGTTTGTTTGTTTGTTTTGCCCAGGTGCTTTTAATAGGCGTTTTCTTCAAAATGAGGGGCTCTGGATATTTGGACAAAAGAAAGGTTCTAAATTTTTTTCTTCTTGCCCAATATCTTCCGAGGATTTATCGAATTCACCTATCCTCTAACAACCTTCCACAAACTGGACTATGGGCCAAAGGTGCATTCAATTTTTTCCTTTACATCCTTGCAAGTCATGTAAGTTTCTTTTCCATTGTCAATTTATTTTAATCTTTTTAAATTAACTTACCCCTACCTGTCATCGTACTCTCTTTTGCCATTTGACTAACTCGAGCGGTAATTCACTTTAGTCTTTAGTTTGATAAACCTAACTACTGTTTGACTTAAAACATTTGTGCTAATTAAGAATTTACCCTTAATTTTACTATATATAATTAATTAGCTTCTTGTGTTATATGTACTTGGAGCTTTTTGGTACTTTTTTTCTATACAACGAGAGATATCATGTTGGCATTGGGCATGCAAAAATCATAGCAAGACATGCTTGAGTACTTTTAATGTGGGTACTATTTACTATGACAATACTACCCCAGGAAATATTGAATTATTTCGAGAATTTTGTCCCATAAATGTTACTGCAAATACTACACCGAAGTTTGATTTTGGAATATTTCTTGATTCCCTTCAATCTGAAAATACGGCATCGTTGGATTTTCCAAGCAAGTTCTTCTACTCGTTTTGGTGGGGACTGCGAAATTTAAGGTTGGCAATTCATCGACAATGAATTATTAAGTAAATATTTATCTTATTTTGTCACATTTCTTGATCATCGTTTGAATAATTATTTTTTGCAGCAACTTTGGCACAAATCTGACAACAAGTACATATGTGTGGGAAAACTTGTTTGCAATTCTTATTTCTATCATTGGAGTACTCCTATTTTTATATCTCCTAGGAAATGTACAGGTTGGTAGTAAATCTCTGAGCTTATATAGAAATGATTTTAAAATGACAGAAAGTGTTTATAGAAAAAATGTTTTTTGGTTCCAAAAAGCACTTGAATTATGTGCTGCTTCCACGAAACACTTCAAGTGCTTTTTCAGAATTCACTTGTTTTGTACTAAGATAGGTTCCAAAATCATTTTCACCAAAAGCATTTCAGTCATTTTAAAAGTACTCCCAAACGAGCCTTTGTTATTTTTCCTTAAAATTTCAATTTATTTTATTGATTGGGTTTATTTTCAATATGTAGTGTGTAAACAATTGTATCAGTTTTTTTGCTTCGTGTTTCAGTAGACTTACCAATAACAAATATTTGTTGTGTGATGTACATACAGATGTTTATGCAATTGGCAACAACAAAGTCGGAGAAGATAAGACGGAAGATTAAGATGAAAGAGCGACAAATAGAAGAGTGGATGGTGAAAAATGATCTCCCAGAAAATATGAAAAAAGAGATCAAGAAAAACATAAAACAAAAACTGAAAGAAATCAAACATGCTGATCTGTAGAATCTGTTCTCCATTCTTCCTGGGTACACCAAGAAACCCCTAACGTGTTTTCTCTGCATGAGTACCCTAAGGACAGTATGTGCAACCTCAACCCCTCTTATATCTTTATATGATTAATAATCTATATGATGTGTTTAATTAGATATGATTAAGCTAATATGCATGCATGCATATAACATGTATAGGTACCAATGCTCAAAGAAATGGATGATAAAGTGTTGAAAATGATCTGCGACTATCTGAGGCCAGTGACGTACGGCGAGAATAGCTTCGTTGTTCGAACAGGACAAGTTCTCGATCGGATGATCTTCATTATGGAAGGGTTTATATGGACTTATGCGGACGGTCATCAGAGTCGACATGTTGGTGGATCCCAATCCCAGTCAATGCCAACCAACACGCTTAAGAAGGGCGAGTTCTACGGCGAAGACCTTATCTACTGCGCGTCATCTCCGTCCCATCCTCCTATCTCCACTCAAACAGTCCAATGCCATACAAAAGTCGAAGCTTTTGTTCTAATGGCCAAGGACTTGAGAAGTGTAGTCTCCAAATGTGCATTGTGGCGGGATTCAAACAACATGAACCACAGCAACAACAATACTATTAACCATACTCATCATGGACATTCCTTCCTTAGTGGCGTCGAGAGCTCTACAGCCTCGACACCAAGAATCCGGTAAGTCAAACCTGCTGTGCGCCCCCATTAGTCGTCCTGCACGTCCCATGTCCATATACCATATGAACAACAGTTCACGATTGTTGTTGCAGTTTTTTAGCGTTCTTTTTCTCCCCTTTTTGATCAACGTGGGTTTCGTTGTATGTTGGCCCATTAGGATTATGAGGAAATAGGCTTTTTGTTTATTTTATTTTTATATATATTTTATAGAAGGCACTGAACGTTTAATCTATCATAATCCTAATTAATTTTCCCAAAATCGTTATTTTATTAGCGTACTAAAATAGTCACATAAGTCTTGTTATTGTCATTAGAGCGTCAAAACAATAAGATAAATCATGATGTTATTGTTATTAGAACGCAAAATAATTATCCAAACCTAAACCCTAAACCCTGAACAGGTACTTGAGAAAATCAGAATTTTGAGTATAAAGTATAAAACCATAATTTAAAGTCGGATACAAATTATTTGATCGCCATAGTAAAATTTCCAATAACATTCATGTCAAATGTCCATATCATCCACAATTATCGAAATCCAACCAATGCCTCTGAAGGAAGAGCTCACGAACCCACCCCATCAACACTCGACAAATTACCTATTTTCTAGCTTTCCATTTGCTACTCAAGCAACCGCTGTCTCTACTAATAACTACTTCTCGCCGATTTATCCTGCCGGCGTTGAAGATTCACGTAGCGCACTCACCTCCCATCTCAAGAAAGAAGGCAACGCAAACGCAGCTGAGTGCATCTGCCAAACAAACGCCGTTATTTTGCTTTACAAGTATATCTAAAGCAAACGAAAAGGATGCAAATACAGCAGATTGCTATGTAAGCTGAATCAGAAAATGACTCCTACCTCGGAGTTATAGAACTTGAGTTCTCTCTTATGTTTGAGAGCTCCTTCTAACTTCTCAATAGAATTGACGGGGTTTTTGAAATCAACGGGAGGCCCCGCTGTTGAGCACAACAGAAAATCTATCACACCACTACATGACAAGTAATCTCACAAGTAAGAATGATTTCATTATATCTACCTGGTCTTAAGAAGGATCGGACAAGCAAGGTGTTTAGTCTATACAACTTCACACGGAAGCACAAGACTTCTTTTCTATGCTAAAAACTTAAAAATATGCGTAAAGGTTGAGAGCCAGAGACTAGAATAATGCGAGGAAAGCAAACTACAGTGTTACCTTGGATACGTAGGAACACTCGCCCAAGCATATTCGACAGACCCCTTGAATGTTTGATGGCAAACAGAGATCAGATCTTGAACAAGATGTGTATGGAGCCACATGCTCTCTGCCATGTTACAGAGAACACCACCAGGCCTTAACGCTCTAGCTATTGTCTCAAAAAATGGCTTCTCTACAAGCTCTTGGGCAGGACCTGCATCCAAAGGAAACCGTACGTTTAAGCACTAGATTTAGAAACCTTATTATGACAAGCCTTTATATTGCATATCGAGATCAAGCAAGGGAGATAAGGAGGAGGGGGGCACAGAAAAGAAAGTAACCAGAAACAAACATGTCATCTGTAATATTTATACAAAAACCACAGCAGACAAAGACATCTTTAGATGCTCACAAATCAATTCAACAATAATTTGAAGTCAACCAGCCAAAAAGTGCACCGCAAAACTATTGTAAAAATAAAAAACATACCAACAGGGTCTGACGAATCAACAATTACAGCATCATACTTCCCTTCAGGTGCAAGCCTTAAGAATTCAGTAACTGTCATGGATTAAAAATGAGATATAATCCAAATACAAAGTCAATTTGACATTAACAATTTAATCAACAAATAGTACGTATTAAACCTACCATCAGCGATGTGAAGGTGGACGCGAGGGTCCTGAAATCCAACAGCTAAATGAGGAAAAAACTTCTTGGACACCTACAAAAAGCCAAACAAAAGAAATTAGTTAGTCATCTCATATTCTTAACATAAAATACATGGAGGACCTTACACCACTTACATCAATAACCATCTTATCTATCTCACGTATATCAATATGCTCAACAGAAGGATGGCGAGAAACCTCCCTAAGAACCCCACCATCACCACCGCCAACAACCAGAACCTGCACAAAAAATCATATAACACTTCAATGTAGGCGATATAAGAAAACAAAAACAAATATATGAAGGCAAAATGCTTCTCATTTCCAGCGCAAAAGTAAATCAAACTGCAATCACCAGGCTGTAACCGCATCAAATTATTATAAGGATGTGGGTTTTGAATTCATACTAACACTATTTCACATTTGATGGCCTATTCTTTGCCGAACAAGGAAACTGGTTCACAAAGCAAATGGTCATCTACAGGATAACTGCTGCCAAATCCACTCGCAGTGTGACAGAGTAATACCATTGTGCAGATATGGCTACAAAATCATTGCATCCAAGTCCAGCCAACATGAGGTAGATAACTACAATTTTATGAGCTAAACACTATAAGTCTATATCTGATGCCTGGCTCGTAAGTCGTAACTAACAAGGGATCCTAAAATGTATAGATAGCCTTTACAATTCATAGTAAGGTCAGCAACATGACCATGAGCTCATCTATTCGGGTTCAGCTGACCATTACCATCTTAAGCTTCCCATACAATACCCACTGAAACTACTGAATAACACCAGGGCTCTGTGCAGACCAATACCTCATCACAAATTCACCTCGTAAACCTCTCATCTGAAGTCTACAATTAGCTTTTCATGCGACTCAGTCCGAGTGCATCAACGCTCTGACTGAGGCAGTGCTCGTAAAATACTTTGGTCGATTTAATCGTGCCTTAAACTCATTTTGCGCATTAAAAAGGATCCTCATCGTAATATCGAATTTCCGAATGAATTTCAACATAAGGCCAGTTGGAGATGAAAGCTAAGACGCAGAATATCATTGTGTCAAATTTTCAAAAATTTCTACACATCCAATCTTTCCAGTTTTTCTAACAAAGACCGTCGAAACTGCATTCTTGTCATAACTGCATAGCTGTGGGAAAACGAAGATTTCAAAGCCTTCTCAATTTTTCCAAGTGACGTGCCATATATGCCTGGAAAGCTAAGAAGTAGAGCTACAATGTTATTATTTTTCCAGAATTTTCCAAAAAACAGAACAGTGTCAAATCTGGCATGCAAAGCAGCTGAACAGTAGTGGGCACTAATGGCGAGAGCTTGTCAACAACACCAATCCATTAGCATCTGCAGCAACGTCCTCAATTATGGCCAAGGACTCCGGGCAACTCTAGCTCAGTATTTATCTTTGGCCTCAAAACCATGCTGGTTGATAATAACCAGACTAGCATTTCTATTAGGGAAAACTTTGTCAAGCAGAGAAACTTGCAAGAAAAATTTGACTCTAATTTGGAAAAAAAATAAATAAAAAATAAAAAAAAATAAAAAACGCACAAGATTAAATAGGGTTGTGAAAAATTACAAAAATATGTGCTTATCATTTAGCTCAAGAGCTCAAAAAAACTTCTTGTTCAAATGATTAATAATATTTATCTTATCCCCAAGCACGAGACTCCGTGTTCGAATCCTCTTCCCCAATTCTTGCATCCTTTGGTGTGTGGAAAATCTAGTCACCTAGCAAGGCTTGGGCCATTAAGTCATTTTGTACATTTAGGCCCATTTAACGGGCCCTAGATTTACAGATTGTTTTAGCGATAAGCCCTACCTTTTTTACTAAGGGACAACGAAGAAGAACACACGCAGAGCAAACAGTGGTCGTCGTCCTCCAGTCCAAGTAGCAGCTCAAAAATCAACAAAAATGGCGGTCGTTATCGAAAACGTACGGTGCTCGTCCTCGTTCGGTCATGCAGCGGAGTTACTATGTCTGCCGCCGTGTGTGCCGCTCATCGAGGGAACCAGGAAACCAACCCCAACACTGAAATCCCCGACACTGACTCGAGTTGTGACTTTTAATTGTTTATCAGCCGAATATTAATCAAACTAATTTTCCTGCAACTTTCATTTTCACAAGAACAATAAATTAGTTGTTTGCGTGTTCTGATTAGTGATTAATTACCATATGCTGATGACTTGGATTAATTATCATATGTTCACGACTTGGACTTGGATTAGTTATCACTAGTACTTGTCCCTAGAAGAAGGGGAAGAACTCATCCCTATGTTTCTAAGTGGTAATTGAAAAAATAAATAAATAAATAAAAAATAAAAAAAAATAAAAATTCTTTAGAGAGAATATGAATTGGGACCCGGCTTCTCTGCCCTCCTGGTTCTCATACACTCTCATTCTCTTCTATTTTGTGCGGTCACGGTTAAGCCACCTCAACATTTTATATTGATTTTTTTTATAGAGATAATAAGACAAAAAGTAATAGTGATATAAAATGTTGGCGTGGCTTAACCCGACCGCACAAATAGAAGGGGATGAGAGTGTATGGAAACTGGGAGGGCAGAGAAGCCAGGTCCTATGAATTGACATTGAAAGCTGATTTTTTGTATGTATGTGCTGTTTAGTACTATCAACTCTTCTTATACGACATGCTTTGGAAGAAAAAAAAAAAAAAAAAAAAAAAAAAAGATTCTTTAGAGATAGAATGTGAATTGACACCGAAAGCTAGTTTTTGTACGTACGTGCCGTTTGGTACTATCAACTTTTCTATACGGCATGCCAAACCTTGATTTGTCTCAAAGTGGTAATTGAAAAAAAAAAGATTCTTTGGAGATAGAATATGAATTGACACCGACAACTGGTTTTTGTATGTACGTGTTGTTTAGTACTATTAACGCTTCGTATAATACAGGTGAAAACCTAAATTGTCTCGACGTGGTAATTGAAAAAAAAAATTCTTCAGAGATAAAATATAAATTGACATTGAAAGCTGATTTTTGTACGTATGTGCTAGTCAACGTTTCTCATACGGCATGCCAAAACCTGAATTGTCTCAACGTGGTAATTGAAAAAATTTAAAACAAAAAAAAAAGATTCTTTAGAGAGAGAATATGAATTGACACTGAAAGCTGGTTTTTGTACATACGTGCTGTTTAGTACTATCAACGTTTCATATACGGGATGCCAAAACCAGAATTGTCTCATCATGGTAATTGAGAAAAAAATGATTCTTTAGAGATAGAATATGAATTGACACTGAAAGCTGGTTTTTGTACATACGTGTTGTTTAGTACTATCAACGTTTCATATACGGCATTGCCAAAACCGAATTGTCTCAATTGATATGAAGCTGAACATCTCCAAGAACTTTCCCACATATTAAACCTTAAACCATAAACTTGCTAATGAGCCGATATTGTACCATATATTTTAAGGAAAACTAAGGAAAATGGCTTGAAAACTTTGAGTTTTAACGATAAGGACAAAATAAAGGGTAAAATGAATAGTATCAGGTTTGACTTTTTAGTGTAAAAATGTGGTTTTTCGTTACAGTGAACAGTACCGCGGGCTTTTCGTTAAAACTCCCTATATTTTATCATATTCTTAGTTATAACTAGAAATATTGTCTGTGAAAGAGTACGATGTCGGCGACTTTGTCTTCCTGAAACTATCACCTTGGAAGGGTGTGGTACGATTTGGAAATCGAGGGAAGTTGAGTCCTCGATATGTGGGTCCTTACCAGGTTTCAGAGAGAATTGGTGCTATGGCTTACAGATTGGAGTTGCCATCGGAATTGTCTCATATCCATAATGTGTTCCATGTTTCCATGCTTCGGAAGTATGTATCGGATCCTTCTCACGTTATTCAGCCGGAACCTCTAAGTGTGGATCAGGATGCAATTTATGTAGAGGAACCCGTGATTATCATCGATCAGCAGAATAGAGTTTTGAGGAATAAAGTGATTCCTTTGGTAAAAGTGCTGTGGAGGAATCATGCTGTTGAGGAAGCTACATGGGAAACCGAAGATTCAATGCGAAGCCAGTATCCTTACCTCTTTGAGTGAAGTGTAATTTCGGGGACGAAATTTTCTTTAAGAGGGGTAGATTGAAACACCCCAACCCAAATTTTGAGGTAAATTTTTCTTTTTCCCTAACTTTGTTTACTTTTCATTTTCAACCCCTAATCCTAGCCGTTCATCTCAATCTCTCTTTCTCTCCTAAACTGCCAAGTGGCAGCACCCTAACTCTCTTCCCTTTCCATTTCTCGAAAACCTCAGGCCCCTCTCTTATCTCTCAATTCTCACTCTCTTCTGTTACTCTCTCTCTCTCGCAGCTCTCTTGCTCTCTCCCTGCAAACACACACACACACACACACTCACACAACCACGCACGCCCAGAGACACCCCAACCTGAAGACACCTATCAACGTCATCATCTTCACCTCGTCATCTTCCTTCCCTCTTGGTTCTGTGAGAAGCGACGACACAGGAGCAAGAAGCTCTAGCGAACCTCCTCCATTTTCTCAATCTAGTAAGTCACAAATCCTTCCTTCTCTGTGTTTGCGACTCATGTTGGTAATTTATGAGTCAAATCATCCCCTCCTTGCCCAGGTGTTCGTTGGATTCGAACTTGGGTGAGCACACCCATTGTTGCCGGCGAACTCACAAGCATTCAACGATTGTCCGGTCTTCTTGAACGTTTTTCGACAATCTAAAGGTAGCATTTTACTCCCCTCAGCTCGTACTTCATTTTGATATCTAGATCGAGTTCTAGAACCCTTATTTTCAGACCACCGGAGCTGTAGCAGCTCCGGCTTTCCTCTCCGTCCAGCGCAGGCCCTTCAGGCCGTTTCACAAGGCCACGGGCCTTAGGCCCGATCCTTTTAGACCAGCCCTAAACCCCAGCCCTTTTGGTTTTTAATTTAATTTTAGTTTCTAAATACTCAAGGCCCTCGGGCCGTTTCCCTTGGGCTTCTGCCGAGCCCAACCCAAATCCTTTTCTTTTTCTTTTTCATTTATTTTAGTTAAGGGCCTTTTGGGCCATTTCTCTTAACCCAGCCCGTGAAGGCTTTAGGCCTCCGTGCTGTTTTCATTTAGTGGCAGGCCCTTGGCCTTTGGCCGGGCCCTAAACCCAAAACCAAAACTCTTAAGCCTTTTGGGTTTTTCTAACCTAGGGCCTCTGGCCCATTTTTCCTAAACCCTAAACCCAAAAACCTAAGTCCAAACCCAAACCCTATCTGGGTTTGACCCTTTGACTGGGTCCGACCCGGACCCGTTGACTTGACCCGTTTGACCGTTGACTGTCAATCAACGTTGACTTTAACCGTTGACTTTTTCCAACTTTCTTCAGGACTTCTCCTAAGCTAATTTCAACGTCCTGAGCACATCTGTGGAGTCCGTTTTCTGAAATTCTTTCGTTTGGGCATAGTTTGAATAATTGTATATTCTTGTGTGTTAGGTGAAGTTGATTGTGAGGACTCCGACTTTCCTGTTGAGGACAACCCTGCTGCTGAGGAGTACTGTGAGTGGACCACTTTCAAAAATAACATGTTTTTAATTAAAGAATTGCATATGTTCCTAGCATGCCTTGATTTAATGAATACTTTACAGGAAGCATGATGATTTGGATATGATTGATTATATACATAATTTGAACTAGTTTCATTATATCGTATTTTCTACGCAACCCTCATTCTGGTAGACTATCTGATCGATGACGATAGGATGCTAAGAATGTGTTTCAAATGCTTTTAGACACCTCTTCGTAGTATGGGGGATCGATGAACTTATGCTACGAAGTTGTATTTTAGTAAACTGTTTTGTGCGTACCTAGTGAACACCATGCCGCCAGGGGCGAGGACTTGAGTTGGTAGAGGCCTGGAGAAATAATCCCTAGCGGAAGGCTGAGGGACCACGGAGTCTGGCATCGGGCCGGGAGGGAGTTATCTCATGGTGAAGGCCATAGAGATTTAGGTGCAGGCAATGGGCCGGAAGTTATTATTATTATTATTATTATTCGGTGATACTCATTAGCAGCACAACTTGTATTATGCTTCCTGATATGATTTCTGAGATTGATTGGCAGATAGATATGAATTGTTTTATGGCATGCTAGAGGGTTTGGAAAAGCTATCACTTATTATACTATTAGTTTTCATTATTAAACTGTGGGGGTTAGTATGTTGATAACTGTTTTCATAATATATATATGCAACTTGGTCCACTCACCCTTGTTTTGCGCCCCCATTCAGATCCTGTGAACGAGGACTACGACATATCATTCGAGGCATTTCCCTACCAGTAGCTGTGCACCTCTTTCTTGCGTGACAATCTTGTAATAGTTCTTTTATTGTAATCTTTAGTTAGAACATGCTCTGTGCACTCTAGCCACTTTCTGTATTATTGGTTGTTTCTTGTAAACTTCTTATGTTTAATTATGCATGTTTTCTCCTAATCATTACTCTTGTAATCAATTAATGGCTTACGTCACCCTCGGGTGTCGGCCAGCACGTATCTATCCTGATATTCTTCGAATAATCAGGGTTGGGGCGTGTCAGTCTGCGCGTTGCTGCGGGATTAGAAACCGCATGAAATAATATATTTCAAAAGGATAAAATATTGTTATAGATAGTTAATGTTATTTACACTGAACGATGTTTTAACTTTTTGAAAGAAGTTTATATGATAAGTATAAATTGGTTGATCAAGCTTTTGGAGCTCTTTGAACCCACTTTATGAGCCTAATTGGTACAATTGAAATGAAGAGTTTAATCAAACTTCATGAGCCTAATTGAAACAAATTAATACCTTGACTGACTAAATGAACTGAGAATAAAAACATCTAGATCTATCACATCCCGGCCTGGGCCCCCACCACAACCCGGGCTCGACCCCGCCGTAGCACGATATTGTCCGCTTTGGGCCCCGACCACGCCATCAAGGTTTTGTTTCTGGGAACTCACACGAGAACTTCCCAATGGGTCACCCATCATAGGATTGCTCTCGCGCGAACTCGCTTAACTTCGAAGTTCCCACGGAACCTGAAGCCAGTGAGCTCCCAAAAGGCCTCGTGCTTGGTAGAGATGAGAATATACTTATAAGGCTTACAGGATCCACACCCTTGGGCGATGTGGGATCTTACAATCCACCCCCCTTAGGGGCCCGACGTCATCGTCGGCACACTTCCGACTAGGAATTAGCTCTGATACCAAATTGTCACATCCCGGCCCGGGCCCCCACCACAACCCGGGCTCGACCTCGCCGTAGCACGATATTGTTTGCTTTGGGCCCCGACCACGCCCTCACGGTTTTGTTTTTGGGAACTCACACAAGAACTTCCCAGTGGGTCACCAATCATGGGATTGCCGCGAACTCGCTTAACTTCGGAGTTCCTACGGAACCCGAAGCCAGTAAGCTCCCAAAAAGTCTCATGCTAGGTAGAGATGAGAATATACATATAAGGCTTACATGATCCACACTCCTGGGCGATGTGGGATCTTACAAGATCCCTATTAATTAAGTACAGTTACCAAATGAAGCTGAATAAAATGTCAAAAGTGATACATTGAGATAGAGTTAGTGGCATCAAATCACTAATAAAATATGCATAAACCCAATATGCATCAAAATTACGAAGACTTGACTTCACTTGCTTGTTAAAATATAAAATATTCAAATAATATTGTTTCCAATAACTTGCTTAAAGAAAAAAAAAAAAAAACCATTCACCTCTAAGAGCAAGCCCAGTGTATCAAGGCTCCCTAGGGCAACTTTCTATTGAATAGCCTCCAGTGAACAGTAACTGCTTTTAATGAACAGTAATTGTCTTTTGCATCTTCATCCTTAACTAAATAGCCATGACAATAGGCAATAAAATATTAGTATTTTTTAATTTATAAAATAATAAAAAATATTTTTATTTGTAATTTCAAATATGATTTTTAATTGGTCTCGTTGTACCACGTGTCATTAAATAAGAAATTACAACTCAAAGTAATTGAGAAAATATAAAATTGTGATATAAGTTGGAAGATACTGATAACGTATTTATAAAAAAATTAAATCAATTTTTTAAAATTTTAATTTAATAATTAAAATTAATTTAAAAAATCTCTATCTCCTCAGAACCTCATCTTCCCTCTCCCCGTTGCAATTGCCCCATACCCTCCTAACCTCAAACTAAATTCACTATATAAATCTGAAACTTGAATTATCTATGTTTTCTATTAAGTGGTGGAGGCCTGATACTCGGTGCAGCAGAAAAGAAGTCTTTCTCATGTTGCTCGGTGAAACACAGCAGCAAAGAAAAGAGATGTACTCGGTGATTTCAGGAATTAATTTGGCGATTCTGCAGTCCGACGAAGTATTCAATCGACACCATGTTCAGTTTGACATTGATTGGGACTGAGTTTTTGGGTTCTCGGCAAAAAATGGTTTTGCTGCGAGGCAGAGATGGCGTCAGTTGTTGATCTGTTATCAAAATAATAGTTGTTCGAGGCTTCTTGACAGTGGTGGTTGATACCCATGAAAATGGGAATTGCAGGATTTTTTCTGATGCAATGTTTCAAGGGGTTCAGTGAAACTGAGAGAGGGGTTCGTGCGATGTTTCAAATTTGACCGCGCTCGGTTAAATCCCAAGTTTTGTTCGTTTCTTACGTCCATAAGTGCTGCCATGGAACTATTCAATGGGCCAAACCGTATTACATTCGGTGAGGTTTGCGCTGAAGGAAGAGAAATGTGGGAGCATGCTGACTTGTCTGCCCAACCACATATGAAATATATATATATATATATATATATATATATATATATATATATATATATATATATATATATATATATATATATATATATATATTTTATTTTATTTTTTAAGTCAAGGAATGAAGAGTGATGGTGACTCGGTCAAAGAATATGGTTGTGGTCATGGGGTGTTATCTTTCGGCGATTATTGATTTGGCCGAGATGAACTTATGAATGAAGAGTTTTTTGTCAGAGTCAGGAACATTTATGATATTTTCACACCGGCTCGACGATCAGTCTGCCGTGTTGTGTACCCAAAAGAAATGGCTTTTCGACAATGCTCTTCACTGATAAGTTGGTTTCATATTGCCGATGTGCAGAGCAAGGCTCAAATTGAAAAGGTTAATTTTATCGTTGGCAAGTGATTATTGTGCCATTGTTGTTGGTATACACCGCGAGCTAGTGAGTTATGGAAAATTCTGGAGTGGCTTGCTGGCAATTTGTTTTCGCCGAGTTATGTTAACTACTTGGTGACCAAATTTTATTTGCATGCTCAGTGGAGATGTTCCGACTTTGGGGCATTGTTTTCCTAAGTTTTGATCAGAGAGATCAAAGAAAAATCGTGAAGTTTTAGGTGATGGGCCACCCATTTGTGGTAGGCCATCACATGCCGTCCTTCTATGAAATCTCGATGATGAGCAACTCGGTCAAAGCCTATGTGGATTTTATATAACCCATCATGGTGATTGGGGTTAGAGAGAATGAGACATTTTCCCATAATTGTCAGAAGGTGGGTTTGTCGAACAAGGGAAATTACTGAGCACATGGTTTCTTGACTAGTATCCGGTCACAGTCCTCTCGGCAATTATGTAAGAAAAAGGCTTAATTTCCTTAACTATTCGGCTTTCGGGCCGAAGTTCAAGGAAACTGGGGGTTGTGTTTGGATTCAAAATTACATTATCAGCCCGTGCAAATCAAGGCTATTGAGTGAGTATAGCTCCACACCATCAGGTGGAAAAGTGAAGATAATTTTATTATTGTTAAAGAACATTTTATGATTTGTTATCATAATAATGATCTTTTAAGGACTAATTATCTTGATATTCTCTTATACGGGATAATAAGTTGCAACTTATATCTCCAAGCAAGCAGTACAATTCAAATGGACTTGGATTCTTGTTATCGGATTGGAGCAACATGATACATTAAGATGAGGGTTGATCAGAATAGTAAGGATGCATGGTTTTCATGCATGCATGGGATAATGATGAAGTCAAGATAATGATGCAATCTGGAATTTCATTGGTGCATAAGAGTTTGTATGACAAAAATCTACGTAAACTTCGATTTAGGCATTTAAAGATTAAAACCAATCTTTGGATTAGATTGGTGCTCCGCAAAGATGAGAAGAGCACGGCACCGAGCCAAGAAATCTTGACTTTGGCTAAGGCTAAGGAATATTATCAGGAGGATTGTTATCACAATATCCGGATGCTAAGAGTTAGAGTGGAACTGGGATACTCTATTTCAGTGGCTGAGCACTACGAATTCTATAAGTATAAGATGTTCCGATCAACACACAAATTGCCCTACGCAAAGCTTCTCAACAATCCTGAGATTTTTTCCTCTCCCCATTTCTTCTCGCCAACACATCTTTAGTTTGGATAGACAGTACTGTGAAGGCAACCGGCGACATCTTCAGTTTAAATAGACAGCACTGGAGCCGTAGAATCAACCTACCGAGGAGCACCTTCAGTTTGGATAGACAACACTGCTTCCAGACCAACTAGTTATTTATCCAAGTCTCGGTCAACAAGGATTTATGAGTCCTTGTTGGTAGAGGTAATCTCATCAGCCTTCCCGGCGAAGTGAGGTGTTACCAAGTTACTACATTTGGCACATTAAAAGCCGAATTTGAAATTGAACTTCGCATAACTAGCAGCCTTGTCTTCAGGCTCTAGAACCCAAAGGCCGAGACGTGTTCCTTCCTCGGACGCAGTCGCAAGATCAAAAAGTCAGCAGCACGCCCAAGGCCACATCAGCATATTTTACTCCCTAGCCGAACTCGGTCTACGAGTTGGCATGCCCTGCCCACAACCGAAGGACGTAGTTAACTTATTAATTACTCGGCCTGCGCGCCACGTAGGCTTGGTAGTTTTTAGGGTTAACAAATAGACAGAGGCACAAGGCCTAAAAAATTAAGGGAATGAGGCATGTTGTGTATTAACTTCTTTGAATCATGACGAACTAGTTTGCCTATTAAACCTATTTTATGGGATCTCCAATCAGCTAAGTTAGGTTTCCGTTGGGTCGATTCATTCATTGTGTCAAACAAAGCAACACTTCATATGTCATTCCTTTTTTTTTTCCCTTTGAATGAATAGCCACATATGCCACTCAAATATGAATAATTTGTTCAATACAAAACTGAAACAGTACTATTTTATTTGGGCAGTAACTCTTCAGTAAGAGTTTTTAGTTTTTATTAACAACTTTATGAATGCGCATGGGTTTTCTCAACAAAACCTATCAAATCACCCTCGGTGGCCAACCAAATATCAATCTTCTTTTTCCCAAGAAAGAAATATTGCATCAGTTCCACGAAGTGGCACAATGGCCCTTCTGGATTTGCAGAGGATGCAAATTTTTGTGTGGTACACATGGCCTTTGAATGAAATTGTAAGATTTGGAGCAGCTGAAGAAGTATATGCAGGGTTCTTCCATAGAGAGAGGATCTAAAAGTCTTGTCACATTAATCAGTTCATATCCGCACAAATAGTGCTACCAGCCTACCAACCAATACTTAATTTTTGATGTATTTTCGTTCCATTTTATGTGAAATGACCAAAATATCTATGATACGGTTATGAAATTATTTTTTACCCCTAAGCTCGAGACAAGTTGTTTAACAAACTTTTTACTCAAGAACAATCTTAGATAGGTATCATAACATAATTAATGTACCAACCTGGTGTATCCCAAGCTTACAACAGATTATGCCCAAAAAATAATGAGTATTTAGTATTTGGTAAATTGGTATGTGCCAAAGAAAAAAAAAGTGCTCGTAGATTAATTGGAATTTGATCAACAGTTTAGGGATATAATTGGATATATGGAATGATATATAGGGCAAGTGATCCTCTACCACAGTCGTGGAGACCAGTGTTGCCCTAGCATTACAGCGTGAGTTTAAATCTCGTCAGTGTGGATGCAAATTTTCTCCTCTTCGGTCTTGGACGATTTTGCACCTACAAAACAATTAACACCTTAGGTTAAGGCCAAAAGCCTCACGCGCCCACGATGAATGGGGGGGCTTTGGCAGAAGAACCTCCGATGCCAAAGTTAGAATTTTAGAGAGAAAAAGTGTTTAGAGTATTTTTGCCAAAGGATTGGAATTAGGTTTTTTGGTGAGAATATGAGAGTATTTATAGGAGATGGCCGGTCCCCTTTGGAGAAAAGGTGGCCGGCCCTTAGAGGGATTTTTGGGTGTGATCTAGGTTTTATTAGCCCATTTATTGGCTAATTAAATCAAAAGGGAATGTATTTGTATTTATGAAAAAGGGTTATAATGAGTAATTGAATGATTGGTTTAAAAAAGGAGGAAAAGAGGAAGGAAATATGGGAAAAAAAAAGGAAGTGGCCGGCCCCCTTTGGAGGAGGGATGGCCGGCCCTTTATGGTAGATTTAGGGTTTAAAGGCTAAGTTAATTGGCAAATTAATGAGGAATAATCCCATTAATTTGCCAATTATCTCCATTTATGGGGGATAATTGGTGGATTTATGAGATAATTGCCTTAAATGTGGATAGATGAAATAATTCGGATTTGTTTACCTTTTATGGGCGCTTTTGACTTGACCGACGATAATTACCGGCTGCTCGCGCGTAGGATTAATGATGCACCTCAAGGGCATTTTTGTCTCCTTAATCCGAAAATCCACGTGTCGCCTTGTGATTATTTTTGGCTCCACAAATGCCCCCACACCTGTTGGGCTGCTCGCAGAAAAGGGCAACGGGTGTAGAGACTCTCCCACTTTAGGAAACTTCAAGCTGCTTCCTATTTTGTTGATTTTCCTCTTGTAATAGGAAGATAAATCCCTTTAGGAAAAAGGGAAGTAAATTTCCCTTAAAGCTTATTTAAGTCCACCTTAAGTGGATTATTAAATCAACCTTCAGAGAAGAATTTACTTCACCTTACAAGAGAGAAAGAGAGCTTAGAGGATATTTGTTCCCCCTCCTCTAGCAGTCTTCCACATCTTGCCCGTGTAAATGATCGCTTCTCGCTGCTTCTAGGTAAGAAAAAATTAATTTTTTTTTGTCTTCCTTGAATCTTGGTATTCGTCAATCCATGAAAAAAAAAAAAAAAAATATATATATATATACATCTTCTGCTCCTTCCTTTGCTTGGGCGCGGGACGCTGATGCCTTGAGAAAGAAGACCAGGCCGTGGGGCCTGGCTGGTTGCTGGGTCCTGCGGCAAGGCTTAAAATTATTATTATTATTATTTTTTTTTTTTTTTTTTTTTTTTTTTTTTTTTTTGCAACCTTGTAACGAATCTTTCTCGTACCTTTCTTTGTAGAGTCTTCTCCACCATGTCTTCCTCAGACCTCAGGAATGATGACGGTGTGCCGCCATTGTATCATCAAGGCGGGTCTTTGAGCAAGGTTGGCTACTTCAAGGCTGCTCACTTCAAGATCAATTCCGATGACTCATTTAGAGACTTCCTTGAGACGTATTGGCATGCCATTCCATCTGGAGTGCGTGTGAGGCGAGTCAATGATGGTAGCAGTCATGAGCCATATGATGAGGTTCGGAGGGCCATCAAATTCCACCCTTACTACTTCGTGCTGGGGTTCACCTTTCCCATGCCGCGCTTTTTCCAAGAAGTGTTTTGCTCCATGAGATGTGCGCCTGCTCAATGTTCTCCAAATGCGGTTCGAGTGATGGTGGGGTTCCACAACTTGAGCCAATTCTTTGATTTGGGACTAACCACCAACGAATTCTGGTACTTCTTCGACATAGGTCGTGTTGATGGAGTTGGGCAGCTGCGGACTCGTCATCGACTTTTTGAAAATCAAGTAAGGGTGATCATGACTGGGCCAGGGAGACCTTGGAGAGAAGCGGCGAGTGGGAGTCTGATCACTCCCCTGAGCTGCGGGTGTCTACAGTCTTCATATCCGGTAAGCAGGCTACTTTAATTTCCTTCTCGGCTGCTTGGTTTTGACGTTAAACTGCTCTTTAATTTTCTGATTGCTCTCTGCCATCCTTGTAGATTCGGAGTTTGGCTCAACTCCCAAGGTCTCTCCGGACATGAAGAAAGTGCATGTCGCTCTGGGCATTCCTTCCGAGTATCGTGAGTGACGCTGGCTGCTAAGTCCTCTTCGTAGGGAGAAAGATGGATTGCCCCCAAATGAAGAAGTAAGACGGGTCAAGGCAGCCGCATTGGCTCGTCCTATCACTGTAGTGAAGCCTGCTGCCAACGATAGTGGAAGAAAGAGGCATTCCCCGCCTGCGCAAGAGCCACCTGCTCAAAAGAAACCACGGGTCGCTCGCGAGGGTTTATCCGCTGCTCAGGAGGGGTTTGATGTGAAGAGGCCAAAGACTTCTTCCGCTGCTCCCGGGGGTCCACCAGCTGCTCCCAAGCTTGTGATTGACTTGACTTCAAAAGAGACTGCCGGACCTGTGCCAGTGACACATGCCGTTCCGAAGGCTGCTAGCTCGATTGCCGATAGGATTGCTCAACGCCGGGGTTCGTCAGTGCCGAAGTTTGTGCTGAAACGTCCGCCTGGGGTAAGTCTGATTCTCCTTCAGAAAAGCTTTCGTTCGTGAAGAATGGCACGACCTCCTCGTCTGCTAAGGTGGCGCCAAATCCTGTTCCTCCCACTGCTGAGACTAGGCTGCCTTCCGAAAGGGGTGAGACTGCTTGCGCCAACGGTCCTGGTAAGTCCGCCAAGTCTAATTCCAATGAAGCTGCTGAGATTTGTGCGCTTTTGAGGCCAGACCTTCTTGAGGATATGGATGCGTGTGCTAAATTTGTTGATGGCGTCAAAGGGATTATTGGTCCAGGCTCCTTCGTGAAGCATACGCCTGAGTACAGGAGGGCTGCTCTGTTGACCATGATGCAAAAGACGGCGATCTTGGCTGCCGAGTCCATGGTTCTTGATCAAGAGGATATCAAGGCTGCCCAGGAGGTGGCGAAGTCTATGGCTGCTGAAGCTTACTCCTCGGTCGAGAAAGTTAAAAATTTGGAGTCTGAGCTTGTTGCTTTGAAGGGGTCTAACGTCTCTGCCCCCACTTCTCTGCAACTTGAGACCGCTCGCCACGAGATCGCGAACTGGAAGGCTAGGCTTGATGCGACTCAAGTAAAATATGAAAGTGCAGAGAAGGAGATTGAATGTTACATACCTCAGATTCAGGATCTCGAACGCTCCATCTCTGAATCCCGCTCCGCTGCTTATGCTAAAGATGAAGAACTGGTCGCTGCTTACAACCAGGTGATACACCTCAAGAAAATTGTTAACAGGCTTGAGCCTCAAGTGCTGGAGCTTCAAGGTGCTTTGAAGATCAACGAAAGTCTGAAAAAGAAGGTGGAGGAAATGCAGCGGGTCCGTGCTTGTCTGCTTGAGGAAATGGAGCAGCTGAAGAGCGAGAAGGCCAGGTTTGAGGCTTCGCTGACTCAGAACCAGTCCGACTTCTACAAACTTGGTTATGTTGATCATCTCTTTGGGCGGCCGTCTGACTTTGAGTTTTCTGAAAAAGACTTTGAGACTTTCTCCAATTCTCCAGAAGACCTGCTCGCCTTTACTTTCGAGTCCTCCATTGGTGAAATAGTTGGAGACGGGAGTATCCACGACAGGGCAGTCGGGAGTGGAGCGCCGGATGGTACCACTGTTGAAGCTACCGTGGTTGCCGAATGTGTGACAATGGAGCAGTCGTCGGATGGCCAAGCTGCTGAAGAGTAGTCTTCTAGGTAGCCTTTAGGATTTATTTTTTCCTTGTTGTTTTTGCTTTGCTTGAACTCCTCCAGTCTTTTTCAATTGTTTATCAATTTTGCTAGAAAATTTAATAAACTTGTTTCCTTCGCTTTTCTCCATCTTCGCTTCTTTTGTTCATGCCTTAACCTTTAGACTTCATAGGCCAGTAGCAGGCACGCCACTTTTTTATAAGCAGACAGGCCGCGTAGCCTACATAGTCGTAGGTGTTGGTGTAGAACTTTTTTGCAAAGTTGTTAGCCGTAGGGTCGGCAGCCGGACGCCTTACTTACAGAAGCAGACAAATCCGCGTGACCCCTAGGCTGTTAACCTTGGCTTTCTCCAATTCCGTAGGTTGCGCAGCAAGTGTCACAACACTTTAGGACTTGGTGCAAGTTGCCGCAAAGTCGTTAGCCGTAGGATCGGCAGCCGGATGCCTTACTCACAGTAGCAGACACATCCGCGTGATCACTAGGCTGTTAACCTTGGTTTTTCCCAATTCCGTAGGTTGCGCAGCAGGTGTCACAACACTTTAGGACTTGGTACAAGTCGTCGCAAAGTTGTTAGCCGTAGGATCGGCAGCCGGATGCCTTACTCACTGTAGCAGATACATCCGCGTGATCACTAGGCTGTTAACCTTGGTTTTCCCCCAGTTTCGTAGGTTGCGCAGCAGGTGTCACAACACTTTAGGACTTGGTGCAAGTGAAGCTTATCGACTACGTAGCATGTCGGTAGTGGATAAAACTTCACATATGCCTGCTAGCTTGTTTAACCTTTCACAAGAATGTGCGGTTGTATAAGTCTAGTGTGGCTTCACTGCTTGAAGGGCAAGCTGTAGGCCGTCTTCCGGAATCCGTAGGCTACCTTAGTACGCTCGGTAGCAGCTTTAGGGTTCCAGGGATAATGTGCCCCCTCCGTCTCTAGGACCCGGTTCCCCGCGGATTAGGCCAAGAGACCCAAAATCCTTCAATTAGCTAAGCCTTGAAAAAGACCATTGTGGCTACTTCTAGGAATTCCAGCGCAAGCCATCGTGCACCTAGTTACACTAGGGCAACCAGGCTCATCCACGTCTGGATGTTCGGAGTGAAGAGTTTATCCTCCCGCTTTGGAGAGCAGATTGGTCCCTCGGGGGCGCTATTCCTGCAGTGAGTCCCTAAGAAGAGCACGAGCTTCTTTTGAAGCGCAGGAGTTGTCAGTTGCCGCAATGGAATCAAGTTGTAAAAGCGTTCCTTATTGAAAAACAAGTGAACAAATAACTTAATTGTAAAGATTGCGGAACAACTGGTAGTCCTCGGCTTGCGAGGGTTGTGCCCGTCTGAGCTGCTTGAGCCTTCGGGCGTCGGTGGAGATCACACGTGGTACTTCCTCAAGTTGTAGGCGTTCCACTGCTTTTCGATCTCCTTGTCATTCATGGTGGCGAGGGTGTAGCTTCCCTTGCCGCCTACTCTGCTGATCTTGTAATGTCCTTCCCAAATGGGGTCCATCTTCTTCGATCTCTCCCTTCGAGCAGTGATGAAGGCCTTCCTCAGAACTAGGTCTCCGGGTTGAAATTGCCGTATTTTGGACCTCTTGTTGTAACTAGAGAGGAGCTACTGCTGTTAGGATGCGATGCGGGCTATGGTCTGCTTGCGTCTTTCCTCCGCCAGGTCTAGGTTCGTGGCCATCTCTTCACTGTTCTGCTCGACATCTGGCAGCAGGGTGGTGATGCTTGGCATGATGATGTTGGGAGGGATGATTGCTTCCGAACCGAACACCAAAGAGAAAGGGGTTTCTCGGGTTGCTCGTCTTTTGGTGGTACGGTACGCCCACAGACATCCGGGGAGCGCATCCGGCCACTTTCCTTTCTTGTCGGCAAGGGATTTTTTGAGGCAGTCAAGGATCGTCGTGTTGGAAGCTTCGGCCTGCCCATTGCCTTGCGGATACCTTAGCGTAGACATATGTTGCTTTATACCGTATTTCTGGAAGAATCCCACCAAGTCTTTGCCTACGAACTGCGGGCCGTTGTCGGTGACGATGGATTGAGGGATACCAAAGCGGCAAATGATGTTCCTCCATATGAAGCGTTCTATGTTCGTTTGAGTTGTCGTCGTCATGGGCTCCGCTTCTATCCACTTGGTGAAATAATCGGTTGCCACGATCATCATTCCTCTGAATCCAGCAGCGGGCGGCATGGGCCCAACCAGGTCGATCGCCCATTACATGAACGGCCAGGGACTTGCTTGTGGATGTAGCTCGCCGACAGGCAGGGTCGGTACAGGCTTGTAACGTTGGCAGGAGCAACCTACCAAAGGTTAGTGAATATGATGTTCAAAAAGCAGATTGGGGTTACCATGGAAGTCTATGTCGATGACATCATGGTGAAAGGCAAGCAGCGGTCAGACCACATTCGCAATTTGGCGAAAACGTTTGACATCCTTAGGGCATACAAGATGAAGCTCAATCCTGCCAAATGTACATTTGGAGTATCTTCAGGCCGATTCCTAGGGTACTTAGTCACCCAACGAGGGATCGAGGCGCATCCCAAGCAGATCCGAGCAATTCTGGAAATGAAGTCTCCCACAACCTTGAAGGAGATCCAAAGCTTGACCGGACGAGCAGCCGCCCTCAACCGTTTCCTATCGCGATCCACCGATAGATGCAAGCCTTTCTTCAAAGCCATCAAGAGGGCGCAACGTGACAAATGGGATGAAGAATGCAAAAAAGCCTTCCAAGAACTGAAGAAATATCTCACATCGCCTCCATTACTGTCCAAGCCGGAAGCTGCGGAGGACTTGTACATCTACTTGGCAGTCTCCGAAGTAGCGGTGAGCTCTGCTCTCATACGAGAAGAGCTGGGGGCCCAACTAGAGCCAAAATTAATTTTTCGATCTTCGGATATCTTGTTTCCTCATCGAGGAGAGCTTTTGAAGTGTAGAACACCAGTAGTTGGGCCCCCAGCTCTTCTCGTATGAGAGCAGAGCTCACCGCTACTTCGGAGACTGCCAAGTAGATGTACAAGTCCTCCGCAGCTTCCGGCTTGGACAGTAATGGAGGCGATGTGAGATATTTCTTCAGGTCTTGGAAGGCTTTTTCGCATTCTTCATCCCATTTGTCACGTTGCGCCCTCTTGATGGCTTTGAAGAAAGGCTTGCATCTATCGGTGGATCGCGATAGGAAACGGTTGAGGGCGGCTGCTCGTCCGGTCAAGCTTTGGATCTCCTTCAAGGTTGTGGGAGACTTCATTTCCAGAATTGCTCGGATCTGCTTGGGATGCGCCTCGATCCCTCGTTGGGTGACTAAGTACCCTAGGAATCGGCCTGAAGATACTCCAAATATACATTTGGCAGGATTGAGCTTCATCTTGTATGCCCTAAGGATGTCAAACGTTTTCGCCAAATTGCGAATGTGGTCTGACCGCTGCTTGCCTTTCACCATGATGTCATCGACATAGACTTCCATGGTAACCCCAATCTGCTTTTTGAACATCATATTCACTAACCTTTGGTAGGTTGCTCCTGCGTTTTTGAGGCCGAATGCCATGACTTTGTAGCAGTATGTACCTCGCTCGATTACAAACGCGGTTTTCTCCTTGTCATGTTCGTGCATGGCTATTTGGTTGTAGCCAGAGTATGCGTCCAGGAAGCTGAGCAGCTGGTTTCCAGAAGTCGAGTCCACCAAAAGGTCGATTCGGGGGACCGGATAAGGATCCTTCGGGCATGCTTTGTTGAGGTCGGTGTAATCTACGCAAACCCTCCATTTGCCTTTCTCCTTTTTCATGACTAGCACGACGTTGGCGAGCCATGTAGAGTGTGCCACCTCTTCTATGAATCCGGCCTCCAGCAGCTTGTCTATCTCGGCCTCGATGATTGCTACTCGCTCGGGCGCAAAGTGCCTTCTCTTCTGGATCACTGGTTTAGCAGCGGGGTCAACATGTAACTTGTGGCAAGCCACATTTGGGTCGATGCCGGGCATGTCTGAGGGTGACCATGCAAAGATGTCTCAGTTCTTCCTGAGGAAGGTAGTGAGCTCTTCTTTCTCGGTTGGGTTCAGGCGAGAGCCAATCCTAACGGTCTTTTCTGGCTGCTGCGGATCGAGAGTGATTTCTTCAGCGTCTTCTTCGGGTTTCCAGCCTATCCCGTCTGCTTGAGCGTCGTCTTATCGATCCTCTTGCTGTAATTGCTATTTGGCAGCTTCGTCATCTTTTTGGACCTCGGTGACCTCCACGGGAGTGAAGGTCTTCTTCCCTGATTCTTTCAGCATTTGCACGGTGCATCGTCGGGATGCGGCCTGGTCGGACTTAATTTCTCCAACTCCTCCACCCGGGATGCGGAAGCGGATTTTTTGGTACTTGACTGAAGTGACAGCATCTAACTTGATCAACCAAGGCCTCCCAAGGATCACGTTGTAAGGAGACGGGTCGCTCACAATCGTGAATGTTTGCTTCGAGACCACTGGCGATGTCTTCACGTCAAGTGTGATTTGGCCGATTGCAGTTGAGGTGTGCCCATTGAATCCAGTGAGTACCTCTGCTCGTCGTGTTATCGTGCTCTCCAGACCCATCTTCTGGATGACCGAGAATTGAAGTAGATTGACCGCACTTTCGTTGTCCACCATCATTCGGTCGATTATGGCATGGGCTATTTGGACTGATACCACTAGCGCGTCGTCATGCGGTAAGTCAACGCCTTCTGCGTCCTGCTCAGTGAAGCCGATGATGGGCCCTGGTAGTGCGCCGGCCGTCTGGACTTGTGAGATCAATAAGGCCTGCTGGATCTTCCTTTTTTTCGAGTTGTTGGTGGCCCCCAGGTGTTCGGATTCGGCAAAGATACCATTAATCCGAATTGTC
Source organism: Cotoneaster glaucophyllus (assembly GCA_036320875.1). Taxonomy (NCBI): domain Eukaryota; kingdom Viridiplantae; phylum Streptophyta; class Magnoliopsida; order Rosales; family Rosaceae; genus Cotoneaster; species Cotoneaster glaucophyllus. The sequence continues at coordinate 28,699,025 of CM070070.1, read as the reverse complement.
TTGGCTGGTGGCTCCTCCTCTCTCTCAGCATTCCGTCTAGGCTGAGCTGCTGGCTTGTCCAAATACTTGTCGACTTTGCCTTCCTTCACAAGCTTCTCCAGATAATTCTTCCAGGTGTAGCAGTTTTCTGTGGTGTGACCTGGCCCTAGATGGAACGTGCAATATTTGGTGTGGTCCAGCTTGGAAGTATCTCCTCTTGGTTGCTTCGGCGGTTTGAACCACGGCTCATCTTTTACGTCGCGGAGGATTTGATGGATCAAAATTGAAAACTTCGAGTAATTCCTGGTTGTAGAGCCGTCTCTGGTTATGGGCATGTCCCTCCGCTTGGCCTCCTGCCTGCTCTTGTTGGGCTGCTTTCCATCTTCCTTTCTTTGAGCCATCATCAATTCTTTTTTAGGCTGCTCGGGTGCCTTTTCTGCTCGTCGGGCCTCGTCCCAGAGTGCATGCTTCTCTGCTAGGGCGAAGGAATCTGCTAGAGTCAAGTCTTCCTTCATGATCATCTCTCCAAATAGGGGGTCATCTGCAGGGAGGCCTTTCTGAAAGGCTGCACTGGCTATTGAGTCGTCGCACCCCACGATCTTCGCCTTCTCAGCTTTAAACCTTTTCACGTAGTCGCGGAGTGATTCCTTCGGGTTCTTTTTTACGTTGAACAAGTGATCGGATTTTTTCTTGATCGAGCGGTAAGACGAGTATTCTTTGGTGAAGACCAAGGAAAGATCGTCAAAGCTCCGGATGGATCGTGGCGGCAAGGTGTGGAACCAATCTTGCGCTTCGCCTTGCAGGGTGGTAGCGAATATTTTGCACATAAGGGCGTCATTACTCCGGTAAAGGACCATTGCACTTCGGTAATGCTTCAAGTGCCTCTCTGGATCTCCATCTCCTTTGAATGAGGTAAAGTGCGGCATGCTAAACTTGCGCGGAGGTTCCGTCTGCTCGATCTCATCCGTGAAGGGGGTTCGGCTTATCTTGGTCATCTCTCGCCGCAATGCTTCATCGGCCGTGTTGCCACGTCGGAATTCGCGCAGCCGCTCGTTGAAAAGCTTTTCCACCTCTTCTTGGATTTGTCTCCATTGGGGCAGCGGAGCCCTGAGCGGTCCCAAGTCTTGGCCTATCGGTCTAGGCTGCTCCTCCGGACGCTCCACTTGTCGTTGTCTCGGCTGCCTAGCTGGTGAGGGGTCTCTCCGTGGGCTGCCCGTGGAACTTGAAGCGGATCGAGTGGCTGCTCGCCTTCGTGCGTCACGCGGCATCCTCTGAGGTAATGTGGAATATGCTCCTTGCGGGCCTAAGCGTGAATGGATGCTCTGCCTGGAAGGCTGCTCATGTGGTTCTTCAAGACATGGCCCCAACCTTGATTGTATGCTCGCTCGCAGGCCTAACCAAGAGTGCACGCTCCTCCTCGCGCTAAGACGGGAGTCCACGCTATCTCGGGGGCCCAGCCGAGATTGCACACCGCCCGACTGCTCAGTCTGATTGATCGGCTGCTTGCCAGGACGTCGCCGAAAAGATTCCTCGTCTGCCCTCGTCCTACTTCGGGATACCTCGTCCTGAGCGCGTTGGATCTCGGTGCGCTGCAAGAGTCGATTCACCAAGGTTATCTGTTGTGCTAGGGCGCTCGTCAACTCCATGACTTGTCGAGACAAGTTTTGCTCGCCACTCAGATTGGATGAACTAGATAGGAAGACTCCTTCTTAAACGGTGGACGGGTGGTTGATTCCGAGCACGAGATTTGGGTTGATCAACGTCAAATCTGTGAAGAAAGGCTGTGGAACTGCTCTCGGCTCAACGGTTGGTCCGGATGGTCGAGATGGTTTCGGACCGACTCGAGCTGCTTGGGACACCACTGGGGCAGGCCGGGCTGCAAGGGCAGGCTGAGCTGCAGGGGCAGGCTTGGCTGCAGGAGCAGGCTGGGCTGCATGGGCAGGCTTGGCTGCAGAAGCAGGCTGCTCAACACGAGGTGCGCGTGAGTGCGAGGCTTGGACTACAGTAGTGGTACCATGGACCTCGCCGCGGGTGGTCACCGCGGTGGTTCCCATGGTGGAGCCTCGTGGTAGTGGTGCCATCTCCCCTAGAGTTACATTCAATCTCATAGATTGCCACGGTCCCACGTCTTGAATGTTTGAATTGTTACTCGTCGAATTTTCTAGATTTCTAACCATTATGTATTTTTCTTTTTTTTTATACGCTTTACCAAAGAACTTTTTACAAGTAAAAAATTCTAATAATAAAAACGTACGAAAGAATACAAATGGACTAGAAATTGAAGAAAAACTTTTGTGTGCGAGAGTCTTTTTCGAGCGTAAACTTCTCCTCTCAATGAAAGCACCAATTTGTGGATGCAAATTTTCTCCTCTTCGGTCTTGGACGATTTTGCACCTACAAAACAATTAACACCTTAGGTTAAGGCCACAAGCCTCACGCGCCCACGATGAATGGGGGGGGGGGGGGGGGGCTTTGGCCGAAGAACCTCCGATGCCAAAGTTAGAATTTTAGAGAGAAAAAGTGTTTAGAGTATTTTTGCCAAATGATTGGAATTAGGTTTTTTGGTGAGAATAGGAGAGTATTTATAGGAGATGGCCGGTCCCCTTTGGAGAAAAGGTGGCCGGCCCTTAGAGGGATTTTTGGGTGTGATCTAGGTTTTATTAGCCCATTTATTGGCTAATTAAATCAAAAGGGAATGTATTTGTATTTATGAAAAAGGGTTAAAATGAGTAATTGAATGATTGGATTAAAAAAGGAGGAAAAGAGGAAGGAAATATGGGAAAAAAAGAAGGAAGTGGCCAGCCCCCTTTGGAGGAGGGATGGCCGGCCCTTTATGGTAGATTTAGGGTTTAAAGGCTAAGTTAATTGGCAAATTAATGAGGAATAATCCCATTAATTTGCCAATTATCTCCATTTATGGGGGATAATTGGTGGATTTATGAGATAATTGCCTTAAATGTGGATAGATGAAATAATTCGGATTTGTTTACCTTTTGTGGGCGCTTTTGGCTTGACCGACGATAATTACCGGCTGCTCGCGCGTAGGATTTCTGATGCACCTCAAGGGCATTTTTGTCTCCTTAATCCGAAAATCCACGTGTCGCCTTGTGATTATTTTTGGCTCCACAGTCAGCTCCCTAGTTTAACATCTAAAATAACAAACCTATCGTTGGACCAAAAAAATAATATATGGATTATAGGGATCATAGATGGGTTGATAACCTAATATGTTTTTGCTACAGTGTAATATAGTCTCTTTTAAGAAAGGAGAGCTGATAGATGGGTGTGTGTGTGTGTGTGTTTGTGTTTGTGCTTGTGTATGTGTTTGTGTTTGTGTATGTGTGCCTACTTCTAGGAAATTTGAATAATATTACAACTTGAGATAGAGGTTCACTCGTTTTGTATACCTTTCAATTATTGATTCCTCACTATTCTTTTAAGAGTTTAGTCAAAAAGAGCAGCTAGAATAAGTTTGTCTCTAAATGGGGAAAAAAACAAGCATATCAAGCAATTTGACAGCGTCTTTCGGAACTACAAGTTGAACTTAAATTAAATTAAATGAAGAAGGAAGATTAGGAGAATTTTTGGAAAAGACTTGAACAAGTTCTTCGTCAACGAATATGTACAAACAATCAATGGTTAACTAAAGACTTAGACAAGTTCTTCGTCATCGTCAACGTCAACGAATATGTACAAACAATTAATGGTTAAATAAAGACTTAGACAAGTTCTTCGTCAACGACTACGTACAAACAATGGTTAAACCCTAATTGCTAATAAAATTGAATCTGACACGATTTTCTCTTCCATATTGCCAATCATTTGCTTCCAAAGAAACCCCCTGTTATCTTTGTAGCTTGTAAGTTCATCAATACATTATACATACTGCTACCAGTATTAGTTCATGCTTTCTTTCCCAAAGAAGTAAATTACTCTACCTGTTCATATATTCTTTCAATTTTTCAGGACAATCGGTCGAACGTAAACAGTGTCCAACGATGCATGTCCCGAATAATGAGTCCTCCATTAAAATGAGGTTAGTTTCTCTCAAAAAGAAAGGAAGTACGCTCTGAAAAGTAATTCATAATTTAGAAAAATGATTTCCACACACTTTTATTCTCCTTTTTGCATATTTTTTGTTCTTCAGGGTCTTCAAAGTTATGGCACAAATTCGTGTTTTCTGATTTGCATTTTCTGTCTTCAAAATTATGGCACAAATTCGTGTTTTCTGATTTGCATTTTCTTATCAGCGATGCACCTTTCAATCCCAACAGACCCCCGCAACCTGGAGGAGCTTCACCTGGTAAAACAATTAAAGGGCCAAAAGTGGATCCACTGTGGAACAAAATATTTGTAATTTCATTTGTGATTGCTGTGTCACTGGACCCCTTGTTCTTTTACATTCCATTCATCAATCAAGAGAAAAAGTGCCTTGGAATGGACAAAAAGCTGAAGAATGTAACTCTTATTTTGCGACTGCTCACAGATCTCATTTTCGTAGTGCATATTATTCATCAAATTCGTCAGGCCATTAAATCTGTCACCCCATATGAAGTGGAAAATCTCGGTTCGAAATCGAAAGCTATTGTTCGGAAATCCCTTTGCAACTTCCTGGCAGTAGCCAAGAAGTTGTCGTGGCGCTCGATCGTTACTAACATTCTTGCTGTTCTTCCCATCCCACAAGTAAGACAATTAGAATTAAAGTTTGATCAATTTTTAGATGTTATTTGAACTCCAGAAAAATCGTTCTGCACTCCTCCAAGTTCTTTTTCTCTCTTATATTATGTTTAAAGTACAGAATGTCTTTTATGGAGCGCTATTAACTTTCTAATGTTTTTTTGTGAATTATATGATTAGCTTGAAGTTTAACTAGCTTTGTTTGTTTGTTTTGCCCAGGTGCTTTTAGTAGTTGTTTTCTGTTAACTAAGAAGAAGATCACAGACAGAGGTTTTTAGAGAGAGAAGTCGAGAGAGAATTGTAGAGAAAGATATATCCAAGTACTTATTTTCCTTAATCAACAAGATATTACACCTGGAGAGTATTTATACAAAAATATCTCCCACATACAGAAGCTCAGTACAAACTTAACAACTTTAACTATCTCTTAATCTGCTTACACGTGTCACAATCCTATTTATACAGTGAGTATCTCTATCATCCCCCCTCAAACTCATGAATGGGAGAACCAAGCATGAGATTGCGACAGTGAGTGCGAAAGAGTGGAGCACTGAGACCTTTGGTCAGGATGTCGGCAAACTGCTCTCGGGAAGATACAAACTGCACAAGCAACTGCTTTCGAGCAACTCTTTCACAAACAAAATGAACATCAATTTCAATATGCTTGGTCTTTTGATGTTGAACCGGATTAAACGAAAGAGCAATTGCAGACAGGTTATCACAGAAAAGTATAGGAGCTGAAGACATTTGAATGTGCAGGAAGGTAAGAAGTTGCTGAATCCAATCGAGTTCAGCTACAGTGGATGACATGGCTCGATACTCTGCTTCTGTGGATGATCGAGAGACCGTTTGTTGTTTCTTAGAAGACCATGAGATTGGATTTGATCCCAAGAAAACAACTAACCCGGTTGTAGATCTTCTGTCATTTGGATCGCCAGCCCAATCGGCATCACTAAAGGCCTTTAAACCAACATCACCAGCAGCATAAGTAATACCAGAGGTCAATGTTCCTTTCAAATAACGTAGAATGCGTTTGACAGCAGTGTAGTGAGATACCATAGGTTGTTGCATAAACTGGGACACTTGATGTACTGAAAAGGCAATGTCGGGGCGAGTAAAAGTGAGATATTGGATAGCACCAACGATACTTCTGTATGTACTTGGTGCTGAAAATGGAATCCCATCATCCTTCAGCAATCGATTATAGGGCAAACAAGGAGTATCACAAGGTTTGCAATCACTCATTTCTGTCTTGTGCAACAAGTCTTGAATGTACTTGGTCTGTGATAAAAACAACCCAGTGGCTGTGCGAGAGATTTGAATACCCAAAAAATAATGAAGTGAACCCAAATCTTTGATATCAAACTCAGTAGTAAGAGAATGAATTACTTGTTGTATAGCAGCTGTAGCATTCCCAGTTAAGATGATGTCATCAACATAAAGAAATAAGATCACTATCTCAGAACCAACATGCTTCACAAAAAGTGATGAATCTGAATATGTTGTTTGGAACCCGAGAGAATGAAGGAAAGCTGTGAATCGCTCATTCCAAGCCCGAGGGGCTTGCTTCAGGCCATACAAAGATTTATGCAGTTTGCAAACTAAATGAGGATGCACAGGGTCGACAAATCCCGGTGGTTGAGCCATGTATACTTCCTCCTGCAATATTCCATGCAAAAATGCATTTTTCACATCAAGCTGCCGTAAAGACCAATGAAACTGAGCAGCTAAGGCCAAGACTAGTCTGACTGTGGTAGGCTTAACCACTGGACTGAATGTCTCTCCATAGTCCAATCCTTCCTCTTGACTGAAACCCTTTGCAACTAATCGAGCTTTATGTCGGGCAATAGAACCATCAGAATTCTTCTTGATTTTAAAGATCCATTTACAGCCCACTAAGTTTTTTAGAGATGGAAGAGATACAAGAGACCAGGTACCTTGAGAGTGAAGGGCATCAATCTCTTCCTTCATAGCAGTGAACCACACAGGTGATTTCATAGCAGATTTATATGTAACCGGTTCAATGAGAGACAGATCCACATCTCTAGATGTCTCTAAAGCACTCAAGAAAGCCTTTGGTTGGACTATGCCACTCTTACTTCTAGTCTGCATAGGATGCATATTCAATGGTGCAATAGGTAACACTACTTGTAAACTTGCTGGACTAAACTCAGGATCCACAGGGAGTTGAATATTATCACTTGTTGTAGCAGTAAGTAATGGAGAGGTATGTGATGAGGAAAAAGAGGGTGATGCAACCATGTCTGGAGAATGGGCAACTGGACTAGAGACCGGGACACTAGATTCAGAAGTTGAAGTAACAGGTGGAGAGATGGAGGAAGAAGCTTGAGCTATAGGCAACACCAAAATATTCTGATGATTAGACACTGGTGTGAGACATGAAGGTTGAGAAGAGTTTTGTGAAGATCTGGTTTGCTTTGACAATTGAAGGAGACTAGAATAAGGAAACTCATTCTCATCAAAAACAACATGTCTGGAGACAAAAAATTTCTCTTTTAGCACTTCATAACAGATATAACCCTTAAATTTGGAAGCATACCCCAGAAAAACACATTTGGTTGTCTTAGCTTGAAGCTTGGATGTGTTGTAGGGTCTAAGTAAAGGATAACAAGAGCAACCAAATACTCTTAGATGAGTAATGACAGGATGATGTCCATACAATGCTTGAAAAGGAGATTGAGTGTGTAGGACTGGTGTTGGCATCCTATTAATTAAGTAAATGGCTGTTTGACAAGCAAAGGTCCAGAATTGAGAAGGAAGGTTGGCATATTGTAACAATGTGACAGTGGTTTCAATGATATGTCTGTGTTTCCTCTCGGCTAACCCATTCTGTTCAGGTGTATAGGGACAAGATTTATGATGTATAATACCTGTAGATTTCAGAAATGTTTGTAACTTATGACTAATGTACTCACCCCCCACATCAGTTTGTAGTATCTTCACAGAGGTAGAGAACTGATTAGAGACAAATGCACAGAATGTAACAAACACATCATTGAAATCAGATTTATTGTGTAAGGGAAACAACCAACAAAACCGAGGGCACTCATCAATGAGGGTAACATAGTATTTATAACCATCAATGGAGTTACATGGTGCAGGACCCCAAAGGTCACTGTGAACAATTTCAAAGGGTATGACAGACGTGACATGAGTGGAAGAAAAAGGTAACTTGGTAAATTTTCCTTCGAGACAGCTTTGACACATAGTGGAAACAACATCCTGATTACATGGAATATTTGCTTGTTTAAGAAGTAAAGAAACTATATGATTGGATGGATGTCCGAATCTAGTATGCCACAATCTAGAACCAACAAGCTGTCCAAGATAAGCAGAAGTGGAAGAAGTGAAAGGTTTGGAACTAGTAGAGAGTGAGTGGATAGGATAAAGTCCATTACTGCACGGGCCCTTGTACAAGATTCTCCCGGTGACCTTGTCCTGAATCCAGAAGTAAAATGCATCAAAGATTAACCAGCAATTGTTATCCAAACAGATCTTATGAACTGACAATAAATTCTGTGTCAATTTAGGAACATAAAGAATAGAATTTAATTTGATAGGATTTGTAGAAGTGGTAAGAATGGAACTGCCAATGTGAGAAACTCTCAAACCTTCACCATTAGCAGTTTGAACAACTTCATTGGTGGGATATGGAGAAGCTATGGACAGGTTGTTAAGATCAGCTGTCATATGAGTAGTAGCTCCTGAATCTGTCAACCATACTTGTGGTGATTGAGAGGTAGATGCCACAGACCCCATGGGTGAAGACTGAGATGGTGAAGAAAAGACAGTATTCATGGCTTGCAGGGAAGAAGGTTGAGAACCATTCAACACAGGAGGACCATTGTAAGAGTATCCCGGCATTGAAGCACTTGTCCTCTGAGTAAACTGAGGTCCCATATAAGAATGCCCTTTTTCATTGTAAAAACAATACCAAGTTGTATGATTGAACTTGCCACAGATTTGACATTGTTGTCGATTAGAAAACTTATTGTAACAATAAGGGGCAGTATGACCTTCAGTATTACACAATTGACAAGTCTGCAAGGAAGATGCAGAGGGATTCCCAAATTGTCTAGGAGATGAACCAAGAACACCAGGAGTAGGTGTAGGCAAGACATGGGTTTGTGTGTGAAACACTGGTCGAGGAGCGTAGTATCGCTGTCCTCCATTGAACTTTCCTTTACCCTTGTTCTTGTTGGCATACTGTTTGAATCCTCCAGATGCACCATATTGCTGACCCCCAGAATGATGAGAAGAATGACCACCACCAGCAGGAAATGACGGATGCTGAGGTCCTTGATTCATGACTGATGAGGTATTGACAACCATCGCAGAAAGGAAAGGGACATTGGAAGGGTTGTCTACAATTGCTTCTTCAGCAAGTAGTTGAGATCTGAATTCTTTCATGGTCATAGCATTTTCTCTGCCTCTAACAACCGTTCTGAATGTATTATACTCCGGAGGTAAACCATTGAGAGCCAGAATAATAATATCTTCATCATCAAAAAACACACCAACAGCAGACAAATAATCCCTAGCTTCTTTGATTTTCTGCAAATATTGAGTGATAGAGTCTGACCCCTTCTTAATTGTTTGAAGATTTGACTTCAACTGAAAAATACTGGTCTTGGAGACAGTAGAGAATTGTTCCTTAAGTCTAGTCCACAAATCCCGAGAACTAGAACTGCCAATTGCACATGACATAGCTGTTGGAGACAATGTGGCAGTGACAAGTTGCATAAGTGCACGATCAAGTAACTTCCAAACAGTATATTCATCGGTGTCCACACCAGAGGTAATTCCAGAGGCACAAGAATCAGATGCAAATCGAGCAGGACAGGGTATTGAGCCGTCAATAAACCCCATAATTCCATGACTGTCCAACAGTAATTGCATTTGAAAGTGCCAGTTGAGATAATTCGAATCATCAAGCTTAACATTGACAGATGTGGAAAGTGTAGAACTAAGAGCAGTAATAGGCGATTGGAGAATTTGTAACTGAGATGCAGTAACCATATTTGCAGAATTAAGATAGAGATTCGATAGAGGAAATATCACAAACACCTGGTGAGCACACTCATGTATCACAGATGCAAGTCGATCAAGAAATCTAGAAACCCTAGAAATCACAGAAGAAGAACACACAAAGAATATACCAGAAATCGTCCAGGAGTACAACACTGATCGGACGTCGAGGAATGAGAAGAATCACAGGTTACGAAGATGAGCGGAAGCAGCCGAAGAACCGAAGAAAACAGCGTGAGCAACAATGGCGATTGATACCATGTTAACTAAGAAGAAGATCACAGACAGAGGTTTTTAGAGAGAGAAGTCGAGAGAGAATTGTAGAGAAAGATATATCCAAGTACTTATTTTCCTTAATCAACAAGATATTACACCTGGAGAGTATTTATACAAAAATATCTCCCACATACAGAAGCTCAGTACAAACTTAACAACTTTAACTATCTCTTAATCTGCTTACACGTGTCACAATCCTATTTATACAGTGAGTATCTCTATCATTTTCTTCAAAATGAGAAGCTCTGGATATTTGGACAAAAGAAAGGTTCTAAATTTTTTTCTTCTTGCCCAATATCTTCCAAGGATTTATCGAATTCACCTATCCTCTAACAACCTTTCACGAACTGGAATACGGGCCAAAGGTGCATTCAATTTTTTACTTTACATCCTTGCAAGTCATGTAAGTTTCTTTTTCATTGTCAATTTTAGTCTTCTAAATTTCATTATGTCGTTTAATTCCAAAAATAATTTACTCCTACTTATCATCCTATTCACCTTACCATTGGACTAACCCGAGCAGTGATTCACTTTAGTCTTTAGTTTGGTAAAACTAACTTTTGTTTGACTTAAACATTTGTACTAATTAAGGACTTAATTTTATGATATGAAATTAATTAGCTTCTTGTTTTTTAGGTACTCGGAGCTTTTTGGTACTTTTTTTCTATACAACGAGAGACATCATGTTGGCTTCATGCATGCGAAAAACTTAGTATGAGATTGGGATGCCTGACGACTTTTTACTGTGACAATCTCAGAACTACCCCAATAGACATTGCATCTCTGAATGCATCTTGTCCCATAAATGTTGCTGAAAATACTACACCGCCGTTTGACTTCGGAATATTTCTTGCTTCCCTTCAATCTGGAAACACAGCGTCGTTGGATTTTCCGAGCAAGTTCTTCTACTCGTTTTGGTGGGGATTGCGAAATTTAAGGTTGGCAATTCATCGACAATGAATTATGTAAACATTTATCTTATTTTGTCACATTTCTTGATCATCCTTGAATAAATTTTTTGCAGCAACTTTGGCACAAATCTGACAACAAGTACTTATGTGTGGGAAAACTTGTTTGCAACTTTGATTTGTATCATTGGATTACTCCTATTTTTATATCTCCTAGGAAATGTACAGGTTGGTATTAAATCTCTGGGCTTATTTATAAGTGCTTCTAAAATGACTGAAAGTATTTTTAGAAAAAAAAATATTTTTGAGTTTCCAAAAAGCACTTGAAGTGCTTTCTGGAGGAAGCAACAGTTATGTGTTTTTTCCACAAAGCACTTCAAGTGCTTTTTCAATATTCACTTACTTTTTACCAAGATAGGTTCCAAAAATATTTTCACAAGTCTTTCAGTCATTTTAAAAACACTCGCTCTGTTGTTTTTCCTTAAAACTTCTTGATTAGGGTTTATTTTCAATGTGTAGTGTGACAACATGTGTTTCAGTTTTTTTTTTTTTTTTTTTTGTTTAAATACAATTACCAATAACAAGTATTTGTTGTGTGACGTACATACAGACGTTTATGCAATTGGCAACTACAAAGTCGGAGGAGATAAGACTGAAGATTAAGATGAAAGAGCTACAAATAGAAGGGTGGATGGGGAAATATGATATCCCAGAAAATTGGAAAAAAGAGATCAAGAAAAACATAAAACAAACACTGAAAGAAAACAAAGATGCTGATCTGGAGAATCTGTTCTCCATTCTTCCTTGGCACACCCAGAAACACCTAAAGCGTTTGCTCTTCTTGGATACCCTAAGGAGAGTATGTGCAACCTCAACCCCTCTTATATCTTTATATGATTAATAATCTATATGATGTGATTAATTAGATATGATTAATCTAATATGCATGGATGCATATAACATGTATAGGTACCAATGCTCCAAGAAATGGATGAAAAAGTGTTGAAAATGATCTGCGACTATCTGAGGCCAGTGACGTACAACGAGAAGAGCGACATTGTTCAAACAGGAAAACCTCTCGATCGGATGATCTTCATTACGGAAGGGTATATTTATACTAATGTGGGTGGTGATCAGAGTCGACATGGTGGTGGATCATCATCGGGTTCTCAATCCTCGTCAATGCCAATCAACACTGTTAAGCAAGGGCTTGTTCTACGGCGAAGAGCTTCTCAACTTGGCACCGAAACTTCCCATCTCCACCAAAACCGTTACATGCCATACAAAAGTCTAAGCTTTTGTTCTTCTGGTCAAGGACTTGAACAGTGTAATCTCCAAATGTAAACCGTTGTGGAATTCAAACAACATGAACCACGGCAACAACAACAACAATAATATTAACGTTACTCATCATGGACAGCCCTTACTGAGTGGCGCCGAGCGCTCTACGGCCTCAACACCAAGAATCCGGTATTTCAGGTACGATTGTGTCACGTGAGTGAGTTTGACACATCATTTTATTTGTATTATATTAAATAAGAAATAAAATTATACATGTATTAGGAAATAAATAATATTATTATTATTTATATTTTGGTGGGAATAAAACTCTTGAAGAGTGATTTTTTAAACACTCACATCGTGGATGACAGTTTCCTTAATAGGAGGAAACTGTCAACTGTTGTAGAGATATATATGTTTTGGTCTCTCCTCTCACGATCTATCGTTCATACTGAAAAGTTCACCCTGTTTTGGTCAACGTGGCATGTCTTTGAACTCTCTCGTGGCATTGTTTAATGGGAGGACAGAAAGGTCAAATATGGCCCATTGGGCCTGGTTTAAACATATAGATTACAAGAAAGTGGGTTTCGTTGTAAGTTGGTCCATTGGGCCTACTAGGAAATAGTTTTATTTTTTTTTAATGGAAGGCACGAACGCTTAATCTATCATAATCCTAATTAATTTTCCCACACACCGTTACAACTTGGGATAACCCCAAACGTAAATCCAAAAGTCGTTATGTTATTAGCTCACTAAAATAGTCTCATAAGTTGTGTTATTGTCATTAGCACGTCAAAACAATTAGGATAAATCATGATGTTATTGTTATTAGAACGCAAAATAATTATCCAAACCTAAACCCTAAGCCCTGAACAGGTACCTGAGAAAATCGGAATTTTGGGTATAAAGTATAAAACCATAATTTAAAGTCGGATACATAATTATTTGATCGCCATAGTAAAATTTCCCATAACATTAATGTCTCAAATGTCCATATCATCCACAATTATTGAAATCCCACCAATGCCTCTGAAGGAAGAGCTCACGAACCCACCCCATCAACACTTGACAAATTACCTATTTTCTAGCTTTCCATTTGCTACTCAAGCAACCGTTGTCTCTACTAATAACTACTTCTCGCCGATTTATCCTGCCGGCGTTGAAGATTCACGTAGCGCACTCACCTCCCTTCTCAAGAAAGAAGGCAACGCAAAGGCAGCTGAGTGCATCTGCCAAACAAACAACGCCGTTATTTTGCTTTACAAGTATATCTAAAGCAAACGAAAGGGATGCAAATACAGCAGATTGCTATGTAAGCTGAATCAGAAAATGACTCCTACCTCGGAGTTATAGAACTTGAGTTCTCTCTTATGTTTGAGAGCTCCTTCTAACTTCTCAATAGAATTGACGGGGTTTTTGAAATCAACGGGAGGCCCCGCTGTTGAGCACAACAGAAAACCTATCACACCACTGCATGACAAGTAATCTCACAAGTAAGAATGATTTCATTATATCTACCTGGTCTTAAGAAGGATCGGATAAGCAAGGTGTTTAGTCTATACAACTTCACACGGAAGCTCAAGACTTCTTTTCTATGCTAAAAACTTAAAAATATACGTAAAGGTTGAGAGCCAGAGACTAGATTAATGCGAGGAGAGGAAACTAGAGTGTTACCTTGGATACGTAGGAACACTCGCCCAAGCATATTCGACAGACCCCTTGAATGTTTGATGGCAAACAGAGATCAGATCTTGAATAAGATGTGTATGGAGCCACATGCTCTCTGCCATGTTACAGAGAACACCACCAGGCCTTAATGCTCTAGCTATTGTCTCAAAAAATGGCTTCTCTACAAGCTCTTGGGCAGGACCTGCATCCAAAGGAAACCGTACGTTTTGTAAACAGAGAGAAGGATAGAGAGAGAGAGAAAGTATGATGTTCTTATTATTTCATTCAATGAATCAGTACACTAATTACATTGTGTATATATCTAGCTACATTGCTTAGTTGCTAAGCTAACATAAGGTTCTTAAGATATTGACATTTGTCACAATCTTACACCATAGGTTCTTAACCAACCTAACTACCTCACACACATGTACATATTATAGTTATCATCCTCCCTCAATCTCAGAGTGTAGCTTGCCAAGTCTGAGATTGTAACAATGTGTTTGGTAGAGCGGAGTAGACAAACACTTTGTAAGAATATCAGCGAACTGTTCTTGTGATGAAACAAAGTGCACTTGCAGAAGCTGTTTTGCCACCCTTTCTCGGACAAAATGGACATCAACCTCAATATGCTTGGTTCGCTGATGCATTACTGGATTGTAGGCCAGAGACATAGCAGAAAGATTATCACAGTATAGAGTTGTTGGACAGGGAACATCAATTTTCAGAAAGTGAAGAAGCTGTTTAATCCAATCAATTTCTGCAGAAGTACTGGAGAGTGCGCAGTATTCAGCTTCTGTTGATGATCGAGAAACTGTATTCTGTTTCTTGGACGACCAAGAAATTGGATTTGGCCCAAGGAACACAACTAGACCAGTAGTAGACCTTCTGTCATTAGGGTCTCCAGCCCAGTCAGCATCACTAAATGCATGAAGATTCAAGTCTCCTTTGCTATACTGAATGCCAAGCTCAGCAGTACCTTTTAAATATCTGAGAATTCGTTTTACAGCAGCATAATGAGAATCCATAGGACAGTGCATGAATTGGCAAACCTGATGAACCGAGAAAGAGATGTCAGGCCTGGTGAAAGTTAGATATTGAAGAGCACCCACAATGCTTCTATAGAGAGACGCATTATTGAAAGGATGTCCATCATCTTTCAATAATCGGTTATATGGTAAGCAAGGTGTTGAGCATGGTTTAGCATGGACCATGTCAGCTTTAAGCAGCAAGTCAGAGACATATTTTGACTGAGAAAGAAACATTCCACTTGCATGCTGTGTGACTTGAATTCCAAGAAAATAATGGAGAGAACCTAAATCTTTAATGTCAAATTCCTCAGTCAGAGCTTGAATTACTGCAGTAATAGGTACAGAATCAGGACCGGTGATTATAATATCATCCACATAAAGGAGGAGAATAACCACAGAGTGTCCAACATGCTTGACAAATAAAGAAGGGTCAGAATATGTAGAAAGGAAGCCCAGAGAAGGAAGAAATGATGTGAATCTTTCATTCCATGCTCGTGGGGCTTGTTTTAAGCCATACAAAGACTTATGCAGTCTGCAAACATGTGTAGGATTCTGTGGATCACTAAATCCTGGTGGCTGGGACATATACACTTCCTCATTAAGAATGCCATGAAGGAATGCATTCTTCACATCAAGTTGACGCAATGACCACCCAAAATTTGCTGCCAAGGCTATGACCAACCTTACAGTTGTAGGTTTGACAACTGGACTAAAGGTTTCTCCGTAGTCAATCCCCTCTTCTTGGTTGAAACCTTTGGCAACGAGCCTTGCTTTGTATCGAGAAATAGACCCATCAGCATGCTTCTTAAGTTTAAAAACCCACTTGCAGCCTACCAAGTTCTTGTTGTGGGGTAATGGGACCAAAGACCAAGTATGTTGTGTTTTAAGAGCAGCCAACTCTTCTTCCATAGCAGAAAACCATAGTGGAGACTTTAGGGCAGACTTATATGTAGCAGGTTCGATTTGAGAGAGATCAACAGATTCAGCATGTTGAACCACTGAAAAGAAAGCTTTCTTCTTCGAAATACCATTTTTTGCCCTTGTTTGCATGTTGTGAGTGTTCATAGGAGGAATAGGAAGAAGAACTTGCAATCTGTCAGGTTGAAATTCATGTTGGATGGCAATACCAGTAGCACTAGAAGTCTCAGAATAAGATGACCCAGTTGGAATCTCAGGAGCCACAGGGAATGAAGAGGATGATTGATGACCTGTTGATGCAGTAATGGACTGTAATGGACTGTGTTGACCAGTTGGGAGGGACACAATATGATTGTCACCATTAACTAATATGAGTGGAGATGATGATGGGGTCACAGAGGTAGAAGGAGACTTAATAGAGACAAGACATGTAGCAGACAGTGTGGGATATGGGAATTCTGACTCATCAAACATGACATGTCTGGAAATGTAAAACCTGGTGTGAATAATGTCATAGCAAATGAAGCCTTTGTAACTGGAAGCATAGCCTAGAAAAATGCATTTGGTTGTCTTGGGTTGTAGCTTGGTACTATTATATGGTTTTAGTAAAGGAAATACTGAGCAACCAAATATTCTTAGGTGTTGAACATCTGGAACATCATTAAACAGCAACTCAAAGGGAGATTTATTGTGAAGTGTAGGTGAAGGCATTCGGTTTATAAGGTAGACAGCAGTTTGGCAAGCAAAAGACCAGAAGATTGGAGGTAGGGAAGCTGTTTGTAACAGAGTAATAGCTGTTTCAATGATATGCCTATGCTTCCTTTCGGCTAAACCGTTTTGTTCAGGTGTGTAAGGGCATGACATTTGGTGTTTGATTCCTTTGTCCAACAAAAACTTTTGAAATGGTTTACTAAGGTACTCTCCTCCACCATCACTCTGTAATGTTTTAATAGAGGTAGGAAAATGATTGGAGACAAAATTATAGAAACCAACAAAAGTAGAGAAAACATCACTTTTATTGATAATGGGAAACAACCAACAGTGTCTAGTGCATTCATCAATGAATGTCACATAATACCTAAAACCATCTAATGAATTACAGGGAGAAGGACCCCATACATCACTATGAATGACATCAAATGGATGGAGAGACTTAGACACAGAATGAACAAAGGGCAGTTTACAAAATTTGCCTTCCAGACATGTATGACAAATTACAGACAAAGAATCAGGTAAGACAGACAGATTACACTTCTTTAGCATGAGAGAAATCACAGAATTAGATGGATGTCCTAATCTACTATGCCATAGGCTAGAAGATACTTGATGGCCAAGATAGGCAGTTCGAGGATGAGACGAAATAGCACGAACTCTGGATGGAAGTGGGATGGGATACAATCCATTACTGCATTGGCCTTGATAGAGAATCCTCCCTGTGGCTTTGTCCTGGATCCAAAAACAGAAAGCATCATATATCAGCCAACAATGATTATCTAAGCACAATTTATGCACAGACAAGAGGTTCTGAGATAATCCAGGAACACAAAGAATTGAATTAAGTTGTAATGGTTTTAAAGAAGTATGTAGAGTTGAGGAACCAATATGGGATATTGATAAACCTGCCCCACTCGCAGTTTGAATGGTTTCATTGGCAGGATATGTGGATGCCAAGGACAGATTACTTAAGTCAGCTGTCATATGAGAAGATGCTCCAGAATCAGTGAGCCAAAGTTGCTGAGAGGAATCACTTGGTTCATGATGTTGTGATGGAGAAACATGCATAGCAGTTGGAGCTTGAGTAGAAGTGTTAGAGTTCCTGAAATGACAGTATTTAGCACTATGGTTCTTCTTCCCACAAATTTGACAACCCTCAGAAATCGAACTATCAGAATTCCTGAATCTGCAGGTAGGAGCAAGATGTCCAAACTTGCCACAAATTTGACAAGAGTTACTGGAAAAACCTTGTTGCTTTGGTGGGGAAGTACCAAGAAGACCAGGAGCTGAATTCATATTATAATTGCCATATGGAGGCTTGGAATGTCCAAACCGAGACTGAGTATTGTACTGAAACTTCCCTTTGTTTTTGTTCTTACTGTAGTTTGTCCGGAACCCAGGATTACCAGCAGAACTACCATATGAGATATCATTCGAGTGATCCTCAGCTTTAGTAGCACTGCCAGTATTACGAGCAACCATAGCAGACAAGAAAGGGGTAATAGGAATGTTTTCAACCATTGCCTCCTCAGCAAGTAACTGAGATCGGAGATCTTTCATAGATATGACATTCTCACGTCCTCGGATAATAGATCTCAGAGTATTGTATTCAGAAGAAAGACCATTCAAAGTCAAAATCACGATATCATCATCATCAAATTGAACTCCAGCAGCAACTAGATAATCACGAGCTTCTTTAATGCGTTGTAAATATATCGAAATCGAATCAGTACCTTTCTTGATGTTTTGCAATTCAGATTTCATTTGGAAGATCGTGGCTCGAGTAACAATCGAAAACTGTTCTTTGAGACGCTGCCACAAGTCACTCGCGCTGGAACTACCAATTGCACAAGAAACTGCTGAAGGAGATAGAGTAGCAGTGAGTAATTGCATCAATGCCCGATCGTGCATTTTCCAAATCTTGAAGTCATCACTTTCGGCCGAAGAAGAAACAGTACTTGAAGGAACAGAAGAATCCCCCGAAGTAGGAACATTGAATCGAGCAGGACAGGGATGAGTGCCATCCACGAAACCCATAAGACCATGGCCTTCAAGTAGCAATTCGATCTGGAAATTCCAGGTTAGATAATTGGAATCATCCAGTTTGACAGTCACAGAAGAAGAGACTGTGGAGATGAGAGACGTGATAGGAGATTGAAGGATCTGCAGCTGAGCAGAAGTCACCATTGTAGACGAAGAAGAAAGAAACCCAGATGAATTTCTCAGAGAAAAAATGCACCCAGTCAAAGACACAGAGAGCAATCAAGATCCCGGGGAGAAGAAGAACAGATCGTTGATGCAGACTATTGAGCGGAAGCAGAAGAACAAGATCGAGAAACCGTCAAGCCGAAGCTTTTCAGGCGTTTGATACCATGTAAACAGAGAGAAGGATAGAGAGAGAGAGAAAGTATGATGTTCTTATTATTTCATTCAATGAATCAGTACACTAATTACATTGTGTATATATCTAGCTACATTGCTTAGTTGCTAAGCTAACATAAGGTTCTTAAGATATTGACATTTGTCACAATCTTACACCATAGGTTCTTAACCAACCTAACTACCTCACACACATGTACATATTATAGTTATCACGTTTAAGCACTAGATTTCGAAACCTTATTATGACAAGCCTTTATATTGCATATCGAGATCAAGCAAGGGAGATAAGGAGGAGGGGGGCACAGAAAAGAAAGTAACCAGAAACAAACATGTCATCTGTAATATTTATACGAAAACCACAGCAGACAAAGACATCTTTAGATGCTCACAAATCAATTCAACAATAATTTGAAGTCAACCAGCCAAAAAGTGCACGGCAAAACTATTGTAAAAATAAAAAACATACCAACAGGGTCTGACGAATCAACAATTACAGCATCATACTTCCCTTCAGGTGCAAGCCTTAAGAATTCAGTAGCTGTCATGGATTAAAAATGAGATATAATCCAAATACAAAGTCAATTTGACATTAACAATTTAATCAACAAATAGTAAGTATTAAACCTACCATCAGCGATGTGAAGGTGGACGCGAGGGTCCTGAAATCCAACAGCTAACTGAGGAAAAAACTTCTTGGACACCTACAAAAAGCCAAACAAAAGAAATTAGTTAGTCATCTCATATTCTTAACATAAAATACATGGAGGACCTTACACCACTTACATCAATAACCATCTTATCAATCTCACATATATCAATATGCTCAACAGAAGGATGGCGAGAAACCTCCCTAAGAACCCCACCATCACCGCCGCCAACAACCAGAACCTGCACAAAAAATCATATAACACTTCAATGTAGGCGACATGAGAAAACAAAAATAAATATATGAAGGCAAAATGCTTCTCATTTCCAGCACAAAAGTAAATCAAACTGCAATCACCAGGCTGTAACCAAGTCAAATTATTATAAGGATATGGGTTTTGAATTCATACTAACACTATTTCACATTCGATGCCCTATTCTTTGCCAAATAAGGAAACTGGTTCACAGAGCAAATGGTCATCTACAGGATAACTGCTGCCAAATCCACTCGCAGTGTGACAGAGTAATACCATTGTGCAGATATGGCTACAAAATCATTGCATCCAAGTCCAGCCAACATGAGGTAGATAACTACAATTTTATGAGCTAAACAATATATCTGATGCCTGGCTCGTAAGTCGTAACTAACTAGGGATCCGAAAATGTATAGATAGCCTTTACAATTCATAGTACAGTCAGCAACATGACCATGAGCTCATCTATTCGGGTTCAGCTGACCATTACCATCTTAAGCTTCCCATACAATACCCACTGAAACTACTGAATGACACCAGAACACGCAAAAGAAAAGTGCATGAAGAACATTCAAACTCTATTCAAATCCCAGATAAAGTATTTTACTTTTGGAAATAAACGCTAAAAATTGATCTTAATCAAGGTCTAAAATATCGATGATATCGGAAATATCGGTAGTCCAAAAACACGGAAATTTCGATGGAAATATCGGGATATTATCGATATCGATAAAAATTGAATAAAAACCACGGAAATTGTAAGAAAAACTTGGAAATTTTTATTGAAACTTTGCAGGATGTTTATTTAGTCAATTATCTATTAGTTTATCACAAAAAATTGGAAGGAAATGCATTGCATGATGGATTTAACTGATTTAAGTTGATTATATAGCGAGCTGGCAAACATTGTGAGTGTAGAAAATATGTAGTAATTAATGAAAGAAGTTTAAACACACCATAATCATTTATATATAATGAATTAGTACAATATTTTACACTTTATACATTGCATGGTAAGATACATGAGTGACTTAGTAAGGTCTAAAATATCGATGATATCGGAAATATCGGTAGTCCAAAAAAATATCGATAGTCCAAAAACACGGAAATTTCGATGGAAATATCGGGATATTATGGATATTTTAGACCTTGATCTTAATCTAGTTATACTATCTATTCTCATGTCTGCCTCCGTGTGTGCCGCTCATCAAGGGAACCAGGAAACCAACCCCAACACTGAAATCCCCGACACTGACGCGAGTTGTGACTTTTAATTGTTTATCAGCCGAATATTAATCTAACTAATTTTCCTGCAACTTTCATTTTCACAAGAACAATAAATTAGTTGTTTGCGTGTTCTGATTAGTGATTAATTACCATATGCTGACGACTTGGATTAATTATCATATGTTCACGACTTGGACTTGGATTAGTTATCTCCGGTACTTGTCCTAGAAGAAGGGGACGAACTCATCCCTATGTTTCTACGTGGTAATTGAAAAAAAAAAAAAAAAGATTCTTTAGAGAGAATATGAATTGGGACCCGGCTTCTCTACCCTATGGTTCTCATACACTCTCATCCTCTCTTATTTTGTACGGTCATGATTAAACCACGTCAACATTTTTTATTGATTTTTTTTATAGAGATAATAAGACAAAAAGTAATAGTGATATAAAATGTTGACGTGGTTTTACCGTGACTGCACAAATAGAAGAAAATAAGAGTGTATGGGAACTGAGAGGGCAGAGAAACCAAGTCCTATGAATTGACATCGAAAGCTGATTTTTTGTATGTACTTGCTGTTTAGTACCATCAACTCTTCTTATACGACATGCTTTGAAGAAAAAAAAAGAGATTCTTTAGAGATAGAATGTGAATTGACATCGAAAGCTAATTTTTGTACGTACGTGGCGTTTGGTACTATCAACTTTTCTATACAGCATGCCAAACCTTGATTTGTCTCAAAGTGGTAATTGAAACAAAAAAAAAAAGATTCTTTGGAGATAGAATATGAATTGACACCTACAACTGATTTTTGTATGTACGTGTTGTTTAGTACTATCAACGCTTCGTATAATACAGGTGAAAACCTGAATTGTCTGGACGTGGTAATTGAAAAAAAAAAATTCTTCAGAGATAGAATATAAATATAAGACGTTTTGTAAAGGAAAAAGCCCTTTTTAAATCAATACACAAATTGCCTTGCGCAAGCTTCTCAACAACCTTGAGATTTTTTCCTCTCCCCATTTTGTTTCGCCAACACATCTTCAGTTTAGATAGAGATACTGTGAAGGCAACCAGCAACATCTTTAGTTTGGATAGACAGCACTGGAGCCGTAGAATCAACCTACCGAGGAGCACCTTCATTTTGGATAGACAATACTGTTTCGAGACCAACTGGTTATTTATCCAAGTCTCGGTCAACAAGGATTTCCGAGTCCTTGTTGGTAGAGGTCATCTCATCAGCCTTCCCGGCGAAGTGAGGTGTTATCAGGTTACTACATTCGGCATATTGAAAGCTGAATTTGAAATTTAACCTGGCAGAACTAGCAGTCTTGTCTTCAGGCTCTAGAACCCAAAGGCCGAGACTTGTTCCTTCCTTGGCCGCAGTGGCAAGATCAAGAAGTCAGCAGCACGCCCAACGTTACCTCAACATATTTAACTCTCTGGCCAAACTTGGCCGACAAGTTGGCACGCCCTGCACACAACCGAAGTACGTAGTTAACTTATTAATTACTCGGTATGCGCGCCACGTAGGCTTGGTAGTTTTTAGGGTCAACAAATAGATAGAGGCACAAGGCCTAGAAAATTAAGGGAATGAGGCATGTTGTGTATTAACATCCTTGAATCATGACGAACTAGTTTGCCTATTAAACCTATTTTATGGGATCTACAATCAGCTAAATTAGGTATCCCTTGGGCCGATTCATTCATTGTGTCAAACAAAGCAACACTTCATATGTCATTCCCTTTTTTTTTTCCCCCTTTGAATGAATAGCCATATATGCCACTCAAATATCAATCTTCCTTTTCCCAAGAAAGAAATTTGCATCATGGCCTTTCTAGATTTGCAGAGGATGCAAATTTTTGTGTGGTACACATGGCCCTTGAATGAAATGGTAAGATTTGGAGCAGCTGAAGAAGTATATGCAGGGTTCTTCCATAGAGATAGGATCTAGAAGTCTTGTCACATTAATCAGTTCATATCCGCACAAATAGTGCTACCAGCCTAACAACCAATACTTAATTTTTAATGTATTTTCGTTCCATTTTACGTGAAATGACCAAAATATCTATGATACAGTTATGAAATTATTTTTGACCTTTTAGCTCGAGACAAGTTGTTTAACAAACTTTTTACTCAAGAACAATATTTTCACAGTACCACTGTATAATTACTCCTTGTATACAATGACACAGCCGATTCTCAAGGTTTCGGTCGGACTACTTGTTTATTTCTTATTCATGTTCCTCTCCCATTGACTTTGTGGACCATTTACATTAGTATTCGAATAAGAATGCAATATTAGAGCTTAAAAAACTAATTAGATCGGTATCATATATGACATAATTAATGTACCAACCTGGTGTATCCCAAACTTACAACATATTGTGCCCAAAAAATAATGAGTACTTAGTATTTGGTAAATTGGTATGTGCCAAAGAAAAAAAAAAGTGCTCGTAGATTAATTGGAATTTGATCAACAATTTAGGGATATAATTGGATATATCGAATGATATATAGGGTAAGTGGTCCTCTACCACAGTAGTGAAGATGAGTGTTGCCCTAACATCACAGTGTGAGTTCAAATCTCATCAGCTCCCTAATTTGACATCTAAAATAACAAACCTATCGATGGACAAAAAAAATAATACATGGGTTATAGGGATCATAGATGGGTTGATAATATGTTTTTGCTACAGTGTAATATAGTCTCTTTTAAGAAAGGAGAGCTGATAGATGGGTGTGCGTGTGTGTGTGTGTGTAAGTGTGTGTGTGTGTGCGCGCCTCCTTCTAGGAAATTTGAATAATATTACAACTTGAGCTAGACGTTCATTCGTTTTGTATACCTTTCTCAATTATTGATACCTCACTATTCTTTTAAAAGTTTAGTCAAAAAGAGCAGCTAGATTAAGTTTGTCTCTAAATGGGGAAAAAAAACAAGCATATCAAGCAATTTGATAGCGTCGTTTGGAACTACAAGTTGAACTTAAATTAAATTAAATGAAGAAGGAAGATTAGGAGAATATTTGGAAAAGACTTGAACAAGTTCTTCGTCAACGAATATGTACAAACAATTAATGGTTAAATAAAGACTTAGACAAGTTCTTCGTCAACGAATATGTACATACAATTGTTAAACCCTAATTGCTAATAAAATTGAATCCGACACAACGTTCTCTTCCACATTGCCAATCTTTTGCTTCCAAAGAATCCCCCTAATATCTTTCTAGCTTGTAAGTTCATCAATACATTATACATACTGCTACCAGTATTAGTTCATGCTTTCTTTCCCAAAGAAGTAAATTACTATACCTGTTCATATATTCTTTCAATTTTTCAGGATAATAAGTCGAACGTAAACAGTGTCCAATCATGCATGTCCCGAATACTGAGCTCTCCTTTGAAGTAAGGTTAGTTTCTCTCAAAAAGCAAATCGGCCCTGAAAAATAATTCTTAATTTTGATAAATGATTTCCACACACTTTTATTCTCCGTTTTGCATATTTTTTGTTCTTCTGGGTCTTCAAAGTTATGGCACGAATCGTGTTTTCCCCACTTTCTGATTTGCATTTTCTTCTCAGCCGTACATCTGACAATTCCTACAGACCTAACCAGCAACCTGGAGGAGCTTCACCTAGTGAAAATTTTAAAAGGCCAATAGTGGATCGACTTCTTGCAAATGATCCACTGTGGAACAAAATATTTGTAATTTTATGTGCGATTGCTGTGTCAGTGGACCCCTTGTTCTTTTACATTCCATTCATCAATCAAGACAACAAGTGCCTTGGAATGGACAAAAAGCTGAAGAATGTAACTCTTGTTTTGCGACTGCTCACAGATCTCATTTTCGTAGTGCATATTATTCATCAAATTCGTCAGGCCATTAAATCTGTCAACTCACAAGAAATGGAAAATCGCGGTTGGAAGTCGCAAGCTATGGCAGTAGCCAAGAAGTTGTCGTGGCGCTCGATCGTTACTGACATTCTTGCTATTCTTCCCATCCCACAAGTAAGACAATTAGAATTAAAGTTTGATCAATTTTTAGATGTTGTTATTTAAACTCCAGAAAAATCGTTCTGCACTCCTCCAAGTTCTTTTTCTCTATTATATTTACATGTTTAAAGTACAGAATGTCTTTTATGGAGCGCTAATAACTTTCGAATGTTTTTTGTGAATTATATGATTAGCTTGAAGTTTAACTAGCTTTGTTTGTTTGTTTTGTCCAGGTGCTTTTAGTAGTTGTTTTCTTCAAAATGAGAGGCTCTCGATATTTGGACAAAAGAAAGGTTCTAAATTTTTTTCTTCTTGCCCAATATCTTCCAAGGATTTATCGAATTCACCTATCCTCTAACAAGCTTTCACGAACTGGAATACGGGCCAAAGGTGCATTCATTTTTTCCTTTACATCCTTGCAAGTCATGTAAGTTTCTTTTTCATTGTCAATTTTAGTCTTCTAAATTTCATGATGTCGTTTAATTCCAAAAATAATTTACTCCTACTTATCATCCTATTCACCTTACCATTGGACTAACTCGAGCAGTAATTCACTTTAGTCTTTAGTTTGGTAAAACTAACTTTTGTTTGACTTAAACATTTGTACTGATTAAGGATTTACCCTTAATTTTACGATGTGAAATTAATTAGCTTCTTGTTTTTTAGGTACTCGGAGCTTTTTGGTACTTTTTTTCTATACAACGAGAGACATCATGTTGGCATCACGCATGCGAAAAACTTAGTATGAGATGCATGAAGACTTTTTACTGTGACAATCTCAGAACTACCCCAAGAAACATTGCATTATCTCTGAATGAATCTTGTCCTATAAATGTTACTGCAAATACTACATCGCTTTTTGATTTCGGAATATTTCTTGATTCCCTTCAATCTGGAAACACAGCGTCGTTGGATTTTCTGAGCAAGTTCATCTACTCGTTTTGGTGGGGATTGCGAAATTTAAGGTTGGCAATTCATCGACAACGAATTATGTAAACATTTATCTTATTTTGTCACATTTCTTGATCATCCTTTGAATACATTTCTTGCAGCAACTTTGGCACAAATCTGAAAACAAGTACTTATGTGTGGGAAAACTTGTTTGCAACTCTTATTTCTATCATTGGATTACTCCTATTTTTATATCTCCTAGGAAATGTACAGGTTGGTATTAAATCTTTGGGCTTATTTATAAGTGTTTTTAAAATGACTGAAAAATGTTTTTAGAAAAAAAAAAATATTTTTGGGTTTCCAAAAAGCACTTGAAGTGCTTTTCCAATATTCACTTACTTTTTAGCAAGATAGGTTCCAAAAATATTTTCACTAAAAGTCTTTCAGTCATTTTAAAAACACTCGCTCTGTTTTTTTTCCTTAAAATTTTCATTTAATGACCTTCTTGATTAGGGTTTATTTTCAATGTGTAGTGTGACAACATGTGTATCAGTTTTTTTTTCGTGTTTAAATAGAATTACCAATAACAAGTATTTGTTGTGTGACATACATACAGACGTTTATGCAATTGGCAACTACAAAGTCGGAGGAGATAAGACGGAAGATTAAGATGAAAGAGCGACAAATAGATAGGTGGATGGGGAAATATGGTCTCCCAGACGATTTGAAAAAAGAGATCAAGAAAAACATAAAACAAAAACTGAAAGAAAACAAAGATGCTGATCTGGAGAATCTGGTCTCCATTCTTCCTTTGTACACCAAGAAACACCTAAAGCGTTTTATCTTCAGGGGGACCCTAAGGAGAGTATGTGCAACCCCAACCCCTCTTGTATCTTTATATGATTAATATAATCTATATGATATGATTAAGCTAATATGCATGCATGCATACAACATGTATAGGTACCAATGCTCAAAGAAATGGATGAAAAAGTGTTGAAAATGATCTGCGACTATCTGAGGCCAGTGATGTACAACGAGAATGAAGACGTTGTTCGAACAGGAAAACAACTCGATCGGATGATCTTCATTACGGAAGGGTTTATTTATACTGATGTGGGCGGTGATCAGAGTCGACATGGTGGTGGATCATCATCGGGTTCTCAATCCTCGTCAATGTTAACCGACACGTTTAACAAAGGCTTGTTCTACAGCGAAGAGCTTCTCTACTGGGCATCATCATCTCCGTCACAATTTCCTATGTCCCGCCAAACCGTTAGATGCCATACAAAAGTCGAAGCTTTTGTTCTTTTGGCCAAGGACTTGACAAGTATAGTCTCCAAATGCAGATCGTTGTGGGTTTCAAACAACAACAACAATAATAATATTAACGTTACTCATCATGGACAGCCCTTACTGAGTGGGGTCGACAGCTCTACAGCCACGAGGTATTTCATGTAAGATTGTGTCACGTGAGTGAGTTTGCCACATCATTTTATTTGTGTTATATTAAATAAGAAATAGAATTATACATGTATTAGGAAATAAATAATATTATTATTATTATTTATATTTTGGTGGGAATAGAACTCTTGAAGAGTGGTTTTTAAAACTCTCACATCGTGGATGACAGTTTCCTTAATAGGAGGAAACTATCAACTGTTGTAGAGATATATATGTTTTAGTCTCTCCTCTCACGATCTATCGTTCATACTGAGAAATTTGTCCTATTGAGAACTGAACACAAGATTGCAAAGAGGAGAAGACTGACTTTAACTCGGAATGATGAATTCTTCAAGTAAGTTTTACTGATTGTTTTCCATAGAACAATTCTATACACGGCTATGGTATTAGTTGTAGTTACCTGTATTTAATTGGTTTGGATCCTTTAATGGAAAACTCTTACATTTCAAACCTGCTATGCCCCCACCCCCCCCCCCCCCCAATAGTCGTCCTGCACGTCCCATGTCCATGTACCTTATGAACAACACAGTTCACGATTGTAGTTGCAGTTTTTTAGCGCTCTCTTTCTCCTGTTTTGATCAACGTGGCATGTCTTTGAATTCTCTCGTGGCATTGTTTAATGGGAGGAACAGAAAGGTCAAATATGGCCCATTGGGCCTGGTTTAAACATATAGATTACAAGAAAGTGGGTTTCCTTGTAAGTTGGTCCATTGGGCCTACGAGGAAATAGTTTTTTTTTTAATGGAAGGCACCGAACGCTTAATCTATCATAATCCTAATTAATTTTCCTACACACCGTTACGACTTGGGCTAACCCTAAAATAAATCCAAAAGTCGTTATGTTATTAGCTCACTAAAATAGTATCATAAGTCGTGTTATTGTCATTAGCACGTCGAAACAATTATGATAAATCATGATGTTATTGTTATTAGAATACAAAATAATTATCCAAACCTAAACCCTAAGCCCTGAACAGGTACCTGAGAAAATCGGAATTTCGAGTATAAAGTATAAAACCATAATTTAAAGTCGGATACATAATTATTTGATCGCCATAATAAATTTCCAATAACATTCATGTCAAATGTCCATATCATCCACAATTATTGAAATCCCACCAATGCCTCTGAAGGAAGAGCTCACGAACCCACCCCATCAACACTTGAAATTACCTATTTTCTAGCTTTCCATTCGCTACTCAAGCAACCGTTGTCTCTACTAATAACTACTTCTCACCGATTTGTCTTGCCGGCGTTGAAGATTCACGTAGCGCACTCACCTCCCTTCTCAAGAAAGCAGGCAACGCAAAGGCAGCTGAGTGCATCTGCCAAACAAACAACGCCGTTATTTTGCTTTACAACAGATTGCTATGTAAGCTGAATCAGAAAATGACTCCTACCTCGGAGTTATAGAACTTGAGTTCTCTCTTATGTTTGAGAGCTCCTTCTAACTTCTCAATAGAATTGACGGGGTTTTTGAAATCAACGGGAGGCCCCGCTGTTGAGCACAACAGAAAACCTATCACACCACTGCATGACAAGTAATCTCACAAGTAAGAATGATTTCATTTTATCTACCTGATCTTAAGAAGGATCGAATAAGCAAGGTGTTTAGTCTATACAACTTCACACGGAAGCTCAAGACTTCTTTTCTATGCTAAAAACTTAAAAATATACGTAAAGGTTGAGAGCAAGAGACTAGATTAATGCGAGGAATGGAAACTACAGCGTTACCTTGGATACGTAGGAACACTTGCCCAAGCATATTCGACAGACCCCTTGAATGTTTGATGGCAAACAGAGATCAGATCTTGAATAAGATGTGTGTGGAGCCACATGCTCTCTGCCATGTTACAGAGAACACCACCAGGCCTTAATGCTCTAGCTATTGTCTCAAAAAATGGCTTCTCTACAAGCTCTTGGGCAGGACCTGCATCCAAAGGAAACCGTACGTTTAAGCACTAGATTTAGAAACCTTATTATGACAAGCCTTTATATTGCATATCGAGATCAAGCAAGGGAGATAAGGAGGAGGGGGGCACAGAAAAGAAAGTAACCAGAAACAAACATGTCATCTGTAATATTTCTACAAAAACCACAGCAGACAAAGACATCTTTAGATGCTCACAAATCAATTCAACAATAATTTGAAGTCAACCAGCCAAAAAGTGCACGGCAAAACTATTGTAAAAATAAAAAACATACCAACAGGGTCTGACGAATCAACAATTACAGCGTCATACTTCCCTTCAGGTGCAAGCCTTAAGAATTCAGTAGCTGTCATGGATTAAAAATGAGATATAATCCAAATACAAAGTCAATTTGACATTAACAATTTAATCAACAAATAGTAAGTATTAAACCTACCATCAGCGATGTGAAGGTGGACGCGAGGGTCCTGAAATCCAACAGCTAACTGAGGAAAAAACTTCCTGGACACCTACAAAAAGCCAAACAAAAGAAATTAGTTAGTCATCTCATATTCTTAACATAAAATACATGGAGGACCTTACACCACTTACATCAATAACCATCTTATCTATCTCACATATATCAATATGCTCAACAGAAGGATGGCGAGAAACCTCCCTAAGAACCCCACCATCACCACCGCCAACAACCAGAACCTGCACATAAAATCATATAACACTTAGCACTGTAGGAGATATAAGAAAACAAAAACAAATATATGAAGGCAAAATGCTTCTCATTTCCAGCACAAAAGTAAATCAAACTGCAATCACCAGGCTGTAACCGCATCAAATTATTATAAGGATGTGGGTTTTGAATTCATACTAACACTATTTAACATTTGATGGCCTATTCTTTGCCGAACAACTGGTTCACAAAGCAAATGGTCATCTACAGGATAACTGCTGCCAAATCCACTCGCAGTGTGACAGAGTAATACCATTGTGCAGATATGGCTACAAAATCATTGCATCCAAGTCCAGCCAACATGAGGTAGATAACTACAATTTTATGAGCTAAACACTATATCTGATACCTGGCTCGTAAGTCGTAACTAACAAGGGATCCTAAAATGTATAGATAGCCTTTACAATTCATAGTACAGTCAGCAACATGACCATGAGCTCATCTATTCGGGTTCAGCTGAACCATTACCATCTTAAGCTTCCCATACAATACCCACTGAAACTACTGAATGACACCAGAACATGCAAAAGAAAAGTGCATGAAGAACATTCAAACTCTATTCAAATCCCAGATAAAGTATTTTACTTTTGGAAATAAACGCTAAAAATTGATCTTAATCTAGTTATACTATCTATTCTCATGGTCATGGGTGATTGTTTGATCAAGCGATTCAGACTTTAAACACGCACAACAAAAAAACACAAGGGATGGATCATGTAAAATTACTGTCTTGGGGGAGGGAATTGAACAAAGAGGTAGATGTGTTATCATCTCCTGGTATGCACATTCATCTTTCTCACTCAGCTGGACAAGGCCATCAAGAACAAGCACTTTTCCATATATTGAGGACTGCATAAAAAGGAATTCACGTCATAAATAAGACTAAAGAAGGAACACAAGGAGATAAACAACCAAATTCGACTGCCTAACACAAAAATGACAAACCTCAAACACCAAAATCTCTTGGAACTCTGATTTTCCCCTATACAGAATATTTTCTACTTTCAGTGAACGAGCTTCACCTGAAAAAATAATAATAATTACAAAAATTAAAACCATCAAATACAACTAGATGCATAGAAACTACTTCAAGTTAGAGATGCGAAATTTCAAAAAGGAGTATTTTTATTAGAAGCGAAAAAGTTTAAAGAAGCACTACCTTAAATAGTGAGAAAAAGAAAGAAGAAGAAAACAATTACCAAAAGCTTCAACAAGTTACCAAATGAAATTCAGACCATGGAGTTGCCAATACAAGATATCAATGAAGCAAAAAAAGCTACTCCGTTCCTTTTATCTTTCCTCATTACATGAAAACATCGTAAATTTGACAACGGGTTCCTCTAATGGACAAGTTTTCCTATAGTAATACTGAGAATGAAAGATCACAAAATAAGCAAGCTATCATGACCAGCAATAAAACTTAGCAACCTCAGTCAAGAACACAAGAAAGGGATCTTGATCCAGACGTGAAAAATGAAACATGCGTTGTGTGGCATATAAAGAAACTACAATTGAGAACATGAAATGTGTGGATGCGTACAAGTGCATACCTGGCCACATCGGGTTGTTGAAATAAAGCTTTTTACAAGCCTTCTCTGCAATTACAAAAAATAAAAGAAAATTTCAAATTATACAAACAACCAACAAGAAGTCCATTTACAAAGGTGAAAAATCATAGATAATGACCAGAGCGAGACTGGGATTCTGAGAACCACCCAGAAACAACAGTAGGATGACATTTTGCCTCCGGCTCAGGGATACAAGCCCTAGCCTTCAAGCAACAAGAAGGGATGGCCTTCTCCGAACCATTCCCGTTACTCGCCTTCCCATCCATAGTCTTCTGGCATTCCAAACCTCTTCCTGCGCCTCCCTCCATATATTATCTTTTTCTTATCCGTCTCCAGTCTCTAACAATCAATACATACTCATAAGTAACATATAGCGGAAAAAATACATTCGCAATGAAAACCATCTTCAAGAATTTAAAAAAGGATTCTTCTGTCACGGCACAAACTCACTCATGTTGCACAAAGTTAAGCATCTGTCTTAAACAATCAGATTAAAACAAACAATGTTAAAACAAATGGCATACCAGATGAACTATCACAAAAACTATTCCAAGCAAAAGGGTTTAAGCTAAAGCATCCGGAATTTAAAAAAATGTAAAGTTTAAACCTTTTTGTTTAAGTAAGCTTGATTTGCACATAGAATCTTCCTATTAAAGCAGAAGGGTTTAATTTAAATCAACATCCACACTCGATGCAAGATTTTTCCGTATCTAAATTAAACAAAAGCGTACCAAACTAAATCACATCACAAAATACATACAAAAGCTATTAATCTACTAATTAAATCATGAATTTCTATCACACACCACCACAAAGAATGAAAGAATCATCTGAAGCTATTTAATTTATGTACTGGGTCCCAAATAATTTTTTTATTACCACGAAGCCTCGGCGGAAAACCAAAAGTAGTACGTTCTAGATTCATACAGCCGACTCCAGACTCCATTGTATTAAAAGGAACTAAATTTCTGAATTGTGACAGACCAGTTCTAGCATTACCTCAGCAACAACTAATCCAACTTAATATTTTTAAATTTTCCCGTCAAACGCCGCAGAGTAAAGTCCTCACCACCGTCGGACCTAACACCTATTACCCACCCAGAGAATCCCAATAACACTTCAGAAATCAGGTCCTCTGTACCAACAAGTACCAAAAGCAAAAGATGGGAAATTTAAAAATAAATGAATTAAATTGATAAATTCATTGTTGTTTTCTCTCCTGAAATTCTGTTTGGCTGCTGAGAAACCTTTCGAGCAAAAGGAAAAAAGGGCATACGTTTCATTTGTTCCAGCAATTAACAGAAAGTAAAAGTTTTTTCCGATTTTCTCGGCCACAACTTTCCCGGGAAACAAACAAAAGCCTAGGGTTTTAAGCCATTAGCAAAAGAGGGTTCCCAAAAGCGAAACCCGAGAGGGTGAGAATATCACTCTGTTTCTACAAATTGGGAAAACTATTCAAAAAACAAAAAATGGGAAAATTAAGATCAAAAGAAACCCACATTTTTCTACAAAACTTGCAGAGCGGCAGAGATTAAATAGAAAGAATGAGGGAACGTACAGCAGGTCGTTGAGTTGTAGAGAGTAGAGAGAGAAGCAGAAACCAGAGATATATATTTAGAGAGAGAGAAAGGGTTGGTCTTGCCTGGGGTTGATCACAAATTGGGTTTTCGTGACGATTCAAGTGAGCGGGAAACGAAATTAGCACGAACTGTTTTTATAGCCACACTCGCACTCTCCCTCTCTCTCTCTCTCTGAGAAGTCTGTCGATAAATCTTTGCTCTGCCTGTCTCTGCTTCTCTGTGCTAACTTCGGTGTGCACGAGGACGCCGACACATACCAAGTATTTATACTACTTTTTCTTTATTATTCTTCAAAAAAAAAAAAAAAATATTTGAAATTACAAAATTTGTAGGTGATACTTCCATATGTTTTATGTGGTACAGAAAGAATTTCCATTCAAAATTCTTCGTATTTGATTTATATTTATATAGGTTTTTACTTATGATTAAAACTATCGTCTTATGAATTATTTTGTAAAAATGAATAAAAACGAAAGTTATTTAGTCGACTTATTATAGAAAATACATGGACAATTCGTAAGGCCATCTCCAACCGAAGGCTGGCCAGAGGGCTCGTTTGAGCCCTCTGGCCCTCCAAGATTCTCCAAGATATTAATATTTTAATAAACAGTACAGGGCCATATTTGCCTCCGTCTCCAACCGAGGGCCAGAGGGCCAGAGGGCTCGTTTTAGCCCTGTCACAAAAAACCGTCTCCAACCGAGGGCCAGCTCACCAACCTAATGTTTCTATCAATTTTATTCATATATTTTAAACAATTCAACCACTAAATGACCTAATTTTAATTGATTTTTTGTAAATATCATATTTATGGAGCGATATATAATATAAACGGTTTTTATTATAAGAGAAATGCCTACTCTTCAAGTAGCCAAATAGTATTCGTACAAAAATCTAATCCCTCAAACATTTTTAATTTTATAATACAAATCTAACAATTCAAACCGTTTATTATTAAATTTACCATTTCAAGATCATAAAATCGAAAATTGTATGTTCAATGTATCAAATAAACGAAGAGTCAATTTACAATAATCTTAATTATCTTTTGTGGCCTCTCAATCTTGACTAGGAACCTTATGTCCTTTGTAAGGTTTGTTTAACTTTTCAGAATATATATGCAACTTTCTAACATGTGACATTTCTTCAAATCCTCTCAATTTAACCTTCAACAAGTTTAGCTTAGTTTCAACTTTCAAGTCCTATTTCTTACGCGGTCGGTGTGAGGAGTGAAAACGTCAAGTTCGGTTTTGAACATGCTACCAAATCCACACAAAATCTTTCTTTAATCATGTGGTTTGGTGTCGACTGAAGGAAATTATTTAATATAGAGATCGGGGTGAATTTTACTATAAAATTAAATCGTGGATCAATTTAGTAGATGGAGTTTTACCTCAGTAGCGAAAAATAATATTGTTTAATACATCTTGGTATAAGTTTGATACTTTTGGTTATCTTTTCCTTTAATATTTAATAATTTAACTCACTAAATATAAAATAAATCATACAAAAGGATGCCCAAATAAATGTAATTAATTTTTGTTGCGATCTTTAAAAGACTATTAAGAACTAAACAATTTCGACTACAAAGTTTGTACACTGAAAACATTGGTCGCAACTAGTTGAACAACAATCGCAGTTATATAATGAAGCAAGAATTGCATACATGAGAAATGTTAAGGAGACTTTCTTACAAATGAGATTCTTTATGGACTCTCTACAACTTCATGTTTTTGCACACTGTTGGCACGAAAATTTATGTTAAATTATGAGGTGATAGAGAGTTCATAGATGATAATCTCCTTAGCATTTCTCTTGCATATATATTTTGGCACATCATAGCCATTTTATCCAATTTTATAGTAACGATAGAGAGGGAAAATAGGTCAAATCGTGATTCTCATTACTCACAAATGGCTAAATTTTGTGCGCTAATCCGCATTTGATTAGCGAATGATGTTAATGGTTCATTGACTAATCACGTTTTTCCTCTCGTGGAATGTCATAATCTTATCTTGCCCACACCTAATTTTCTCAATTTTTTTAGTGATAAATCATAAAACTGTACATTTTTTTTAATCAAAACAATACTTACAGGGTAAAACTGTAAAAGATATTGGTGGAGAACATGTTGCTCTTTTATAATTTG
Organism: Cotoneaster glaucophyllus; assembly: GCA_036320875.1. Classification (NCBI taxonomy): domain Eukaryota; kingdom Viridiplantae; phylum Streptophyta; class Magnoliopsida; order Rosales; family Rosaceae; genus Cotoneaster; species Cotoneaster glaucophyllus. Next base: position 28,663,717 of record CM070070.1, on the reverse strand, counting down.
CTAAGTTTGGTCTTCTTTTCCTCTAATTTGACAAAGTGCTTAGTCACACCACAAGTTGTTCAATCATGTGCGTGTTGCATAATAACAAAAATCTTGATCATCTGCCCTCTTATTAGTTAGAAGTTAGATTGAATGGTAGTTAACAATTGTTTTTAGACATAATTAGGATTTCTTTATGCATGGCGTCAAGTCTTTCTTAAAGAGGTAAGTGTTGAGAAAATCTCATCATTGACATTGTTGGTGGTTTTAGGGTTTAAAACCATCACTTTAGAGCTTTGATATTGGTTTTCTACATATTAGATTGGTTAATCACCTCAATTAATAAAGGCTCGTTTGATAACAATTTCGTTTTTAATTTTTAATTTTCACTGTTTAGAAAAATGAAAATTGAAACCTTTCTTAGTAACTAATTTCATTTTCTAATTTTTTAAAATAAAAAAAAACTAAAACCGAAAAGTGAAAAACTCAAGGCCAAATTTTGAAAACTCAAGAAATAGTGAAACTGAAGACGACATAATTATTAAGCGGCCCTAAGTAGATCAGCATTGAACAACATTGACTTTTTTTTTATGACAAATGATATTATCTACACTATAGAGGAGTGGGCATTATAATAAACTAGCAATAATGTGGTTTGATTTTGTCTTTAATGAGAATTAAATCTAAAACCTCATTTGCAAATGAAGAGGAATACCATATAAACCGTAATACTAAGTGGCTTGAGCAACATTAATGAGTTGAAAAAGTAGTTTTATCCGCACCTTATATCTTTATTGCACATAATATTTATACTATGTATGTGTATAACTTACTTATAAATAAACATGTGGTTCATGCTGATCATGATCGTACGAGTCTGGAAACATCGAGAGAGAGAGATATTTCTCCATTCAATCTTCCATCATGTATGTTAAACAGCGTCCACGTGAATCTCTAAACACGATCACAGACGTTAAATTTGTCGGCACTGAGGATTCTAGATATATAGCTTCTGATTCATCCATTCTTGTCTCGCTATACTGTTTCAATCAGTGCCAAAAATCAAAAGGAAACCAACAACGTACGGACTTCAGCAATTATATAATAAAGGACAGCATTGTTTTTGCATGCATGTGAAACTTATCACAGACCTCACAGTTTTTTTTTGTTTTTTTATTTTTTTATATTTTTATAGTAATAGTTTGTGCACTGCTAAATCTGTATATCTAACTGTGTACTCACCAAGCACCAGGCATTTTACCATTCCTAAATTTAGTCAATTATCAAATATTTTGAGCAATTAACCTTAATTAACAGTACTTTTACTTCTAACTTTGGGTTTAGGGTATACCAAGATTTATTGTTTTTGGTAGCAAAAATAATGTATGATAACCTGGTGGGTACATTTTTGCTCGTCATGGTCAAGTAATAGTAATGCTCACTGCCATGGTGGAGCTACCTTGGGCCTAGGGGCCGGATGCCCCCACTCACTTTTGGTGAAAAATGTACTTTTTTTAGTTGCTTGTGACATTAGCGTCAACTTTTCTATGTGCTACTATCCTCGTTGAAAGAGCATTTTCAGAGGTGAAATTTCTGAAGATCGATTGAGAAATTGAATAGGAAATCAATGGATGAAAGATAACATAATTATTTTTATAGAAAGAGATATTTGAAGGTATAGGTAATGAATTTGTCATGAAATGCTTTCGAAACATGAAACGCGTCAAGAAATATTGTAATATGTTGTATAAAAAACCTTATGGATTAATATATAAGTGTTTCGTTTAGTACATTCTTGAGCTTTTTAATATGTGAGTGTTGTTTGAGGATGCCCCCATCCATGCAGATCTCTGGCTTCGTCCCTGCTCACCAACCTAATTATTACCATTTGATGAGTTTAAGTTTTGAAATTTATGACTATCCACTACATGACTTTGAAAATTTAAATTCATCTAACGATAATAAATAAGATAATGAGCATCACCATCACTGGAGAATGGTAAGTAATAATAAAGTAATTAGATACGCACACAACTCCTTAATTGACAATAATTAGTAGTTTTTGCTCGCTTTTCTTATAGTGGGTGCTTACTGCTAGGGTATATAAACCAAATGGTTAATCTCTGTTTATTACCCTTAAGTTTCGTGGTTTTCAACATTTAGTACATCAAGTTTTTTTCGTCCCAGAGTCATTCCTAAAGTGTTAATTTTGGGACAGTCTCATACAACCGTTAGTCAAACTGTTAATTCTCCCGTTAAGTGATGACGTGGCGTGTGGACAATGACTGGGCGCCACGTGTCATTAAAAATATTAAAATAATTAATTAATTAAAAGTTAAGAATTTTTTTTTTTTTTTTTTTGTGCTTCTTCTTCTCTTTATCTTCCTTCTTCTTCTTCTGGGTTGCCCAGATTCGCGTTTTTTTTTTCTTTCTTCTTCTTCTTTCTTCTTCCTTCTTCCTTCTTCCTTCTTCCTCTGGGTTGCCCAGATTCCCCTTCTTTTTTTTTTCTTCTCTTCTTCTTCCTTCTTCTTCCTTCTTCCTTCTTCCTTCTTCTGGGTTGCCCAGATTCGAGTTTTCCAAGGCCAAAAGAGAAACCTGGCATAAACCGAAGATGCAAGATAAGAGGAGGAAGCAAAGGAGCCAACCAACCTCTCTGACGAATCAAAAGCTCACTCCATATGAAATCGAACCAGCGAGCCGGAGCAATATATATACCAAGAGAAAACAAAAAGAATCAAATCAAAGCTTCTGGTGAGACTCGATGAGCAATGCATTTAGCATGATGTGCAGCACTGCTTCGTAAACACGCATATCATAATGCATTCCATCAACCGTACATCGAACCCCGCAATTCCAACTCAGGGACTCCACGTCCAGTAACCAAAGAGGACCGCCCGACTTCCGCAAAAGCTTACTCTTTTGAAGCTCCTTATCATACTCACCACGCATTGCATCAGTCATCTTTTCCCTCTTCTCCTCCGTATTCAACATCGAGTTTATCAAAGTGGGTATGCCAACCCAGAACAAGTGTGGCGTCCGGGCAGAACCAGAGCCTGAAGCCGAGCTGGTTTCCGGCTTTTCAGTGCCAGTCGCAGGCGAAACTGGCAACAAGGACGCCGCGGATCTCCTGAGTGATTGCAGTTGAACATGGAAATCTGAAGCGTTGGTGAAGTGCAGCATGTGCCATAGCCCAGAACCCATCACCAACACATCCGGGAAGTTCCGATTTCGCTTGAACTTCGACACCAGATTGGTCAAATTCACAGTATAAGGAGCCCAGATGAAATCCAATCGCATCCCAATCTCGCCCACCACAATCTGATAATCATTGTGCCTCTTGAACAGATCCTTGTTAACCTTCTCCAGCGGCCAAGAATCCAGAACCAGGCTAAGCAGCGAAAGCGCCACCAACCTACCCTGAGAGTCTCCGGCCACCACGACCCAGGAGCCGTTGAGCAGATCGGAGGTGTCGAAACGACCCAGCTTCTGAAATCCACACGCATAAACGGCGAAGGAAGAAGGCCAAGCCCAGGACTTGTCGTAATTGACGGTGTTGTTGTCGAGGGCGTTGAAGTTGGGGGAAGGGGTAACCTCCCAAACAACGTCGTGGAGGTGGGAGAGGCAGGAGTCGCAGCGGTTCTCTAAGACGACGACGGATGAGACGGTGGTGATGAAGTCGTTGACAGAGGGGAAGTAAGGGGTGAGGTGGACGCCGATGGCGAGAGTGATGAAGAGAGCGCCGCTGAAGAAAAGCATTTTTTTGCGGCTAAGATGGTATCCGACCATGGCCATTGGGACCAAAACGACGACGCACGCAGCCAGCACCCCGAGTGGCACAGCTCCTATCATGCTAGTGTTACTCTTCTCATCATATCAAAACTTTTAATGACACGTGGCGCCCGAGTGGCAAAACTTTTATTTAATTAATTATTTTAATATTTTTAATAACACGTGGCGCCCAGTCATTGTCCACATGGGCGCCACGTCATCACTTAACGGGAGAATTAACAGTTTGACTAACGGATGTATGAGACTGTCCCAAAATTAACACTTTAGGTATGACTCTGGGACGAAAAAAACTTGATGTACTAAATGTTGAAAACCACGAAACTTCAGGGTAGTAAACAGAGATTAACCCTAAACCAAAAGCAAAAAACAAAGAAATTCAATGTGCTTTTACATTGGTAGGTACGATAGGAGCATTCGTTTGAGGTGGATTAGTGAGTGAGTTCCGTTTTTGGCCACGTCAGCATTTAATAGAGAAATTAACAGAAAAACTGACGGATGTTTGACAATGGAATAAATTCGTAAGATGAGGTATGACATTGTCACTTTTAAAAGATGAGGTATGATAATGTCGTTCGACCCATAGTTGAGGTAGTTTTGTGTAATTTACCTTTTATTATTTAAGTTATTTCTGTCAAATTTTTACTGGTCTCTTTCATGATCAATTCCAATTCGGATACACGTTTCTCTTTTTGAAATGTGTCCTTGTCATTTAGGGTTTCTAGTCCATTTACAACGTATAATGGTGGTTGGATATAGCCATCAACCTCAGCCTAAATGATAATCTTTCTCGCTTTTATTGATTAAGCAGGTTGCACATAGATATGGGGGATACGCTCCATTTTCATCGGCAAATTAAGCAAAAGATGAGTCACTCTTTCAACATGTGTATTAAGAATCAAGAAAAACGCCAATCGAATTCATACCGAAGAATGGTAAATAAAGATGTTATTCCAAAGTACAAGAGTATTTTTATCGCTATGCGTACATCATTTTTCTTCATATGGTGTCGTACGATTGACACCAAATCTTGCACCATCTCTTAAAGGAACTTTGGAGCACTGGAGTTCTCTCTAACAGAATTGATTCTCGGTGACAATATACTCGTAGTATGAAAGTCTTTGTCAAAGTATGACCAATACTAAGTACAATGTACTATAATAAACCATTAAAGAATGGCAACCACAAATCCTTGACACCCGTCCTCATACGTCGAGAATAAATTACAACATCAAAGGCTTCCATCGATTACGTGATTATCACTCCTCAACCTTCTTACGTACAATTGATGTGGCAACTCTAAAGTCTTGATTCTTGATATGGGATCGGTAACACCAAGTAATTTATCAGATAAGGATGTGGGAAAGATGACTAGAAAAGGTTTTTAAGTAACACGCGGCATAATATTTAAATGAGTGCAGAATATTAGGTAGATAAAGTACAATATTTTCTGGTGGATGCCGTAGTAGATGTAGAAAAAGGTGTTTATGCAATTGTTAATATATAGAAAAGGGCGTGCATATTGTTATGTCAAACAAGCATGCATGTAAAGTTATATCGTAATTTCATAAAATAAAGAAGGAAATCATTATTCCCTAATCACGAATTGCTTCTTCTTTTCAAATGGTTGGGGAGTTTGGTTTCTCACATCTCATGATCATACCCAAAGTTGATATTTCATATGGGAATTAACTTGGCTCCTCAATGAATGAGGAAAAGTTCCTCTTTAAATTACTATGTACGTAACCGATTCACGGAACTTTATGCTTATGATCGGAAGTGTTCATATTATAAATCACTATATAAAGACCATTTATGCAATCAATTAAATATGAGATTGTATAAATCATCAAACTATATAAAAACAGATGAATGAATTTGATAAATGAATTAAAAACCGTCTATCTATTTACTACAATTGATTAACTAAAAACCTTATTTTTTGTTAAAATAATCTTTACAGAATAATTTATAATATGAATTGTTTCTATCATAAGTACAAAAATTTATAAGTCGTTCACTTAATGAATTGAAGAGAAACTCGTCCTCAATCTTGAGGAGCCAAGCCTCTCTATTTCATATATATTTGTAGTTACTATTCAATTGAGCATCTTTATTTATGCGTCAACAATCTGTTGGTAGATAAAAGGACTACACCCTATCTGAAAATACCACTTCCTCTATAAACCCCAAAAATAAAAAGTAGATGGAACTTGATGACCTGGGTTGTGAAAAGCAACCATACTTATTTAACACACTTCAAAGCGACTTCAATCCCTCTCTTAACAACTTAATCTACTAACGAAATCACTTGTCCAGAAAAAACAAAACAAAAAACAAAACTAACCGAAGCCATTGTAAATTGCCCATTATTAGAATGTACTAAAGGGCTTATGTATACTCTCTCATTACCCCAATAATTTAAACAGCACACATTCTACGATTCTAACACAAATGAATTAGTATTCTAACACAAATGAATTAGTATCGGAATAATGAAACAGCCAAGAATGATCGACACACATATATATATAAGCTTCAATTACCCAATTACCCAAGGAATTATGTAACTTCAAATTCGAATGTGTAAAGGGGTAAAGAATAATATGAGTTAACTTATGAAAACAGTATATTTACTAAGAAAATAAAATGCATGCTGGCTAGCTTTTTGTGAGGTCGACGACAATCACACTAATGTTATCTCTGCTTCCCCGAGCCATAGCTAGGTCAGCCAAGACTGCAGCTGCCTCAGATGTGCGACTTCGGACATTTAGGAGAACCCGATGTTCGTCATGAATGGAAACTCTCCTCATTCGGCCACGAAGACACTTCTTCACCACCTGACATGCTACGTCGTTTGACATAACATCCCACAGCCCATCACTGGCAAGGATGAGGAATTCATCCTGGTCGGTTCGTTTGGTCACCGTCACCTCTGGTTTTGATATCACATATGGCCTCAGGTAATGGTCACCTGCACCCCCAATTAATTTGAAAAATCACCAAATCAGTGAGGTGTGCTAGCAAAGTTTCTATATTAATCCGATACTCTTGTGTATTTTGAAAATTAAAGCAAATTAGCAAGTGGCTCTTTACCACAATAGTGGAAAATAATTGAGCCTTTGCATGACGGCGTGGTTTGAACCCTATTGATAGCTAATCTAAAATCTAATCTAACAAAATCTATCATTTGCCAAAAAAAAAAAAATTAAAATAAAATAAAAAAGCTAATTAACCTAATGCAGGTGAATGTTAATTTAGAACTGTTTAAAGGTGACTTTGGTCATTCACTTGAATTAGGCTCCCTCGATTTGCTTTGTCTAGATGGTTGTTAACTTATACAAGATTAGGGTTCATGTCCCGCTGTTTGTATAATGTACGTACCTATTGATCTGGAAGTGGCAAGCACACCGAGTACACGGTTTCCATTCCAAGTGATGACCCTTCCACCCGCAGCTTCAATTCTCTTCAACTCATCAACTCTGTCAGGCTTATATATGCACGTAGAAATTAAGAAACGTTGTATGAACGGAAAAAAATGTGTTCAGCTAGCGTAATGAGATTTTCGAGCAGCCATAAATGGTATGTGGTTAAAACTATTAATTTATCTTACTAATAAGGTACATAAGGCTCTACCAGGAGAACTATTTTAGTATTACGGTGAGTACTATAACATAAATACATGTAATACAAATTACTCGGTTGCGGCAAGAGACCTGTAGCTCTGACGATTAAGTTCATTTCTTACATCCGAAATCATGAGTTCGATTTCCTCCTTCCGCCAGTATTGTTGTATACAAACTACAGTGGACAAAGTTAATTCTCTTCCGATTGTTCCAAATACGCAATTACTAATTACTTTGTCTAATGTTATTCTTGCTACCTGCATCACATATTAGCTACCCCTAATATTTTCAACAATATATATCTTCTGGACTATATTTTATGTCTTCCTTTTCAATTTTATAGCCAATATTATGCAATTTCCACTCAACACGGTATCCTTATCCTATGTATAAGTTAATAACCAATATAACAGAAATACCATCTGGTATTATCCAGAAGATGAGTTAGTTAATATAGGTAGAAGGGTACTGTTGTAATTAGAACTTGTGGATATATAAGAGGTGATAGGGCTTTCATTTCTGTAAGAAATACATTGTAATTTTTTTGAAAGCATTAATACAATCTCTCTCTTTCTCCTTCCCTTCTTCTTCGACTCTGTTATTCATTGATCTTCATAGTCTTTCAATGTAGTTAACATATGTAATGTGAATTTATAATAATTTCAAAATCTGGAAAAAATTGTTGACATGAGTCACATATATTTGGGCCTAATTTATCGACACTAACTAGTTTTTTTTTTTCTTTTTTTTTGTTGGATGGTAAGAATAATGCTTTGTAGGTGAGCTCATTCCCAATCATTCGAAACGAAGTTAGAGAGATACATATATTAAGTTTGTTAATTACGCACCTTATGATCATTGGACAAGGCCAAGGCAACACCCCCACTCCACAAAACAGCCCTAGAATCACCACAATTGGCCACCACCACCTGCTCCTCCGTCACCACCGCCACCACCGCTGTCGCCCCAATCATCCTCCCCGCTGCAATATCCCTCACCTCCCCATCTATTTTACCAAAACACTCCTCCATCACCGTCTCCCAATCAATGGCATCACCTTTATCATCATTTTTACTTGTAATCCCTTCTATTTCCACCGCCTCTGCCACCACCTCATGCATCCTCTCCCTACAAGCTTCGGCCACGTCGGGCCCACCGTGCCCGTCATACACCCCGTAAAAGTCAAATTTCCCAAACCCTACCTCCACTCTCACCGCATCTTCCATTTCCTTCCTCTTCCCCTTCACTGATACGACGCTGTACCCTCCCCTCGCTTCCAAACCCTCACCACCCCTTTTCTCTCCTCCTTTATCTGATCCGGCCACGGACCCACTAGACAACACGACTTCGTTTTCCGAGGCCGAAAACGACACCGACAACAACTCCAATGACTTAGGATCTTCTGGAGCATGTTTCTGGTCGTCGTCGCCGGTGATCTTCACCTGGGTATTCTTCGTATGACACGTGTACTTCAGTCGCCGGACTCCGAGTCTCTGTCGCCGAGCATTCTTGGTTTCGATGACGAAACTCTGTTGTCTCATCTTTTCATTCATTCCACCGCCTGAAAGTGAAGGGCTTCGTTTCTTCTCTTTTGGAAGAAGGGCTTCTTTTCAATTGCATGAAAAAGCTGAGAGACGTAGACCAGCTTCTAATTTCAGCCGTTGATTATTTCTCCGCCGTCGGATGATCGCCAGGCGTGTTCATGCGGACCACTGGCTTGGAATTTTGAGAGAGACGTGGACGGTGGGATGCGATCCAGAACGCGTGGAGCGAAGGAGGTGCCCTTATTGATACTTGATTGCTACGAGATCTTTTGCTGCCGAGGGGGGCCCACTCGCTGGAGAGATTTTTCAGTGTTCCAGTCACATGAGACGGTACACTACGTGTCTCTATATAAATAGTTGGATATGTGTGTTAAATGATTAATAACTTAAAATTAAAATTTTCTATCATTTACATAAAAACACGTGGTGTAACATCTGTATTCCCGTTACAACTAAAAATTTATCCACTCGCGGTAGCTGGAAAATGTGTACGTGGCGAGTGGTGAGGAGATGTGGTGGTGCGTCTCATTACTTTCTCGGCTGTTTCGGCTCGCTGACAAGAATGTTGACTTGTAAAAGACGTAGCAACACGTGTCGGAATTGGACCTCGTACTTTGTGTTATTGACGATTATCGTGTCTGGTTTTTATTGGTTCAAATACTTTTATTTATTCAAAACATGCACTCATCCATTGAAATTTCGAAAATTAACGGAACGGGAGCAGTTCACCGGCACGCATCTTTTTTTTACTTTTTATTCGTTCTTCTTCAATTTAGAGAGAAGTGTGTAAAATATAAAAATGGATGCGTGAATAACATAATTATATAATTATATGTGTAAATAAAAACATAAATAGTTTGTATTATCAAAGCAAAATGTCACTGTGACGGTAAAACTGTTTCATGTATATTTTTCGTTATATCATGGGATTTCTGATTTTTTTACTGTTATGTCGTAACTATAGTTTTTTTTTTTTTTTGGTAAAGCTTCCTTCCTCAACATATAATGAGAGGGAAATACATTAACAAGGAAACAAAACACAAGGGCCCAAAAACACATTATGAGCAAAATAAAAAACAGGATCCTTAAAACACGCAAAACAAAACCCAAAGAAAACTTTGGGGCCCAGCACAAACACATCACACAAAAGAAGAAACCCTAAAGCACACCAGCTACTGTAGCACAACCTCCTGCCGTCAAAACTCCCCAACGAGTCGAAGCCATCTTCGCCACAAGGACCTGCCATCACACCATCTCGAGTCCCATAGTTGAGGAAGAAGAAAACAGCTCCATCCTCCACGAACCACCTAAACGATCGCCGTCATAGAACAAAGGAAGCCCGCAGGAAGATAGATAATTATAGTTTTGACAATGACTACAATGACTTAAAAACTCCAAGTACAAAGTACCTTTTTTTCTTTTTAACAAAAAGTTCTCCAAAAATTTTGTTGTGTGAAAATCAATATATAAAAATGGAATTATTTTTCAAAGAACGAAAATAATCACATGGTATAAAAAGCTAAAATTGTGCAAGCCTACAAGTGGCTTGTAACTCAGTTAATTGAGATTATTCATTCTTATGTTCGATTTCACATCTTCATAATTTTGATGAATTAATGTAAATTATCTTACCGTTTATCAAAAATAAAAAAATTGTGCAGGCCTCTTCAACCCTTGGAGTAAAATCTAAAATTTTCAACCCAAAAAAATTAAGTTTTAATCCAGATACAGTTTTTCTGCTTCAACGGCCTAAAATTTTAACCTCAAATTATTAAAAAATGAAATTAGGTATTTTTAATTAACTTTTTTTTTAAAAATAAATTATGTAGACTATCTTAAATTAATTTTATGGAACATTTTAATCTAAAAATATTTAAATCTGATAAATATTGAAAAACCACCAAATCGACACTATGAAACTCATTAAACAGTATGAAAGAATATGAAACACAAGGTACACATATTTTTGTAAGATGGTAGAGAGAAAAATTGAAAGAATTGTAGGAGAAAAAGTGATTTCTGTGTGGATGTTTAAACAAATAAATAGGTATTTGCAAAGTTTTTTAGTGAAGTTTGAGTTAAATAATTTTTTAAAATTATTTTAGCCGTTGGATTTAAATTAGGGTCTTCAAATCTTTTTTTATCATTTGATTTGATCATATTAGATCTCAACCATTGAATTCAATAAATTTATAAATATTAGATCTCAGCCATTGGTTTAGTCAACGGTCCAAAGATCCAAACCGCTGGACTAAATCAAAGAGTTGTTAGGCTCTCAATTCTTGCCGACAAGCCCTTCTATTTTGTAGACATGCCCACGTGCATAGGACCCAACATGTTTGGTATGGAAAAGTTGGGGGCGTGAGATTCAAACAGGAGCGTCAAATCCCATCTACTGGGCGCGTTCAGTCTTAGCAGTGGGGTTAAAACCTAAAAGCTAGCTTGTATTTGGCTCAATTTTGAGTTTTACCCCAAAATAAAATTTTAGGCCAAGGGTTGGAGTGAAATGGAATGGGTTTAGAAGCCAAATTTTGAGACTTACTCCAAAAGTTAGAGTTAGTCTGAACGCCTTATAAGGACATGTTATGTTATATGTATTGTTAAAAATTATACAAAATAATGTGAGAATGATGTTTTAAACTAGTCAGATATAGAGCATGAAACACATATTTTACAAGTATCCACAAGAGTATCGTGTTGGGTTTGGAGAGTAAAATACCACGCATTGGATTGTACTAGGGCTTTCAACTTAGCTCTTATGCATTCGTGAAAAATATGTACGAAAGAGAATTTCTGCTAAAGTTTTGCTTTCCGTTTATAGAATTTACAATTGTTTATACAAACAGATTGAAAAAGTGACGCATCATAGCTTGGGCTGAACGGCGTGGCACATGTGGAAGTGCCGGTGTTGATAACATTTTCCCAACTAAAACATGGCCATGTGAACATAAGTGCTTCTGTCTGTAAGTATAGTACGACCAAGGTCTAAAATATCGATGATATCGGAAATATCGGTAGTCTAAAAACACGGAAATTTCGATGGAAATATCGGGATATTATCGATATCGATAAAAATTGAATAAAAACCACGGAAATTGTAAGAAAAACTTGGAAATTTTTATTGAAACTTTGCAGGATGTTTATTTAGTCAATTATCTATTAGTTTATCACAAAAAATTGGAAGGAAATGCATTGCATGATGGATTTAACTGATTTAAGTTGATTATATAGCGAGCTGGCAAACATTGTGAGTGTAGAAAATATGTAGTAATTAATGAAAGAAGTTTAAACACACCATAATCATTTATATATAATGAATTAGTACAATATTTTACACTTTATACATTGCATGGTAAGATACATGAGTGACTTAGCAAGGTCTAAAATATCGATGATATCGGAAATATCGGTAGTCCAAAAACATGAAAATTTCGATGGAAATATCGGGATATTATGGATATTTTAGACCTTGAGTACGACCGATCTGAATTCAATTGAGATGACAAGAGGTGATCTCACTGGGCCATGTAGTTTAGGAAGGACCAAAACAACGATTCACAGTTCTTACGAGAAACCGACGGACTTGATCATATGTCGTGCATCCCATTTCAATGAGGCATGTTTGGTCTTCAGACGAGAAAAAAAAAAAAAAAAAAATTTAGCAAATTAGAACCAAATTTACTTTAATCAAATATATGTCTCCTGTTTGCAAGTCTGATGAGTTTCAGTGGTTTTTTTTTTTTCTTTTCAAATTGCTTTCAATATTTCGGTGGAGAAATTTTCATACAAAAACGAAAAGAGGAGAGATGGATTACATATCACATGTACTCATTCAACTTCTAATCAAAGTAATTAAGTTGGATCGTATAAACTGTGATATGCAAAAGTTCTCCGTCCATGACACACCCGTTTCTGCTAAAAACGACAAAGAGTCGAAAATAAATTTTGCTCAGATGATGATATTGTTATATTATTAATGACATATTGATAGACAATCTGCACGCCATTTTCCGTCCTCCGGATTACAATGAAATGCGTGGTTTTTTCCCTACTTTCCAGGTTATCTTTTGAGATGGGAAGACAATAATAGTAGTGGCTGTGGTAGTTTGATGGTAGAGGCCTGGTGATTCACTGACTATAAACCTTGAGATGCGCGGGTAAATCTAGCACTATTTTCTTCTTTTTTTGGTAAAGGAAGAAACATAATTTTTCTCCAGACAAAAGAAATAGAGAGAACACAGAAAACAGAAATTACGTACAAATTGAGGGGAGGATGGGCAGAAGATTTTCCAGAAAAAATTGATGGCACGTGCATTAAAGTGTCACGTATGAACTATCACGATGGAGAATTCCGACAGTTAAGCAAGTAGCATTCATTTGAAGCCATACATCGATGCAATCTGCATGGAAGCAATGTTGGCATTTGAGGATGGTCTTCAATGTCTCCTTGGGCCGGTACGCGGACAAGCATATCGGGCACATGATGTCGTCGGGCTTTGGTAAGCGCGGGCTTTCCCCAAGGACTGTTTTCGGGTAGGCCTTGGCTTATCGAGGCCCCTGACGATGGTGGGCTGCGGACCCACTGCGGAATTAAACTCAGGAAGAGTTCTGCGCCCCCTTGTGAAAGACTTGACCTTGCCAAAGACGCAACACAAAACCCCCCAGCACGCACAAGGTTCCTGGCACTCAAACTCCAACAGTAATAGCGTAGCGTGCTCTCCTTGGGATTCCTGATCGAATTAGCAATTCAGATTTAGATTAGAATAAGTTGTTGCAGACGAATGAGAGAAAGTGAAATAGAGATTAGACACACGCATATGTAAACACAGCACCAACCATGTTGGGTTCGAGGAGTATTCAAGTTTGGTTGTATAGAATATGTTTTATTCAACTAACCTAACTCAAATCATATGTATATACTCGTAAATTTTGTTGATGGGTCATAACTCATAAGATAAAAAATTTGTGTAGTAGCATCACCCACAAGAGATACGGGGGAAGCTTTCCATAGAAGTACGAGACACTACATTTTTGGTCCCTCTCAACCTTATATTAATTTTACTGATGTGAGAGATGTTCTAATTAGACAATCGTTAACAATTTTCTTAAAAGATAATGCACTAGACAAACATTCGTAATCAAACTGAATATGTCGAGTTTTGATTACAGAAGATATTACGTACTAATCTAATCTGCACTATAAAAAAAAGTTTGAATTCGAAATACAGTAAGTCGAAAAGAAAGAATCTAATCACAATCCACCACTTGCCCATAATGTCGAGTTTATACAGCCATTTCCCAACTCTTTGCATGTATCGAGGTGTTGACGAAATAGGGTTTAGACTTTAATTAGCGGCTGGCTCTGATGGGAATAAGGTCAACTAAACCGAAAGCTATGATGTTATGAACTTACGATTGCAGTGTGGAAAGCGTTGAACGCACTTCCAACAGAGGAAGACTCTAACGCTTACAATTCCAACTTTACACTTATCCCCAAAAATTTGCCAACCAATCACAACCCTAGTAAAATCAGATTGTTGACCAATGCAGATAAGTTTCACGCATATATGCTTTCTTTCAACTCTTTTATGATGATTACCATTTGCAACTTTAACAATATGATGAAGTCATATATGAATACAACATAATCAATTCATAACTATTAATGAAATTAGCTATCATGTCGTCATTTGACCGTATATGCATGTCTGCGATTTTTGAGCATTCACATATCATCAACGTTTAAAAATCACGCACATGAGTAAAGATGACTGCTTGTACCAAAAACTTTTATGCAAACACCTCATAATTTGTACTAAACAAGTACTTTGAACATGAAATTTAATTATATGGGAGATACGGCGATGGTAAGAGTTAAGAGTCGAACTCTAACAGTATATGGAAGGAACAAATGTTTTACTGGTAAAGCTGTATGACGGAGCATGAGCATGGTGTTTGAAAACTTGAAAATAGGAGAAAACAAATACAACTAATTAATCAGGAGTTAGGAGCAGTAACACTGTTTATTATTAATCAATTACCTCGTTGAGCAAACAACTTGATGACTTAGAATTACTCTTCACCCCACACCGGCCACCACGTGTGGCGCAACTGCTGCACCCTGGCCTGTCCCATGCAAGCCCGAGATGGCTAGTCAGGTCCGACGACATAAACTCCTCGTACAATGGGAATTCAACCGGAACAACAAACGTACCGATTCGATTGCATGTCGATGTTGACGCCAAGTAATATAATCACCCTCGGAGAAGTGGTAGCAAAAACAGTGTAAGTAGAGCCACTCATGCAAGCAATAGGGTTTAATGTGTATTTCAAATAATCCAACGAGCAATTAAAGAACGTGAAACTTTCATTTGTGATGCCATAAAATGGAGAGCCCAAGAGATTGAGGGAAAAAATTCGTTGTGCGAGGCATTTGTTTGGATCGTTAATCCATATTTCTTGTTCGGCATAGTCTATACCCGGGAAAGCAAACTGTCCAGAACAAGGAAGGGTGAGGATTGTTTGGATGGTGTTATCACAGGACAGTTCAAAACCGGGATAGGAGCATGACTCTGGCCCCTTTTTTAGTATCCCAAACGGGAATTCGATGACCGGCTCTCTGACGCCGCAAATATACGCCTCCATACAATTTTCTAAGCTGCTTGCAAGGTATGAGGATGACAAGAAGAAGAGGAGGATGGAGAAGAAGGGCAAGACTACTCTGGGAATATTCATTTTTTTTGTGGGACAACAATTGATGGTTGAAAATTGGAAATTGGAATATGGATAGCGGGGCATACTTCCAATATATATTGCATTAGATCATAGTTGACTTTATATTTATAGAATAAAGGCCAAGTCTTCATTCGCACTTCAAATTTTTTTTATTTTAATTTAATTTTAAATTCTGTAGACTATAGATTTGATAGAATACGAAGGAGATGATCTTCTATTTTTCAGAGTAATATTTGACAAAAAAAAAAAATTCCACCACATAGTATTGTTATTATATATGTCGTAAAAGTGCTATATATACATATATCAATTGTCATTCATTCATATTATCCTATAATGTTGCTATTCTACAATGAAATGCCCGTTTTCCTTCCCTACTTTCTCAAGTTATCTTTTGAGATGGGAAGACAATAATAGTGGCCGTGGTTGTTTGATGATAGAGGCCTGGTGATTCACTGACTATAAAACCTTGAGATACACCGGTAAATCTAGCACTTTTTTCTTTTCTTTTTTTTTGGTAAAGGAAGAAACATAATCTTTCATCATACAAATAAATAGAGAGAAAAAAGAAAACAGAGATTATGTACAAATTGCGGGGAGAATGGGCAGAAGATTTTCCAGAAAACTGTGATGGCACATGCATTAAAACTTCACCTATGAACTATATCACGGTGGAGAATTCCGACAAATAGGGCAAGTAGCATTCATTTGAAGCCATTCATCAATGCAATCTGCATGGAAGCAATGTTGACATTTGGGGATGGTCTTCAATGTCTCCTTGGGCTGGTACTCGGACAAGCATATCGGGCACGTGCTGTCGTCCGGCTTTGGTAAGCGCCGGCTTTCGCCGAGGACTATTTTCGGGTAGCCCTCGAGGCTTGGCTTACCGAGGCCCCTGGCGATGGTGGGCTGCGAAGCCACTGCGGAATTAAACTCAGGCAGAGTTCTGCGCCCCCTTGTGAAAGACTTGACCTTGCCAAAGGCGCAACACAAAACCCCCAAAAAGCACAAGAGTCCTGGCACTCCAACTCCAACAGTAATAGCATAGCGTGCGCTCCTTGGGATTCCTGATCGAATTAGCAATATAGATTTAGATTAGATTAAGATGTTGTAAACGATTGAGAGAAAGTGAAATAGAGATTAGACACATGCATGCAAACACAGGCACAACCATGTTGGGTTCGAGGAGTATTCAAGCTCGGGTGTACAGAAGTTGTTTTAGTCAACTAACCGAACTCGCATCATCTATACAGTCGTAAATTTTGTTGATGGGCATAACTCATCAGACACAAAACTTGTGTAGTAGCATCAAGCGCATGGGGTACTGGGGAAGTTTTCTACAGGAGTACGAGACTATGTTTTTGATCCCTCTCACCCTTATATTGACCTTAATGATGTGAGAGCTGTTCTAATCACAACTGTTTAATATAATGCACTATGCAAAACTTTCCTAATTAGACTGCATAATGTCAAGTTCTGATTATACAGGAGATATTACTAATCTACTCTACACTAAAGAAAGTAGTTTAAACCCGAAACGCAACGTCAGTTGAAGAGTGAGTCTAACCACAATCCACCACTTGCATAAAATGTCGAGTTTATACCGCCATTTTCCAACTCTTTGCGTGTATGGAGGTGTTGACAAAATAGGGTTTAGTGGCTGGCTCTAATGGGCAACAGGTCAACTTAACAGAAAGCTATGATGGTATGAACTTATGATTGCAGTCTGGAAAGCGTAGAACGCACTTCCAACCGAGGAAGATTCTAGCGCTTACAATTCCAACTTCCCACTTATCTCCAAAAAATTGCCAATCAATCACAACCTTAGTAAAATCAGATTGTAGACCACGCCCATTAAAATCCAAAGACAAATGAGTCATGACCTAAAAGTCAATGCAGATAAGTTTGGCACATATATACCAACATTTTTTCATCTATTTTATGATTACAAGTTATAATTATAACCATACGATGAAGTCACATATGAATGCAACAGAATTGATTCTTAAACTATATATTAATGAATTGAGCTATGATATCGTCACAAGACGATATATGCACGCCCGCGACTTTTGAGCATTCGGATATTTTTTTATGATTAAAAGCACGATTTTTTAGTATTCAAATATCATCAACGACTAAAAATCACTCACACGAACAGAGATGACTGCTCCTACCAAAATCCTTAGCACAAACACCTCATAATTTGTACTAACCAAGTTTTTTGAGCATAAAACTGACTTGAAATTTAATTATATGGTAGATTCGACGATAGTGAGAGTTAAGAATCGAACTCTGACAGTATATGGAACAAACAAATGTTTTACCGGCCGGTAAAGCTATATGACGGAGCATGAGAAAACAACAAGACAGGAGCTAGGAGCAGTAACAAGGTGATTAATCAATTACCTCGTTGAGGAAGTCTTGAGCAAACAACTTGATGACTGGAATTACTCTTAAACCCACACCGGCCACCACGTGCGGCGCAACTGCCGCACCCTGGCCTGTCCCATGTGAGCCGGAGATTGCCATTCAGGTCCGACGATATCAACTCCTCGTACAACGGGAATTCAACCGGAACAACAAACGTACCGATTGGATTGCATGTTGATGTAGACGCCAAGTAATTAATCACCGCCGGAGAAGTGGTAGCAAATACAGTGTACGTAGAGCCACTCATGCAAGCAATAGGGTTTAATGTGTATTTCAAATAATCCAACGAGCAATTAAAGTAAGTGAAGCTTTCGTTTGTGACACCATAAAATGGAGAGCCCGACAGATTGAGGGACAAAATTCGTTGTGCGAGGCATTTGTTTGGATCGTTAATCCATATTTCTTGTTCGGCATAGTCTATACCCTGGAGAGTGAACTGTCCGGAATAAGGAAGGGTGAGGATTGTTTGGCTGGTGTTGTCACAGGACAGTTCAAAACCAGGGTAGGAGCATGACTCTGGCCCCTTTTTTTGTATACCAAACGGGAATTCGATGACCGGCTCGCCGACGCCACAAATATCCGCCTCCTTGCAATTTTCTAAGCTGCTTGCAAAGTATGTGGATGACAAGAAGAAGAAGAGGATGAAGAGGGACAATATTGCTCTGGGAATATTCATTTTTTTGTGGGACAAAACTTGATGCTTGAAAATTGGAAATTGGAGATTGGAATGTGGATAGCAGGGCAGCCACAGATGCTATACACTTCCAAAAAAAAAAAAATATATATATATATATATATATATGTGTGTGTGTGTATTATATCATATTTGACTTTGTAGAATAAAGGCCAAGTCTTCATTCACCATTCAGTTTTTTAATTTTAATTAATTTTTAAACTCTGTAGACTAGATTTAATTAGATATGGAGGCGATGACGACATGGAACTCTTGTATTTTTCCGAGTAATTTTCGGTGTACTTAAAACGCCATCACATAGTGTTGTTGTTATATATGTCGTAAAAGTGACATATATATATATATTAATTGTCGCACATTCATATTATAACATGTAAAATGATACACAATGACATAAAAATTTGAAGTACATAAAATATTTTCTTATTTTTGGACGGTGATGATGATGACCAAATTGAGTGCCCACGGAAGATCAGGATTCGATGGGAAAAGTACAGAAATTTGGGGCTTCCTCACTGCATCACTCTTTGCTAGTAAAGACCGATCTGTTCTAAGATCATCTTCAACCCTTAGCCTAAAACTTAAAATTAAATTTAGTTTTTTTAAATTAACTTTAAAAAAAATTATGTAGACAATCTTAAATTAATTTTATGAATATTTTAACCTAAAAATATTTAAATTCTGATAAATATTAAAAAATCACTAAACCGACACATGAAACTCATGAAAGATGTATAAACACAAGACACATGAGCAAACACTTGGTTTTGAAAGATGGTAGAAAGAAAAATTGGAAGAATTGTAGGAGAAAAGTGAGTTTTGTGCGGATGTTTCAACAAATATATAGGTACTTATAGAGTTTTTGGGTGAATTTTGAGTTATATAATTTTTTTATAATTATTTTAACAGTTGAATTTAAATTTGGGCTGTTAGATTTTTTTTTTTACCGTTAGATTTGATCATATTCGATCTCAGTTGTTGGATTCAAGAAATTTATAAATATAAAACAAAAATATTAACTAAATTAAATGTGGACCGTTTGATAACTAGTAACTCATTTGAATGTGAGCCGCTGATCAACCAAAAAAGCCGTTGGGCTCAATTTTATTGGCAAACAAGTGGGAGACACACTCATGTAGGTGGGGGCTCCACTACTAATCTTGGCCTAAATCCTGGCTTAAATCTGAATTTTTTTTTTTTTTTTCGGTTTTAGGTTTTAGGTCCAAATTAGAACTTGGGTTGGAATGGATTGAGGAGAGAATAGAAGGGAAATTATAGGTTTTAGGTCATGGTTAGTTGGCCTAAAGGTTTAGAGGTGGTCTATTGACTCGAATCATGTGGAAAACACTTGTATGGTATTTTTAATTGAAACCAAAATATAATAAAGCTGGGATATTATTGTCTTTTACCACAAATATTGCGTATGTTTAAGCCAGTAATGGCTGCTTGATTATGATATTAATTTAACATTTGAACTTGATATACTCTACTAATTAAATTAAGCAAGAATTAAAGCTTGCATTATTGATTATATATATATATATATATATTATTTATTTATTTATTAAAAAGTCCGGTATAGAATGGCAGCTATTCTTCTGGTATATGAAATTTGGAATTGACTTGCTCCACTAAATACTGCCATATCCGTAACTGTTGTTAATACAAAACTAACGGCCTTTCAACTATAATTTCTGTATGGCTGATTTGTACGAGCTACTTATTTAATACCCTTAATATAACCTTCACTATTTTCTCTTATCAATACTCATTGATCATGCCACGTATATAAACGATTAATCGTAACATTTATCAAATAAATAAATCTGTTTTGTTAGATATTAAATATCATATATCACCAAGGCTGTATATTCTCGAGTGATCAGTATAACATAGATGAAGTGATAAATCCTATAAAACCATCACACTATTATTACTCATATGACATGCAAGAATCTCCCGTTACCTAGATGGTCTTAAAGATGGATGCAAATAATTACAATGGTATGAGTTTCATATCAGATCATCTTGGATCAATGTACAGTTGAGATGTGTTGTATTTTGCGTCATGTTGAGGCATGCACAGCTTGAAATGGTCAAGCTATATATTCAAATGATTAGATCGACCAATATATATATAGAGAGAGCTACAGCAAGTTGAATTATATCAAATAAAATTATAGATTGATGAAATCCAACGGTTGGTGGTTACATGTCACAGACAGTCCACCATCATGACCAATGGCAAAATGGCGACGACGACGTTCGTGTGTGAGATTAGGGCACGGCTCACTGTGGCACTCCTGTTAGCAGCAGGACTTGTTCAAAGTAATATATGGCAGAAAAGTAAATACAAAACAATAAGTTTAAAAATATATATTATCTTTTAGATGAACGATTGTTTAATCAAAAGCGAAGGATTGCTCCTGAATTATAAATTTTGTGGAATTTGGTTATGCAAAAATTATATGGCACTTGCTTTTAAATTAATAATATTATGGGTTCGCATTTGATTCAGCTAGCCTACCATTGCTTATAGACTTGGAAGAACCAAAGACCGAAAAAATGTCCGAAAACCTGAAACATGCAGCATATATATAAAGTCACGAGCATAAACATATGAAAAAGGATCAAGGGACCCGTGCTAGACAAAATCATAGTTTCAGGTAGAAGATATTATCATTACCATCTGAATAATTAGATATTAAACCAGTAATCGCAGCGAACCAATTGTTGCAAATTCTAAGGTAGGTAGAACCAACTTTCTCTTACCTCTAATTTAAATTAGATGTGCTACTCACACATCTTTTTTTACCTCACACACCCCTCTCAATTCCAACCATCAATGATAGAAATTAACAAGAGGTATATAAAAGACAAAAATTGATGTATGGATAGCATCACCCTTTAAATTTGTTACCCGTTTTCAACTTTTTATGTTAAGAGTTCAGTTGACCCCAACGGGGAAAAACACTCTTTTGTTAGGATGATGAGGGGTTTTTCTACGGTAGATTAATGTAGAGAATGCGAATTTGGAAATATCATGGGGCTCCATTAAGTAAGTTGTGAAGCACCACTTCAAGAATAACACCATTTGATTTAATCTGTAAATTAATTATTTGGAGGTAGTCGTACTTAATATATTAAGAGGAGGCTATCCAAAACCCTAAATTATGAGTACTAACAATTGAAAGTACTATTCTTGCGACTCATTGAGAGCCTGTTTGGAAATTCTCTTAAAATAACTGAAATCACTTTTAGATAAATATTTTTGGATTCTAAAAACATTTGAAGTGTGTATAGACTTTATCGTAGCATGGCATGTCATTGGCTTGTCACGACTTACGGTGATCTTGAAGGGTGGTAAACTATTCCTAAACGGCACCAACTCAGAGGGAGGCAGATTCTCTGCCCTCCCAATACCATACCCTTCTCATTCCCTTTTATTTGTGTGATCACGGTTAAGTCATGTCAGCATTTTATATTCCTATTGTTTTTTGTTTTATTATCTCTATAAAAAAAACAATATAAAATATTGATGTGGCTTAACCGTGATCGCACAACACAGGAGGGAATGAGAAGGGTATAGAAAAATGAGGGCAAACAATCTGCCTCCAACTCAGAGAGAAATATGGTAGAGGCTCATGACCTATACCCCACAGTTGGGGCTAGTGCGAGGCTCTTGTTAGTAAGAGGCTATCAATACGAAACATAGGGTGTGAGCCTACGCGAAGCAGCAGTCGATGTAGATCTTAATGGCAGTAAGAGAGATTCAAACAAGGACCTCGATACGATATTACAAACATCGCGTTCAACATGTATCTCACTTTTATAGACGTGGGATCATATACAACGTATTACATGCAACGGGTGTATACAAGATTTTTGTCCAAGTAAGTCCAAGTTGTTTTCATACGTGTACAAAACTAAACCCAATCCAAACCCATAAATATTATCAGGCTAAAAAAATGAGACCCAACTAAAGGCCGAAACGTTTCGGCTTTAAGACTTTAAAGTCATCTCCAACCGAAGGTTGACTAGATGGCTCGTTTTAGCCTTCTGGCTCTTCAATATATTAATATTTTAATGAACAGTACATATTCATATTTACCTCCTTCTCCAACTGAGGGTCAAAGTGCCATAGGGCTCATTTTAGCTCTGTCACAAAAAAACTATCTTCAATAGAGGGCCAAAGAGCCAAACATAATTTATTTTTAAAATTTAAAAATTACAACAACTTAAATTTAAAAAATGATGAAAATTATGTGAAAATGGTGTAGAAATGACTTAGGTATTTATAGAGAAAAAATAGGAATTTAAAAAATATATATATTTAAAAATTTGGCCCCAAAAAAAAAGGACGATATTGTTAGATATATCTGACACTATAGAATACTTAAAATGTATTAATAATGAAAAATCTAGCCAGGCCCGGGGCTGGCTGGATTGGGCCAGCCAGTTGGCCTTTTGGCCCTTTTTTATCCTTGAGGCCCACAAGCATTTTAGCCTAGCTTTCGATTAGAGACGATTTTCGGATTATTTTCGACTATCTAGCCACCTTTGATCCTTCAGTTGGAGATGACCGAAGTTTTTTAGTTCTTGGTTTCATCTGGCGCCGTTTCGAGTTAGTTTAGCTCATCAAAACAAACAAATAACCAGAGATTTCGATCAACAATGTTTATTGGGTACCCATGTTTATTTCAGTCATCGAATTCCAGATTACAATCAATCAAATCACTACAACACAAAATTCAACTTAAACAACGAGAAAATTCTCCAAAAAAAAAAAAAAAAACTGAAAAAATTACATAATATCATGATCGTAATATGATCAAATCTGGAGAAAAAGAAAACTCAAAAATCAGAGCAGCGACCGTTTCGCTCCCAATCGCCGAAACGGGTGGGTTCCGGTCCTCTGGGCCCACCGATCTCGCCGGTCTCTTTATTCACAAACCCATCGTCGTTATCATCATCATCTTCTTCTTCTTCTTCAGCTTGATTTTCGAGTTTTTCTACGATGGGTTCACCCTGCTCCTTGCTGAGTTTTTCGTGCTGGGTTTGCGATTGCGAGGCCGACGAGCACAGGAGCCGACTCACCGAGTCGACGCCGGCGCGAGTTAGAGCTTCGGTCGCGGAGATTGTCGGGATGGTCTTTGATGAGAATAGACGGCCCAGATTGATCGCCATCTTTGTTGATTTCTGTCCTTCCTTTCTCTGCGAGAGAGGGACGAAATATAACTAGGAGGCGGAGGGAATACAATTGTGGTAGACATACGGCGTCGTGTCGTGAAGTCGCAGAGCCACGTGTTAGAAAAATTTCTGGTATCCAAACTATTTATATTATTGCTTGACGTATTTGACCGTATTTCTGACACGTTGAAAAATCTCTGATTACACCAACCTTATTAGGTTTAAATGCGATAGAACCTGCCGTCCACTTCCCGGACCACATCATGCGTCATAGACAAGTGAGTTAGGGACAACTTTTGTGCTCGATGGTCAAATCAGGTCATTTCCTGTTCCGCTTGACTTCATGTAGTTACAACTTTAATACAAAGAGAATGGAAGACAAGTTTTTAAGGAGAGAGGATCCTTGCCGGATCCTCGAGGATGTTGAGATCCTCCAATCACATTTATTTATCGTATATCGTACAGTTAGTTTTTGTTAAGTACTGTTTATATTCAATTTTAAATAAAAAAATTACAATAATTTATGATCGCACGATATACGATAAACGAATGTGATTGGAAGATTATATAATTCTCGCAAAAATGATCCAGCAAGGATCCTCCTCAGTTTTTAAGTGGGTTGAATAGACCATTTGATTAGACTAAAAGACACGAAAACTTGTCTTCCATTCTCTTTGGGCAAAAGTGAGATTAGTGTCGCACTTATTTAACACAAATGACGTTGTTATAGGAAGGTGGTGTAAAAAGCCTAAAAGACAATTAAATCGTTAATTCAGTTTTTACTTCGGTTTTAATTTCAAATTCTGCTCTTAAACATAATAATTTCCCTTACAATAATATTTTTAAATAATTGGTAAAGAACCAAAACTGTACATTTATTCCTTTAATAATTAGGGAGCTTTAATAAAAAAGGCTTGAAATAAGTTTATTTTAACCAAAAACCATCCTATAACTTTTTTTAACCAAAAACCATCCCAGAACAAGGTAAAACCCACCAAACCAACAAACAGCTCGACCACCAGCCAGTCACTTATGGGCTCTCCTTTGGCCCTCATCCTCCTCCTCCTCCTCCTCCTCCTCCTCTTCGTCTCGCTGAGTACTACAACTTTCCTTTTTGAATCACCCTATTTCGTTGAGTATTGAAGAAGTTATATCTATTTGAATCTTACCTAGTTTCCGGCGACCTCCGAGGCTTTCGAGGCATTTTCCGGCCAAACCACAACGAATTAGCCATTGTGCAAGGTACCATTTTCTTCGTCTCTTCGAGAACTACGATTTTCGTTTTTGAATCACTCGATTACGTTGAGTATTGACAAAATTATGAGCGTTTAAAGTTTGTCCAACCCAGTTTCCGGCGACCTCCGAGGATTTCGAGGCGTTTTCCGGCCAAACCACAACGAGTTAGCTATCGTGCAAGGTACCATTCTCTTCGTCTCTTCGAGAACTACGATTTTCGTTTTTGAATCACTTGATTTCGTTGAGTTTTGACAAAGTTATGAGCGTTTAAAGTTTGTCCAACTTTCCGACAGAAATCCGGCCTTCCCTTCCGTTTAGCTTCGGCGAGCAGCAACCACACCAAGTTCTTTGGGTCGTGCACAAACAAACATTGTATCTGGAAAGAAAATGAACATTAACACTATCGCTGGAAAAACATAACACTGTCTCTGCAAAAAACTAACATTGTCGCTGGAAAAATAACACAGTCGCTGGAAAAACTAACACTGTCGCTGGAAAAATAACACTGTCGCTGGAAAACTAACATTGTCGCTGGAAATAAATTCCAGAAACAGTGACTTAAATTCCAGAAACAATGTTACTTAAAATCCATAAACAGTGACTTAAATTCCAGAAACAGTTTATTTTTACATTCCAGAAACAGTGTCCATCGAAAAGAACCAAAATCCAGAAACAGTGACTTAAATTTCAGAAACAGTGACTTAACTTATAACATGGTTTTTGATTAAACAAAACTTATAACATGGTTTTTTTATTAAAACTAAAACTTATAACATGGTTTTTTATTAAACAAAACTTATAACATGATTTTTTATTAAAACTAAAACTTTTCAAACCCTTTTCATTAATTTTCCTTAATAATTAACCACGCAAAAACACCCGGCTAAAAAATATAAACAAATTATAATTTATTCTAAAACCCCTACACCCAGCTCCCGCTGCAAACTGGTTTGATTTTATAGCCACCAGCTCCCGCTTCTGCTGTGCTCCTTCCGGCAGCAGCTCCATCAGTGGTGAATCCATGACACGAATCGATTTCGAAAAATCCTTCCGAAACAGAAACGTGCTAGTCTCTCTGTGCTTTTAGCTGTTGCTGTTTTGGTTCTTTAATAATAATCTTCGATGATCGTGGAGCCATCTATGTCATCACTGTGTGTTTGCTGGTGCCTGTTGGGTTTCTCTTGCTAAGGTCTTGGTGCCTCTTGCCAACATTTTGATGGCTCCCATTGCGGATGATGGTGTGGTCTTCTTCTTCGTTCGAGAGGTACTTGTCAACCTGTGCAGCGGCTTGCCTTCCCTCTGAGATTGCCCACACCACAAGGGATTGACCGCGCCGGCAATCCCCAGCGGCAAATACCCCATCCACATTGGTCGAGAACCGACCATAGTCCGCCTTGTAGTTTGAGCGTTGGTCACGTTCCAAACCCAACTTCTCTGCTACCGTCTGGAACAGAACACACACAAAAACCTAGTGAGCAAAACATGTATTCGAATTTCCAAGAAAGCCTGAAAGTCAGTGGATGGGAATTCAAAGTACTAACCGCCTCTGGTCCAAGGAACCCCATTGCGAGTAGGACGAGGTCAGCCTCGAGGATCTCCTCAGATCCCTCGATTTCCTTGAATTGGAACCGCCCAGTTTCATCCTTCTCCCATTTCACACGTACCACCTCGAGTCCTTTCACGGCCCCATTCTCATCTCCCACAAATCTCTTTGTCAGCACCTCGTAAGTTCTTGGATCTTTGCCAAACTTGGCTGCAACTTCTTGGTGCCCATAATCCACACGGAACACACGAGGCCACTGCAAATCCAAAGTAAAGAAAATAAATACAAAAGACGTAAGAATACACTTACAATGTCACAAAACTTGGTTAATCAGCGATCCAAGCTAGAGCGATGTAAGAACAGACGGACAAGATATTACAGTAATCCAACCTGTGGCCAAGGGTTTCCTGGAGCCCTTTTTCGTGGTGGCTCAGGAAGAAGCTCCAAATTTATGATGTTAGTGCAGCCATGGCGAACGGATGTTCCAATGCAATCGGTGCCAGTGTCACCCCCACCAATTACCACAACTTTCTTGCCCTTGGCAGAGATGTAGTTACCATCCTCAAGATTGCTATCTAGTAAGCTTTTGGTGTTTGCATGAAGAAATTCCATAGCAAAATGTACTCCTGACAGCTCTCGCCCTGGTACGGGAAGGTCCCTGCAAAAACATAAGAAGACAAGAAAATAAACTTAACTACTGTTTACCATATTCAGATACTTCAGTAGATGCACGAAGACTATATATCTACAGGATTTCACAAGTGTAAGTTACCTTGGTTTTGTTGCTCCTACAGCTAAAACAATGGCATTGTTCTCCTCTCGAAGGCGATCAAGAGAGTACAAAGGATCATTTCCAATATTAGCATTAACCACAAAGTTGACACCTTCCTCGGCCATAAGGTTAACCCGCCGTTGAACTATCTCCACTTTATCAGTCTTCATATTAGGCACTCCATACATCATAAGCCCTCCAATTCTATCAGCACGCTCATACACAGTCACTGTGTGGCCTATTCTGTTTAGCTGATCAGCAGCAGCTAGACCAGCTGGCCCGCTTCCTACAATGGCAACCCTTTTCCTGCAATTATAAGAAAATATCAAACTAAAGATTCGTGCACGGAAAATTTGCGAAATAATATTCTGATAACAGAACATCAATCTTAGGCTGAGAAGAAAACCATACCCAGTTCTCTTTACGGGAGGTCGTGGCACCATCCAACCTTCCTCAAAAGCCTTGTCTATGATGGCACATTCTATGCTTTTGATAGATACAGGATTCTCAATTATACCCAGAACACAAGAACCTTCACATGGTGCTGGACAAACACGACCAGTAAACTCAGGGAAGTTATTTGTCTCGAGAAGTCTCTCTAATGCTTCACGCCACCTATTCTGGTACACCAACTCATTGAACTCTGGTATTTTGTTACCAAGAGGGCATCCAGAGTTCTCCTGCAAATTTAGTTTAGAGAACGTATTCAGTAATCGGTTGAGGTAGTCTGTCCATAACTAGATAATTCTCAAATCTCGATAACAGGTAAAAACAAAAGAGTACAAGTTCTCACCTGATGGCAGAAAGGAGTCCCACAGTCCATGCAACGGGCTGACTGAGTCTCCACAAGTGGTCCAGGTTTAGTTTCCTCCATAACTTCCTTCCAGTCATTCATCCGAACATTAGGATCCCTATATTGAACGCCCTCGCGCTCATAATAAATAAAACCACGATGCTTAACAGCATCAGTGACCTGAGAAGGCCTTTTCAATGCGTCAGCGTCTTCTACCTTCTGCAAAATTCAACTCTCATATAAGAACCTTTTAGATTAAAGAATCCATAGAGATCACCAGGACGCAAATTCAAAATAATCATATTTCTGTATAAAAACTTTAAACCAATTACGCTTGTAATGATATGAACACTTTCAGACAAAATGAAACCAATGTGAATACTACGAAGATCAGAGAATGTATGTTCCACATATAACTGACATTACACTCGTGAAAACAAATCAGAAGGGAGATTCCCACAAAACAAAAATTCTTTCGTTCGTCTAACAAAAAGGAGAGAGGGAGAGAGTCAAAGAGAAGGCGTACTCATGCTTATATAAAAGGGTAAATAATTCAATTACCTGATTGGATTTCCCATTTAAAGATGCAGCCGCCAACTTCTTAAGTTCTTCAAAAGCATCTTTCTCTTCAAGCTCTGGCTCATCTTCCTCCTTGTGCTCTGTAACCTGTTTGGTTTCCTCTTTCATATCTGCAAGAACTCGCTTGTACTCTCTTGGGATAACCTTGATAAACTTAGGCAGAAGATTTTCAAAATCAGCCAGTACTTGAACGGCCAGCAGGCTTTTTGTGTGACGTTGATGTTGTTGTATCATCATTTGAAGAGTCAGAATATCTTCTTCTTCAAGTGTATCAAGATCTACAAGCTCAGGATTACATCGAGACCGAAATTGTCCATCCACGTCATAAACATAGGCAATACCACCACTCATACCAGCAGCAAAATTCCTGCCAGTTTTCCCGAGCACAACAACAGTGCCACCTGTCATGTATTCACAGCCATGATCACCAACACCCTCGACAACTGCCTTAGCCCCTGAATTGCGAACACAAAATCTCTCTGCTGCCATTCCATTGAAGTATGCCTCACCACTAGTGGCACCATATAAAGCTACATTACCGATGACAATATTTTCTTTTGGGTCAAACCTGCTTCCCTTGGGAGGATAAACTACAATCTTTCCACCAGACAAACCTTTACCAACATAATCATTACTGTCACCCTCAAGCTCAAGCATGATTCCAGAGCACAAAAATGCTCCAAGACTCTGTCCTCCACTTCCACTAAATTTGATATGAATGGTGTCAGCAGGAAGCCCAGCCCTGTTGTAACGTTTTGTCACCTCGTGGCTAAGCATTGTACCAACAGCACGGTTCACATTGCAAATTGGTGTCTCAAAATATACAGGAAGAGCTTTTTCCAAAGCAACTTTAGACATAGAAATTAGCTTGTGATCAAGAGCCATATCCAAGCCATGGTCTTGTTTCTCAACACAATATTGTGCAGCTCCAGGCCGAAGGTCTGCTGCAGGTCTAAGTAACAAAGATAGATCAATATTGTCAAGCTTCTCATTGTTTTTAGTCACTTCTCTATCAACTTCAAGCATATCTGAACGACCAACCATCTCATTTATAGTACGGAAACCAAGCTGCGCCATTATCTCTCTGAGTTCCTCAGCTATCATAAAGAAAAAATTAATAACATGTTCAGGTTCTCCAGCAAACTTCTCACGAAGTACTGGATCTTGAGTTGCAATACCAACAGGACATGTGTTCTTGTGGCACTTCCGCATCATAATGCAGCCAAGGGTTATGAGAGGTGCAGTGCTGAAGCCAAACTCTTCCGCACCAAGAAGTGTAGCTATGGCAACATCTCTTCCAGTTTTTAGTTGGCCATCAGTCTGGAGAGTTGTGCGGCCACGAAGATCATTAGAAACCAAGGTTTGATGAGTCTCAGCCAAACCAAGTTCCCATGGAAGCCCTGCATTCTTAATTCCTGTCCATCTGGAGGCCCCCGTGCCTCCATCGTGTCCAGAGATCAAAACATGATCAGCATGCCCCTTCACAACTCCACTAGCAACTACTCCCACACCTGCTTCCGATACCAACTTGACACTAACTCGAGCTGCTGGGTTAGCATTCTGCATATCAATAGAACAGAATCAACATCCAAATTAACCATGCATTGCTCCACAAGCAGTAGATGCAAAATCATTCATCCATTTAAAGGGAGTTAAATAGAACGGCAGGGGCACAGAGCAGTTTATAGGATCCATTACAAAAACAGAACATACCTTAAGATCATGAATTAATTGGGCAAGGTCTTCAATCGAGTAGATGTCATGATGGGGAGGTGGACTGATAAGACCCACACCCGCAGTAGAATTCCTGGTGACAGCAATGTCTCCAATAACCTTGTGTCCAGGAAGCTCACCTCCTTCACCAGGCTTGGCACCCTGTGCAAGACAAATAAGTTCAGTTTATGCTTAACTCCAAGAAACATTTGATGTAGGAACATCGGGGAAAATAGAAGAAAAATCCGAGGTCCAGTGTATAGATACCTGAGCCATTTTTATCTGCAGTTCATCAGCATTCGTCAGATAGTAACTTGAAACTCCAAATCTCCCACTGGCAACCTGCTTAATTGCACTCCTCTTTGGATTCCTTGAACCATCTGGAAGAGGCTCCATACGAGATGGCTGCTCACCTCCCTCACCTTTTGGAAGGAAAAAAAAAATCATTAGCAATATAAAAAAGCCATAGTTGATGTATTAGAAAAAATCCAAGTAAAGATTTGAGAAACAAACCTGTATTCGACTTTCCTCCAATTCTGTTCATAGCAATGGCCAGTGTACTATGCGCCTCCAATGATATTGATCCATAACTCATAGCACCAGTACAGAACCGTTTAACAATCTCGCTAGCAGGTTCCACTTCATCCAAGTGAATCTGCTGCTCTGTGTTTTTAAATCTCAAAAGACCCCGGAGATTGCAGGCTTTATTTAATTCATGAATGAGTTTGGAGTATTCTTTATATGCAGCAACACTGTTAGTTCTGGCAGCCTCTTGAAGTTTCGCTATAGCAACAGGATCGTTTAGGTGTACCTCACCACCTTTTCTCCAATGGTAATCCCCAGGATTTGGTAGCGCTACAGCTTCTGCACTTCCTGGAGGATAGCTTCGAGAGGGAAATGCCAATTCGTGCATATGAAGTTCGTCATGAGCTAGCATCTCGAATGTTGCACCCTCAACTCTACTAGGGGTTCCTGCAAAGCACCTCTCAATTACTTCAGATGAAAGACCCAAAGCTTCAAAAATCTGTGCACCCTTGTAAGAGGCCAAAGTAGAAATCCCCATCTTGGCAAGAACCTTCATCATTCCATATGTGCTTGCTTCGAAGTACTTTTTAACTAGTTCATCTTTGGAGTATATTGCACCATTAGCTATTGGTGGAATCTTTCCGTCCACCTGCAGCCTCCAAATGGCCTCTATAGCCAAGTAAGGGCAGATAGCATCTGCACCAAAACCAACCAGTGTACAGAAATGGTGAACTTCACGTGGCTCAGCAGATTCAATTATCAACCCCACTTGTGTGCGTTCAAGGTTTTTAACTAGATGTTGATGAACAGCACCAACAGCCAACAGGGAGCTTACTGCAACGCTCTTTGGGGAGAAGGCTACACATTGAAACAGCGACAAGTAAGTAAAACATAGTTTTCAATTAAGTACTTAATATTTCAAACTCAATGGTAAAATAAATAAACAGGCCATACCTCTGTCTGAAAGAACAAGAGTGGTATATCCCTTCTTTATTGCTTCATGTGCTTGAGAACAAATCCTGTCCAAGGTTTCCTCCAATCCTTCCCTACCACGTTCCTTGGAATAAGTTATATCAAGAACTTTACAGCGCCAACCTCTATAGTTCATTTTCTTGATTGCTTCCATTTCATCAATGGTTAAAAGAGGACATTTGAGTGAGAGACGATGACATTGTTCTTCGGTGGTTTCTGTCAAATCACCCTCTGGACCAATCATGCATTCCATAGAAGTGACTACCTTCTCTCGAATGGGGTCAATTGGAGGGTTTGTTACTTGAGCAAACATTTGCTTGAAATACTCAAAGGTAAGCTTTTCTCTCTTAGACATAACAGCCAATGGGGTATCATTTCCCATCGACCCAAGAGCCTCTACGCCATCCTTTGCCATGGGAAGCAACAACATTTCCAAGGATTCAACTGTATAACTGTACAGTGCATATATTTCAGTTACATGAAAGTCAAAAAGGCTATAACATAGGTAAGACAAGGAAGAACCACATACCCAAAAGCTTTCAGCGGTGCCAATAAACCGTGGATTCCCATGTTTTCCATGGTTTCATCATTAGTAGATGCCTAGAAGACAAATGATATATAATAGTCGGAATCAACCACATAACAAAATCTAAGAAAAAAACAACGAAGGCAACTTGCATATATAATTAAGTCAACTTACAGGAATAACTCCAGCTATGGATGGAGGGACCCTGTCAGATTCATGAACAGAATCTACAATGTCCTTGAGCTCAATCTTTTGCCTTTGAAGCCACTCCCCATACGGCCTTGCCAAGGAATATTGCTGCTTCAACGCTTCATCATCCACCACAACGTGGTTCTCAAAGTCCACCAAAAGCATCATTCCAGGGTTAAGTCTTCCTTTCCTGCTGACATCTTCTGGTGGAATGTCTACTACGCCAACTTCACTGGCCATAATAACCCGTCCGCTGTGAGTGACGTAAAATCGACCAGGTCGGAGTCCATTACGATCCAGTGTAGCTCCCAAATAGCGGCCATCAGTAACTGAAACAATTATTTGTTAGCACGAAAGTACACAAAAATAGTAACTGATGTAAATGTATTACCGAGTCCAAAACTATTTAGAGCATATATTACATGATATGAGAGCTGGCCCATCCCATGGCTCCATGAGAGATGAGAAATATTCATACAGGGCTTTCCTATCCGGGTCCATGTTCTTGTCATTTTGCCATGCTTCAGGAATCATCATCATGATAGCTTCAGGAAGGCTTCTTCCAGCTTGAACCAGAAGCTCAAGGACACCATCAAAAGCTCCTGCATAATGGAACAGCGCTTGTACAATCAGACACTAAAAAAAGGGACAAATAACCTATTACGCTCTTGTAATTTTCCATTTAGTGAGAAAGCGTATACTGATTTATCCTTGCATTTAAAATAATACAGAGGTGCAAGCGCATGCTCACTCAAATTTTATAAACTCACCTGAATCCGAAGAATTGGCATCCACAATGGGTAACAGTTTTTTTAAATCATTTTTTGATAGACCAAGTTCCTTACACTTCAGCAGTCCCTCGCGTGCCTTCATCCTGAGTACATTTTACAAGAACATCAGGCAATTACAACATCCAATATTGACAAGGGCATGAGGCACACAAGTCATCAAATGAATGAGCAGAAAAGTATGGTATAAAACCCACTTTCAGCTAAAAAAACATACCAGTTAACATTTCCTCTGAGGGTGTTGATTTCACCATTGTGGCCAATGACACGCATAGGCTGGGCACGATCCCAGCTGGGAAAGGTATTTGTTGAGAATCGAGAGTGTACCTGCACAAATAATCAAAAGAACAAACATTATCATGTACAATTCCATATTCTTTATTCATAATATGGAAACCCGGTGCTAAAACCCACACACACAAATTGTCTTCAGGCAGCTCCAGTAAAAACCATACTGCACCAAGTACAGTTTAAAATCCTAAGCTATACTTCGACCAAACACTATTTCCGTTCACCACTCATTCGTACTTTTCATCCTCAACAACTTATCATAGAGAGCACTGCACCAAGTTTCTGCAAACATGATTTACTTGATAATGAGGTTTCTTACCAACTCACCCAATGCATCCAATCCAGCATCCAATTTCAATTAGTAATCAAGGGAGTGGAAGAACTTAAGAGATCATTCAAACCTCAATGCCTCAGAAGTCATTCCTCAACCTTGCACCTCTTCAGTTACTGGTTGGTCCCACGCTGTTTGTGGAGCATGGAGTTAGTGGAGAAACAAAACAAGTGAATGGATAAAATATTTACCAGGGCCATGTAGCTCGTAAACCTTTCATTGCCAAGATCTGCATAATAATAACCCTTCAGCTGAACGGGCTTCAGCTGACCTTTGTAAACAACAGTCCTACATAAAATCAAGAAACAGAATGAATTAAATGATCGCATAAATTATAAATCTTTGTGAAAAAGAAAACATGCTAGATATCTAAAGAACAAACCTTGAGGACAGCGAACATATATAAAAGTCTTTGGCACCACCATGTTCAAGGTTTAATGCAGCTCGGATAGCAACCATTGACAGCCTTCTTAGTATGTACATCTGGAAGGAAGGAAGTGCAAAACAGAATCATACTATTAGGTAAATACAAAATTAAACTACTCGTTTTTTTTTTTTTTTTGGTATCTAAAATAACTCCACATAGACCTCAAATGGTCGATTTACAACATGGGAAAAAATACCTGTCGTTCGAAGTCAATTTTTGACTTTGGGGTCGCAGTAAGGAACACTTGCTCAATAACAGGCTCAGTCTGCAAAGCAGAATTCCCCAAGTCTGAGTTATCTGTTGGAACAGATCGCCACCCCAGAACAGTGTGTCCAAGGGACTCTGCAACCTGAAAACATATGAACAATATTCACATAAATGCCATCTGATAAGAAATGAATGTCACGATTAGAGATAGTAATTAACACTATTACGCTAAAATGGTCGACCTAACAACACATGGACATGCACGAACAAAATGACACTAACAAATTAAGCGTTCTGCAGGACAAGTGTGTCCCGTCCAATAAGAAATTATGCGAAAATATTCCCTTTTCATTTGTACATTTGGCTAAGCAAGTATAACAAATGTATTGAGTTCAAAAAAAGTGGTAAAGCTGACGTGCGTCAATGGAATCATAAGATAACCTTTGCAAATACTCTTTTGCTTTCTTCTCTTCGGCTCTCAGATGTGGGCAAGAAGAACATTCCAACAGCGTACTCCCCTGCCGGTGGAAGATCAAACCCGGCATCTTTGGTTACCTGAAAAACAGCAACCCAATAATTATCAGTGCTGAGTATGCAGAACTTGGTAACAGTTAAGGGCCTGTTTGGTATCCTATTTGAAATTTTTTATCATTTCTCAAAATATTTCTTAAGAACATTTCTTGAAAACAAATTTCTTTAAGACTCAAAAACGTGATTGGTTTGTGATTTAAAAATTTTAAATCTTAGGACTTAAACTTGATTGGATTGGAGCATAGACGAAAAAGGTAAAAATAAAGAGGAGAAGGAAAGAAGAAAAAAGAGATATATTTGGAGTGAGAGGGAATGAGGGAGAGAAAAGAAATGAGTAAGTTTAAGTTTAAAAACTCTAAAAACTCACTTTTTATGTTTTTAAATAATAGACTATATTTTTGAGTTAGTCTTGAGTTCTGTTTTTGAAAATAGTCATACCAAACAAGTTTTTAAGGCCTAAAACTTAAAAACTGTTTTTGAGTTTAAAAAATTGGATTCAAGTACACTACCAAACAGGCCCTAAGTTTTTTTTTTTTTCCTGATTAACTTAAAAAAATTACCTTTTTCACAGAAAATTACCAAGCACATCAAATATATGAAAACAAAAACAAATTAAAATTAAAATCTGAACAGAACCAGAAAATTCAAAAAGAACAAAGCTTGGCTGCTTAAAAAAAATGCAAGAGCTCCCGCTCTCACTCAATAAAAACTTGACAAGTGTTCAAGTTTTAATTTTCCAAAATTTTCGGACACTTGGGTGAGAGCAGAGGCTCCTGTTTTTTTTAAAGTAGCCAAGCTTTGTTTCCGAATAAAAACAAATTAAAATTAAAATCTAAACAGAACCAGAAATTTCTAAAAGAACAAAGCTTGGCTGCTTAAAAAAATGCAAGAGCTCCCGCTCTCACTCAATAACAACTTGACAAGTGTTCAAGTTTTAATTTTCCAAACTTTTCGGACACTTGTCAAGTTATTATTGGGTGAGAGCAGAAGCTTTTATTTTTTTTTAAGCAGCCAAGCTTTGTTCCCAAAGAGGAACATGATTTATAAAGAAGAAGTTACTTTATAAAGCGATATTCTATTATAAACTATGAGAAAATTTGTATGCAGTTACGAGAACATGACCAACTGACTAACCAGCATGTTTATATTTAATCTCATTAGAACCCGCCAAAATTAATACAAAAAGTAAATAATAAATAAATAAAAAATCCAAAAAGTTACGGATAATCCCCACCTCCTTGTAGAAGTCGTGAGGAACACCTACGAGAATCCCAGCTCCATCACCGGTATTCGTTTCACACCCACACGCTCCTCTGTGCGTCATCCGCACCAGCATTTCAATTGCATCCGTAATCTTAAAAATAAAAAAATAAAAAAATAAAAAAAAGCCACAAAAAATAAATAAAACGACACCAAAACGCGCGTTTTAGCAATTTTCAATTTCTTACGAGAATAAAGAAACACGACCGCGTACCGTTTTGCGGCTGCCTTCGCCGGACAATTCGGCGACGAAGCCGACACCACACGAGTCCTTATCGAACGACGGGTCGTATAGCCCTTGGGGCTTCTCTGGAACGGCGGAGAGCATGTTGCGTACGACGACTCGGAGCTTCGGCGAGCGACCGGGACCATCGGAGCGCCATAAATGGAGCCTCTCGGATCCGGACGCCCTCAATCTGGTCCCGAAGAACTTCTTCGGGAGAGCCTTGCATGATTTCCGGGAAGCAGAGCAGGACGGCAGGAGCGACGGTTTGGTTCGGAGCTGAACGACGGAACCGCCAGTGCTCGCCAACATTATTCAGAAATAGAATCGGATTGGTTTCCGATTATTTGAGCTAGTATATTAACAATGATTATATAGAAATATATATATATATATATAATGACTTTGTCAAATATGTGCTTAGAATCTGAGTCGTTTCAGGAATCTTAATCCGTATTCGAGAGTTTGATTAGGAGACTAACACAGGATTTAGATCCAGAGTAAAAGAGAGACTGAGGTTTTCCTCTGAGATCTGAAGACGACACCGTTTCGAGACTGGGGAGGAGAAAGACTGGAAGAGGGAAGGGAAGAAAAGGTCAACAAATTCGCCGGTGTTTTCTATGCCCTGCTTCTTCCTGGTCTCGATTTTCCCAGAAAGTAAGCGAGAAAGTGATTTTCCCGGAAAATAGTGAGAGAAAACTGAGAGAGGGAGGGGGAGGGAGGCAGCGCAACCAGGGAAATGAGCGGCCCTTTCAGCTTTTGGGTTTCTACGAGGAGAGGCAGGGCGGTGGTTTTATAGAGAAAACAGAAACAGGTTCTCTAGAGAGAGAAAGAGAGAAAGGCGCAGAGTGTTGTAAGCTCTAGAGAGAGAAAAATACCTCGAGCGTGGGGACCACAGGAAGGGGAGGGGTGGGCCCGGAGGTTAAATTTACCAACTCCCAGACCTGAAACGTTTTAGGAATTTTTCATTGTGACGGAAGCAATAATATTTTTTAAATTATTAACTTTTTAATGTATATATTTAATTATTAATATAATAATACGTGATGTATCAACTTGTGTTTCAACCCGATTGAAAAATCTCTCCAACCGCTCACTGCTCACTGTTTTGTTTAAGTGACGGGTACAGCTCAGAATTCGCAAAATGCCACGTGTGCAGTGCCCGATGCGGCACGAGAGAGCCGCTGATGGCGGGGCCCGCGTTTGAATGCTTATTTATCTGTTACACTAGATAAACTCGTTGGGAGTTTGCTTTTGTTGTTTTTCTGTTTTTGTCAGGCCGCCTCTTGGTTGTACCCGAGCCTGCAGATCTGACTAGGTTCGGACCCGAGCCTGGGCTGCGGTCAAAATATGGTACGTTATTTGCTGATTTGGATAACTACGACAGTTATATAGCTTCCTTTTGGGTGATTTTCGTCTGACGACACGCGGCCATCGGTACGTGATGATCGGCAGCCCGCAGATTCATACGCGGCCAACAGTAAAAGTTGGCCTTGTCATGACTCATGAGAGGTGGTGAAGTTGCAGGTGACTTTGCCATCAGTGTCATTGTTCCTTACCGAGAGGATCAGAGGAGAAGAGGGGTGGGCATAAAAACCATTAAATCGTAAAATCACATCGAATCGTATGAAAAAAAAAATCGAAAAGAATTGTGTTGATCGGAAAAATCAACTTTGAGTCAAAAATCAAACTGGACCGTTCAAACCGGTTCCGGTTTCGAATGAACAAGAACCGAACCGAAATGGTTATTAATAATTAATTAATTAATTATATATACACACATGTCATGGTATAATTGGTTGAAAAATTAGTTTCACCAAATTACAAAGTAATGGATCCCATCCCAATTAGGGCTCACTCACCTCACCATCTCACCTCACTCAAGGCCTCACATCCCCATTCTCCCATTTCAATTTCACATAGCCGACCCCACTTGGTTGCACTTTTTTAGTTGTCGCTGCCATTTGGAAAAAAAAAAAAAAGAATGTCTGCACTCTATTCTATATAAACCAATATCAGTGGCTACCTTAAATTGAGAATTCTCCCAGTCATTGCTTTGGTTTAGTGTTCTATGAGTAGGGGAAAGGGCAAATGGAAATTAGGTAGTTATTCTTCAAATTGATGCTGCGTGTGGATCAGTTTGAGGGACGGTCCAAATGGAAATTAGGTAGTTATTCTTCTATTTGGCCAAACCCCTTTGTGAAAACGTACTGTACAATTCTTGACGATTTGTGCCATAAATAATTTGAATGGATGATGATTTGGCGTTCAAATAATTTAGTATTCGGAATCGTAAACTGGTAAGAACCAAATCGAAACCGATGCAGACCAAACTGTACGGTTCTAGTAATAAATTTAAGCGGAACCGAAACGAATTGTTGATATTTTTTTGTTCTGGTTCCGATTTAGGGGTGGAACTGCACCGGGCCCACCCCTACAGA
The DNA here is from genome assembly GCA_036320875.1 of Cotoneaster glaucophyllus. Classification (NCBI taxonomy): domain Eukaryota; kingdom Viridiplantae; phylum Streptophyta; class Magnoliopsida; order Rosales; family Rosaceae; genus Cotoneaster; species Cotoneaster glaucophyllus. The sequence continues at coordinate 28,624,383 of CM070070.1, read as the reverse complement.
AGAGGAGCTAAGCAGCGGTTCTTTTTTCAGAGTAGTGTAGTTGTGTTTTTGTCTCGCTTTGGGAGTTGTAGTTGCGCTGTTGTGATGGCTAGATTGGTCTTCGCCTTTGAATGATAAGTTATGTGATCTCGTCTATCAACGATTACTTAATGTAGTCACGCTCTACTGCGATGACTCTTTTTTGCTCGCTTATACAAATTGCTGATGAAATACTAATTATGACAATCGATAAGATTTGTTGACCTTTGTTTCTCGATTGTTCCATCCATTGAAAATTTTGCCGGATTTTGTTTTAATGACTCTTATATGTAAAAAAGTCTTCACAACTTTTATCAAATGTTTTTATCTATTAACGATTTTACACATAATTGATTGAATAGGATATCATAGATTACCTAAGTTGACAAATAACCATACTTAAGAATAACGATACGAAGATAATAGTAACCAATCGTTAATGACAAGTTGGTTTAACGATACTTAATTTTTACTTAGATAAAAATGATTAATATTTGACTTACACGGATGCGATGTTAATATTTAGGGTAAATCTCAGTTTACTACACTTAAGTTTCGTGGCTTTCAACATTTGGTACATAAAGTTTTTTTTTATCCCAGAGTTATACTAAAGTGTTAATTTTGGAATAGTCTTATACATCCGTTAGTCTAGTTGTTAAGTCTCCCGTTAACTGATGGCGTAGCGCCCACATGGATAATGAATGAGTGTCACATGTCAATAAGGGTCACAAGTGGATATTAAAAATTAAGAAAATTAAACATTGAAAAATTACAAAAATTACAACAACAACAACAACAAAAAAAAAAAAAAAAAAATTGTCTTCTTCCTCAAACCCTTGATTCTCCCTCTGCACATCCATCATTCCCTCGCCCCACCCCTCCTCAACGGTGCCGTCCAACGCCATTGCTTGCACGCCACACCCTCCCTCCTACTCAGCCACACCTACCGCGCCAGCCACATATTCCCCTCGCCGCTGTCGAAGCCCTAGAAAAATGGAAAAGCTTTGCCTCAAGAGGATGGATAGGGGAGGCAGGGCAAGCCAGATGGTAGATCTGGTCGACCTCGAGCAGAAGTAGCTCAACAACGTTGTGTCGAATGAGCTCGAATCTTAGCTAGCCATATGGTAGATCCAGCCCAGTCTATCATGACAATCTGGAGCCCTTTTCGTTTCAGCCCTAGTGGCACCTTCCCATTAGAACTCCAGTTATTCAACCTGAATATGTGTGCGTAGGTCGGCTTGTACTAAGTCATCGCCGACGTATCGAAGTCGTACTGAACGTGGTTCGAGATCGAGACGTTGCCAGAAACGTAAGGAGAGTTGGTGGTGGAGGACGGGAGGAGGGTGAACCCTACGATGGCGATAGCAATGCCAATGAGGATAAAAACGAGGCGCTGCTCTCAGAGCAAGTACTGAATCGGGTGGGTGCAGATGAGAGAAGGGATGGAGGGTCGGGGGTTTGAGGAAGAATAAAGCTTTTTTTTGTAATTTTTTAATTTTTATATCTACGTGGGACCCTTATTAACATGTGGCGCCCAGTCATTGTCCACGCAGGTGCCACATCATCAGTTAACGGGAGACTTAACAACCAGACTAATTGATGTATGAGACTATCCCAAAATTAACATTTTAGGTATGACTCTGGGACAAAAAAAAAAACTTCATGTACCAAATATTGAAAACCATGAAACTTGAGGGTAGTAAACTGATATTTACCTTAATATTTATAGTTAAAGGATAAGCTAAAACCATGGTTGAGATTTGAGAAATTATATATACTAAAACCCAAGGAGAACATTGTTCCTAAGCACAATGTTTTAACATTTTGCCCCTGTTTTAATGTTTCTTCCCTCTTATTTTTTCGCCCTCAATAGTAAAAAGACGATAATGGCCACTTTAGTTCTTGAAATGTCAAAAAGAGAGTAAATTTAATGTGTAATCTTATCATTCAATGGTTATTCTTGAATAATTGAAAAGAATAATCTCATTTTTCAATTATTCAACCACATAATAAAATTCAAACAAATTATTGCTACTTAAGTGTGAAGGGTGATATAGAACACTTTGCGAAGACAAAGATCTTGGGACAATTAGCTCTTTTTTACTAGTTCATGTTCGTTAATCATGTCAATAACTTGCATTTTTTCTCAAAATTTAATGTTCAAGTCGACTCATCATATCCTTTGTCTCGTGAGTGAACGAACAAATGGACAACGATGATAGAAGACCCTGTGGATGATGGATAAAAAGCATAAGAATGACTCAGTCGGTGCTAATGGATCGCTACTGTACAACCCTAGGGGTGCTCAACAAAATTCTTCGCTCGCAACAATCAGCAATTGTCGGCAAGCTTTATCGACAAAACTCAACAGCTATCGACATGTCATCTCATTCTCAACAACTGTCAACATCATCTATAAACACATCGTTTCACTCTCAACAATTGTCAATAGTTTATGCTCGCAAAACACTTCATTTTTAATGACTTGACATAAACAACATCATATTTATACCAGAATTATGAGTGAAATTACCATTGCTAAATTTTACATTGTTATTAAATAGCTGCAACTCACGTGTCGTCACCTAATCCCACATGCTAATCTGCCTATCAAGTATCAACTGGTAGGTCGACTGGGGAATGGGATGGGACCAGATCATGCAGCTGTCTAAATCAAAGGGACTATATCATGAAAATTTTGAATAAGTTAGGGCACTTTTTGAAACCAAATTATAAGGAATCCTTTGTATCAAATATGAAAAGTACGGTTGCCCAACAGACTTTTCCTCGTCAAGTGAAAACCTAGTCTCGAAAACGATGTCAATTTTTGCGCAAATTCCAAAAATTACCCCATTGAATTTTCTAATTTTGCAATTTTTATTTTAGATTTAATTTTTACTTTTTTGGTTTAAGGAAACACCAGAAAAACACACACGTGGTGGGGATTTTGTGGTCACCAACCGCTGTTATGCTTGGTGGGATTTTAACAGTTTAAAGTCAAGGCGCAACGTGGACTTTGGTTGTCCGCCTACACGATACGCTGTATATCAAATCGTTGGAGACTGGATGCATGCGGGAGATTTTTTAATGTGTGGAGAATACGGGATGATATGTTATTATATAAATAGAGAAAAGTTTGTTTTCAAGTGTTTTTGTATTTGTATAATACATATGATGTATGTATTTGTATTCTCGACACATTGAAAAATCTCTCGATGCATATACAAACTATATTTTGTGACAATTTGTTTACTTTCACAAACCTAGTGGAATTTACGGTTTTCCAAATCCATGCATGTGTAGTAGATACGTCTAGGATATATTGAAAGAATCATCGTTTTTTTTTCCTTTTACAACAAAAAATTTCGAATGCTAAATTTCTAGTCTATTGAGTTAGTCTGGTACCTTATCAAATACATGTGTTTTCACACAGAATAAATGAATGGGATGAGTTTTTTAGAAGTGAACAAACTTACCTACAATCACAATGTTGTGATAGTATTTTAAAACAATCTCACTTTTATGTGTTTTAACTTTTTTACATAACAATGTATAATTGAATTGTGGTACTACCATAATGGTATTCTCGTTACATGAGAATTAAATCTTGAAATTGAGTTTCCCTTTCATCATCTAAATTGAGTTTTCATTTCATCATCTAGTAAAGTAGGCTAAGTTATTTTTATCGAAGACATTTATAGGGTTTGAAGGTTTTTTTGGATTTCTACTCTCTTTAGCAGTTAGCACCAAAGAAAAGGAAAATGAAAAAGAAAAAAAAAAGTGTGCTAATAAAGATAAAGAAGCATGAGTTAATTTTATGTATCATACAAAGAGAGAGAATCGTATGTTCAGATATCGAAAGTTTGATACTTTGTAAAATAAACTTATGCCATTATACGTTATATCGTACGTGATCAACACTAATTACAATGGAAAATGATGATGATTACTTAAAAGTGTACACAAATGCTTAAATAAGCAAGTTTTTAATTTGTTCTTTGTAATAAGAGGAAATTAAATTGATTGATATATACATACACAAACTATAAGATGAGTTTGTTGTAAAAGTTGTTCTGGATTTGCATATAAAGACCTCGCATACCATATTACTTGTCGTATGCAACCCAAAAGAAATGCTTGGGTTGGATACGATTAAAATTTAATTAGAAGCGTGATCATGATCATGAATGTCTTTTTTATCGATGAGTATGTTTCTGTTGGATTATGCTCATAATTCATATTCTTACTAAAATTTACACAAAAATTGACGGTTTGAAATCTTTAGTTTTAGGAAATTAAGAGGATGTATAATTAAAGTATGAATTTAATAGGAACCTAATATATGTGGATCAAACAAGTTTTTAGTTTTTACAAAGTAGTGTGTCAACCTATGTTATGTTTCCCCTTATAATTATATATGTGAACTAAGTAAATTCGTTGAACCCATTTTATCCTTAATTAGAATAATTGATTGTCATTTTCATATAAAGTACCTTACGATGAATCAATGAAGACGAACTGATTAAACTGTTTGTTAGGATCAATCATTATAATTAAGTATTAAACCAGTTTGCTAAAGCATTGTATCGGCCTATGTTAATTATGATTTACAGTTAGATCAATGAACTAAGAAATTTGTTAAGACTCATTTTGTTTTTAAATTAAACTAGTTAGAGTAATGAAATGTCATCGTCATTTTCAAAAAAAGTAATTTATGTTGATCAAGAAAGTTCAACGACTGAGATTTGATTTGTTTTCAAAATAATGGAGTCAATGTTAATCAAACTATCTATTAGGATTAATCACAATAATTAAATATCAAACTCGTCAACTAAATAAAACAAAGGAAAACTAACGAAAATGGTTTGAAAACTTTGAGTTTTAACGATAAGGACAAAATAAAGGGTAAAATGAATAGTACCATATTTGACTTTTTAGTGTAAAAATGTGGTTTTTCGTTAAAGTAAACAGTACCACGAGCTTTTCGTTAAAACTCCCATAAAACAAAACTCCCATAAAACACACCTCAATTATTTTGAGACTTTGGGAAAAAAAAAAATTATTATTTTGAGACTAGTATCACTATACTGCAATTTTTGGAGTTAATTTGTTGGGAGGAAAAAATTGGTGTGGAAAGGGGAAGACAGGTGTAGGAATCGGTGAAACTTGATTGGGCAGCTGTTCGGATATGAGTGGCTGGCTACTGGCCAATTCAGTTCAACATTGTTTTGTGATTGTTGTCACTTCTGTCATTGTAAGAAAGCAACAGATCATCTTCAAATCATTTTGTTGAGAATTCTGAAGATCTTTAAATTGTGTTCGTTCATCGTATATCATGATATTAATTTTTATCAAGTATTGTTTATATTTAATTTTAAATAAATACATTTAAAATAATTTATGATTACACAATGTACGATGAATATATATGATTCACGAATCTCTGATATCCTCACAAAGATGATCCGGAATCATCAGAAACTTCAAAGTATTTTGTCTTTCCAATTTATTTATTTTCTATTTATTTGTTTGGTTAATGTTTTTGTCTTTTACTTACAATTAACGAACTTTTATTATCCGAACATCATAATTGAAACCTTTCATTTTGTTTATTATCATAGAAAAATCATATTTACAAAAAATCACTTAATTTGGAAATCATTTAATCATCTATATAAACGTGTTGAACCAATTAACTGTCTTGGTAACAAGTAACATCATTATAATGAACCGTTCATTTGTTTATGAACATAAATGGCTAAAAGATCTCCAAATTCAGTTTTTTTTTTTTTTTTTTTTTTAGCTGATATGATATCTAAATAATGATAAAGAGAATGAATAATTTCAATTATGATTGAACGATAAAGATTCGTTAATCGTAAGTAGATGAATAAGTAAGTCCCGCATGAAAGAACACATCCATATTGTCTTACATGTTTAATTTACAACAACCTAAAATTGCGTCGTCCACCACCACAGTTTACCTAAATAAACTGTCCACTTCACACAAATTTTACTTATATGGTTCCAATTAACAAATTTTACTGTTCCACTTCATACAATTAAGAGTTTTGATCTCTCTTTCACATAAACCAAATGTTTGAATTTTCTGACTCTCAAAATCTGGACAGTAAATTCCGAAGATGATCCAAATTCCTCTATTTCAACTGTTAAAATATTGTTCGGATAATGATTGATGACTAATCAATTGATCTATACAACCATAATTACAATCAAGTTCACAACCACACTTCAGCGATTCTAACATTTTTTTTATTGTTGTGGCAATTAAAATATTTGGGAATTGGTCCATTTTGGCACCATCACCGTCCCACAGTCGACTAGTGCTGTGAGAAATTATATATTAATTTGTCAAGGGCCTTTGCCCAGCCGAATGTGAATCTAATTAAGCTTACTGGCTTAACACCTGGTTTAGTCTTTAAACACTAGATTAGACATGAGTATTTATTTATGAGTCTATCTGTAATGGAATTAGATCCTCTCCGATCTTCTAATTGAGGATCCTAGGAATCAATTAATACTAACCGTTCATCAAAAATTGTGTGGCCACAATTTTTTTTTTTTTATATTTTTTACGCAAAACATAGATGTCGTACTGTTGAAAATATAAAAAATAAAAAACTGTAGCCACACGATTTTTTATGAATGGTTGGTATAATTGATCCCCATGATTCCCGATGAAGAGATCTGGAGAGGATCCAATTCCATTTCTAATAAGTTCCTTTCTATTTTTTTTTATATTAGGTGTATATAAACAAATGAAAGAATATTTACAAGCATGAATCATGATTTAGTTAAATATCCGCCCTGCGAGTGGGAGATTCTTCCGTTAATTATTAGGGTATGGTCCTATGGACAATTATGAGCTTTAGAATTTAGGTTCGTGAGTGAACACGTGAAGAGGGGTTTTGAGGCAGTCTACCAAACAAAAAAAAAAGGTTTTGAGATGATTAATCTATGTGGTTAAATTAAAGATTTTATTTTTTATTTTTTATATCTTATTTCAAAGATTATGTCTATGTTGTTCACACAAAAAAAAAAAAGATTTATGCCTATAAAAATGATATAAATTTGAAAATATATCATAGGATTGAATTTAGTTTTTCTTTGTACAACCATATTAGTACGTTTTATTTACTACAAATGAATGTGTTAATTGTTTTGAAGTTGTTTAATTTTTTGCAAGAGTAATCTATGAATGATGTACTAAAATATAAATTGTTTGGATCATTGAAATACATTATAAAGTGGGTCATATAAAATGGTGTCAAAATGTGCGTCAAAACATAAACGATATGACCACTTGATTAAATTTAGTTTTTTTTGTTTTTTTTGTAGAATCGTAGCCGTTCATTTTCTTGACTGTAAATAAATATCTTAATGATTTTAAATTTTTCTTATTTTTTTGCAAGGATGATTTATGAATGTTGTACGATTTGGATCTTTGAAATACATTACGAAGTAAGCTCTACAAAATAGGTGCCAATATATATATATATATATATATATATATATATATATATATATCTGCTAATTGATTTTTTTTTATGGTGACCAGATTTTTTTTCGATATGCATCCAAACATCCCACATACTAATTAATTAGAATATTCTTAATTGTCGGCAAGTGCTACTCTTGCAGAAACAATGAATCATAAGTCTTATAAAATTCAAAATATCTATCTCACAGATGTAGTCTCGAATTAAGTTAATTTGAACAAAGAAAAAAAATGGTCTTGGTGCTCAGATAATCAGATTAATGTTTTTATTTGTTAATTGATCATTTTTAATAAATAAAAGAAAATAATTAAAATAAGGTCATCTGTCTCTTCTGTCGTAATCTTTCATGGATTGAAAATATGAGGAAATTGATGCCTTACCTGTGTATATTTGGTTGCTGTACATATATTGCATTCATGGAAATAACCAACAAAAATACCAATAAATAAACAAACAAATTATTTTAAATAAACACTTATTAATTAGATTACTATACAAATCGAATCGTGGTTTTAGGTCATCCTGAAGGAATTTGGATTTTCTCCGGACATACTAGGAAATCTAGAGCATTCAAGAGAGAGAGATCAAGACCTTTGATGTGAGGTGGGCCAGCGGAATGAGTTAATAGGGACCGTCAAATTTAATTTGAGTGGTCCACATTTCCTACTCTTTGTGCTTCGGACCGTGAGATCCAAAGAGGATCTTTGTCCTAAGAACTAGACTATACTGTGGAGTTTCTATAATACATCGGTGTATCCAATGAATGGCTAGATTAAAATTGTTAAAAATCTAATATGCAAATCTAATAGTCTAATGCACAAATACATTCCATACCTCAGTACATTGTATAATTTTCGATGTACTCTTGTACAAGAGAAATGCTAAGGACACTCACCTCACAATTAATATTAATTTTCATATCAACATTATAAAAGATTATGTAACAAATATAAAGTAGTAGAGCATCTATAAGAAATTTCGCTCTTGAAAGAGTTTCTGTAGCATTTCTCCTTGTAGAAGTGTTAATGCTGAGAATTTGTTCTCTAATTTAGCCAGGTGACTAGGTTTAATATCCCACCTACCGTCAAGGAAAAAACTGCATGCCTAAAATTTTCTTTTGATTTGACGTAGGATTTTGGGTATTATGATTCTGAAAGATACCTACTGCCGAGTGCTAACTGCCAACCAACAAGAGTATATAACAATTTCTTGTTCTGATGTTATTTTTGTTGGTGATGCTCAGAACCTCGAGTGATGTTATTAATTTATTGTTTAATGAGTTTAAATTTCAAGATATGTGTAAAAATAAATATATATTTCAAAATTTAATTTCATCAAATGATAATAAGTAGACTGAAAAACATTAACACCACAAAAGGATGACGAGCAAAAATATATCATCTTACAAAATATAGAAGAGGAATGCTAATATAAACTCTTTCAAAAATGGAACTCTACATAAACTATGTCACCTCATAGGTTAACGTCATTCTCGTGTCAACATTGCTAAAAGAAAAGCCGAAAGTGACAAAGAGTCCCACTTTGAGAGTTGCTTAGCAAAACCTGAAATCAGTTAAACTAATTCTCCCAAGGGTAAAACTAGTTTTACAGCAATTCCGAAGCAATATTGAGGTGAGGGATGGAGTTTGTCCGAACCACATGCCCTGCCAACTTTGCAAGGCAATTCGTTGCATGACTTTCATCGACGAATAAACAAACGGAACAGAAACCCTAAAATAAGAGAAACTTTTCTCTCTCGGCATATTTTGTAAGCTCCGCCCTAAATATAATTAATCATGTCATCATATTCAATGAGCAATTAGAACAAGAAAAAGTTGGATCTCTTTATAAAAAATTGCAACTGACCATACCTTTTAGCAACAACATTTTGAATGGAAACATTTTTGCTCAATACATTTGAGTTGATGGTAATGGAGAGAATTTTTTAGTAGGCTGAAAACACGATTCGGTATATGAAATGTCATAATATAAATGGTTGAATACTTAAAAAAAAATTTCAAACTCTTGTGTTATGACACTTGGTGTGCCGAGTTGGGTTCTTGGCACATTAAAATTTTTCTCCTCACCACTATATTTATCACCATATTATGAGCAATACTAAATCTCGAAATTTTAAACTTATTCAATAATTATAAGTTGGATGATGAGTAATAGGAGTGGTGAATATTAAAAAAGAAATAAAAAAATGGTTTTCAACAGTATTAGAAAAATGGTGCGCCGCATATTTTATCCCAGTAATGACATATTTGCTTAAGATTATGTGATTTGAAAATTGAATAGCATTGTTTGACATCTTCCTTGATGAGGGTAGTTGAATAAGAAAAGAAAGGAAATCTTAAACAAGTTTATTAGTTGCTTGTCCACTAATGGCATGGGATTTGCATGGAAAGACAAATCTACGACAAATCGATTGGCAATGTGGTTGTCATTTAGCCCTCTCTTGCAACACCAATCACAAGCATGGCATAGATATTGGATTGGATAGGTAATAGTAGTATAAGTTGGGGCATGCAAGTTGTCCCTTCATAAGACTTGTCATTTCAAATTTTCCTCATGTAGGATTTATTTTGGTTGCGATAACAGAAAATTTGGTGCAAAATTGAGCGCAGTGACGTTCTAAGATCATACAGTCGACCTCATTTTAGGGGGATAAGTCTTGGTTGTTGTTGTTGTAGATTTTTTTTTGGATCAAGTTGATCTTCTCTTTTCCATTTTTGTCTTCATTTTGTTTGGAAAAGGATCGAAAATGTAACACATCACGTCATTGAAAGATGTATGAAATTTTTATATATAAACCCTAAACCTAACTGAAATGGATCAAACACGACTTGATCACGCATGGATATAGACAGTTCTTTATGCGTGCCCTCAAAGAGATAGGAAAGGTACTTATATATGCACCTAAGAGCGGAAAAGAGAGGCAATAAGACTGATTGAGACAAGTGATTGCAAACTCTAGTAGTGGTAGCTAGCCACTTCAACTTTATTTGGTTTCCAATAGATAGATAAGTAAACTTTTAGTTTTGACTTATTGATGATTAAGAAGAAGGTTAAATTATAAGAGTTGGAGGATCTTTTGCCCTATGTTTACACTCAAGTCGTTTGCAAGGTCGATGACTATTTTAAATTAAATTCTCTTTCCAAGTGTTCCTAGTCTTCCTCTACTCATTTTGCCCTGAGCTTCTATCTTATAATAGCATTTTCTAATTGGATCATGTGTAGATTTTCGGTTCACATGTCCAAACCACTTTAGCCGAAGCATTGGTAGGGAACATGAACTGAACTGAGAATAGTGTTTTTCTTGGGTAACATTATGAGATGGAAACTGCACTAATTTATATGCAACATGTGCATTCCCTTGAAACAAGAATAAGTTTATGCCGCCCCAGAGAGGGCATTGTCATAATGTTAGACTTTGGATTTTGGAGAGAGTTAGATTAAATATTTTTTTTAAATAATGATATTCTAATATAAGGAGATGCACATATTTATTGTAAAGAGAAGAGAATTGAGTTAAGTCACATAATGCGTAAATCAAAACAACATTTTTAAGACCAAAAAGTCGAGTAAAAAAGAGAAAGGGAGCTTTCTGTTCACGGTTCTCCTGTAGCTGATCTTTACATAATTAGCTTTCAAATTCAACACAAATGTCATACATCGTTGTCATTCATATCAGCCAAAACATTAGACCGCGAGTTACAAATAGAGACAACTAGTACCAAATTGTTGTGCTATATATATAAGTGGTAGAGAGAGTTGCTTGTTTGATTTGAGTACTTCTTTAAAATTTAATTGGCTACAATAATTGAATGGAATCCATAACATCAGCCACTTATCAGCATACAGACAGTCAGTCATATGCGCATGCATAATTATATTTTTATACTAACTTCCAATCACAGATGCGGCTTCTCGCAGCAGTTGACTAATTTGTTTTTGTTTGTATTTTATATGGAATCCATTATTTGGTTGGAGGAGACATGAGAATTTGATTGCAGTGTGCGCTGGGTGTGTCTTGACTGTGTCTCGCTAGGGTTTGGAGACTCTGTGGGTCAAGAAATATCCCATGCATTACGGCGTAGACCCAGCAGTAGGCAAAGGGGAAAGAACTAGATCCTATGATGAATTATATCCTCTTCGAATTTTGTGTGCAAAGCCGACGGACCCAGAGATGTGAACTGCTCATTTAATTTTACGACCTTCATTTGTGCATCCCCACTAGCTCACCTCTACAAATTAAGGATCCGAATTTCTCTATCTCCCATTTTGAACGACTCCTATAAAATGGTCAATGTACTTAATCACTTAAAAACTAAACTAAACCATTATAACGAGAAATTTTTTAGAGCGACAATTATACTATTATATGCGGCTACTGTTTGTGTGCATATAAAGAATGAATAATATAGTTGGTAAACTACAAGCCTAAATGTAGTACGGATAAAAGTATTCAAATGTTTTAACATAAGTAGAATGGCAACATCACATCTAGTACCATGCCGGTCGTTAAAAAGTAAATTAAAAAGGGAATTGTTATTGGCATTCCAAAAATCTCATTCTACACTCCAAACTTTTTATATTTGAAAAGAAAAATACACTTGTGAGGAGTGTAGAATGAGATTTTTGGAGTGCCAATAACATTTCTCATTAAAAACGATGTTTTTATGAATAAAAATAAACTTCTTTTTAATTTTTTACTTTTTTCAATTACTTGACATCCTTTTATTTCATTGTTAATTAAGAAATTAATTAAATTTGGTCAAAATTTAGAAAAATAATGAGATTTGGCCGTTTGATTGGTTTATTTAGTTGGAGGCAAATGGTCGTTTGAGTGGTTGAGGAGGCCCTCTATCATGCTCAATACACCTTCGTAGATTCCAAGAGTCAGTGCTTATCTTGCTAAAATCCAGCATTTATTTTGTTTATGAAATTAAAACTAAATATTGAAAAACAATAATGCTGCGTATTCAATCATAATTTTTTTATATTTTTAATTACCAAAATTAAGAGTGAATCTCAATCTGCTTGAATGTGGCAACAAGCAGGATTCTCCATAGCTTTTCGGGCCCGAAAGGAGTGAATGCTACAATAATAAAAGGGTGGCATTGAGCTTTGCTTTGAGGTTTCGAGTTCAAATTCTCATCTTTTTAGTATCATTGTGTAAAAAATATATAAGAGATATGTAAGGTTAGGTTTAGCCAAGTTGCCTAGGGCACTGTTCTTTCTCCAATCTGCACATAAATTTGAATGCCCTGTCTAAGGTTTAGATGAATTTTGTATTGATTATCATTTGAATCAATAAAATTAAGATATATTAAGTGCAAGTTACGTTTCATAATTAAGATAAGTTTGTTAGTACGATTTTTCACACCGGCAGCTACCAATCCATTCATGTGATTATAATTATTAGACTTATTGAGTCAGTAAAATACCAAATACATCGTTCATTCTTATTATAACACTAAAGTAGCATACAACGTTGTCTTCGTCACACTTAAAATCCCTCAAAAGGGAGCTCAATACGCACAACAAATGAAATAATGACATGTCAATAAGGGTCCCTAAATCTAATGCTACTTGGACATAAATTAAACTGGTGCTGGCCAACTTGAGAAGATGCAACTTGATTGGTACGTAAACATCCAATAGGTGAAATGGAAGTTTTAAATATAGGAGATGCTAGACAAATCATCTATTTAATTATATTTTATATATCACATAATATGACAGTTGATGGTTAGATCCATTCTTCAAATCAATAAAAAAAAAAAAATCCATCAATCGTCATATCAAATGGAGGCTTGGTAATTTCTTGCATGACATGTTAACTTGACGTCAAACGATACAAAAAAAAAAAAAAAGATTTCAAGTCAACTTATTAACGAGTCGAGTCTTTATCGAGTCACCCGTTAAAAATCCATTAATGAGTCGGGTCGTTATTGGATCACCCGTTAAGAACCCAACAAGATTTTTTTGCTAAATTTAGACATTATGCATGATAATTTCTTGTATGACTTGTTAATCTGACACGAAACAATAGAAATCATTAACGAATCAGGTCGTTATCAGATCACCTGTTAAAAACTCGTTAAAATAACGGGTTTGATACGCACGACCCGTTAAGATAACGAGCATGACACACAAACAAAACGAACACGACAAACACAACGTTTTTGCCGAGCCTAAGTAATAAATACAAAGTAAAAACACGTTCTCCTAAACTTTAAATATATAGAAAATGAGAGAACGAATTGCTTGACTTACAGTTTGCAGTTGCAGGGTCCAGTTTTCTGCATGCTGCTGTCATTGAATGCGTTTCTTTCTATGCTTTCCTCGCACTCTTCTTCTTATTGTCTGGTCAAATGGTTGGTTGTATTTGTATATACAATTGTCAAATTGTATTTTACAATGCAAAGGAGAAAGAGCTTAGACTTCTTCTTTTCGAGATTTGCACATCAAAAAGTGTAACTTGTCCACTAAGAAAGCTGAATGCAACACAAATTGACACCCCAAATCCGAGAAATTAATCACACTAGTAACTAATCTACTTTTAATTTCGTTTTAATTTTGTTGTTGTCGAAGGTATAAGAAGACTCTTTAATTAATTATCTTTGACATGCTTAGTAGACTTTCAGGCAGCGGGGGTGTCACATGAGTGGCATCTCATGGAGTCAATCGCGAGTTATTAATATTATGCATAAAATATAAAAGGTTTTTTTTTTTTTTTTTAATCTTTAAAATGATCTATGAGATTATTATAACTACTCACATTGGTTCCTGACATTTAAAATCGATAGAAGTGGTTTCTAAGTTTGTCTACCGTCCAAAATTATTGTTAAATAAGAACCAAAATGACAAAAATATCATCAATTTAATAAATAGTAAGCCAAAATGATTTGACAAAAATTGAGGGTAGTTTTGTCATTTTTTCCTTATTTAACGGAGATTTTTTACAGAATGACCAAAGTGATTGATGCTCGACAAACTCAGAGACCAGTTCCATCGATTTTAAATCTCAAGGACTAAAATGAGAAGTTATGTCAATCTCAATAAACATTTTGGCTAAAAAGTCAATGTTAAAATGTATGACAATATTTGATTAACTTAAAATACTGTTATAATGAAATTTGCATGATAGATAAGTGTCTGTCGTGAAAAAGTCTTATCAACATGATTTGTGATAGAAGTAAATGTATAAGGTCCCAAGATGGTGTTGGTGGTGGCTCATGGCTCTCCGAATTCCAATGGTTAGATGGTGGTAGGTTGGTTTATTAGAGGTTGATGGACCATACATTATGAGTGGGTAGGTAGCTCAAGACCATATTGGAGGATGGATTAAGATTAATGTGAAGCTAATTATTCTAATAGTTCCTCTTAATGATAATTAAACAATATTAATGTAGAATTAGAGAATAAGGTCACAATCATGAATCATCACAAAGTGATTTACTATTCCCACCAACCTCAGTAACCTTTTTTTTTTTTAACTTTCCCTCTTGCTTATTTTACTTGTGGCGTGTTTACCAAACCGGGTAAGAGTGGGGGGAAGCAGAAATGCACGCCTTCCAAATGAAAGGTTGGAAGACGTGAGAAAGATAGAGACGGGACAAATGAAATAACCATCTTTTAATAAAAATAAAACCTTGTTCAATTATATATATAAAATTTAATTTAATTTATTAGCATAAAATAATTTGTAAGGGCAATTTAGTAATCAAATTAGTTTTAATTCCAATTCAAGTGATTAGTAAACAACTTATAAAGAACTAACATCATTCCTACTCCGCCATATAGTTTAGTAAACAACTTTAGCAAAAATCCAATTCTATTTCCTCCTCAATTCAATTCTCAATTCAATTATTTTCAATATGATTACGGATTAATGAACGAGCTATTGAAGTTTTCTACTAGCTTTTAGCTGTTGATTGGTAAAAAAATCAACTTTTTCTTTAAATTAATGTTCCTTAATCACTAGTAGAAGGAAAACTGTAAAAGGGGGTTAGTTGATGTTTAGGGATGAATTACATGTGTTAATTATGATTGTGATGTCTTTCAGTGTCACATCCCAGTCTCGATTCTGCCGTAGCACGATATTGTCAGCTTTGGGCTTACCATTCTGTCACGGTTTTGTTTCTGGGAACTCACATGAGAACTTTCCAGTGGGTCACCCATTCTAGGAATGCTCTCGCTCGAACTCGCTTAACTTCGGAGTTCCGATGGAATTCGAAGGCAATGAGTTCCCAAAAGGTAGGAGAGCATGTACATATAAGACACGTCACCCTCTCTCCATTTGTCGATGTGGGATCTCACAATCCACCCCATTTAAGAGGAACCCGGCGTCCTCGCCGGCACATCGGCACCAAACGGATAGTGGCTTTGATACCAAATTGTCACGATATTGTCCATTTTGGGCTTACCATTCCCTCAAGGTTTTGTTTTTGGGAACTCACACGAGAACTTCCCAGTGGGTCACCCATCATAGGAATGCTCTCGCCCAAACTCGCTTAACTTCGGAGTTCAGATGAAATCCGAAGCCAGTGAGTTCCCAAAAGACCTCGTGCTATAGGGAAGAGAGCATGTACATATAAGGCACATCACCCCCTCTCTTTGGTCGATGTGGGATCTCACATTCAGATTTTCATAGCACAAAAAAGGTTACAAAATGCTTTAATATGTTTGACAACAACTTAGGAAAAGTTTTACTACTAGATTTGGTAGCATCTGAAATCATCACCAACACGGAATTTGTTTTGTTTTTTTTTTATATTTCTTTTTGGTGGGAGATTTTAACTAGAAAAACTTGAGTGGGATGACTGGCCATGTTATTTGTAGAGCAGATTTGACGAAATAATGAAACTTGTATATTTTAGTTTTACTCAATCTTACATTGGTATGGTCCAGTGAGCTGTAGTCTGACATTTCTACCGAAGTCTCTCTTCTGTAAGCTGAGTATCTTACTTTTCCTATTTGGAGTGGACCAAAAACAAAGGAAGGAAGGCTGCAATATAAAGCAACATCATGAAACACATTTCCATTATTTTTCAAGGGCTTCTTTCTAGGCTAATATTTTATGTCTTGATAGTCCCCATTCACTCGAAGAAAATAATTATTGCTCATCAGAAAGATGGTAGAAGTTCAAAAACTTCATTTAAGTGGTCCATGTCTTACTTTTTATAATCAAAGGGGACGAACCGACAGTGACAGAGCCAGACTTTTCAAGGACAAAGCATTTTATACACTCAGAGAGGCCCTACACTGAGAAGGGAAGGAGAAATTTAGGAGGAAGGGCAATTGAGGAGGGGAGAATGGGGAACTTGGTATTCGGGAAGGGGCCAGGAGTCCGATTATATATTTGTCTGATCGCTCAGTCGTACAAAAATACCACTAGATTAAGAGCAAGTTGGTTAAGGTGGTCCATATCTGATGTCACGAAACAATGTAATTTGGTCGCATAGTCCGAAAACAAAAGAGAAAAATGAAGATTTCATCAATTGGGCAAGTAAGTTATGGTAGTTTAAATCCCATTTTGGTATGGGGTAGGCAGCTCTCAATTGGGCAAGTTATGGTAGTTTAAATCACATTTTGGTATGGGGTAGGCAGCTGTTTTTAAAGGTGGGTGGGTTTGTTTTTCACATGCTCTTTCGGGTGTTCCGTTCCCATCTGTCACCACACAACATTTTCAGGCCTTAGTAATTTGGGCCCATTAGATTCCTGACAGGTTTACCTTAGAAAATCAGAGCCCATCATTGGCCCAACATTTTTTTTTTCTGTTGCCTCAGATGGGCTCTTATATGGGCCCTTCATCCAATAAACTCTTTATCCTCCTCCCCTCTCTCTCCCTTTCTCACTGCAAGTTTCAACTGCTTCTGGTACCGTTTGGTACGCATACGGGACAAGATAGAACGAGAGGGGACGGGACATGACGGGACATGACAGGACGGAATGAATGTTCCACGGATGATGTAAATATTGAAAAAGAAAAGGGGAAATTTTGTCTAAAATTTTACAAATTTGTGTTCCACGGATATGGAACCAGTCGTTCCAGAAAGGAGGTGGAACGAAAAATCAACCAAATTTCGTCCTATGGGACAACCCGTTCCACGGTTTTAGACGCACCAAACGTGAGACGGGATTCCTCGTCCCACTGCGTCTACCACCAGACAAAATATTAAGAGATCTCAAAATTACACTTTCGTCTAATTTTCATTCACAACTTTGCCAAACATGAGAACGCGACTTGCATGTGAGCTCTTTTTCGAGGCCACTCTTATTCGTTCACAAGTGTGGTTTAAAAATAAAATCCTCCCATTTTCAGTCATAAAAGATGTTTACATACGAAATTATTCCTCACCCAAAATCATAATTATTTTCCTTCATTTTCTGCAAAATTATAAGATAACAAATGTTGATATACGTTACTGAATCTAACGGTTGTGTAAATTTTTTTATAATCTTTTTAACGTGAACAAAATTACAAAATACCGGTTATGGCTTGTAAATCGATAAAAATGCCCCTCAAAAAACGTCTTCATACAAGTCACGCTCTCATATTTATCGAAATTATAGATGATAGATGTCAGCACGGTGCAGATGACGTTTTACCACAGTGATGGAAAGCATTTAGGTATATGTGCCTTGGTGCGGGTTCGATCTCCATTAATTCTTTTTCTTCCTAACAATTAACTTCTAACCTGTTAATTATAAAAAATTCAGGTTTGATGGCTAATTTCATAAGAGTGAAGCAATCCAGTGCCATACTGGCAATTGTCTATAAAAAAAACCATTTTTTAAGGCCGGGTGGCAGGAGTAGTGCTGCTAGCTTCCAACAGGGTCCTCTCCCGATCCTTCATGAGGATTTTAGGGATCCGTGAATCGTTTTTGCTTATTATATATCGTGCGGTTAGTTTTTGTTAAATATTGTTTGTATTTAATTTTAAATAAAAATATTTAAAATAATTTGTAATCCCACAATATACGATGAAAGAACAGGATTTATGAATTCCGGACCTCATACGGATTCACTAGCGTAACGAGCCAACAGTTAAAACTAAAAGCCACGTCACCAGTTCCTTCTCACTCTAAAAAGTAAAAATTATAGATTTTGTTTCGTCGCAGAGGGGGAGAGAGAGAGAAGCCGTAAGCTCGGTAGCTCCTCCGTTTGGCAGAGAAGATGTCGTCGACGCTACTGGAGCAGACACGTGCCGCTCACGAGGAGGTGGAGCGGCTCGAGCGGCTGATAGTGAAGGACTTCATGAACGAGCCGCCGTCCAGCAAGGACCGCTTGTACCAGGGCCACCGCGTCCGCCAAATGATCGACACCGTCACCTCCACCACCGAAAAACTGGTACGTATTATTATTGCCTCTCTCTTCACCTCCTACACTCTCTCTGCGATTGAGAATGTACGGAATGTGTGTGGATTCTTTGGAATTTAGGGTTTTTTTTAATTGCGGAAACCCTAGGGTTTATGGTTTTGACTGCTAATTGGGGGTTTCTGTGTGTTTGGTTTCAGATTGACATCTATGAAGATAAAGATAATGCGAGGAAGGACGAGATAGCGGCTCTCGGAGGCCAGACTGCCACTGGCACCAACGTTTTCAGCGCATTTTATGATCGATTGAAAGAGGTATGTCTTTCTTTCTTTCTCTTTGTTTTGTTTGTCGATTTTATTGGATGAAGAAATTATAGCTCTGAATCTTCTGATGTTAATGGTGTTTATTCATCAGTTGAAGGGTGAGGTTTTTTTTCTTTCTTTCCAAATCTGTGTTTTTGCGCATACGAGTGTGCGCATTGCGTTCTGATTATCCAAAATTTAGTTGGGGGACCAAAAACTAGAAGTCGGAGTACTTAAGTAGGTTATCAGTCAGTCTATCAATTAGTTGTTAAAATCTGGATGTATTTTAAGTTATTTGGTGAAATGTTTGCCATATCTGCAGATCCGTGAGTATCACCGAAAGCATCCAGTTGCTCATGTTGTTGATGCTAATGAGGAAGAAGAAGCGCTTCTAAAGGAGGAACCTCAAATTGAGTTCAGTGGAGAGGTCACTATCTCTCTCTCAATCACTTTTTCCCTATCGCTGTGTTTATGTCTCTGTATCTCTCTGTGTGTGCAGGCATGCCTGTGTAAACAATGCTTGAAGTTTCAAAGAAAAGTAACTTAGATTGATTCAGTTATTTTGCCTTCCACAAAAGATGTGGTAATATCGATTTTTCATAAAATGCTACTTCATTGTTGTTTGTTCGTTCTCTGATTGGACAGTAACTGTGTAGATAGGCAAGTAATACAGAGATGGGTATATCTGGTTATTATCTTTATTTATTCAGGTTCTTGCGTTTGTCTTTTTGATAAACACTACTTAGTTGTCACATTTTTCGTATCCTTTCATTGATTTGTTTAGTTCTGTTTTTAGGAAGCATTTGGAAGGTACCTTGACTTGCATGAACTATACAACCAGTATATTAATTCCAAATTTGGAGAACCTATTGAGTACTCTGCTTACGTTGATGCTTTTTCACAACCACAAAAGATTCTACGCAAGCTGAAGTCGTCAAGGTGAAGTGTTATATTATTTTCTTCTGCCATTGCTTTTAATTCATGCACATGAAATTTGGGAATGATTTTGTTTTATTTTTCAGGCAGTACAAGGAATATATGGAAAATCTACTTGCATATCTGATATATTTTTTCCAGAGGACAGAGCCCTTGCAAGATCTTGACAGAATATTTTTGAAGGTCCAACCAAATCACTACTATCTCCTTTACTTGTATTAGAATGATGCCATAGCATCAATTTCGTCTTGTTTATATAGGAAAGTGAATAAGAAATATATATTTTTCATTCTTAATAGTTTCCAGTTATGAATTTTCTTTGGCTAGAAAGTTATAATTCATTATTACTCTAGTAAATTTGCACGAAATAATGATAAACATTGTAGTAAGCATACCTTGTTATCTTTTAATGACTTGAAGGCTTGAATCACAATTGAGCATTGTAGTAATTCATCTTATACAGGACATTAACAACCTCTATGTATGTATATAGTTATGAGACCAATTTATCATAGTTACCTTTGTCTTTGTAAACTTAATGTTTTCTGTTGAAGGGGCTATTGCAATTTAGGCATGGTTCGATATAATTCCATAGTATCTATGAGCCTGGACTGTGGTTGAATTTGGAATATTGAAGTATGGCATTTTTTTTGGCAGGTTGAAGCCGAATTTGAAGAGCAATGGGAAGATGGCAAGGTAAAAGGATGGGAAACTGAGAAGCAAGAAAATGGGCATGTTCAAGATCAACTTACCATGATCGATCTTGATTATTATAGCACGGTGGAAGAACTGATGGAAGTGGGCCCTGAAAAGCTAAAGGAGGTAAGGGTGACATTTACAACTTAAAAGAAAAGTTATTGGCAAAAAATTAGACCCTAAATGCTCACAGATTGAGGTAAAAAGTTATTAAGTTATAGTAAATAATGATTGTTAAGAGCTCAAGATTAACTTGTTGATCAATAGAAACGGTTTAGTACTAGAGTGAGACATAGAGAAAGAAGCGAATGCCAAAAATGGAGCGGAAGTTAATTAGTTAGGGGTCAGGGTTTGTCCTTTATTTATTTATTTATTTATTTATTTTTTTCGTTCAAGATACTCAAAATCGATTGGTTTCCAAAATTCCTTGCCCGGTCTTTCATATGTAATCGAAAATGGATTAAAATATCTTGTACTCAATAAATGTTGTTCAATGTGTATGAAATTAAAGAACTAGAACGGATTTAATTTCACCCAAAAAAAATATAATCTAAGTTCAATCCTAAGTTAAGAACACATCTTAAGCAAGCTCTATATATTCTTCTCTCACAAAATTAAAAAAAAAAAAAAAATCTTATATTATCTCTTTAATTATCCTCCAGGCACTAGCTTCATTAGGACTGAAGACGGGTGGTACTGTTCAGCAGCGTGCAGAGAGGCTTTTCCTTACAAAGGTGATTGTTCTGTAACTTTTTCTTTTTGAGAAAAGTGGCATATTTGATATGTGCTTGTACATGCTCTGTTCTCTAGTTTCTTAATCAGTATTGTAGGGTATTTCAATTGGAACTACTTGAAATGTCCTAAAATTGCTTTCTTGTTTTGATTGGGATCAATATGACTATTAAATTAGCCAAAAATCAGGATGCCCTAGCTTACTCAAGTCATTGCACTTCATGTTATGTTAATGATGTGTTATTCACAAATTTGAATCCTTATGGAAACCTGTCAGGTAATGTGACATTTTTTCACCATTTCTGATAAAATCTCTGTGCCACATTGTACTTAAATATCTGTTTATGTTATGCAGGACACACCTCTGGAGAAGTTGGACAAGAAACATTTTGCCAAAGGTTCGCGTGGTGCAGAACAGAATGGGGCTGCTGCAGCTCCACAACAAGTTGACAATTTAAAAGAAATTGCTTTGTTGGAGGCCAAAACGAAAAAATTATGCGACTTGCTGACTGAGGTTGGCATATATTTCCTAATTTCCTGTCTTACATGTTTGTGTCTCTGTATTTAGTTGGCTATTTTCATTGTTTTTGTTGGAGTTTGAATATCAGTGCACATTTACAAAAAATTATTGGCGGATTTGTGCAGGCTATTGAAAGAACAAAAGACAACATCATGAAGAAACAGGCTTTGACATATGAAGAAATTGAAGCAGAACGTGAAGAGGTAAGAAATCACCCCCTGAAGAATACGTTGACATCAAAGAAATCATATAATAGTTCATTTTCTTTGTTGATCAAATTTGTAATGGTTTCTAACGGATGCTTGATTGGGTTTGATTCCTCACAGGAAGAGACACAGGCCGATACTGAAAGTGATGATGATGAACAGCAGATTTACAATCCACTGAAATTGCCAATGGGTTGGGATGGGAAGCCCATTCCCTACTGGCTGTATAAGCTTCATGGTCTTGGTCAGGTAAGCTATTTATTTTCCAGAATGATTTTACACTTATGTCCTTGTTTCCCGGTTGTATGTGAATCGTGTTTTATCTTCAAGTGCCCGCGGACGATTTCTTATCTTCAAGTGGCCGGTGCATGCATAACATTTATACAATTTGTTTTTTTATTAAAGAAATAAATAAATTTCAGTCTTCTTTTTTCACTATTATGTGTGTTTTTGCCCGCTTGGCGTTGCCAATTGAGTTATCTCTGGAGGTCAGGTGAGGTGAGGTGATTGCATAAACTAGAGGTCAGGTGATTGCAACTCTATTCATGCATTTCAGGAATTCAAGTGCGAGATATGCGGGAATTACAGTTACTGGGGGCGTAGAGCTTTTGAGAGACATTTTAAGGAATGGCGCCATCAGCACGGTATGCGTTGCCTAGGTATACCAAACACGAAGAACTTCAACGAGATCACATCAATAGAGGTATATTATTTTTTTCGACTAATTCGCTAGCTTAGTATTCTACAGAAGTCTAAACCATTTCACTACGCAGGAAGCTAAGGAACTATGGAAGAGGATACAAGCACGGCAAGGCGTAAACAAATGGCGTCCGGATCTTGAAGAAGAGTATGAAGACAGAGAAGGTAACATATACAATAAGAAGACATATACCGATCTGCAGCGACAGGGGCTGATTTGAAGAATGCAGCTGTTCGGAAAATCCCATGTTTAATCGACTGCTAAGGGAAAAACAGTGTTTATGGTCGGTGTTCCATCCTTCTTTTCCGGGAACTATGTAACGGTGTCAAGTGGCACCGTGACAACCCGAGCAATAGTCTCGGGTTGCAACACGGTTGAGGCGTGCGGTCGAGGTTGTAGGTTTTTTTTTGTAGTTAAGTGGCGAAACGTAGCAGGGCCCTTGATGTGAAAAGTAGTCGATCATTCTACGATCCCTTACCATCCCTTCGAATCCATTGTGCATTTGAATTGTTATCACTAACGAGACAACTCCCTGACAATTACACTTGTTGGAACATTTGTTATTTACAACTTTTCGAAACCAAACGAGAAATTATGAAATTTTGATTTTGTTTGTCTAGTTACTCCTACTTATCTATTATTCTATACTCACCCTTACCTCTGGGTTATTCACAGCCAATGTGTAAAATATCGGTATCGGTAGAAATATTGAGATGTAAATTTGTGGAATATCGATGGATATAAACGTGAACATATAAAGTAAAACTTTAGGGACATATGATAGTTTGTCAATATTTAACAAGGTTCTAAAAGGCGCTAGGCGCTAGTCGGGCGGTGGGATGGGGCCTAGCGCCTAGGCGGCTAGGCGGAGCCTAGGCGGGCGACTAGGCGGACTAGGCGGATTTAAATAAATCTATTCTATTTCGTATAAATAAGTGTCTGTTTATACTTCAAATATACATAATTTCGTCATAAACTAGAAAATAGAATGACATCTATATTATGAAGTATTGAAACATAATGAAAACATAGGGAGCAAACATATAATGTGTGTTTATTTAAGTATTCAATAAGTCTTTTACAATTTATTGGAAACAATAAAATGCAAAAAGAAAGTTATCTATTTTTTATCTAAGTGAGTTGCAACCTAGGCATGTGTCTAGGTGGGTCTGGGCCGGCTAGGCGGATGCCTAGGCGGTCTAGGCGGGCGCCTCAGCAGGTCTGGGTGGGCTAGGCGGATGTCTAGGCGGTCTAGGCATTAATCGGGGCGGCTGGTCACCGCCTAGCGCCTAGGCGGGACCTAGGCGGTGCTAGGCGGGGATTTTTAGAACAGTGATATTTAACCGGTAATGTCGGAAATGTCGGAAATATTGAGCGTAATGACGTTTTAGGATTCATACAACCGATCTTAATTAGCGGGAAAATGCTTTATTATTGTTGTAATGTCAGAAATATTGACGAAATATGACCTTTTTAGACGAAATTTAAGAGTTTGTCTGATATCTTGTGAAGTTTAGACTTTACTCCCTTTTTATATGTTTCTCTAATTTTTTTGGATATTTTTACGAAAAAAAAAACAGTATCGAAGAAATTTCAAACACTATTTACCAGCAAGAAGGAAAAGACTCCAACAAAATGAAAAAACTGAAAAGGAAAATATAAGAATTTCTCAATTTTATTTATTTAATTAATTATTTCAAGTAGGAAAGTGTAGAATCAGCGGAATCCCAAAGGGAATCGAAATAAACGGAAAATATGAAGGGCAATCGCGTCAGATAAAAAACACAAAATCCGTCCACCAAGGCACCATGTCGTATACGAGTCTCATTAACTCATTTCACTCCCTCTCTCTCCGAATCCCTCTCTCTCTCTCTCTCTCTCTTAACATCACATGTTTTTCCACATTTATCCCCAGCCGACGCCCACTCCCTCTTTGTCTCGGCTGTAATTTTCACCATCTTCGGTTTCAATCTCACACCTTCTATCCCCCGGCGATCCGCCCTCTCCTCCGCCGCCCACTCTTCCCTTCCTGTCCGAGTTTTTTTTTTCTTTCTGCGATTGGTTCAACCCTCAAAGAATTAGGGTTTCCAGTATTGCACATTGGATTGGAGTGTTCGGTTTCGTTACAATTAGGGTTTCAATCTCCAATCTGAGCATTGAGTCTGTCTCGGCGATTTGCATCTGGGGTTTTTTCGGTATTCGATTTGGGATTTCAATTTTCTTCAGGGGAGATTTTAGATTTTTTGAATTTTGAGTGTTTCGCTGTGATGCCGAGGAGTACAAGGCACAAATCAAGCAAGCATAGTTCGAGGGATGCCAGGGAGTACTCGGATTCGGATAAGGATTCGAGCTTGAAGGATCGTAAGAGCAAGGAAGAGAGCGGTGTAGTTAGGGTTTTAAAGGACTCAAGTTCGAGTGAGAAGCGGAAGCTTGATTTGAAGGATGGGAAGGACTCGTATGGCGGCTCCGGAAACGGGGACTATTTGGAGGATTCAGTATCGACTAAGCGGCGCAAGGAGAGGGTTGATGATGGAGGGAGTGATAGGTGGAATGGCGGGGAGAATGATCACCGAAGAAGCAGTGAGGGTTCGAAGAAGTCATTGAAGGCATCAGGGGAGTCCAAGAGTAAGAAGAGAGATGAGAGTGTGGAATTGTATGCAGAGGGTGGCGAAGTGAAGAAGAGTTCTACTAGTAGTGGAAAGGGTGAAGGGAAGCATAGGGATAGGGATAGGGATAAGGAGTCGATTCGAAAGGATGGTAAGGAAGGTGGTGGAGCAGAGAGGGACAAGGAAAGGGACAGGGAGAGAGAAAGGGAAAAGAAAGGTAAAGATGGGAGAACGGAGCGATTGGTCAGTAGCGATGAACAACGTGTCATTGCCAAACAAGTCAATGAAAAAACTGGTAAGGTAACTGATTGGGTTTGTTCGTTATTTTGTAGTTTATACATCTATATGGATTTTTTTCCAGCAATGTTTTACTTGTTATGACTAGTTAACCATACGGACATACTCTTACAATTTTACTCCCCATTAGGAGAATGTTGATAATTTCGAATATGGTAACTTTTCACTCAGTTTAGTTCATCGTAGTTTACTGTGATGAGAAACAATATAATACGACGTTATGTTTTCTCATGTCATTGCACCTTCAACTCTACAGCACTAACTAGTGGAAACAAATTCTTTTCGTGGTTTACCTTGCGTGATCATTAATATGATTTTTGGTGGAAATTGAGCTCTCCAATGGGTTTAGAGATTATAAACACTTGGAGCATGCCGTAGTAGATCAACAAGAGTTTCAAGCATAATTTGATTGGAAAGTATATTTGGTTTTGTTGAATGTGGGTTAATTTGGATTTTGATATATTGCATATCATAAGTGGGAGTGGTACTAAATGGAAAGCTTAACACTGAGAACGTTCACACTAAACACAATCACATGTATGTTTTTAAAATCATATCACGATCCTTAATGTGAGAAAAGTTTTACATAGATTTTAATGCTTTTTATATTGCAGTTATTGTATCATATTGATATATAGATCAATTTTGAGTGGATGATTTAAAAGTCATAAGGTGATTGCTAGGGTGGCCTTTGTATTATCACATATCTATTGGATGCTGCCGTCCGCCTTAGTTGTAGGACCCACTGATGTATTTGTACATTAGTATTTACATCCCTGGTCATTATTAGTTTCGTAGACACTGAAATACATTGGGCTTACATTGGTAATTTGTCATTGACCGTTATGGTCACATTTTTAATTTCTTGTTCCCAAATTTATGCTGGATGCAATCAATTAATTTGTCATCTGGGGAAACCAACAATTAGGTGCTATGTTGGAATCACCCATGTGACTGGGTGGCGTTGAGTGTGGTTGCTGGCCTTTTAGTTGGCAATCCTTGACGTGGCTGTTTCATCTCTACATTTTGGATTTAATACTAATTTTTAAGATTATGAATGGTCATGCACTTAACCTTCTTTTATCACTTGCCGAAATTTGCTTATGCCCTTATGTGAATCGGGGGTTGATTGAAACATACTTGTAGAAAAATTTGGAGCTGTAGCTGTTTGATTTCACTAAGTCCGGATTGATTATGATTTTCATCTTTATGATACTTTGGTTGTCTTGTTGATTATCTGAATGGTTGTTTGTTCTCATGAAGATGTTAAATGATTGTTTTGAGTCTGGTTTGCTTTTCTCTTATTCATAGGTTTTATGAGTTATCGTTCTATTTTATTTTTTATTTTTTGAAAGGAGTTATCGTTCTATTAATTGCGTAGTTGAATGTTATCTTTCCCTTTTCTGCGATTACACCCTCTTTCCTTAATCAGGTTTATTGGTTTAGTTTCTTAATTGTTCTTTTTCACATCGTTTGTTATTTTAATTGTTTTTTCTCAAATGTTTAATAACTGTTATATGTGCAAGGGCTTATCCTGTCGGCTGTTTTAATAGTAGTTATAATCATTTAACTGATTTATATTTTAGTTAACATTAAATATTGGTTTGGAATGGAACTAGATATTTGAAGGCACAAATTATGGGTGTCAATTGCTAAGATGTGAATTACTGCTGTTAGTGAAGAAGCAAATTGATCAGATCATATTGTTTGATATTAATGAGATTCCAATATTCTAGTTCTACAGTACATAGATGACTGTTAAAATTAAATTTTGTGTCCGCAGTTTTATTTTGGAGTGCAATTCTATGTCTTATTTTATGTGGGTTTGCAGATTTAAATGCACGGGATGAATTGGAAAGTCCTGACGCAGAGAACCAGATTGATAGACGAATGAGGAAAAGAAGAGATGATTTTGGTGATGGGGATGAGCATCTAGATGATGTGGAAGACATCAATGATGGGCAATTATCTTATAGGGATGATTCTGGCAGGGATACCAGGAAGAAAGATGAGAAGCGGAAGGATGAGAGATACAGAGAAAAGCATCGGGAAGACGTGGATAAGGACAATAAGCACCGAGATGACAAGCTAAGAGATGAGCGCCCTCCAAAGGATTATGCAAGCAACAAGTCTGATGACAAGCATTTGAGGGATGAAAAAGATTTGATAGAAATGCAACAGAAGAGATCCAAGATCCAAGATGGGGAACGCAAAGTAGATCATGATCGCAATCGCAATAGGGACCGTGACTCATATCATGTTCGTGATCGCGACCGCTACCATGATCGCGATCGTGAACGCGAACATGGGTGGGATCATGGTCGTGTCCGTGATTATGATCGTGATTGGGATTGGGACCGTGATCGGGAGCGGGATGGGGACCGCGAGCGAGACCGCAATCATGACCGTGATCGGGGCCGAGACCGTGATCGAGATGGTGATCGAGATTATGATCGGGACTATGATGGGTCACATATTGATGATCGGAGCACTAGATACAAAGATAGTAGCAGGGGAAAGAAAAGATCTCCGGATGACCGCGATGATGGCAATGATAAATCTAGAGGTATGAAAGCTCGATACTCTGACTTGGAAAAGAAGTCATCGAGTGGTGATAGAGTTGAGCCAGATGTTAATAAGGGAAGATCTCAGTCACGGCAAGCTTATGTAGACACTAAATTGAGTAGCAATAAACGCAGGACTTCCCCTGTTTCTAATTCACACAGCGGCATAGATGAGTACAGGTACCTCTCGAGTTCTGTATGCAATGGGAAAATTGTGTTTAGAGTTGGTATAGTTTAGATATATATTGTTAACACGCACACATAGAATATGGTAGTTTGGGATCTTGTGAAATAAGATGCTCTTTAACATTGAACCAAACTAACTTTAATCTATGAGAAAAGTTTTATGGTTGGAAAGGATATACTGTGATTGTGTTTAACCCTTTTTTTTGTGATGAATTTTTGTGTTATATGCTAATATGTCATCTTTTTTTCCTGGCCCAAGGTATTCGAATCCAGAAGATTTGAAATATAGGGATTCTGGAGTAGAGTATAGGTCCAAAGCAATGCCTCCTAGAGATGGGTCTGGTCTGGCTGGAGTTTCAGAAAGAGGTTTCAAGTACAGATCCATGGAGAGACCCAATAAAATGGATGATAACCATTTAGGCGAGATGTCAAATGACAAGTCTTCAAGTTCCAAGGCTTCACCCCTGCCCTTGATGGAAAGGTCTCCTTCATCATCAAGTATTGACCGCAGGTACATCAACAAAACTGGTGTCAAACGGAGTCTTGACATTGAAGAAACAGGTCGAAGAAGCAGTGCTCCCATGGACAATAGAGATTTCTCTAACACTGAGGATAGACTGGGTCGGGACCTGCCATCAGAGAAGCCTTTGGTAGACGAATCATCTCCTACTGATTCGTCAGCTCACAATAGAAGTAGTCAGAGTAATTTGTCTTCTCTGTATCCTCCTCATCCCAATTTCAGGGCCGGAGCTGACAGCCCTTTTATTGGTTCAATGGAAGAAGATGGTAGAGGCAACTCTAGTGCACGTTACAGAAGGAGTAGTGATCCCAATGTGGTTCGAGGGCATGGTAATGGTAATGCATGGAGGGGCATTCCAAGCTGGACTTCACCAGTTCCAAATGGCTTCATGCATTTCCAACATGGGGCACCTCATGGTGGTTTTCAAGGGATGCTACCGCAGTTTCCAGCTCCACCAATTTTTGGTGTTAGACCTTCAATGGATATTAACCACTCTGGGATGCCTTATCATATGGCTGACGCTGAGAGATTTCCCGGTCACTTGCGGCCACTTGGGTGGCAAAACATGATGGATGGTCCAGGCCCTTCCCACTTGCATCTATGGGATGTGAGTAATGGTGCCTTTAGGGATGAGAATCACATGTATGGGGGTTCTGAATGGGATCAAAGCAGGCATCCAATGAATGCTCGTGAATGGGAATCCAGTGGTGAGGCATGGAAAGTACATAACAACGATGTGAAAAGGGACTTGCCTTCCCCAGCTCAGAAAGATGATTATCCTGTGCAGGCTGCTATGGATGATGCTGTGGCTGGGAAGACAGGTCAGGCGCCTCACCATGAGGATAACCTGGATCTTGGAATTTCTAAAACCGTTGAAAGAAGGTCCACTATGACCTCTCCTCTAAAGGAGTCTATGCCTAAAAGTAGTCACGATAAGTCACCTGGTCGCTCTAAATTACGAAGTGATGACATCCTCTGTTTAAGTCATTATTATCTTTCCAAGCTTGACATTTCAGCAAAACTTACTCATCCTGAGGTGTATAGGCAGTGTATTGAGCGGAGCCCAATTGTTGATGAAGATGCTACTACACACACAATTTTGGAGGTGCAGATTCTTTCTAAAACATTGTTCATTGCGTTTTGCTTCTAGAATCTAATCTTACTGATTGCATCTTCTCTCCTAACGTCACAGGGTGCAAGGGCAGGATTGAAATCGTCCAAAATCTTATTGAGGTCCTCGCCTTTTCCTCCTTTGAAGGATTCTGTCTTTCAGGTACACTTTATGATGAATGAAATGTTATTTATCTTGTTCATTTGCATCTGAAGTTAGTCGTACATTTTGTATTTGTTGTATTTCCTGGCATGCATTTTGAGGCTGCGATTAGCGCTATGAATGCAGGCGTGATTTAAGAGGCATGCATGCTAATGAACTCATTTTTGTAAATATTTAAACTGATGATTTTGCTTTTTGAAAAAAATAGCTGAAATTTCTTTACTTGGAAAAGCAGGATATTGAATTGATGCATGAGCAAGGTGCAAGTTAATAATTCTTGGGCATTATTATTTGGTAGGAGTATTATCATAATGGATATATTAGTTTAATTGATGCATGAGCAAGGTGCAGGTTAATAATTCTTGGGCATTATTATTTGGTAGGAGTATTATCATAATGGATATATTAGTTTTCTTTATTTAGGAACTTTAACGAAGAGCTTTCGGTACTGTTCACTTTAACGAAAAACCACATTTTTACACTAAAAAGTCAATCCTGGTACTATTCACTTTACTCCTTATTTTTTTCTTATCGTTAAAACTCAAAGTTTTCAAGCCCTTTTCATTAGTTTTCCTTTTTGAAAAAATTGGTTGTTAAGTTTCTGTATAATTTACTCGGATTACTTTACTATTTCTCATTTTGGTTTTATTATGACATTTTGACTCTGTTTTCTTTTTGCCAAACAGTGTATTTGCTTTACATATTTGCTTACGGACTTGCATCCTAGTTGCCTGACATTTTTATTTATTTTCTGACTTGCAGAAAGCGATGAATCTTTATAAGAAGCAGAGGATGGAAACGAGAGTCTTGCCAATTATTGCTGGAGGAGCATTGGACATTATTTTAGCATCTAATCAGGAGAATATGGAAGCAAAAGTCCATTGCGATGGGGAGAAAGTAGAGGAGTTAGTCCCGGCTTCTGATATAGAAATGGCAGATGCTCCAGATTATAAAAATGCTGGCACTGCATCGGGTGATGGTGCCGAGGAGAGACTGGAGGTACCAGTTTCATCTCCGAATCACGAGGTGCAGAATGACACATGCGCCCCTTCTCCTATGTTGGAAATGCCAGTTGATGATAATGGTGGAAGCAAAGCAGGGGATCCCCAAACAATGTCAAATTGGGTGGAAATAGAATCCTCGGACCAGGCGAAATTAGATGATGGCGATGCAAATGGTTTCTCATCACCTGATGACGAATCTCTTGCTACCACCACTTTACCTGCAGCAGCGAATGACTCAAATGTGATTAGCAAGACTAAAGATGATAATCCAATTGGTGAGGCTTCTAGCGAAGGTGCGGCTGATGCAGTAACTGGTCCTTTAATAATTCCCAAGGGTTCCCCAAAGGCTTGTGAGGCTTTGATTTCGGGGTCTAATGAGTCTGATTCGGTAATTTTAAGTCGGATACATCATTCTCCTGAAAGTACACATTGAACAATTTCTTCTATATCCATGTTTTTTTCTTTCCGTTCCTTTTATTGCGTTTTTAAGTTCGTTATGCTCATCTTATTTTCTGTGGCTTCTCATTTCAGCAAGGAAATAAATCAAAATTTGGGTTTTCGGCTCGTTGAGCTTTGCCCATAGTCCTGTTTCTCCTCCAGCCCTCGTCTTTGTTGTGTTTCGTGTTTACTGTTTCTGGTTTTCTGTTGTGCTGCATTGTCACCATTTTCTTCGAAGTCGATAATTTGTTTGAATTTCTTGCATGCTGTGCATTCTGCTTCTACTGCAGTAACTTGTCGAGTTTTTGTTTCATAGGACGTTTGAATGAACACTTGATTTGTCTTTGGATGAACACTTGAACATGATTTGGAGTGTCTTTGTCATGAGATTGCTGCATGCATAACTGCGACTTGGATCGATCACGACTTGTCACTTTGTCCCTTATTTTCTCTGTTTTTCGATTCGGTGTAATGGAGTTGAAGTGTCCGTACCCTTTCTTTTCTTGTGGGTCAAGAATTAAGATTTCTTGCTCGTTATATGTTTAGGGTTTGCTTTAGTTTTCTCTATTTAAAGGATTTTATTTATTTATTTATTTTTTATATCTGCTATATTTTTCAATTGATCAACAAAATCTTTTATTTTGTATTTTTGAAGACAAGCGTAACAGATATATTAGGAAAAAACAGATGTTACATGGAAGGTGACCAATTCACCATCTGGAAATACAAAACCATAGGGCGGATGTACTTGGACCAAGGTGGTCCCAAGACCATATAAAGGTCGGGAAACAAGTATGTGAAGGTCTTCAGGAGACTCTTTGAATGTTACGTTGACAACACTCTATAAATGCTTTTTATAGTACTCATCAATTTGCTTCGGCAAATGTCGATATCTGTTGATAAATGTACAATATGATTTGGCCGATGACAACAAGCTCACCAACTATTTGATGAAATTCCTCCGTGAAGACTGAAATTTGTTTGCTCACACGTGCAAAAGACATTTTTTGAATAACGACATGCTATGCGCGACTTACACGTTTTAAATGTATTTATATGTGTGAATTGATAAAAGGAAAGTCGAATATTTGAAATAAATGAATAATCTTAGATCATGCTAGAAAAAAATCCCTCACAAACCAATCAAAGCAATTGGATTCACATAATAAAATCGGTCTTTCAATTTCCATCTACATTCTGTTGAATTTACATTAAGAATAGAGAAAATAATATTTAATAAACAACTGAGAAAGACGCAAAAACAAAAAAAGGGTTTTATGTTGAGAATTTTATTCTAGGTTGAGAAAGACACGAAAATAAACTTTATGATGGTTTTTTTCAGTCGCAAAACTGATTGAAAATAGGTAACTTTAACGAAAAGCTCTCAGTATTGTTCATTTTAACGAAAAAACACATTTTTACACTAAAAAAATCAATTATGGTACCATTCACCTTACCCTTTATTTTGTTATTTTCCTTAAAATTCAAAAATTTCAAGCTATTTTTCATTAGTTTTCCGCACGCTTGGGCTATAGCCAAAGTGAGATTTTGAAAATGAAAAAACTTAATAGTAATGATTTAATCCAACTCAGTCCACCCGAGTAGGTTATTAGAAGCTTCAATGCTTCACGTGTTTTACTTATAAATTCGGATATGCGATTCATGATTCTACTAGATTGTTAACGTTTGTTGAGCTTTTTTTGGTTTGAGTCTTTGGCTATTCTTATTAAATTACATTTTTAATTAAGTATAGTTTTGTTTATTATGATTTAATTCATGCCCAATATGTTTTATATGTACATTTTAGTCGTGGATGTGAAAACAATATTGGGAGCTCTTATAACGTGTTGTGTAGCGTAGAATAATATTAGCCCACTCGAGAAAAAAAATTCCTGGCTCCGTCTTAGGTATAGTTCATAACTTTTGTGAAAAATATCTTTTGAGGTTTTGCTAGGTCTTTTACGTGTGTATTAAGGAAAATGTTTTAAACCATTTGGAAGAAGTGGTCATACCATTAGTGTATATCGTACGCATTTTTCTTATATTAATTTATTTTTAGGGAGAATTGTAATTGTTTTGGAAGTGAATTCTGAAGGACCGGACATCTCCGGAATAGTTGCACGAATTTTAAGTGTCAATTTTTGCTTTTGTTTGTGGCCAAAGCGGTTTGTTTCCTATATGGTTACGGATTTTTTTAGAAATTCCAAGCTCGATTAGAATCATATAGCCAATGTTTGAGCAATTACAATACCTAGTTTTGGAAGGATTCCTAAACCTGTGCGTGTTTAGTTTCCTAAAACCCTAAGATTCGTATACTTGAAGGGCAAGTTTCTAGTCGATCAGCAACTCCTAATCAGAAACTGGTCAGTACTGTAAAAACCCTATAAAATCACACCCCTGCAGGTTTAACCAAAACAATACTTTTATACTCGTCCTAAGTTCTAAGCTCGTGCCGTACTTTGCTTTATATCAAATTGTATCTTCAATCTCTCCGAGAAGAAAAGGAACAAGATAAGATGGCGCGGTTATTAAGTGAAAAATACTTCAATGGCTTGACGGAGTGGCCTCGGAACTTTACCCGTTTTGACTGGTTGGTTAGAATTGCTGAGGTTGAAGTTGACATAATGCAGCAGAAGAGAGAAACTTTGATGAGAGAGGGGGCTCTCAAGAAGCCAATGCTAGTCGAGCCGCCAAAGAAACAAAGGTCGCCCCCTATCGATTCTACTAGAACAGATCATTCTCTGAAAAGAAAATGGTCTAGCAATAGGATAAATGATGATCGTGAGCCGAAGAAACAGAGGTCGTGTGATGGACCGAAGCTTACGGCTTCTGTTATGGAGTCTTCACTGAGAGAGACTAATGCTATTGGTAGGGGTGAGGTGGGATGGAAGAAACGAAAGGTGATGCCGAAGAACAATGTCAAGAAAGCCAAGGGATCGACCAAGAACTCTCCGAAGAAGAAAGATCCGATTGGTAGTCCTTCCACACCTCCGAAATATCACGACTTGCCTGACGAATTCAAGAGAGAAATTGCAACGTTGAAGGGGACTAGGCTGGGCTTGGTGATACAGAAGCGAATAACCATGACTGATATATCTCCCGGTGAAAACAGACTGTCAATGCCTGAAGCCCAAATTTTATCGATGGATTTCTTGGAAGGGAAAGAGAAGGAGTTACTTGAGGGACAGCAAACAATGAAGGTTCAGTTAATAGACCCTGGTCTTGTAAAAGGAGATATAAACTTGAGACTCTGGCATATGAAAAGCAGCAAACTGTACGTGTTGAGAACTCAATGGGGTGCGGTTGCTCAGAGGAACAAACTCAAACCAGGCCAGCTTGTTCAGGTTTGGTCGTTCCGGGTTAATGGAGTACTTTACTTGGCTCTGGTTTTGGTTAAGGAGAGTGGCGGTAAAGGGGATCGTAAGGAGAGTGATGGCAGCAATAGCGGGGGTAGGATTATAGCTGTGGAGGGTGAAACAAGTGGTGGTAGCGGAGGAGGAACTGAGATAATGGAAGAGAAAAAGGATGAAAACAACGGGAATGCTAGTGCGGCGAGTACTGTGATCAATGGGTCGGACCATGCAAGTCCCAACCCTGGTGGAGACCAGGCATGTCCCAACCCTGGTGGAGACCATGCAAGTCCCAACCCCAGTGGAAGCAGCAAAGAAGATGCGGACGTGGAACCAAAACTCTGAACCCTAAACTGTAAACTCACAAGCCAAAAGATGAAAGCTTTTGTAAATCCCTTACATTTATGCAATTAATATACTAGATTAAATTTTGTATTTCTTTGATATTGATTTTTAGCTTCACTATATCAGTTTGTTTCTACCCAATACTTGGTTTTCCTTGTTAGGTCAACATTTAAGTTTTGTCATGGACATGAAATAAAATTAAACAAATCGGAGAGACAGCACCTTAAGTCCAACAGTCCAGTACAACTAGAGAAAGTAAGGTGTACTACCCTGTCTGTTTGACCTATACACAAAACCAAAACCTTTCTATATTGTGTATCACAGATTCACACAGACTTGTTCATGATCAAACTCATAACGAGTGCTGCATATATACGGTTGGTCGGACACAAGAATTCCTTAGTGTTGACTGGTAGTGCATATGTATAGATTTCTACAAGTCCATGTGGTAGGCTAAGAGCATCTCCAAAGAGATGTCAAAATCCTAGGTGAAATGTCACTGTGCATATTTGGCATAACAAGTCTCTCCAACATAAGTGTTATTTGCTGACTAGATTTGAAGACTTTGTGATTTGAAGTCAAACTTGACATCAATGTCAAATTTAATTTTATTTAATTTTAATGGTAGATCCCTTATTTCACTAACATTTCAACCAATTAAAATTTTGTTTCAACATTTTTTTTAATAATTACAACAATTTAAAGTTATATTTAAACAATAAAATAATATTTGACAATTCGGTTGGAGAAGTACTAAATTTGACATAAGTCTTCAAATTGTGACATCAGCTATCAATTCTAATATGACTCTTATAATTTAACACATCCTTTGGAGATGGTTTAAGGCTTGACGCATCATTATTTCTGGCCTAAACCAAGCAGAGAAATTAGGACCACTCGTGCACATGACATCTTATCTTCCCTCCTACCAATTTTTCGTCACTCTCTCCACATAAACAAAGGATCAGAAAATGCAGAATTCAATGGCATATACTATGTATAGAGAATAATAAATTTCAAGATGTAACGGAAGTTATTAGAAAAACAGAAACCAAAAACAAAGCCAATGGCGTTGTCTCAGTCGTCGCCTATCCTTCCTCAAAACCCAGCGAGCTCCATTGGGCGTCGACAGAGAGATGGCTGCAGCAAAGGTACGAAGAGATACAGGGCTGGATTGAGCTCGGGGCACGGCCATGTGGCGCAGAGCTGGATTAGGGTTTTTCACTTCCTTCGGGGTACGTCCATGTGGCGCAGAGCTGGATTGAGCTCGGGACTGAACCTCCGGAAGCTCTCAACCGCAGTACGACGTCGTATCGAGGACGAAGGCGACTGGTCCTACGCCTCGGAGTGGCGGGGGGAAGAATCCGAAGGCCACACCGTCCTCCGCTCCACATCCGACAAAGGCAATGGCGTTGTCTCAGTCGTCGCCTATCCTTCCTCAAAACCCAGCGAGGTCCATTGGGCGTCGACAGAGAGATGGCTGCAGCAAAGGTACGAAGAGATACAGGAGTGCCGTCAGGACAACGAGAGATTCAGAGTGCTCGGATATCAATGGCGAACTCTCCGCTTTAACGACGACACCCGCCAGAGCACCGTTAAGATTTTGGCTGCCCATCGGCGATCGGAACCGGAATCGATCGCCCTTATGCAGCAGCCTCATTGCTTGGCTCTTCCTTATCTTAAGAGTATGATAGCAGCTGGGTTGGCCACTATAGCATCTTGTAATTACAATCTCATGAACGCGGTGACTGGGACCGAAAATATTCGTATATTGTGCATCGGTCAGGGTGGCGGAAGCTTACCGTTGTTTTTGGCTAGTAAAATTCAAGGTGCTATTGTTGATGTAGTTGAAATCGACCCTCTTGTTATCTCAGCCTCAGTTCGAGCCATGGGATTTCCGGCTTTCTCAATTATGACTCCATCAGGCAAGCGTGCCGTGTCACCCAATACCATGGATACCGTTATGTGGAAAGGCATCCACGAGAGGCTGTTCCTCCATGAATCCGATGCTGAGGATTTCGTTCTCAACACCACCATTCAGTATGATATGGTCTTCGTTGATGCTTATGATGGGGAAGACATATTCCCACGCAAGTTATGGGATCCACATTCCCCATTTCTAAAAGCCCTCAGCAGCCGGCTTCACCCGGATCATGGCACAGTTGTGGTGAACCTTCATTCAGATTCTGATATCTTGAACCCTGACGGTTCTGCACCATCCGTTCTGCAGCAAACTTTGCCAATGGGAAAGTACGTCTCTAGGGTTTGCCTGCAGGCATACAAGGACGTGGTAGTGGGAGGGAAAGATTCTGGTTTGGGGTTTACAGTTTCAGTTCCGTGGCTGTGCAATTCTTCTCTGGTCGTGTGCAGAGGTTTTGTGGTTACGGGTGGGGATTGCAACAGGGATGTGATCATGGAGACTCTGATATCCAAATCATTTGAATTGGAAAATGTACTAAACTTACCATTCTCCTGTTTTGAATATATAAAGAGAGGTTTTATACTTGTTGATTAATTTCATGACAAGTTTATAACTTGAAGAAAAAAAAAAAAAAAAAAACCAAAAACAAAGCAGAAAATATCATCGTTTACCAGCAAGCTACCCCAACATATCAGCAAAAGTCAGCACAGAAATTTCATCATACGGATTTACTCTTTCTAGACCTGCTAATTTTTGTAAAACAACTTCTTCTTCTTCAGTGCAATGCAGCAGCAGCAGTTAGACGTCGTCAGCCGATCAGGAAGAAGTAGGGTTTGTGGGGAGTGGGAAGTTTGGTGTTGACAGAAAGGAAGAGTTCAAGTATTTGGTGAGTGAGTTTGGTTGGAAGGTCATGAGTTTGTTGGCAGCTTATGTTCAAGCTGGAGCATTCAGGATTTCTTCTTCACCTTCTTCCAGGTTTTCTATTATTTTTTTATACGGCGATATTCTACTTTAAGCATTTTTTATTAATAAAAATAAAATACTTTATAAGTTTAAACTAATTTAAAGTGCAAGAGAGAGATTGATTTAGAGTCATATATAGTCAATAATTTTTAGTTTAATTTTGTTTCTGCAAATACAGGCTGAAGTGCTTTCTGGGCTTGTATATAAACTTACGAGCGACAAGAACTTGTGGGAGTTGCGGACGTCACGGTGTCCAGAGACCAGGCGGTCCTTCAGTATCTCCCAGCTCAGGCACCGGAATATCTTTACGTGTCCGGCATTGCTGTTTTGAAGAGTTTCAGGAGGAAGAAAATAGCAGCTGTGTTCTAAAAGCTTGTGACACGCTCTCAGTAAAATGGGGTTTTGAGTATCTTGCCGTCCGGGCTTATGAGGATGATTTTGGTGCTCGCCAATTGTACTCGTACGCAGGATACCGAGTTGTCTCCAGCGATCCTCCATGGCTGAGTACTTGGATTGGATGGAAACGCCGTGTTCTGAATCTTCTGAAGACATGTTAATCCTTGCTAACGAAGAAATGACGATGTTAAGACACTCTAAATATAAAGAGGAGTGTCAAAATCGCTATCCTGATATCATCGCTAACGAAGAAACTACGATGTTCGATTAGAATTCAAGGGTAATAGACAGAAATATACACAAATACCCCAAAACCGAAAAGCCGGCAAAAACTATGAGCTTTTATTAAACTTAGAAGTTTGTCCAAAGAAAAAAGAAAATAAAAATACAATATTCCTTTTTTCCGCTCTTTTTTTTTTCCTTGGCAAAATTACAAATTTGGTGGTATATGGAGGAGGGGGTTAGTTGTTGTTCCTTGCGGAGAAACAATGGCCGTGCAGGTGAGTGGGTATATCTCCATCATCATCCTACTAATTCATGAATTTGCGACAGTTGGGAGCTTTACATAGACACGGGACTTTTAATTCGTCAGGCTCGTTGGGATCGAACAAGTAATCGTACCTGCGAGAGTCAACAACGGAATATGCAGCAGTGTTAAGCTAATAGCTTCCTCGTAAAGAACCGAGAGATGGTGAGAAAGAGAAATGGAGAGACATACGTTAGCTCATCGCCGCAAGTTACATCAGCCTTTGCAATAAGTACAATCCGGCTTTCTTCATCACCCACACTCATGATCCTTGCGTAGCAATTCGGCATGCACTGTGGTAAAGTTAGGCAATAATATTAAACCAGTAAAGACGAGTGACAGTGACGACAGAAACAAGCTGGCAACAAGTACAAGAATGAATCTATTGAAGAACGGTAGAGGAGCAAATCACGAAAGGACAGCACCCTAACAATCACCAGAATGACTTACCGAATGGTTGATCAGGCGTGCTATATTGCCTTTATCAGTGGCATCTACCACCACTTCTTCACTGATCTTAAACAACTGCAGAGTAAACATGAGCAATGAGAAAAGAAGAAAAAATGGAAAGAAAAAGAGGCACAAAGAATTTAAGAGCTGAAATTCTAGCTGGAAACAGCAGAACTTGAGAATCACATGGCTCCAGAGACAACTGGAGCTGACTTGAAGGTAATTGTTTAAACCACTTGAAAAGAATTTAACTCACATAACAGTCTTTGCCTTCTGATCTATACCGTGCCTCCCTAAGATCTGCAACGCTACGTCTCACCTGTTCACCCCGATATTCAAGAACCTGAAACAGACGCACACTTCTTAGTACATCCTGTTTTCAACAAAATGGATTAATTTCTCAAGATACAAAAGCTGGTAATCTTAATGATAGACAATGTTCAAATTTCATACCATTTCTCCTTCTTGTATGTCTCTACGTGCAAAGAGACCCCATCCATGTATCCCAGATCTACCAAAGCAAACACGATCGTGTTCGGTTCTCTGCATTCATATACATACAGTAAGCAAATGAACATTGAATATCGAATGGGAAATGAGAAAGATCCTTGCCTGTAAATGGTATAGCCGTTCTCTAAAAGATGAAAAAGTCGGAGGATCCTCTACTACCTATTGAAAAAAAAATGTCAGTTCGAGGTTCATTTATTTTACATCCCATATAAAAAGGCATAAAAAAGACTATCTATTCCATCAAATTCTGAAAGGTAAAACAGTTACTCTGAATGTGTTCAAACTTCGAATTGCTTCCAAGGGATGATGGGAAGGTCCCTTCACTTGGTGGGCAACGATTTCTTCTTCGGTTCTCTAGAATCAGAGAAAAAATAATAATCGTGAGGCTAATTACAGATCAAACAAATTCAACAATCTAACTGTTTATGTCAATTGATGATCACTATAATGTTTATGGTAGAGGCAACTAGGCATCAAGGTTGAATACCTTGTTATTTTTCAATCTTTTGTATACCCGGCACCTTGCAGCAGATAATGGCTCTGGCTCAGACTCCGTAGTTTCAACCGTCAAAACCTCTTCAAGCTTTGTTCTATTAGATGAAATTAACCTTGAACCAGTCTTCTTATTTTGGAGAAGGCTTTTCGCTGAAAACACCCCTAGAGGAGTCTGTATGATTAAAACAGTATCTGGATTTGGAGCCCTGCACGAAAAATGAAAAACAGAAGAGTTAGGAACTTATATATGTACAAGAAAACCAACAATTTGGAATTAATAGGACATAAGACAATATGAGAACCCAAACCTGTGATAAGCACAGTAAGAAACCATTTTTGTGGTCTGCTTTCCATTTTTCTCCAAACTGTGCAACTGCATATTAAGAATGCACAAACAAATGCAATCACATATCACCAGATATATGTTAATCTGATTCACAATGAGAAGGCGCCACAAACTAATAAATACGAGTATAATGAGAACAAACAAAGAGCAATGAGAAACTCACCTCCATGCGATAACCTGCCCGTGAGGCACACATTGCATGGTAATAAGTGGAACACTTGCAACATTGCATGCATGAACCATGAATTTGCTTACAGATAACGCAAATCTGAAGCAGATGCGAACAAAAAAAAAACTCAGATTGGATCAGCTAAATATTTCAGGGTTCATTCCATAAGATAAAATTAAAAGAACTAGAATCACAATCAAAGACACGATGCATCCTGGAACATTTCTAGATCCACTATGTCAAAGTTATCGTACAACTCAATTCTTTATTCACTAATTGTAGATATCTTGTTACAATATACAAGAACAAAGAACCCACCTTCACAAAAGAATTTGATGGAATACTCAAGATCCCAAGAGCAGGCTCCATCTTTTCATCACTCGCAAAAGAGACTTCGGGTCTGAACCAAGCACATGTAATATGAACCCACAATGCGTCAATATCAGTTGGCTTTAAAGCACCTCCTGCAGGGAAAAAGTGCATAAGCACAATCAGATCAAAGACATGAGATCATGATAGCTAAATGAAATTTGGTGAAATGACAGAGCATGACTCAACAAATCTACTCTAGCTAGAAACTTGCCTTTTACAGGACAGAGGCAACATTCTCGCTTGACTTCAGGCGTTTCACATGCTTTGCAGACCCACGAAGTAAAATCCCGAACATTTCTTGCTCCATAGCATTCTTGATGGACGGCTATCTGACATCTGATTGAAAAGAAACATTAGACATTTGCCTGATTTTCATGCCTTTATAATCTATGGAGTCTCTAAGGGGCATCGAACAGTTGGCCCTCCAACATCATGATTTGACGATGAAAACTAATGAACCTTATTGATGATACCTGTTGCAGATGATGATTTTGTTGTAGTCCCAATCTTCAACCCATCTACATACAGCGCATCGTTCAGTTGTCCACTTGGCATGAACAGGTTCATACTTTTCTGTCATAGCAAGCAGAGAGATGAAGTTAGTTTACATCAAATGTAAAATTATCTGCACAAACATAGAAAACAAATATACCTTGCAAAAAAGTAAGCAACTTCTGCTTTCGTTCTTTAATAGAAGGCCGTTTAGGAGGTTTAGAAGACACAAGAGCATTTTCATGATACTCTGCTAACTGCAGCATCTGCAAAGTCAAACGAGATTGCATTTTGAGTATGTTTCCCAAATTTAGAGGGCAAAGGCATACTATTCAATGGTGGGGAGTAAGACATGAATCTCAAAGCATAGTACCCATTGTTCCAGTGGCAGTAAGGAACCTTTCACTCTGACACTAGTCCTCCAATCTCTCGATTTGGAACCTGTGTGTCGCTCCCATTCACTAAGTGCTTGCTTTTCTGCCCCGCAGAAGCCACACTTGCACACAACACTGAAACATAAGAAAGAAAATGTATGAATAAAATATTTTCAGATGTCAAACCAAAGTAAACATCTAATTGGCTTCCATATTAAAATGAAAAATGTAACGAATAAGTAACATGAATTTAACCAGCAAGACTAATACCAACTAAAAGTCCTAACCAAAAAGGAAAACCATTCATTCTTATTCTTACGAGTGAAGACTTGGAAAATAAATGCCTTCCACGCCGTTGCAAAGAACAGTAACCTTGTTAGGCAGCGCCAACTGACCATTATTTTTACTCCATCTGCACCAAAAACTCTATAATCATCAGGGACAAGTCGGTAAAAAAAAAGAACCAATTCATTCATAAAATTAAAAGTCAAATAGACTTACTTTACATTTGCTTGTCCCTTTTCAGAATCTGATAATTCAAAATTAAACTTGACTTTGCAAGTTGGGCAGTAGTAGTCAGTGCCTCCCAAATTCTTCAAAAAGGAAATAACATAGTCAGGGAAGTCTATATCTCTTCAAACTCATTATGAAAGAGAAAAACAACGAATTTTATGTATTTAGTATAATAGACGGACCTTAAAATGGTTGCTGGAGATTTTGTCACATTCTGCATGCACCCACACCTTACAACCATCACATCGAACCTACTCACAAATGAAATATATAAGAATAAATTGAAAAGGAACTGCACTCTAAAGATAGGACGGATAATCACAATCCAAGGTAGTTTGTAGGTTTCCTCACCCAACTTCCACTGTCTGAATGATTCCAAATCTTCTTGCATATCCCACAATAATGTTTCGATTTTACCAACTGCAATAAGAATGATGCAAGTATTGTCAACAATGCACAATATCCTGAACACAGAGAAACCCTTCTTTTACTTTTACGAAGAACAAAATTTAAAACCAATAAATAACACCTAACACAAGGTAGGTCATACTAACCCTAGCACACAATTTACAAAGATATTGGCCTCCGGAAGCTGGATCTTTCATTTTCTTTATCATTTTAAAAGGAATATACAAGCCGCAGCCTTCACAGGGTCGTATGTCATTCTTCTTCCCAGATACATCCTGCTCAAAGCAACCAATTCAATACACTGGAAATCTAAAAGAAAAGTGTCTACTATTGCGGTGAAAACCTTTCCTTTTCAACAGTTAAGAGAATAAGGAAAAGAAAATATAGTTTGAACCTAAGCTATATCAACATTGGATATCTCCGCAATGAAGCACATTTCTGTTCTCAATAACTAAGCAAAGCAATAGCCAAACTTCCATCAGCGAACCCCGTTCTGATGATATCAGAACTGTTTGAATTAATCTTTGGATGTTTAAGCAATTCTATGTTCAATATTGTGTCCTACAAACTACAGAATTTAAAAGACAGGAAACAGTGCTGTGAGAGAACTTGCCTGTTCCAAATCATGATTTGAACCAGTAGCCTCTTGAACCCCTCTCTGTAGAGAATCATCATACATTGCTGCCATATTTATATCTGCTATCAACTTTTCTGTAAATCCTTGTTCCACCAAAAATGCCTCCTCAATTGCCATCTGGAATTCACAGGGCTCACAACTGTTCAATTCTGGCTGCTCCTGGAACCTATACCAAGCAAAATGTTAGATAACGACAAAGCGGTTACCAAACTGCAACTCAAAAGTTTACGAAACAACAACAGCCACACACACCTGTCCACATAATCCATAAAGGGAAAAATCTTGCCACGTTCAACCCAAGCATAATCCTGTTCAAGATCATACAAAATCTTATAATAAATGCCACTCTTCCAAACATGAAAACATCACAATTTCAGAAAAACAGATGAACTCCGTATGGAAAGTAATTCATACCCGTTGATTCCCATTCCCAGAGTATCCAAAGAACATCACACAAGCTGCATCGGGGATGCAAGCCCTCAAAACTAGCTCAGGCGCTTGCGACATTGGATCAATGACAATGGCAGGCCAGAAAGGCTCATTCTTCCCTGGCATTGCCCACACTGTATCACCCGAATAGAAATCTTCAGGTCCATACAACCCATCTTTCCTCTCGCCATTCTCCTTTGCAGCCTTCACTGTCCCCACTAAACCATCTTCTT
The DNA here is from genome assembly GCA_036320875.1 of Cotoneaster glaucophyllus. Lineage (NCBI taxonomy): Eukaryota > Viridiplantae > Streptophyta > Magnoliopsida > Rosales > Rosaceae > Cotoneaster > Cotoneaster glaucophyllus. The sequence goes on along the minus strand of CM070070.1, from coordinate 28,579,604 downwards.
CATAAATTTCCACAACTGCACGCTTGTCATCTTCAACCATTTGCTTATGCATTGACGAGAGTGTGCTTGGTGACTTTGAATACTTTCTAATATCGAAACTCTTAAACGGCACACTCCCCTCAACTTCCTCCTCTTCATCTTCTTCGCACAAAGCCGAATACTTCTTACTGTTATATCCAATTCTATCCACATTTCTCATCTTTTTCGCATTTTGGCTAACAAATTTCGGGGCTTTAAAGCTAGGTTTCTCTTTTTTATATTCAATCTCCTCATCTAAACTACAATCTCTTACACTTGTCTTACTTTCTTTCTTCCAATTCTCAATAACCGAGTCATTAAACCGAGAAGGAAGTACCTGAACTCGGCCCCGCGACGTCCTCACCAGTGGCGGCCGCGAAACCTCCGTCTTCGCTGTGGCGGCTGACTCGCTGTGCTTCGATTTCGACTCATCCTCGGGGGAGCAGGAGACTTCGGGGATAATACCGGCGGCCCCAACTGAGCCGAGCAAGCCGTGGAGGTTGACGGGGATAATACCGGCGGCGACCTCGCCGAGCAGATTGAGAAGGTAATACCCATTAGTCTTCCTCTTCTTCCTGCCCGAGTTATCGTCGTCCTCACCCGGTGACTCGCCGAGTCTGCACCGTTTCAGACTCGGCATTTGGGATTTGAGATTCTTCTTGATAATCATTGTATCAGAAAACCAAAATTCACAAACTCCACGAATCGATGAATCCCATAAACCCAAAAGGTGAAATCTTTTCACTTCAGCATTAACACCCGAAAAACCCTTTTGATTTCATAAAAAACCCAATTCCCAAATCGCCTATAAACCCTAATCCCCAACTGGGTTTCCCCAAAACAGAGCAGTTCAAACGATACCCGCTACAGAATCGTTTTCTCGGGAAACAAACAGAAAAATTGGGAGAGAAACAGAGCAGAAAGAATGCTCGAGAATTAGACGAAAAGGATCGAAATTGAGAAGAAAACAGTTGGATTGGGAAATAGGGATCTATCTATATATCCAGGAAGTCTCTTTCCAACAGCTTCAGAGCGCAGAGAGAAAGAAAGAGAAAGAGAGAGAGAGAGAGAGAGATAGACAGAGAGAGAGGAGAGAAAAATCAAATTGTTGTAATTGTAATGTAATTATGTTAAGCAGCGGAAGGGAATAAAATTTGAGACCTGAATATTTTTTCTGTTTTAATTTTCTGCGAAAGCTTTTAGAGAGAGAAAGAGCGAGGGGAGAGAGAGAGAGAGATGGGGGCCGGCGTTATCTTTGCAAAGTGTTATATTGTATATAGAGAGAGAGGCGTGGTAGGGGCTAACGTGCGCCTAACGTGTTTAGAGCGCAATTCTTCCTGGCAAGGTCGAGAGAGAGAGAGAGAGAGAGAGAGAGAGGGAGCATAGTCTTCATGGACAGTCTGGTAGTATCGTACCATTCTTTGGGATGAGTTTTTATTTATTTTTGTGGATTTAATTCGAAGGTTGTTTTGTTTTAAATTTTTGGTTGCAGAGTGCAAAGACATGTCGCAAAAGTTGTGTTCCAAGAAAGTTGGAAACTTTAAAGCCGAAACAACAAATGTCGCACTGAATCGAAGTTCTATGTTCTTGGTTTTGTTCTGAACCAATTTGTAACTTTAGTACGATGGTTCTTGGTTTTGTTCTATGTTCTTGGATTTTGTTGGGAGCGCTGAAAATTGGGGGGGTAAGAGGATGGCGGTCACCGGAGCATGGCGGCATAGGTACAGTTTTTGTTCTTTGGGTTTTTAAATTCTTCAAGAATTTTCCCACCAATTTTTTTTAGTGGGGTTATTTTGGGTATCTTCTTTTTCCCTTTCTTTTTTGGGTGTCTTCACAAAAACTTTCATGTTGGTTCTCCGGCTAGCACAAGTACAACTCCCTGTTCTAAAAATCGGCCTCAGCGGGCAGGGGTCGACGCGAGAGAGGTCACATTGTTTCGAAAAATCGTTGGAAATCTAACCGGCCGTATGCGAGCCAAAGAAAAAAAAAATTTGAAAACTTTGAAGTTGTTGAGGGAAGGTCGAAGATGGCCTTCTCTCAAATTATTGTTTTTGCGGTACAATGAAAAATGAAATTTGCTACGAAGTTTTGGTTTGGTGGTGGTGTTGGGTTGAACTTCTCTGTTCGTGAAACTGATTAGCATCGTGGCCCCCCTCTGTTTTCAGGCCCAAATGGAAGTTGACATTTTCTTTCATATTTTTCGATTTGTAAATTGGTGTTTTTCCGATGTTTTTTTTTTTATGTTTTGGTTGCGTTGCGAAGGTGGGTGTTTGTTTTTTGAGATTGGTTGTGTTTTTAGATGGATAGGTTTTTGAGATTTCGTGTAGAGATTCACCAACCACTTTAATTTTTTGGGAGGTCAACGCCAACCTACCAGCACAAGATAATCGTCAAACAATGTGTTCTTGGAGTTGAATTTTAAGAAGAAAGGGATTGGGCACGGAGAAAATCTTAAGTTTGGCAGTCGGATCACGTATTTACCTGTATATATAATCATATGTATTACAATATCAGGACTTTTGTATTCTTGCATCACTAACGCCTGATCGGAGTCCGCCTTGTGAGAACTTAGACGGGTCGGCCGCCGGTACAGGCGTACACGAGTTCGTTCTTCCATGAAGCTTTGGTGGTTATGGTGTTACAAAAAAGTGATGGAACCTGAAGAGAGCTTTGCTTCAAGACTTCAGGAAACGTAACTAAATTTTGACACCAAAAAGGTTCGACAGCAGCAGCTTATGTTATGATGTGGGCCCATCTCTAACACTCCCATGTTTTTGGAAGTTGGAAGTTGGAAGTTGGAACACACTGCACACTGTACTTGTTTAGTTTGCATAGATTTACATGTACGAGAAATTGTAACTGAGATTAGTTACGAGCGGTCGGTAGGAAGGTTGCAAGACAAGAGGATGACAACGTCGACGGTCGGAGCGATGGGGTGGTGACGCGGCGGAACTATGGGCCGCTGTCACCGACCTCGCGCTAGGAGGGTAATGTAACGAGGGGATCGTCCTTGCAAAATTTGGAATCAGATGCAAATCGAACTGCAAGCTTTTATTGTTTTGTAAAATTTTCTCAGACCACTCACGATTTTTTTGGTACAGGAGAAACCAAGCGGAAGAAAGATCTGATAAGGTCTGACCTAGGCCCTTTTTTTACTTTCAACACAAGCGGAAAAAAGATTCAAACTCAAGTGCATATGTGGAGCCAGTGACGAAGCCAGAAATTCTCGACGGGAGGGGCGAAATTTAAAAAGTTTAGGGTTCTGGAAAAATGTGAACATTCATTCGAGGTCTAAGTCCATGATTTGCAAGGAGATTATTTGAACTACCTTTAATATTTATAGAAGAATTTGCACTAACCGAAATATTCAAGAGGATTTGGACTACTCAAAATAGTCGAAGTAGGGTTTGAACAACAATATTATTTGAATGATGATTTAGCACCCTTTCTTGTTGTATCGTCCTATTACTTAACTGTATAATTAGCAAAGAGATACTAAGCTTAGGCGATGACCTAGGCAAATTTGAACAAATTTATTATATACCGTATAATAACTGAAAAACATTGATTATAAAACATATACTATAAAAATATTAACAAATTTTCTTTACTACTTTGTTGAATTTTATGGTAAAAGAAAAAAAAATACAAATAATTACGAGTTCGTAATATTTTACAAATTATTTTTTGAAGCTTGTATAAATTTATAGTAAATTTTAAGATAAATAACAGTGTCACATAAGTGGCTTAAAAGATATTGGAAGAGTGGTTAAATTAATTGGACAATAATTAAAAAACAAAACAAATTCCAACATAAATAAGTAATAGCCAGTTAGGTGGCACAAATTGATTGTCCACTAGTTAAAAAAATAATAATAAATTGTAATTGCACGTGGGGTGGGATGGGAGAGAGAGAAAGTCTCTCTCTTCTTCCTTTTTCTTCTTCTTCGTCAGAACCTCTCCATTTGCAGAAGCTGCAAAGTGTATATCTTTGTTCCTCCTTTCTTTGGCCTAGGTATTTATTTTTTTGGAAAAAAGAGAGCTCGCGATCAGCCTGTGGTGCGATAGAGCAAGGAAACTCAAAACATCAGAAAACCACACGAAATTTCATCACTTCTGACGAGACCGGAGGGGCGGAACCACCGCTCCTGGGCTTGATTTCCGGCTTTGGGAGGGGCGGCCGCCACTCCTCGTCCTCACGTAGCATCGCCACTGTGTGGAGCAAGTATGCCGCTCTAACCAACATATCTACACTCATACTACAATCGAGCCGCCAAGCTTGAGTCACTCAATCCCCATTTTGAAATTGCCTTTTCGTCATGTTATTCTTTGGTTCGAAATATTATTTAAACTCGGAATATAATAAGTTGAAAAGACAGATTCTATCTACCAAAACAATCTATCACTTGTATATATCACAATACTAAAATTAGACGATAAATGATTGGTTCTATACATAATCCCATCAAATAATGTTACATGCTTATAAGGGGGGGGGAAGCATGAAACCAACCAAGCTGGATTGGATTCTCACAAGCAAATCCGTCATCCTATCCAATCATGTTTGATCCGATCCAATCCGTCAAATCATTGAAACCGATCAAACTTTGGTCGGATTGATTTGAAACCGATCAAAATTTGGTCGGATTGGTTGAATTGAAACCAATGAAATAAATTGAAATAAACATTCCATCTCAAGAAAGTGATCAAATAACCATTGTCGAGCGAAAGTACCATTGCAGAAGTGGAGGAGAGGGACAAGAAAGTAGAAAGATTGCCATTTCATTACATATATGAACAAGTACAACTGTTTGCTTCCCCCGCCCGATTATTCAACATACATACACCCTTATTCAACATACATACACCGTATTCATATCCATTCGTAGTTTGGCCATGTACGTACGTAGGTCTAGAGAAGAGGTTATTATTACAGAAGATGATATAAGAGATCAAACACTTAGCAGGGGAGGATTTTGGGTTGTCTAGCCTAAACTGATTACTACTACTGATCTCATCTCTTCCATTACATCATCATTCGACCTAGCTACTTCATTTCTACATTCTTATTATTATTATTTCATACATATATATATTATTCAACAGTTTGCCTCTTGGCATACGATTCTTCGGTCTTGGCAAACCTTCCGCGGATCCTTGGCTGGTTGTCTGCAAGAGCCTTCCTGCATGCATACTGAATTGAAAGCATTTAATCAGTTTCCTACTTACTGTAACGTATGAGCTCAATGGCCGAATCCAGAAAACGGTAAGTATATAAGAAAGTGCTTCAATCGACAAGAGATGCTGTTATAGTTACTCAAGTATAGATATGCAGCTTTTTTTAATCTAAAGCTATTAACGGGACTGAAAATCATCGATGCATATAAAGCGAACAACCAACCCTGTTTCAACAGCCTCGAGTAAACAATCACAAAGGTCAATCGGAAAAGGTGAAATGTTCGTAAGATCATTGATTAATAGAATAAAAGAAACAGATAATGCTTGTCCAATGCTGCAAATGTTGCTTCGGTACAAAGCTATGCAGGAATTTTGACTGTATATCTCACTCCGATATGTTTCCATTGAATTATTTATTCAATATTACAGTAGTGAGTCCATAGAAACAATATTGATCAGGATTTTACCTTGATTTTCCTGCCGAAGTTCCTCTTTGTCTTCTTGTTGCGGTATCTTGAAAGCTTTTCCCTGCGATCCTCACTGCTGCAGTTGCTGATAACTATGGGCCGCTCTACAGAGGACTGGATGAGGCTTGTGTTACTGTTACCGAGAGTCTGTCATAAAAACTCAGTATCAATGACCTAGTCCCATCCTGTGGAAATTGCCAAACACGTCTAAACATTTCTCAGTCCACCAGTCTTTGTTACAAAGCCAATAATTGCTTATTGATTTATTGGAAATAAATGAATTATCAACCTGTCTTAAAAACTCCCTGATTTGTAGACGTGGGGTCAAGAGATTCACATACATCGGTTGCACAAACGCATCAATCTCACAGCTGGAAAACGTTTGGTAAGTTCTCTAAGGAATGGGATTGTTTAATAGACCGAAAGATATGGAAGGCACGGGGTTCATTTCGTTATAGATTGTCTAAAGGCTATGAGAGAAGGATTTCAGTCGTTGTTTGTATGAGAAACATAGGCTGTCAAAGTCAGATGTCCATTGAAGTAACAGGGTCTACTTTTCAACATTTCATGACCTTTTGATTCATAAACTCTTCTCACCCGAATCTTCGTTGTGTAGACAGGTGATATTTTAATTCTCATAAGAATTTAAATATTTTCAAACCTCATATATATATAGCATGAAATAACTAAGCTAACTATATCTGACCTTAATATCTCCTTCACTGTACGCTCTACGAATCCCATAAGCACCCAAATCCATCCCAGGAAAATCCAGAAAACTTGGCTTCGTTGAAGTTCCGTGCACCCAATCCATTGAGGTTAAACATCCTGAGCTGACACTCTTCTGAAACGACACGTCACGGAGCGGTTTGTTTTCCTGAATATGATTTCCATCCACTGCCAAAACAGGAATTTTGATATCTAGTGCCTCAGAAAGCGACACTCCTATCGTGTCTTTCCCTAAGATATCCTTGTCATAGAAGACATCATTCAAAAGCTGCTCGCTTTGAAGTGATTCAAGGTCTGCAACCTTGAGTCCTTGCGAGGAGGTGACATCTTCGCCGCAAGATATCATTGAAATGGCTGCTGTCATGGGTGTCATGGGATCAAGGCCAATGCCCGGTTCTTCGATGATAGGCTCTGGAGCTTTGAATAGATCCCATTCTCCTCCCAGGTCATAATCCGCTATCATCGAAGCCTCGGAGAAGCAATTCTGCATTAGCCAAAGAAAAAACACAACTTCAGACCTAAACAAACATGAAAAGTGATTGGCAATACCTAAAACATAGACCAAAACAAAGTGGAAAAGTTGGCAAGCTCTCCAACTTTATGACATTCACCAATAATTGGGCGGTAAATTTTACTGCAAAGTAATTCTTTTAACACATATATCACACTTCCATGAAGAAACCACTCAAGTTAGAAAACAAAAACGATCTTTTCCTTCTTAAGCATTCAGACTGCATTTGAAAAATGGAGGAAAAACAATACAGCACGTAACTACGAAAACGTTTCCAATTACACCAGCATCTCTGTTTTATTCTTTTCCAGATCATCCAGCACATAAAGCAAAGTCCAGCTGTTACATTGCATGTCCTGATGAAATAAAAACAAGAAGACCAAGATATTTGTTTTTTCCTTTTCTTTTTTTTTTGTTTTGGAAACCCAGAAACAAGCGGCGCAAAACCGAGCACAGTGGCATTCTGGGATTCATCAGCCGACTCTACTTAGTGAGATAGGGTTTTGTTGTTGTTGATGGGAACCAGAAACAGTGTTTTGGATTGAAATTTATGATTAAATGTGGGAGAAATATTGATAATTAAGGAGAAGGAAAAATCCATCTTTTTCCTCTCCAGTTTGATTGTTAAATATTCAAACTTTACAAAGAATTAGTCAGAGAAATTAGCAATTTTCTCTCTTTCCCACTTCCTAACTTGAATCCCCAAAATTTGACATTTTCCCACTGGTTTTCTCAGCAACCAGACAGGGAATTAGGTGAAAAATTAAACCAATAAACATAAACAAATGTCAAAGTTTTGAACTTTGAGCTTCATATATATAGAATCCATAGATAGTCCCCATTTTCTCGAGAAACAAACGGAGGGTTATTGATTTAATTGGACAGAGCACAGACTAAATCACAAGAGAGCAACGCAAATTCACAAACTTTCCACTAGTTCAGCTAAAACCCATCTCAGAAATAATCAATTCAATGCAGATCAAGCAAATCTATGAGAAAAACCAAGACAAATATCACAGAACTAACAAAAATTTACAAAAAAGTGCATACACATGTGTGTAGAGAGAGAGAGAGAGAGAGAGAGAGAGAGAGAGGGGGTACCATTGGAGCATTTGACTTTTGGGTTCTGCAGAACTCCTCCAGCTGCTGGAAATCCTGAGGAGAATTCTGTAAATAGGGGAACAAAAGCCCAGTCTCTGCATACATTCTCACAGAAGAACCCAGAAACAGAGCAAACAGAAAGCACACTGAAGTGACTGAAACACAACAGCAACAAAATTGCTAGAGAGAGAGAGAGAAATAGAGTCTAGGTTTGTTTGGGTTTGGTGATTTTAAGTTGAGGAGTAGGAGAGAGAGAAGAGAGAGAGAATTTATATAAAATTTACTGAGTGGGAGGAATAGTGCTATTCAGTAATATTGGAAAGAGTGATGATGATATAATATAACAAAGACAAATTAGAGAAAAAGACAGAATCATTTATATAATGCAGTGTCCCCATTCCTCTTATCATGCTCCCCTTTTAATATATTATTTTTACTATTTAAAATTTATTTTAATTGCAGATATATGCTATTTGTATTATTAATTTATTGCAATTTGCAAGGGAGTGAGGGCTGATCCGCTGATTCTGCTCTGCATCAGGCCAAAAATAACCTGTTGGGATATTTGTGGGCTGAACTGTTGGGTTTTTGGAAAGATGATTCTCATTGCCAAATTGGCAATTTGGCATCTCAGTTTCAAGTTCATTGCTTTTGGAGTTCACTATAGAACTCAATACAATCACATTTCTTCTTCTAGGGTATGATTGTAGGAGAAGACTGACTGAGTGGAGTAGTTCTGACGTCGGATGAGACCATGGGAAGTTAAGTGGGATGAAAATGCACAAAAATATTATATTTTTGTAAAATATGTCTTACGAATGATGTGATCAAACATCTGGATATAAGTTTTTACCATAAGTGGAGACTTAACTTGTATTGTAAGTTTGTAGCCTACGTTTTACAATTAGATTCCAAGTCATGCATCTAGCTAGCTACACACAAAGTTACGTAAAGCTATAGTGGATTATGTTGGAATTTATTCGTTTATTTAGTAAATTAATTAGATAATTGATTTGATTTTGTATTAGTGTATTTTTGGTATCTACGCATTGGAGTTTCTTAGGTTTATGTCACTATAAATATAGTTTGTAATTTAGTTTGAAATTGAAGTTAGTAAGATTCTTACGGATTTTGTAGCCATTTCAGCATTCTTGTTTATTTAATAATATACTTACTTTTGAATTTCGTTGTCCATCGTTTGTTTGTTCATACATATGTGAATTGTGATTTTCACCTGATTAGTCCCAGTTATTAGCTACAAAATTCAATTGAGTAAATATGTAATGTGATATGTAACATCACATAAGCTTTAATAAAAAGGGCTTGAACTAAGTTTATTTTAACCAAAAACCATCCTATAACTTTTTTTAACCAAAAACCATCCTAGAACAAGGTAAAACCCACCAAACCAACAGACAGCTCGACCACCAGCCAGTCACTCATAGGCTCTCCTTTGGCCCTCATCCTCCTCCTCCTCTTCGTCTCGCTGAGTACTACAACTTTCCTTTTTGAATCACCGTATTTCGTTGAGTATTGAAGAAGTTATATCTATTTGAATCTTACCCAGTTTCCTGCGACCTCCGAGGCTTTCGAGGCATTTTCCGACCAAACCACAACGAGTTAGCCATCGTTTAAGATACCATTCTCTTCGTCTCTTCGAGAACTATGATTTTCTTTTTTGAATCACTCGATTTCGTTGAGTATTGACAAAGTTATGAGCGTTTAAAGTTTGTCCAACCCAGTTTCCGGCGACCTCCGAGGCTTTCGAGGCGTTTTCCAGCCAAACCACAACGAATTAGCTATCGTGCAAGGTACCATTCTCTTCGTCTATGCGAGAACTACAATTTTCGTTTTTTAATCACTTGATTTCATTGAGTATTGACAAAGTTATGAGCGTTTAAAGTTTTTCCAACTTTCCGGCCGAAATCCGGCCTTCCCTTCCGTTTAGCTCCGGCGAGCAGCAACCACACCAAGCCCTTTGGGCCATGCACAAACAAACACTGTATCTGGAAAGAAAATGAACATTAACACTGTCCCTGGAAAAACATAACACTGTCGCTGGAAAAACTAACACTGTCGCTGGAAAAAATAACACTGTCGCTGGAAATAAACTAATAGTGCATTGACTTAAATTCCAGAAACAGTGTTACTTTAAATCCAGAAACAATGACTTAAATTCCAGAAACAGTGACTTAACTTATAACATGGTTTTTGATTAAACAAAACTTGTAACATGGTTTTTTATTAAACAAAACTTATAACATGGTTTTTTATTAAAACTAAAACTTTTCAAGCCCTTTTCATTAATTTTCCTATAAAACAATCCCTCAATGCCTTTCAAAGAAACAATCCTAGTTATTAACTGTATACCAAGTCATACATTTCTCTTTCTCTTTTTTTCCTAATTTAGGTTTGATTTTATTTGCTATGGTTTTACTAGTCTTATGGCACACCAATTTGTAGAATTAGCATTGTTCACATCATCTCAAAGTTTTTGTTTGTGAATGCCTTCGAGTTGTTTGCCAATCTGAAATGTCATATCAAGAGTGCTTCTACTTTCCTTTTATATTTGCTCATCACACACTTATAAATATTCTTTGCATGTTTAATTATTGGGTAATGTTAGTTAGACCAACTTTTTTTTTATCAAATTTGTAAATTATGGGATGTGTCACTAATAGGAAATAAGCATGTTAATCAACACTTAAATAATAATTAAATTATCAACAACCACGTCATATGGTTTAAAAAATTTGGTCTAAATAGTTGATCTCCCACTTTTTAAGGTAAGATGCATTTTTGGTTATAGTCTTTTGCTTGGATTTCAAATTTGTTCATTGTGTTTTTATTTTTCTCAAGAGAAATGCTAAGGTGACTCTCAAAAGTAGAACTCTCTGTCACCTCATGTTTTTAGCACAATATTTTATAATGTTGGTACGATAATTGACGTTAAACTATGATGTGACAGAGAATCCATAGAGAGTCTCACTTTGACAAAACAAAAAATGTCTGCAAATTGGACAAAGTTGATATCAAAGCAAAACAATGACCAAAATTGCAAACATTTTTGGTTTTGTCAAAGTGGGACTCTCCATAGATTCTCTATCATCTCACAGCTTAACATCAATTCTCGTGCCAACATTATAAAACATTGTGCCAAAAACATGAGGTGGTGGAAAGTCCCATTAGCATTTCTCAGAAACAAAATGCAGTTGAAATCTGACTTTATACTTTTAATTCATCAACATAGAGTTGATTACAAAATTTTCCCATACTTAAAAAGAGAACAATAATATTTGAAAAAACACAACAAAAATCCATGCGCTCAATCATACATTGTTGGATACACATACGATACGATGAGATATACGATACACTTGTAGGTAAAATTATGTGTTCATGCTCAGCCATATGTAGGCTCATCAAAGTCACTATCTGATAGATTGAATATGGTTCATCAAATTTGGATTGATGAAAGTTTGAGTTGAAAGAAAGAGTCGCTTCAGCTAATAATAATTATAATAGTAAAGGTGCTCTTGTGATTAGCCAGCTAGTGTCACATGATCGACTAGTTTTTCCTGTAATTATTGACATCTGATTTAAATAAGTGTGAGGACAGAATATAATACTGTTCTAGCAAAAATATCGGCAGTAGTTTATCAGTCGAGGATGTTATCACAATGCGTTGAAAAAGAGTGAAAGAGGACAGACAATTCCACGTTTCATGCGTATGATATAACTGCCCTTTCTATTCACCTTCATCTCATTTTACTTTTCTAGTGCCAAATTAGTCATAGTATATCGAACTCGTCATTTACTAGAGTTGAATTTAAAATGTCTCATTTATAGATATAGATGAATATTATTAGATGTAATCAATGTCATATGGTAATTCCATCATATGCCGACGATGAGTCTTTAATTCTTTCGCTGAACAAGGTCACTTCATTAGCTTTCTCGACGAAGCGAGGTGTTACCCAGGTTAGTTAGTGTTCAGCTCATTGAAAGCCCTACTGTTATTGAACTTCACAGGAAAAGGCATAACCTTGTCTTCAGGCTAGTAGAACCCTAGGCTCCGTGTGTTCCGTTCTTCGACCGAAGTTGCTCAGTGTAATTTTGTTTTTTTTTTCTTCTTAAGTTATTCTCAAGCATGACAAATTGAAACAGCATATATGTTTATATACATCCAAGCATATAATGCGTCATCTAATATTGAAGCCAATAGTCTTGTTAGAAAATATATAAATTGTTAGGAAAATGACTTATTAGCTGTAAAACTAAAAGGTTTGAAGATAGATTCTACACGTCCTCCAAGTTGATCAAATATTCAAATTCTCTTTCAATATAGAGACTTCGTCCACACTGCAATTTGGAATTAAGGGGGAAAATAATGTTAAAGCGTCAACTGAACTTTAGTTCTTTTCTCAAACTCAAAGAAGCATAACGAATAAATCTATATATTGCATGAGATCGATGAAAATGGAGAATTAATATTGGAACAAGAAAAGAGACCTGAAAAGTAAACCATTCTTGTTGTATAATTGTTTTCTGATGGGAAAGAGGAAAATTATGATTTTTCCTAAATTTATATTGATGATTGTTCCTTTTATTTATTCATTTATTCATTAACAAAGCAATACTTCACTTGCATTGACAATCACTTTTACTACTAGAGATGATACTGATGTATATACGACCTTGTGCCTATAACATACACTATATATATATATATATATATATATATATATATATATATATATATATATGTTATAAGTACACTGATGTATATTATAGGTTTAAGTACATCGATGCAAGTTTATTTCATTTTAAAAAGAGATCATAAGTTTAAGTACATCGATGTCAGTTTATTTCATTTTAAAAAGAGATCGATAATAAGAAAACCCTAAAAAATGGAAGGGAAACACCTACTTTCGATTACCTATAATTAATAATGACTGGGAAAAAAGATATTTATGGATATAGTGACATATATATATATACATTATATTTTGTGTCAAATATAGTGACATATATAGGCTTGGCATGTAGCTTCTAGTTGTATCTAACCGGAACCGAAGTTTATGTTTTCAAAAGGAAGTGTGAAAGCGAAACCCAAAAAAATATAGGAATAGGAATAACCCACTATGAAAAGGGGTTTCGTTTTCAGACGTATACTTTAAATAAGGGAGCTTTAACAAAAAGTCCGCGGTACTGTTCACTTTAACGAAAAACCACATTTTAACACTAAAAAGTCAAACCTGATACTATTCACTTTACCCTTTATTTTGTCCTTATCGTTAAAACTCAAAGTTTTCAAGCCATTTTCATTAGTTTTCCTTTTAAATAATTGTTAAGTCAAATAGCTTTCAAGTTAATTTGAAGGAAAATTCCATGAGACAAATATGGACTCGAGCTGTAAAGTTACAGGGAATTTCAACCACAGAATGTACATAAAACCTTAAACTCCCCCGCATTGGGACAAAAAAAGAAAATGTAGAAGGGAAGCTCTCTAGCCATAAACTTACTATGGCTGGCAAGGAACCTCAAAACAAAAGGCTTTAAGATGCACAGACTTTGCTTGCTAGCTCATTCTTTTGCATGTCCATGTCAATGGAGATGGATAGATTGCAGGAATTGCTCGCGTCCATTTGGCGCTTTCGGATCAGTACACTTGGCAGCTGAAATTTGGTAGTGGACATAATGTTCTTGGCTTTGCCAGTTATCATGGGAAATGATTGTATATATGCATGGCTGCTCAGCGCATACATATGGGTCGGCCATGTGCCTATTTCTTTCATGTTTTTCTGTTTCTTGTTATAGCATAAGTCTATATGAAGACACAAATTCTGCAGTCTTGAAGTTGACCTAATGAAAGAGAGGTGAAGTGAATTTGATCGTTTTGTATTAGCATCTTTAAGCTACGACTTGTTTTTTTAAGAGACAAAAATTATTCCTCTCTCAAAACCCTAATGATTTCCCTTTCTCACGAATGAAGAGGTGCTCTTGAGAATCTATGCTTTGGGAGTTCCATTTTCTGTTTTGATTTAAATCACATGGCTAAATAGCAAGTGGCATAAGCTTTAGATGAATATATAGGTGATCGGAAAAGTTAACTGGTTGTAAATCCTTACATTTCACTTCATCATGCTGCATGCATGCATGTCGCGTGAAAAAAGAAGCCCTAAAAATTGAGGGATAGTAGTTTATGCGGGCTCTTTTTCTTTTTTATCTACACACAGTTATTTTATTTTCAATTGCATGAATCAAAGAATGATCAAGGAACAAATATAAATGAGAAAAATGCGTGCGAAAACCATTTCTTAAAATTGAAAGAGGGTTTTACCGATCTAGAGTTCTACTGATTTAGGGCTTTATAAGTTTTGAGTTGAAAAACATAGTGATCGAAAATTACAAGTTGAAACGAAAGAGATGGGTGATGATTTTTTACAACTGCTGGAGAGGATTGACTGGAGGGTTAACCACAAACCCCCCAAAAAAAGACACCAAATGCGACGAAATCTTGTCATTGCAAATACAAAAATTGAAGACATTGACGAAGGGTTTTGTACGTTTTGAGTCGAAAAATATGGAAAGAGATGGGAAGCTGGGAAAGTGGGCTGGTTAAAAACGCAGCTGGAGAGAATTGTCTGGAAGCTATAGTGGTTTTTGTCTTCCATCGCCAATTGCAACTGGAATTGCTTTTGTATCAATGGGGTCCTCACTCGCTGGCGCTTTTTGGATTCTTTTGGATGTAAACCTGAAGTGATGATATGTCTGTGTTGTGAGCTTCTGAAAGAGAAAAACAGAGGAAGGAATTATATATATCAAGCCAAAATATATATAATACTGTATATAATCTCTTTAAATTGTATTCAAATACTCAAATTGTGATGTGAAAGGCAGTTCACCTGGATTTGTGTACTACATAATAGCGTATTTTCTTGCTGATCATGACTTTTATCTTATTTGAAACCCAATTTGGCCAATGATTGGATCTTAAATTGCATATTTCACTTCATGAATATAGTAAGTCTTCAGTATATACAAAGGAAAAGTGTTGCAACTTGGCAGCGTAGTCGTATTTAGTTTCATTTGGTTTAACAGATGTACCCGAACTTTGACATTTGATATGATTGACAGTGTCTAAATCAAAAGAACCAATTTAGTTTATCTTTACTCTTAACTACGAAAGGTTTTGCATGGTAACTAAATATATTTTTATGTGAGTATTTCACTCGTACGTATAGTCATATGTGATGATGAAGGTACTTATACTGAGATATGTCTCCGCTGACATTTCTCTATACCACTAGCTAGCTAGTCTAAGAGGTATGTATTGATACTAACTTTTCAATTTTATTAAATGCCTACGTCAATGTGCAATATTAGTATTTGGAATTGATCATAATGCGTTGATACTGCAAGTGATAGGATCGTCGTCCAATACAAGCGAGTCGGTGGAAAAACAAAGTTAGGTGATACGACTTATATATCATATATATGTTTTTTGCTTTGGACATATCATTTCATATTTTATCATTTATAATTTTGTTTGGCTTATACTCGTTGGAGACAAACACTGTTTTCTAATTGCACTCAAAATCAATTAACTTGCAATAAAACGGTTGAATTTTTAATTCTTTATTCACTAATTAATTGAATTCTCTCTTCATTAAGTTTCCTCCCTACCATTGTAATCGGTAATGCTAGGGATACTAATGTAGACAAATTTTGAAAACTAAAGAACATGAAAGCAGATTATTGGTTTATTATTTAAGTGTTGATAAAAATGTTCATTCATATTGGTGACAGTGACACATCATTGAGTTTACAAATTTTGCCTCTAAATTTAATCTACCTCGCATTACCCTTGTATAATTGTGTCCACAAATATTTTTCGTTAATTTTTGTCCAGCAAGATTAGGGTTTCCAACTACGTACAAAGATTGAAAAGAATGCCTTGGATGGATGCTAGGGCAATGAGATGGAGGGACAATCCGAACGGGCAAAAGGCCGGGGGAGATGCACTAATAATGTGACTTTTATTATGTTGAATTAATGATTTTATATTTTGAAAGGTGTGGTACATGTACTGTCACTTAAAAAAAACAACAACTTACATTGCACGGGTATCCTAACACATATTGTTCTGTGTCAATGAAACAATGACATATGAACAAAAATTTACATATGTCTTTATGTCATTAGCAAGAAGCGCCTCTACGACGGTAAACTCATGTTATGTAAGTGTTTCTCCACTTTCAGGAATTTTTTTTCTTGCTAATAAAAAATTAAGCTATTATCCTAATTGTCCAGACTCGGAAACTATTCCAATATAGAGGAAATTATGCACTCCCGATTATTTGACTCTTTTATTTCCTTGTATGCATTTGTGGTGCTCAATTACTAACATGTCATTGTCAACCTCATTTGGTAGGGAGGCTACATCCTGCATATATATAATATGTTTTAATTTGTATTTTTGTCAAAACTGTAAAAGCCTTCCAAACATTGGAAGCTACGACCCCAACCTTTTTTTTTTTTTTTTTTTTTTTGCAACAAGGTTAATTATATCAGAAAGGTAATATGCAGTTTTCGGGAGAGATTCTATATTTCAAGCGATGAGTGAGCGAAACACTTAGAGATATCTTCTGACTACATTTATAATATTTCATAATTTTGAAGAATAAGATATTACGAGTATTATAAAGTTTCGGTGAGTTGCGATCAAATTTTTAGAAACTGTACGCGTCATCAGTTCATATGAATGTGACCAATAATGGGTTTCAATTTAGGGCACAATTCAGAGTACCTCCTCACTTTCAGAAAAAGTAGCACCATTCCATGGTGCAGTACACGTTGTCATACTCGAATTATTTGCAGTACAAGTTCCTATATACTGCATATACAGACAACCCTAATAGGGTTTGAAATGATCCACTTGCAGAAGAAGATACTAAAACCTAACAACTAGTGCGCATGCAGTGCAACGCAATGCATCATTCGGCATGCAGGCATGCATGTGCTGATGTTATAGTGTGAGACTCTGATGAGTTAATTAAGAAAATGGAGAAATTAGGTTCATATCCTTCTTTTTGCTACTCCATTGATTAAAATTCTATTCATTTTTAATTTTTTATCAAGGTCCTTAGGTATTAATAACATCATTAATTATTTGAATAATAAAATATTTTTATTTTTAAATATATTCCTTTAGTGTTAAAAATGTTACAATTAGTATATTTATATTTATGGCTAAATTTTTATCATATATTTTTATTTTTAGTTTGTACTTATTTTTAATTTGCAAATATTTTTTAATTTGTACCAATTTTCTTTTCATTTTTAATTTGTAGCCATATATTAGTTTCTTTTTGTACCCATATTTTTTAAAGTTTTTTTTGTGTTTGTACCCATGTGTATACCGTCACATGACATTACATATTTAATCAATGATAAAAAAAATTACACATGATATATTTATGTTTATGCCTAAACTTTGTATCATATATTTATATTTTTAGTTTGTACCCACTTTTAATTCGCAACATTTTTTTTTAAATTTGTAGTATTTTCTTTTTAGTTTTATTTTGTACCCATGTATTAATTTCTTTTAGCGCCTATATTTTTTTTTTAAATTCATTTGTACTCATAATTTTTTAATCTTTTATATGTACCCTAATTTATTTATAATGTACCCATTCTTCTTTATTAATGTACCACTTTGTTATATGTGAAATGTACCAATTTTTTTGTAAAATGTACAATTGTTTTAACACTATGGATACATTCTTTTGCCATTTATTATTTCTTATTTTTACATAGTTTTTATCCATTTATTCAATCAAAATGTTTGAATTTTTTTTATTGTAACCGTTTCTATTAGTATTATAATGAGGGATTTTAAATTTATAGGATTATGAATCTCATAAAATATTAAAAAATTAATGTCAAAACTATAAAAATATAAATATTAATAGTAATATAATGAGGTGTACAAAGTCAAGGGACTTTGATCAAACTTTGAATACTATTAAGGTTTTAATCAAAGAATGTTAAGGATTAGAGACCGCATCCAAAGTATCCCTAAGAAAATTAACTAGTTATTTAGTGGGAAATGGATGCATATTCATGCGTGTGTATAAATATACTATATATATATATATATCTATTAATCTCTACTAATTAATAAAACACTCATTGTTAACCAAACTCCTATGAAATTACCAGTTTAACCCTCTAATTAAAATAGGACATTAGGACATGAATAAGAAATATGAGGCAGAAATGTAATTTCACACAACCAAATTTTGATGTTTTTTTTTCAAAGGCTCACCTACATGTAATCCTAACATATCTCTAATTGAAAAAAAAAAAAATTCCCACTCCCACATATCACTCTCTTCCTCTCTCCTTCTATTTCAAAAACAAAAATAAAAAAAAATTCTCACACACTTTGTGTGTGCCCATATGCTAGTACATATATAAAGTTTTAAACTTTTAACCTAATTCCCTCCCATTGACATGTTGTCCTTTGCCATCGAGAGAGATAAGGTGTCATTTCGCATTATTGAGCCATTTGGAGTTTTATGCCAAGTTATGTGTGTCATTCCATTTGTGGAATATCATATAACAGTTCGTGTATGAAAATAACTTAAGTTTTTGGAAGAAGAACAAAATGGTTTTTGGACTTGAAGAAAAAAAAGAAAGGAAAACTACCCAAAATAATCATAAATTCAATTCAATTGTTAAAATGAATGTTGATCAATTAAGACCGATATAGCGATCAAAGATTGACTAGACATCCATCAAATATTGGTGAAATATTGAACATTAATCATTTTAGCAACTGAGATTTAAAAAATGATCGTTTTCACCAAGTTTTCAAAAAAAAAAAAAAAAAGTTTTTCTTTTCTTCTAAATTATTATGTTATTAAAGAAAATATTTTCTTTGGCCAATTTTGTGACGAAATACACAATTGTTTGAGTCCAACTAGAGCTAGTTTGGACTGTTGGTCATTGCATTTGTGTAACGTTGGGATAACATGAATCAGTAGCATTTAATAACAGCCAAGGCGTTTTTTAGCTACTCAGATTACTTCATGTAATTTAGAGTCTTTCTCTTGTGAGATTGTTCAGCCTTTGTTTTCCTAGTTTTATTTAAGTTTTTATTTCTCTTAATTTCATTTCACTTCACTATCGTGCTACATCAATTGGTCAAAGCGTCAGCTCGATCTAAGGATGACGCTATGCATCTTGAGCATTAAAGGATGCTCCAGCTACTTTCACAAAAATGTATCTGTTAGTACAATAATTAGGATCACTGAATTGAAAGTCTGAAGATATACATCCCAACCCTTTCCTAATACCCTACCATTCAAACAAGTCCAAGTGCCATTTAATCCAGAGTTAAATCGATCGGCTCTTTGCCTGTGAAACTGTTGGAAGAGTAAGAATGCATCGCTTTCTCGTCAAGTTGAATTTTCAACCTAATGAGTTAAATATGGCAGTAAACTAAAACACATCCCACTTAAAGAAAGAAGCCTCAACATATTCCAACGCACGTAAAACTAAAACTAAAAAAAAGGAGAAAAAAAAAGGGGGTTTGGCAGCTAAACCCCCCTTCATATTCTTTGAAGGGAAAGAGCCGGTTGAAAACGATTGCCATTAGCCCCATCACACTAACAAAACAATCAAAAGCTTGTGTTTGCACATGGAATGATAATTAATCAAATGCAAGTGGCATCAACCCTAATTAACCCAATTTAGAATTGTAACACGATCTGGGATATCATCTTTCGATATTAACAAGGGCACAGGGTAGCAACCAGCAAGGGGTTTAAGTAACAGAGATATTAACTTTTTCGAAAAAGACTAATGCTTAAACCATGTCAAATCAAGACTAGGAAAGGCATGCGTCGTAGTTCAAAGAAAAGATGCACAACGCTACAGAAAGGCATGCGCTCACTACTATTCAACTGGGGATGTCCAGCACAACAAAGGACGCAGAGGACCATGCGAAATGTGATTGTCGTATCGGGGAACAAAGTCCTCCCGAACGAGCGAGTACCTTTCTCTCCCTCCCAAACCCAGAAGGGATGAATAGAGTATAAAACAAGGGGGTCATTTTCTAGGGCCTCGAGGGTTACGTGACCTCCCTCCCTCCCTCACAACAGGACAATTTGTTGGGGATCCCACTACCTTTATATGGAAAGGGTCAGCAGAGAGTGACCCAGGTGGCATTTAAGGGCACGTGGCAGCTTGTGGTGGCAACTGGTACATTTCAAGTCAAGGATGTTCGAGCGTGGGACTAAGTCGAATAATTTCGATCCGTCCCTCGCTCGCTTACTTACAACCGCACAATTTATTTGCTTCTCATTGCATTAAAAAGTTAAAATGCATAATAATTCGACGTGTCTATAGCTAACGCGCAAGCTTACCTCCCGAAACCCTTGAGGCATCTATGTATATGTCGCGAAACCAAATCTTCTGCATCCAAAATGGGTGTAACATCTCTGTGGTCCCAATAAGTATCTGACACATATTCAACATCTTAACTTTATTGTCATGAATTTAATATGTGTCAAATATTCATTGAGGCCACATAAAGATCACACCTATTTTAAGTGCAAAAGATTTGATCTCATATGTCGCAAGTCTTTAATGCCAAATGGCAGAACGTTGCAGAAAAGATTGCCTCCCTAAACTTTTTAGGCATCCACGTCTCAAGTCTTAAATGCCAAATGGCACAATTACGTCGGATATCACTGCAAAAGAATGCACCATGTCAGAAGACATGTATACGGAGAACAGACATTTGGGGATGGACCTCCCCGACTTCACAGAACCGTGGATGCAGAAACTCGCCCTTTAAGCGAACTAATGTAATAATATTAAGCAACCACAATCATGTGAGAACTTAAAATTCGGACTGAAATACAGCCGCAAAAAACCCTCTATCACAGTGGTAAAAAAGTATTAAGCTCTTACTTCACGACGTGAATTTAGATCATATCGATGTTAATCTAACATCTAATATAATAAAATTTATCATTTAACAAAAATAAAAAAAATACAGCCGCAAAACAACATCGCATCCTACTACACATGCCGCTTGACCTACAAAACCTTTTACATATGGTTTTTTTTTTAATAATATTATCTACATTAAAAGGTGAAGAAGTGAGCTAAGCCTCACATTGATTTCGCAATAATATGATTCAAACTCGTATTTGACGAGAATCAAACTTAAGACCTCTCACTTACAAGTAAAAAAAAACATCACTAAACTGTAATATTAAGAGACTGTAAATGGTGTTTTAATTTACCTCCAATAGAACAGGCCCAAAAGAGTCTGGTCTTGGCCTTCTGGGCTAGTGATGCAAACAAGAAAAAGGTTGAGCGCAAGTGCACAGGTAGCCCAGACTCACTTGTTGGCAAAACAATGCTAAGAAATCGCTTCAAGCAACAAATCGAACTCGAACGATAAAATGTGCAGGGAAACCAAGAAGTTACGCTAATCAAACTATCATCCATAAATGAACCAGATCCCACAATATTAACAGCGTTCGAACCAATTTAAACACCCCAAACACCCGTAAAAAGATCACACACCGTTGACATCAATTTGTTTTCTAAAACAACATTAAGCAGTAGCTGAACGAAAAAGTTCTTCTTCCTCTCTCCCTTCTAATCAAACTCAAAAGTTAATAGTCTGTCTGCGAACCGAACAACTCAGATTTACTGTATCTTGGCCCTTGAGAAGTCCATCTCCGGATGCTGCAACAGAACGATATATAGACAGTATAAGCAAATTTACATACCAGTTGCAAAAGGGAACCTTCTTGATTGAATGAGTAGCATAGACGAGCCTCAAGAAATTACCTCGGACATGAACTTCTTTAAGATTTCCTGTTTTTGCATCTCCTCGCTGGTGGGGAGCCCCATCTGCTTTTGTCTCTGGTCAAACTGTAAAATCAAAACATACACCTCTTAGTAACCATGAAGAAACAAAACGTACAAATAGGCAGTGACGTGAACATGAATGGTGAACATATAAACTCATGGCGGACCAAACAGCAAGTAAAATGCCTTTCACAGATGTTCCTCGGTTAATAACTACTAGCAGCGAAAAACAAAATGCAGAAAAAAGCAGAAGTGGGAGAATTACCATCATCTTTTCAACAGTCTGGCGCGTTTCAGAATCCAGGTCAGACAGTTTACTGGGCTCAGGCTCAACCTTTTGAGTGTCGATCTCAGGATCACCTTTCACCAGACTTTTCCACCACTCCATTTGGTTGTGCTTGGTCAGAAGAATTGAGACGGCACTCTGGTCCTCTGCAATTAGTATGGATATTATGCATTCAAATAGCTCATATACTCAAAAACCCATGGATTACAATTAGGAAAATCAGAGAACCATGATACACGCATTTAAGAGACACTACGTCCTAAAAAACCAAGTGCGGAAATCGAGTGAAACTCATAACCATGGAACCCTGCAAAGCATTCCGACGTGTTTAAAATTTCTTGGGTAAAGCACAGAGCACCAAGTGATCAATTCACCAAGTAATTATGACTTTATTTTCTATTTAGAAAAGTAAAACATTTTTCAATGCGTATTAATATTATACTCCATTGTACATAAGCAAAATGATAAGTAATAAGTTGAACAGTGTTAATTGACATACCTATGCTCCAGTAACAATCATCAGGCTTGATAGCTTGAAAAAGTTCACCCTGCAAGTATTAGGGCTCCCATTAGTCGATGGAAATATAACCTAAACGGAATTTACCAGATAATCATCTGCTATCTCAAATCAGTCAGATGAACAAAAATCTTCATAGACATTAATTTGAAAAGTCAATAACCATCCAAAATAAGACTTACATCGATGACCGGAGGCTGCCCCTTCAGTCCAAACTTCAGATGATTCTTCTTGATCTCACACACAACGAACCTAGATTTAGTTCCAGTCGGCACGGGAATAACTACATTAACCTCCTGTAGGCTCTGCGTCCACGAGTATTTCTCCAAATCCAGTCCATTCCCTTTGTTCGGAACTGTTCAAATCGATTGGTGTTAAATAGGAAAACAAGAGTTTACACACATCCAAAACACTTGTATCCCAACAGGCATTGTCGAGCAATCATATCAAATTGGTTGAAAGATTCAAACTTTATATCTTTCACAGAACAAAGACACATTATTCCATTCAAAGCAAGGATAAGGCTGCGAACGATAGACGTCCCTGACGCTAGCTTGGGGTCGCCCCTTTAATTTATATATAAAAGAATTAAAATTTCAGATATATCAATACTAAACCCTAAATCAAAGTAGGACTCTAATCAAATTTAAAGCAAAGAAAAAAGATTTGGTACCTCTCAAGCCACTCTCCTCCTCTTTCTTACCCTCCTCCACAGTTTCCTCCTTTTTAACTTCCGCCTTCGGCTCCTCGCTCGCCTTCTTCTCCGCCTCCGCCTTCTTCTTCCTCTCTTCCTCCGCCTGCCTCCTCTTCTTCCTCTCCTCCTCCTCCTTCTTCCTCTCCTTCTCCCTCAAGGCGCGCGCGATCGATGCGACCTCCCTCTCCGCCGTCTCCTTCTTGAAGAAATCGCTCTCCTGAGCAAGAAATTCCAACACCTTCTCCACTAACCCTAGAGGGTTCGAGCGATCCAACTTCGCGGTAAAGGTCGCCGCTTTCGACGACGACGACGACGACGACGCCGCCGACGCCTGCGAAGGCTTCGTCTCGGGCGAGCTCTGTTCCTCCTGGATGTCGGAGATTATCGCCATGGAATCGATAAAAGAATCGATAAAAGTTTGAGAATTTGTGCGGAGTCTTTCGATTTCGAGGGTCTGGTGCGTGTAGGGTTTAAGCTTTTGCGTTTTGGGAGGAGGATGGAGTGAGTGTATATATACTGCGTGCTACAGTCGGTGAGATGAGCAGAGAGTTCCAGAAGCTCGTGTTCTACACTCCAAGTCCAACTTGCGTGATTAGACGATAATGCCCCTGACGAGTTTATTCGATCCGAGTCCAGAAACCATTGTTTTGGGCTTTGGCGTGGTCTTATATAAAGTTATGAACTCGAATGTTGACATAACACATCCCATGAATTTTCACAGATTTATTATATTCGCTTTAAATATGACCTTATGAGCATCAATTTGAAACGCTAATTTCGGGCGGCAATCGTGTCGTGTACGACTATTTATTATAAATTATAAAAGGTAACCGTTACACTTTTTGTTTTCCTTATAACGCAATCATATATACCATTAAATATAGCTTAAACACGAAAGTTTAAAGTGGATTTGTTTTTCATTGCGCTCCTACACAATACCAACTTACCAAATTTTAATTTTAACTTTTCATTTGGTGCGGTTGGTGTGCTCATAACAGTTCACCCAAAAATCATATAGGGAACCACTTTTAGTAAAAAAATTAGGGTGAATAAGTGCGGAATGACTATTTTATAACGGGAATAAGAATTTATTCTATTCATTAAAAGAAAAGAAAAAAGTATAGAATGGTGTTAAATTCCTCCTAAAGTTGCGCATTCCTTTTCTCTTGAATTTTAGAGATGGATTGCTATAAACCTTAGAACTTGTTGTGCCTCCTTACATGGTTTACCCTGAAGTAGGGGTGGGCACGGGCCGGGCCGAGCCTAAAATTAAAGGAATCGGACCGACCCGTTTGTAAATAATACGGGGCGGGTTTTGAATTTTTCGAAATGAGATCCGGACCTAACCCGGCCCTTTTGAAACGGGCCGGTTCTACAGGTCCTCGCGGGCCGAAAATCTCTGACTTTGATCCCTTCGTCACCGTCCTTATCCTTTTAACTCCCACAGCTGCCATAGCCAAATCTCAAAACTCAAGCTTTTGCATACCCACATGCGGATCTGGAAAATCTGCCAAAACGGTTCACTACCCATTTGGATTCTCACCCAGCTGCCAGATCCCAGTGAACTGTTCTGAAAATAACGAGCTCGGTGGATTCAGAGTCCAAAACGTGAGCCAAATCAAAACCAATTTGGGTTTTTTGAAAATTGGAAGCATAATCGCAGCAGGGAGCTCACCAACCTCAAGCTCTTGGCGTCGATGAACTCGTTCGACGAAGATGGTGGTCAGGTGGTGTGTGGCAGGGACCTTGATATACGGAGATGGTGATCAGGTGGTGGGTGGGAGGGATCGTAAGGAGATTACCAGAGAGAAAGATGCCATAAGGGCTTGGGAATGCGAAAACAGGGATGAAGGAAGGATCAAAGAGACATGATCTGAGCCGCCACTTTTATCCCTCGTTCATATAAGGATATGGATCCCCTAACAGAGACGGGACAGAGAGTCAGTCTGGGAGAGAGAGATCGAGATGGATGAGAGTCCAGAGTCAAGATGTTTAAGAGTTGAGAGGGAGGAAGGTCAGTCTGGAGAGGTTCGAGTCTTTGAGAAACTGAGAAGACATCTGCAGATGACTAGGAGATCAAATCTCTAGATATTGGACGGGGTATACGGTTCGGGCCGGGGGCCCGTTTTCTTAGCAATTTAAACCCGCCTTGCCCCGCAACTAACATGAACCCGATCCGGCCCGCCCCATTTCAAATTTTAAAACACTAGACCCTCCCCTACCCGCGGATCCAAGACCCGTTTGCCCACCCCTACCCTGAAGCCTTATCTTTGCTTCAACTCTTTGATTTTTATTGAAAATGGAGGAATAATTTTGTGTTTAATGATGGTCAACAACCTCATCTCTACCCCCAAAATTCCATTTTTTTAATTTTCAAGGATTGGTATGATGCGAACAAGTGTTGTTCTAGTAAGCCTCCTAGACAAATCATCTCAATCCATTTATTCGTCCGCCAATTGGTAGATACAAAATTAATACTGATGGGAGTTGTATAGACCTGTTTATCCACATTAGTGTGGGAGGTTTGCTTCGTAACTCCGAGGGGGAATGGATTAAGGGTTTTGCAGCTAACTTGGGCAGAGGAACCATCAAGGAAGCTGAGCTTTGAGGTGTTTACATGGGTTTCTCTAGGAATTGGGATGAGTGATAGGGATGTTGATTCTTGAATATGACTGTTGTGCTGCTGTTACTTTGATCAAACAACCTATTTTGGTTTTGCACCCGCTCTACAATCTCATAAAAGACTGCAAAGAAGCTATCGAAAGAAATTGGAGATGCAAAATCACTCATATCTATAGAGAAAAGAATATCTCAGCTGACCACATGGCCGACTTTGCTAATGGCTTATTCCTTGGCGTTTTGTTTCTCCTCTTACCACCGCTACTAATTTTTTAGTTTCCGATAGGGGTGTGATATCCACACACACACCATTTTACTTCTCACACACATTTTTAATTTTTGGCCGTCGGATCAAATGAATTGAAGAAGATCAACAGATATAAATTATCAAGGAGTGTGTGAGAAGTAAAATGTGATGTGTGGATAGTACACCCCTTCTGATATTATTGGAGGGTCCTTCCTAGGGCTGTCCCTACGTAGCTTTTTCTTGTTTTGCTTGTTGGGCTTTGCCTTCCACCGTACCAAAAAAAATGGAGAAAACTGGGTGTAAAATTGGATCTGGGTTACTATTATGTTTTTTTTTTTTTTTTTTTAACAAACGATATTATATACTCCAACGGAGTGAAGAGTAGGCTAAGTCTCACAATAAGCTAGTAATAATGTGATTCAAATTCGCTTTTGGTGAGAATCGAACCTAAGAACTCTCACTTACAAGTGAAGATAAATACTCCTAGACCGTAGTTCAGAAACTCTTTGACATTATAGGCTGTAAGGTTTTTTCATAAACTATATGAGGAGTTCTACAAATTTGGTGTCTAAAGTGGCATCCAAAATCTCTTATGTATATATCCAGCAGAAGGAAGTACAACTAATGAAAAGAAAGCACAAGTATGAATGAAAGACTTAATAATAGAGAACATTTCTAACTTCGTTTGGTAGAAAAATTTAGAACTCTTTATAAATCATAGAAGTGTTTTTTGAAAAGCATTTTGTAGATGCTTCTTTTAGAAGCACTTTTTAAAAATCGCTTGTAAGTGCTTCTTACAGAACCAGTCCAATTTCCTGTCATATTTAGGTAAAAATAGGTAATATGTAAAGGGAAGAAATTCAGGTTTCATTTCACTGCGTAATGGTTTTACATATAACAGATCAAAGCTCTCCTTTACTCCATCCAGCCAAAGCTTACAACAAAAGGAGATGAACATTTTCGAGCAACTGGGATATTACAGTGACGGTATTCTAAGCGAATCAACGATTCTCCCCAACACGAGAATGACTGCTCAAATCAACCAACTAAAAAAAGACAAACATCACACCTAAGTTGAGCCAACTACCCGGCTTACAATAGCAAGGAGAAGCACATTTCACGTGTAGCTGTTTGAGCTGTGCTTACGCTTATGCCCATAAGCACCTCAGAAAGCCAATACTCCACCATGCGCATAATAGAAAGCTTAGATCATCTACGGATTCTGCTCTCTAGTCACAACAAACTGCACGCCACCTTTCGCGCTAGACAACTTCCACGGCGAGCCCTCTTTCCATGACAGCGTGACTAATGAGTTTAAGCGATTCCTCTAAATCGTCCAACAACTTCTCAGGATCAGGTATTACATTCGGATCAACAGTTAAGCAAACTGTCATTTCATCCGCGTAGCTTTGCCAATGCATATGCAATGCCTGCAGCATAATGAGCAACATTGAACATAAACAAATCCGAAATGGAACCAGTTGTTTGTGGTCTTTTTCCCCTTCGACTGCAGTTTAATTGGTGGATTTCGGAGGCAAGTTCGTGATCAAGGAGAATTATGTGCATGAATTATAAGAGAACTTACGTGAGGATGCCCGTAAACGTGAGGAGACATGAAAGTTATTTGATGGCCGTAAAAACTAATTTCTTCCAGGGGACCAACCAAGTTTGAGAATGAGAAAGTAGAATGAGAAATAATTCTGTGTGCTATAACTCCGGCTGCCTGCGCGCGCACATACACACACATATATATGGACATTCTTAGAAGCTATTCTAGTTTGTGCTCCTTCGAATCGAAAATATGTCAGATGAAATTGAGGGAAGTATTGGTACCTTAGCTCCTATTATTTTGATTGAGAGATTGGCAGTCAGGTATGTGAAGAAAGCTTCGAGGGAGTGTTTTTTCCGATCAATGACAGCTTTGGCTCCGCGGACATAATCCAACGGGTCATCTTGTAGAGCAATGGTGAAGGGGATAAGGATATAACCTATCCAATTACCCCACCTGACCTTGGACTTCTTAGCCATCATATCAGCCAGATCCTGTTATGCAATTAACATTAGAAACAAAACAGTATATGTGAGCTAGGCCAACCAAGCATCTTTCGTGGCGAAAAAATTCCTGAACTTCTGCTGAATGGTATATATGCTAATCACCTGGATCCCAACAGTTGGTCTTAAATTAACGAGAATGTTAGCTCTAACGTGTATATTTTTCGGAAGATTACTCTTTGTTCCGACATCTTTCACATTTTGGCCTGCTAAACAGAATAATGTTACTATGAAAACTTTATGTGTGAGTTTAGAACTTCTCTAAACATTTCGAAGACGCTTCACAATTGAAAACAACGGAAACTTAGCAACAAAAAATGAAGAAAAGTGTTAATGACTCAAATAACAGAACAATGTTACTGGTATTATCTGCTCAATAACTCAACTAACAAGACAATGTTAATGATTCAATTCCAAGGAAACTCACCATATCTGCGATTCAAATAGCGCGAGAGACCCGCTTGTGCCACTCCTAATACAACATCGTTGACAGTCTGGTTAACGTTCCAATGTCAGAAAAAAACTAAATGTAACACTACATACTTTCAGAAGAAAAAAAATGTATGAATGAAGAAACTAATACACTGCTTCAATTTTTAGTTTTTAGAAGCTTTTCCGAAACAAGCGTGTGTGCTCGCGTGCCCGTATACGCATTATTCATGAATTTATCAACATACCGTGCCCATCGCATTCTTCACTTGCTTTATGTGATTCATACTAACCGTCCGATGCAAGAAACGTTTGGTGGTTAGATGAACATCAAATGAACCTTTGATAGGAGTTTCTGTGTCTTTCAAAAACAGAAGTGTGGCTATAAACAACATTATATCGACCAAAGTGTTCGCTATCAGTGTGATACCATACCAAATAGCCAACATGAAACGCCAGAACCAGCCCAGATCACTTGAGGAATCCGCCCGTTTCGGGGTGGGAACGCTAGGCAGTGCATTCGGGTCGGATGTTTTTCTAGTACATGCTAGCAAAAGGGACATGAGAGACGCGCCATCTCCCATAGAGTGGTGCATCCGGATCACTGCAAGCCCTTCTGCGTTCGAGGTTTTAACGTTGAGGAGATGTACCTCCCACAACGGCTTGGAAAGGTCAAGAGGTGATGCAGTAAGGTTGGAAATGTAGTTTTCTACAAATTCCTCCGGATGTTCTACTTTTGAATTCAAGGTTGGAACAAAAACATGGTCTTCTTGATTTACCGAAACTTGAATCCATCTCTTCTTTCCGCCTCTGTCATCCTTATACAAGAGAAAACTGTAAATTATCGACTGTATATAGCGTTATTAGCATGCTGCAGCTGAGGGCGAAGTTAAAACAATCAAGTACTTACAACTGGAACACAACCGTGGCGTTATCCCAGACCAAATCAAACAATGTCACACAGTTTAAACACCTGAAAGTGCTTGATTAGATTGGAATACTGCCACAATGACGTCCCACTTGTTCGCGAGTCTCCTCCTAAAGTAATTTTCGTATGCAGAAAGGAAAAAATAAGAACAAGCAGTACGGAATGTAAATGTTTGTTTTTACCAGCCTGCAAGAGAAGCGAGGATGATTGTGCAAGACCTTCAAACCATTTTTGACAACGTTTGAATCGATCCTCGTCTTGCATCCCATGATAATAACGATGTAACAGTTGAACCGCGGGGAATGGAACAAGCGTGACGCCGGACTTAGAATCAGACGATGATGATCTTCTTTTGTGCTTGACTCCTCATGAGTGCTGCAGGTAGCTGCCATAGTTGCCTCTGGCTCCATGTTCTTGTGTCTGTTCTCTCAATATTCCACAAGCCTCGGAGTTTTTTGTGAAACAATCTTCTGCTACTTGTACTCATGTGGCTTTAACATTAAAGAGGTAGGTGGGCACTGTGCAGATCTGTAATTATCTACTAATCGAAGGTTGTAGTCAAACGAGAAAAAACGTATTTTGGTCTCACCTGACCTACTCGAGTTGACCTAGTCAGGCATTACTACCGAAATATCCCTCGTGATCAAATGAGGATGACAATTCTGAATCTGTTTGTTGAAGCGGCGCTGCAAATTTGTGGTCCTGAAAACCTGCAGTGGAAATTCTTACCTTCTCTTGTACTTGGTCTTGTCATGATCATGAGCAGCAAACTCTAGTAAAACTGTAGAAGTCACATTTTTTCTTACAAAGACGTAAAGAATTTTGCATGGCTTGTATTCGGCAGAGACTGACATCATGAGTACTAACTACCTTGCTTTCTTGTTCGAAAATCTCCCCAACTCTATCAAGAATGGAATCCTTCGTGAAATTGGAAAAAATATTTTAACTTGTTTAGTAGACCACGTCATCCGTCAGATCATATACACGAAAATCAAGACTCGTCTCACACAACCCTCTTCCCGTCTCACCGGCTGTAAGAGTCTGTGTGGGGGGTCGGATGCGTGACGTGATCATCTGTCCGACCAAAGAATTTTTCACGAAAATAAGGCCTGATATCTGTACTGGGACAAAACACTTCAAACTCCAAGCTTTTTGGATCAAAACCAACAAACAGTTCCTGCATATTTGGATCCAAACTCACAAAAATTACGGAGTTTGCCAAGACGAAGCTAAAAACTTGTCAAATTGGATTAATTTCTGGTCGATTTTTATACTTATTTGAAGCCATGAAAAATTGAAAGATGAAAACTTTGAAAGGAAAAAACACGAGGACTAGAAATCTAAGAACATAATACCTTTGACCTCCGAACTCCCCAATCTGATGAAACTCCAATTCGTCTGGTTGTCTGACAAAAGGGACAAATTTGAAATATGGAAGTCCTCCCACCGCCTGCGCGTTTCACGCTCAAAAATATTAAAGTACAACTGTCGGTTTTGCTTATCAAATAATACTCCACGTTGAAAACTTGATTGTCAAAATCTTCATATAGGAGTATTACCAACGCATTGTCAGTCGGGGGTGTAGCTCATATGGTAGAGCGCTCGCTTCGCATGCGAGAGGCACGGGGTTCGATTCCCCGCACCTCCATTTTTTTATTTTATTTTATTTTTTTTATCAATCTGGGCTCAGCACTCTCCTCTTTCTGAGTTTGGGGCTTTATGAGCCCACAATATAATTATTTTTTTGTTTTTTATTTTTATCAATCTGGGCTCAGCCCTCTGACATCCTTTGTGGGTTGGTTTCACATTAAGAAGAAATTTGCCGTGTTTGGAATACGGTTCAGTACAGTAAATATCATAATATAATTGAGAAGAAGTTTAATTATTCAAGTTTCAACTGTGTATACATTTAATGTGTCGTGTCATATTTCTGGTACACTGAAGAATCGCTCCACATATTTTTTGAAGCAAAGGTATGATATTCATTAAGTAAATCAGAATTCGTACAAATTAAGGATAGTGTGCATAATGGGTCTCGATATAAACCTTGTCGGAGATTTCAACCCGGTCGAAGGAAAAGAGCGTCCTGCACAATAAGAGAACTATCCTCAAATGAACAATGAAAAAGAATTACAATCCCTCCTCTAGAAGTATATCTCGGATCAAATTTAGAGGCTCCGCATTAAGATGCTTCTTTATTCTCTTCTCAATTTTCTTAATTATTGGCAGATAAATGTCATCTTCTAATTACTCATTTTCCATACATATTTCTCAATTCATTTTCTGCTGATGTTTGTCTTAATAATGTTACGTAACATCTCAAATTCAAATATCATATTCCTTATTAATAAAAAATAAATATACAAATAAAAGAACACTTTTTTTATGTGAACTATGTAAAAGTAGCGATCACACCTTGGTGTCCACCAACATTATGTTTAAGATTATACAAAATCATGTTATCTAAATTAATATTATCTAAATTATCTTGTCTGTAATTAAAATAAATGAGGCCAATAAGTACAATAATATATGTGTTTGTTTGATTAGTACTATTGTCACACAATGTGGTCCAAGTACTCCACAACAAAGTTCCACTATACCATTAATTCAACATGCATGGCCCATGCATTTCCTCGTCTTTTTCTCTTGTTCTCTCTCGCATTGGATGACGAATTTTTAGTGAGTTCAGAATATAGCTTGGTATACCAAGTATCATAATATAAGTGGTCGGGAATTTTTTTATTTTTTTTTAAGTATCCAACCACTTGTATCATGATACTTGATGTACTTGATTGTGTTCTCAGCACTGAAAAATCTCTCACATTTGATTGGCAAAGGTTTGGCCACCGAGAGGATGACTAAACACATAAACGACCCCTCTTAGTTTTGTTTTATGAAATCATAGCCATTTCTCAATGTCTTTGATATTGATATCTCTCAATCAACATAGTGGACAGTTGTCCTACAATTGTATCCATTGAGTTTTGTCAAGTCTGAATAGTTCTAACTAACTAATTAAAACTTGGTACTAATACGTACCATCTCCCTATTTCTATTTGCACACAATATTATTGACAATATATTATTTTTTTTATTATTTTTCAAGTGATGATAACGGTTTTATCCTAACATTACAAAAAAAAGTACAAACTTCAAAGTGGTTAACTTGGATTAAATTTGAGGTGTCCTCAGACTATAAGTACTTGAAATAATAACAAAATAAAATAAAAACCAACTTGGTCAATTATTTATGGAAAATGATTATCTTCCTTCCAAATCACATCTTCTCCGGTCCCCTCCGGTCTATTCCTTTCTCACTTTCCTCTTTTTCATTCTCGGTATAAATAAGTCAACTCCAGATATTAACATAGCTTTATCGTGACCATTCAAATAGGAGGTGAGTGGAGAGGATGAGGATTTAGATGAGAGAGAATCCTATTCCATCATTTATAACCATCATAATGGAATAGATGTGGGTGTGACAAGCACGAGAGGCAGCAAAAGGAACGCATCCAAATCTTTGATTATCTTATACTTATTAGACTAATCCTTGTTATATGCAAGTTAATTAGCTTAATCATCCCGTGACTGAT